>CM053987.1:22494674-23094674 GCA_028641955.1 Protonibea diacanthus
TAAAATTGTAATTCTCTGGCTCCCTACAGCAATGTGAATGCTCATTTTACAAAAGAAAACCTTACAAGTAATAAATAAATATATACAACTAGAAATAAACATAGATAACATAAAATAAAACGCAAAATAAACACTAGAAAAATCAGTATATCCATCTCCTTGAATTGAGTATGAGAGTTCAGATAAAGGGGGAAACAAAATGCTCTCTTTATTTATCAGTTCAGCCCTGCTCTGTATACATAAACCTACCTAAATATATATCACATTATTTACATATCAGACGGTTTTATAACGTTTACAATACAGCAGTAAATAAAACAAAAGCTACAAATATTCATGATTACTTTGACTTACCTCTCATCACCGGCGACATCGTCGGTGACAAAAGACGGGTCGGTCACCTCATCCTCATCGTCGCTCTCCTCCTCCTCCTCAGACGATGAAGATGAAATAGTTTCACCTTCGTCATCGTCCTCGGCAAAAAACAGCCTGAGGGCTTGATGGACATCCAATGACCGCTTCATTTCCGTCTCAAAAACTCTGTCTTCTTGCTTTTCTGTCGCTTACAAACACTCTTCTTCTTCAAAATACTCCGTCTTCTCCGCTAATTCCCGCCGCAAACTCCCGCCGCAAACTCCCGCGGTTGACCCCCCTCCCCACCCCACCCCCAGTCTGATGTCTCCGTTTTTTTTATATTGGTCACGTACAGTAGTATCAACAGATTTTAACACTTTTTCCCGTTTTGTAAAATCACAAGTAATGACGAAGATATGGAAAGAAATACAACACCTGGCCCCTCCCTCCCACCCACCCACCCCATTTTACGCTCGGATATTTATTTTTTTTTACGGCCAAATTAAAACTATCTTTTATCCGGTTTTACGTGGTGTATCAACGTCAAATAAAAAATAGGAGATAGTTTCAGGTCCGCACTTTCAGGGAAAGTTGACGGCAGAGCTCTAGGTGATCTATTTTTTTTTTTACACCGCTTAGAAGACGTTATGCGATCTGATCACGCCGGCGTGATCATAGACCCCAAAGGGTTAATTGTTCAACATTTGTGAAAACCTAGCACCCTGCATGTGTGTCTTAGTAATATCCTTTGCACTGGAAAGCAGGCTGTGTTTCACTGTGAAAGGTACAGCTTGGGACTCAGAAAGCAGACAAGTTGAAACTCCGTCAAAAAGCATCTGAGGTGAGTGACACTCCACAGGAGAGCGAGAGTACTGGTGGGCAGGCAGGTTGGTGTAGGGGCAGAGGAAAGGAGGTGCTGCAGGTGGAGCTCTAGAGAAATCAGTGAAAAACAGAGAGTGTAAGACCAAGGCCAAATTACAACAGAAAATGACAACATAAAAAGAGGAGAGTACGGTGTTCATTTTAGGACATCCTCAGATCTCAGACTCAGGTGTCAGACTCAAACGAAAAGGCATCAGAGTCGCCTAAAAGTCACTCAGTCTCAGAAAAACCTTTGTCATCTTCAGACGAAACGGCCTCATCCTCACACAAAACGACATCATCCTCAGAAAAATCGGCATCATCCTCAGAAAAAACGGCATCATCCAACGGATCCATCATTTATTTAATAATTTTGAATGAAAAAACATTTATCTTTTCGTATGAACCCTTTATGGGTTCACACGAAGTTCTCATAGACCTATAGCCAGCGTTGACCAGAGGAGGGAGCTGTTGAATAGATTAATGAATTAGCAAAAGTAGCGAACAGCTTTTACAGTGACACAGTGGTGTTGTTTATGTTAACTGGTACAGCAAGCCAACATATTTGTGGTATAATAGGAAATCGTTATCTTCTGCAAGCTGCAAGCACTCGTGAAAACTTTCAGAACCAGTTCATCAACCGTATCTGATCAACACGGCCGTCTATCGTTGCCAAGAGACTATAAACACCTAACTGAAAATACGTCATCAACACGCGACGTCACAATCAGAATGCTCAACAGTAAGGTAATACAACGCACATTTTTATGAGTATTTAAAATGAATGCCATTTTCGTTAAAACCCAACTTCTCTAGCTAGCCGTGCATAACAAACTAGATTGCAACAGGGTAGCAATCTAAAATGTGCGTTGTATTACCTTACTGTTGAGCATTCTGATTGTGACGTTGCTTGTGTGTGATTGTGTGAGTTAAGTTGACTGACGAGACGTGTGGTTTCGGTTTCATTCGTTTGGTTCATGTGAGGATGAGGCCTTTTTGTCTGAGGCCGTTTTGTCTGAGGATGAGGCCGTTGGATGACACCGTTTTTTCTGAGGATGACGCCGTTTTTTCTGAGGATGATGCCGTTGGATGATGCCGTTTTTTCTGAGGATGACGCCGTTTTTTCTGAGGATGATGCCGATTTTTCTGAGGATGATGTCGTTTTGTGTGAGGATGAGGCCGTTTCGTCTGAAGATGACAAAGGTTTTTCTGAGACTGAGTGACTTTTAGGCGACTCTGATGCCTTTTCGTTTGAGTCTGAGATCTGAGGATGTCCTAAAATGAACACCATAGGAGAGGCTTCATGTAACCTGATGTGTCCCCCAGCAGTCTAAGCCTATAGCAGCATAGCTATAGAAGAAGACGGAAAGTTTCCAAACTTTAACAAACAACTTAAAAAAAAAAAAAAAACTTGAACATTATAAATCGATGAAATGATGACAAGGAGTTGTGTCCATACAAATATGATGATCAAAATGCCCTAAATATGTCTAAATGATGGATTCTACTCACTGGTTACTCTCATCTTACCTGCTCTAGCTGTTTCAAGCTGATCCTGGTGCTGTCGTAGGATCAGTTCATGCATCAGCTCATGATGGACACACATCTGCCAAATAGGGACACACATGACATTTCATATTTCATTTGGACTTATTTTAGACTGCGCGCATAAACACGTCACTGGTAATATACTCAATTATGAACACAGCTAGCTTTTAATAAATCAAAAACACTCTCAATCAAAACACTCTTAAGTCTTACTTATTCACTTCTACCATAAATGCAGACATTTCTCACGGACTTAGAGGTAATGAGTAGTATTTGTACCAACACAATGTTGAATGTATACAATCCTTCCTACTCAGCAAGATAGAAAGAAATCGAGGCCAGTGCAACAGATGGGGTTCCTATACAGGCTATAATAGGGGACAACAATTTGAGAAAACACATTAGATAAGGGACAAACCCATGGTTGTATATATCACTGAAGCTTGGTTCAAATGAGTTGCAAAAAATGACTTGAGATTACAAAGTTGATTATTAAGTTAAATCCATACCAAATAGAACAGAGTTTTAAAAATGGGGACCTACAATATTCTGGGAGCTCATAAGAAAGATTTCAAATTTATATAAGGGAGAGAAGACTTAAAGGGCAATGACACAGTGTAAATACTAGGGCTGAGCGATATTGCAAAATTTGGTATCGATCCAATACCAAGTAAATACAGGGCCGATACCAATATTGATACTTTTTACTACTATCATCTACTTTTGTTTAGGGGAGAGCAATGTATCATAATTTATTAAGTGAATGCATCATCAATATGCACATTTGAATGAAAACTTAAATTTTCATGATTATTTAATTATTTTGTAAGTTTCCCTTTAACTGATCTGGATCACCTCTCCCTCCACTGTCAGCAATCCACGAGTTTCTCTCACTGATAGGGCTGTCAAATTCAACGTTGACTCAAGCAGCTCCTGTCCTCTAGCCATGATGTCATTGTTTACCCGTAGTAGTGCTGTTAGAAAGAATTTGGTTGTTTTTGTTATGCTGAGTGAGTATGGAGGTCGCTTACCTCTCAGCATGTAGCCCTTCATAAAATATGTGGCCTCCTTTACATGTGTGGCTATGCCCTCAAACAGGTGCACTTTTGTGATGTGATCACCATCTGTAATTATTACAATCTCTGTTGTCATCCTGTTGTTTTGACAAAGCGGTTTCACTTGACCATTTTGCTGGAAGTCCTATTGCAGGACACGACTTCCCTAAGGTAGAGTATGGCAATCCGGACTGTGGGTGCACGATGGTACGCTGTTGCTGGTCTTGTATTCAAAATGGTTTGCAAGTACATTCTCAAATGAATAAACAGAAAGTGCAAATACTGATAGTTCTGGATTTGTTAGGGAAGTTATTAGACAGGTAAATGTCAAACAACACTGCACTACAGTCCTATCAAGGCATAGACATTATCTAGCAATGGAAATATGGCAATGATAATATTCATGCCCACGCTTGCCCACGCTGGCAGCTACACAATATTGTGTAGCTGCCAGCTACACAATATTGTGTAGCTACACAATATATTGTCTAGCTACTCTTACAGTGGAGAGTTAGAGGAAAATGTTTATATGAAAGCAGAGGTACCACTTCCTTTACCTCCCAGTAATGGTCACATTTGTTAACTGTAGCCACACAAAGTATAGATGTAATGTTCAGGTAAGTCTCTTAAGGTAAGGATGCTTATCATCCAGTCTATTCAATCATACGGCCTAAGATAGGCCCATGGCGTTTTGTTGTTTGAGGGTACTTTACAGGCTGCAGTTTGTTGCTGTGTTGTGATTTGTCAACTGTTGTTTGTTGCTGTGTTGTGATTTGTCGACTGATGTTGGTGTGCTCTGATTGGTTGCCAGGTGTTGCTATGTTTCTGCTATATTTCATTTGAGTTCTGACCTGAACCGGATGTTGGTGAGGGGTCAGGCAGGTATTTGAGGTTGCTCAGTGTTGAGCCCAGGTGTTGCTGATGAGGAAGGAGCAAACAGTTTTTGATGGTGCTTCAGGGTGTTTTATTTTTTATATATGAAAAGTGGCCATCAAGAAATTAAATGAATATTATTATTTCAAACAAAAGTTTGCATAAACTTCTCAGGGAATTTGATCTGTTCTGGCCCTGTGCCATTATCTTGTGACATTGTGAGTGACATCTTTCATCAGAGAAACCTCTTTGTTGATGAATTTGTAATTAGAGAAACTGTTAATGCAATTTTATCTGGTAATCCAGTGCAAAGGTCCATACAAAAAGGTGGCTCTCTAAGTACAGCCTATCTGCATAAGCAGTATTACAACGATAACTTTGGGGTTATAGAGCCAGTTGAAGATATTCTTGATTCTAAAAACAAACGCAGTTTCCAATATGTCCCAGTATTGAAGTCCTTACAGCATCTGTTAAGTAGAGGGGATATCATTGACACATCAGTACAGATCCTCAAGGTTTGGCTCTCTATTTAAGGAAAGTTGTTTCTTTGCTGGAGAAAAGCCAAGGATCATCCTAAATTTTTATGTTGATGACTTTGAAACTTGTAACCCACTTCGCACCTCACAAAAGAAGCATAAGCTTCGTGCTGTTTATTGGGTATTGGCTAAAAAACTCTTGAGGAGCTTGGTGTTCATGTCCCACTGTTAGATGAGTCACTTCAAGGTACAGTATTGAGTGTAGAGGCTGACAACCTGGGACCTCACGGTGTTGAAGGTTTTTCAGTGGAATACTATTGCAGATTTTGCACAGGAAGCAACAGATATTCAACTACATTCTGTTGCATCTGGTGCTTTTAGTCTGAGAACCAAGGAGTTACATAAGACCCATGTCAGACAAGTCAAAGATACAAGTACAAGTTGTTCCGGAGTAAAAAGGGAATGTGTCTTCACAAAAAATGTCTCATTTTCATGTCATCTTTGGTTATCCTCCTGATCTTGCCCATGATGTATAATCCCAGTATAATTAGGCTGTTTGGTCCAGTTGTCGGACATTGGACATTGGGCTTTGAGGCTAAGCACGTCGTTTTTAAGCAAATCATCAGGCATACAAGCTGTTTCAAAAATGTGCCTCTTTCCTTAGCCTCAAAGCATCAAATGATGATCGCCTTCCATTTGAGCTCTCCATGTCTGAATAAGTCAGACAGAGGTTTCAGCTGTATCCACTCTACCAGTAGACTTACTCAGAGAGGAGATAGTCACACACTGTGCAAGTTGAACCTCAGATGTGTCTGAAGACTTGTGCTAAGGGCATAACCTATAGGAAGAGAATGATACTGGCTCACAGAGCAACAGGTGGATTGCCTGAATTTAGTGAAATTGCATTTTGTATGACAGTGTGTTCTACATTGTCAGTGAGCTCTGTGGTTGGTATAGAGAGCACCATAGAGCCTTTGAACTCAGTCCATCACCCACAAGAACAGTCACACTCGTGGCACCCAGTGAACTCCTTGATACTTATCCACTAACTCACCACAAGATTGGATCAGCTCGCATGCTGAAAAGACATATTAAAATAAAAGGTGGTGTGCAATAATTTGTGTGATATGTAAGTCATTAAAATGTTTTAAATTAGAATTCATGGGGTTATTACAGTTAAAATATTAGCGATTAAAAGGTCAAACATTTAAATTCATGGGGTCTTGATTTGTTCTAACCTAGCTTCAAAATGATCCTATGATGCAGAATTGAAATTTCAGCAGGCAGGTTTGTCTACATTCAAAATAGCACTGTACTCATTCCAGATCCCAAGTTGGAACAAGTAGCCCAGAGTCTCATCAAGAAACATCCATGTCTTACTGAGAAGGGATCCAGTACTGGATATGGTGGATGGAAGACAAGTCTAAAATATAAACTAATCTACCTACTGCACACAACTGAGAAAACTTGGATGCCCAGAAGTGAACTCTTTAAAAAAACAAACCTGTTGGAAAGCGCAGTGCAGCCTTTGGCATCAAAAGGGCAAAAATAGCAGAAGTTCATTTTTGCCCCACATACCCATCAGCTGAAACTGATGTGAGTCTAGAAGCCATGCAGAAAGCTTTACTCTTGGTTGTGAAGAAGAGGAACAACCGAGAAGCTGTGAAGCTCAAGATGGAAAAGACTTTCGCATATGAGGTTGTTCGTGATGCACCGATGGTGGATGATTTCATGGCAAGATGGCCTACTTTGTTTGAAGACAATAAGGTAAGGCTTGGCTGTTGAAAGGACTGTCTTTTGTGCACTGGCAAATTGCTGTTATACCTAATAGCACATCATGTGTCTGTGCTTCATCTCCCTCCTTGACTGACCTTGCTCTGCTTTTATGTGTGATGGTGACATTCTCCCTGAGTTCTCTGTGCTTTTTCAGATCCACGCCGAATTCAAGAGAATCACCACTGTTCCACTTCAGTCCAAGTTCTTGTCTCAGCCAGACCTCCACTCTGACAATCTGACAAGGCTGTTCCAAAGGAGAGGAGAACAGCTAGGGTTCAAGAGTCAATCGCTAATGATCTGAATTAAGACACTACTCTAGAAAATGTCTTTTCAGTGTGATGATGCAGATGCTGGATGAGAGTGGCTCATTAAAGGAGTCTGTGTCTACATGGGCCAAGATGCAGATAACCTTCTACAGGAATATGTGGTATGTATATGAATCAGTGCTTACACTCTTCTTTCACTCTTCTCTTATTCTCATTCTTGATCACTTGTGCTGAAATTACCCATCAATTAAAATAATATTCATTATAATTTTCATTATCAATAGCTTACTGTTTCATTCAAAAAATCTATACAGTGTTTCTGGTTGATGCTAAATGAACTTAAAGGTAAAATGAACTTGACTTTTTGTCAAATTCAGCAAATATCTCATGGCCCACCAGCTGTCTCATCTGTGTATGTGCTGAAAGAGAATCCTGTGTTCATACACAGCCATGGATCTGTAAATGTGCAACAAAGTGGCTCAGACTGCATTCAAAGTGTTTTCTCATGGAACAGATAATGCTTCCATTTTATTAAATGTTCATATTTGTCTTGGTTCTAACTTTCACCATTACTAGATCTATAGTGTCACTGTTTTAAGTTTATCATTTTCTTGATGGAGCCTGGTGAATAGTTTTGATTCGGCTAAATTTGGTTTACTTACCTTTTATGTTTTGTACAGAGCCTGGATAACAACACCATCAATGAGGTGTCAAAGAACATGCTTCAAGTGATGAAGAAGAGGACAATGGCATTGTTCTTTAAGGCATCAAGGTTTACAAGATCTTGATAATGTAGCATTAGCTGTTCCTATGCTGTTTGGACTGATGTATGTACTCAACCTTAGCTACCCTGCTGGCCTCCGCTACACCTTTGAGGTTATCCAAAAGATCTGGATAGAACTGGATAGAGGTAAGCTTTTCAACAAAGCACTTGCTCTGAAAAACAGACTCTCTCAGTGAACTGGTCACACTGATATCATTGTACCCTTTATAAAAATGGTGTTCAAAGGGTTAACTGTCATGGTTATTTATTTATTTATTTTTTTATGAACACTAGCACTTGCCTAATTCAGATGTTGGTATATTTTGTTTACTGGTTTTTATTATGGCTTATATGGCTTTTATTACTGTATTCTGTATTTGCTCTTGAGGATGCACTTGCATGCAATACTGTTCACAGTTTTTGAATATACTGCAATAAGTGATTTGTGGTTTGTATTTTCATTACTTGTGTTTTAAATCTACTGGTATTACAGCTTTGTATTTCTAAGCTTAAGTAACTAAATGTGTGTGATTTGTATGTGTGAACACTAGCCCTTACTTGTCCAATTCAGATTGTGGCATATTTTGGATTTGTATTTTTAATCGTACTGGTATTACAATGGTTACAGCTTTGTAGTTCAGTGCTGAAGTTACTGTATGTGTGTGATTTGCAAAGTTTTATGGAAGAATACAGTACATTTTTTCAATGCAATCAGTTTTGATTTGACTGATGCCTATAATGCATTTGGCTGCCTTTAACAAATCAAGTTACATTTAGAGACAAAACCTCAGTTGTAAGGAAATAATAAAATTGCTTTTAATTTACATAATACATATAATATACAATATATGTAATATAATACAATATATTTAAATAATATTAGCATTAACAAATCAAGTTTGTTATATTTTAAAATCCTGAACATGACAAAATCACTTTCATACTACTTAATAAATTGGTTTTGCAGTAGCTTAAAAAAAAAAAAAGACTCATCTCAACTTGATTATTTTAAATACCTGAACATGATTGAAATATTTTTGGTTTAACAAGTAATAATTCATTGAGAAAAAGAAGGAAATTTTGCCATTCATCCACATTCTTATCATGTGGGACCAACGTACACATTAAAATCAAGTAAATTCAAAGGATTCTTTTTTTCAGTGCAAGACCAGAGCTGAATTCTAAAAGATCAAAGCAAAAGAACAAGTTTTGGCTCTGGGGTGACCATGATGTGTGGTGTACCCGAAGCACGAGGCCTGTCTGGATGTCTGTGTGTCCCTGATAGAACGGGGAGGTCTACCAGTGGCATGAGGCACAGAGCTAGGAAGGGGGGTGGGTGGGGGCGTTTTTTCTCTCCCTCTGTCTGTGCACTGGAATGGACTGGCTGCCATAGATGTAAAGATGCTGATTTAAGAAACATTTGTGAGACTGACTCTTAATAGTCTCTTAGTGGTGGCTGCACACATCTCCAGGACCCAGGCCCCCCGCATCCCCACACCCAGGAGTGCGCGCTCCTGCCTGGACAAACACCGGTCCAGAGACCCCCTTCCCGGAGCACACACACACACACACACACACACACACTTTATTCTCTGATGTAGATAAGGTCACATTGTTTATCCATGTTTTATTTTCTTCTTAATAAATGTTTGTGTATACAGATGCTGCTCTCTTTAATGTTGAACAGAGCAAATGAAGCCAACCTCTTCTATGTCAGCGCTCTGAATCACTCCTTCACTGTTCACTTTGTGAACTAATTTTGAGACTGTAGCATAATTTGTTATTAGTCCCTGATTTCAGGGTGGTGCTCCGTAATTATTAATTTGAATTAATAACTTTATTAACTTTAATAATATCTTCTTTTTGCTAATAACCAAATTTGCCATTTTAACCATTTGGAAATTCCCAACAGAGTTTTAGAGTTAGAGTATTGCTGCATGTCCCAGACTCAGTAACTGTAAATCTTCTCTCTGCCTCTCTGAAAAGTAGCCTGCCCTGCATCCGCCTGCACTCACTCTGATCTACATTTCCAACCGTCTCATTGCTGAGAAGTCTGCAACCATCACCCAGTCAAGGCAAGTATTGATATTGTTTGACAGTATGATAACAGGACTCGGGTGCTCTCTCTACCTGCCTCATGTTGACATTTAAAATGTTTTTTTTTTCCCTCTGTCCCACATGTCCTGCTGCCTACAACCTCCCTGATCTGAATCTCCAATCATCTGTTTCTCATGGCTGAGCAACATGTAACCAGCATCCAGTCAGAGCAGGTCATGATATTGTTTGATAATGTTAACATGCCATTGTTCTGTGTATTTAGTCCGATGTCAGGACTCTCGTCTCTGGTAAAACTAACACAAGTATTAAGTCTGTGTGGTAGTCTCAGACATTAATTCTGTAGACTTTCTTATTCTCATTTATTTGTATTGCTTGCTCTTACTCTTTTTCTCCTTTGTCTCTTCCATAAGACCTGTTGCCTACATGCAATCTGATCTGCATCTCCAACCAGAATCAGCTTCTCCATCCAGCCTCATGGATATTAGGAGCCCCCTCCCCTTGGACAACTGCACTACCACAAGTGAATTATTCCAGGATGTGTCAGCAGATCTACTTGCACTCTCCAAGTAAGTGTGTTTATGAGTTGGTAAATATATACATATAGTTCTTGTAGTCTGTAGATGTCATTTAAGCCTATCCATCCATAGTATACTATTTATATGTATAAAATGTACATACTGTAATTAGTTATACAAAGCTATGTACATGCACTCTGCACAGTGACAATAAATATTGCCACTGTACATTTTTAATCTAGTCTATCTTAGTAAAGTGTGGTGATGCTGATACAAATATATGTCTCCTGTGTTTCATGTACTCTGCATCTTTTTAGAATATTTCCAGACTTTCTAATTACTCTGAGGTTCTATGCTTCTCTTATATGGCTAATTTCAGCGCCAAAGGCTTTACCCCCATGATGTGAGGTGTAATTCTAACATGGTGTCTCTCTGCCTGCCCACCCTGCTTTAGCTGTCAAAACAAAAACATGCCTGTCTTTCTTGACAGCTGTTGGTGAGGCTTCCACAAAAAAATATCAGAAAGGGTTCCACACACCCCTGTAGATGGAGTGTTAGGTCAGAAAAATATTTTTGCTTTTTTCATCATATCAAAATTTGCTCCTCGATCTCCTGCGGCACAGGAGGTGACCTTCAGGGCAAGGGGACCCTCCACCAAAGTGCCTGAGTACGTCTGACTCGCTTTCCAGGAGGCCTGGGCTCTCTTTCCTGGAGCCTGCCACCCAGCCCTCACAAATAAATAAATGAATAAATCAGGGCTTAGTCTCTGGGGCGATTTTCTGCACATGGGCAACCTGCTAGAGTGCTACATGCTTTTAGGTGGGCGTTGCAGATTGTTATGCAGAACACAATGTGATCTTCATCTCCAACCAGAAGCTTTCATTTGAATATTTACAACTACCAGAAAGATACGCACCTGCCGCTTCTCCACCCAGCCTCATGGATATTAGGACCCCCCCCTCCCCTTGGACAATTGCACTACCACAATTTACTTATCCGGGTATATGTCAGCATATCTGCTTGCATTCTCCAAATAAGTGAACCCTCAGTCCCTTGTTCTAACATGCCAGACAACCTTTAATTAAACTTCTTTGTGCCACTATTTTGCGGTGTAAATTGAGAGTCAGACTCAGATTTAGAAGCGGGTACATGAAATAAACAAAGTGAGAACACACACACACAGGTAGATTATCAGACTTTAGTCCATGAATCCACCTGGACAGTCTCTGCATATGTTGCATGTTGCAGTCTTTTAGCAAAGATGTGGCTGCACTTTATTTATTTATTTTTTTAAAATAATTATACCTAGATTTATTTACTCAAATTGCATTTGCACTACTGTTTTTAACCCTTTGGGGTCTGAGCCCATTTTGGCCGTTTTTTAATACTTTTGATTTTGCCTTTACATACCACATAAAAAATTGTTTGCCATACTCATGCTTGGTATCTTCTTTTTCAGCACAACTTCATCTATATGATCTGCTAATTATTTTTTCACTTTGACCTACTTTATAAACACACTGGGCACAAAAATACACAGAAATGATCAAATCCGAATTGAAAAAATATACTATTTATTACAATAAAAAACACAAACATGCTCCATGAACTGTTTTGGAACTTGAAAAAGTAAACATAGGTTACAAACATGAACAAATAAATGCAAAATTGAAATAAAGTAATACTTTATACAAATATTTACCATAAAAAGCATGTATATTTATAGGGTTTTTGGCTTGTCTTCAAAACAAAGTAAGAGCAAGTATACAAAAGCTACATAATTGCTATTACTCCTCAAGTCTCAAATAATGCAAATGTAATATAAGGTAATAAAGTGAAGTACATTTTAATTATTATGCCTAAATTGAGTGTAATCATTATATACAAATATAATATTTCCAAACTATATACAATGGATTTTTATTTTATTTTTACATTTTTATCTGTGCCCTCTGCAAAGCAGTTCTGTCCACAACAAGACACAGTGCCACATCACAGGACCAGCATTTCAGGGAGTGAGGTTTCTTTTTTGTCCACCTGGTGACAGCGTAGACCAACCCCTGCAGCCTTGTGTGGCTTTCAGGCTGGCATCTGTTACCACTGACAATGGGAACAGGGATGTAGTCGCTCTTCTCTTTGTGGACAGCCCCATCCTGTCCACCACACAGCCAGGACTTTCACCCAGTTCTGTCTGGAAGTCCTTGTGGGACATGTACTCACTTGTTTTGGCGCTAATGTCACAATGCAGAAGGTAGGCATTAGTGGTGGCAATATCCACACAAGGTGCAAAAGCAGTGCGGTACCAGTGCACCCAGCTCTGCGATGGTGGAGTAGTACTGCAGCAGCTGGTCGGTTTGAGTCAACACCACCCATGTTGATGTTCCTGTTGTAGCGATGACACAGGGTGGGGCCAGGGGATGTTTTCACTGCCCAGCATCATCTTTCTCCTTCACCCTCCTCTTGACCACCTCTCCAGCTGCTGGATGGATGGTGGAGACACAGAGACACCTCGATGTGACTCCATCCATTCCACAAGGTGAGGACCCTCCCACAGTCATCTCACAACACCCCCTCTCTGATTTTTTTGTTGAGAGCATTTTCTCTCCCTTTTGGACACCTTCCTGTTCTCCCTGTAAAATTCCACAGACTCCAGCTTCAAGTGTCCAGAGTCCACGGAACAGCTGGGGGCTTGTGTAAAAGTGTCCATGTAAACATGGTGGCCGGTGCAGTATGATGGCTGAATCAGGCGCATCACAGCATCATATGAGAGCCCACATACAGTATTATTGTGTGTGTTTTGCCTGTGTAAACGTCAAAATTTACTGTGTGACATTCACTTGGAGTCAATAGCTTTGAAGCAATTTGTCCCCCACCTGGTTGGTTTGTCCTTCATGTACTGGGTCTGCCAGTTTTTGCTTTGGTAATACAATTCTTTGTCAGCCCATTTGTGCCAGGTGATAATGTGCCAGACAGGCACCGAGGATGTCGTTGATGAGGGCTTGATCCTGAACAGCTGTGTATTCTGGTGTTCCCTTCTTCTCATCATTTGTTTGTCTGGTCTGGGTCACTGGGATGGATGTGTTCCAAGCAGAGCCTGGCGCGGTCCCTCGCCATCACTGTAGCTGAAAGCAACCGCGGATGTAATAGTGTTCTGTTTCAGTAATCTGTATGATGTAGCAGTGCAAGGAATGTATAAATGAGGAGCCAAGAAACTGTGAACCTCTTCAATCCCAGCATCAGCCCATTTGTACTTCTTCCCATTTCTTTGCTCTTGCATACGCTTGTTGGTGTTGAGTGCAGAGTGTTGCACTGTGGTTGGGAGAAGTACAGCTGAAACAGACCCGGTATGGTCTGTGTGAGTGGCCACCTGGGCTCCTGGTGTTCTCCGTGGCATGGCGCTTATTTGTGGAGCAGCGTCAGGAGTGGGCTTCCAGTTCTCCAGGGCTCCAAGCGATGGAGTGGCCGCCTGTGAGATCTGGACCTCCACCTACCAGCTCTACCACGCCCTCTCTGGGTAGGCCTCCGTGTTGAGGGGTCCACCATACCATATCTGTATACACACTTGACGACAAATAAAAATTTGTGATTGTTCAGATTGTGTTCATATGCACATGATGGATAGTGAATTCAAATGTGGGCACTAAAATTGTAATTCTCTGGCTCCTAGCAATGTGAATACTCATTTTACACAAAGAAAACCTTACAAGTAATAAATAAATATGCAATAAAGAAATAAGCATAGATAACATAAAATTAAAAGCACTTAAATAAACACACAGAAAAATCAGTATATCCATCTCCTTGAATTAGTATGAGAGTTCAGATAAAGAAACAAAATGCTCTCTTTATTTATCAGTTCAGCCTACTCTGTATACATAAACCTACCTAAATATATGTCACACATTGTTACATATCAGAGCCGGTTTTATAGTTTACAATACAGCATTAAAATAAAACAAAAAAGCTACAAATATTCATGATTACTTTGACTTACTCATCACAGCCTGACATGCGTCGGTGACAATGGTCGATCACCTCACATCTCATCGATAAGCTCTCCTCCTCCTCCTCAGGCGATGAAGATGAAATAGTTCTGCCACGTCGCGTCCTCGGCAAAAAACAGCCTGAGGGCTTGATGGACATCAATGACAGCTTCATTTCGTCTCAAAAACTCTGTCTTCTTGCTTTTTCTTATGCAACACAAACACTCTTCTTCTTCAAAATACTCTGTCTTCTCCACCTTCTTAACTCCGCCGCAAACTCCCATAGCAAACTCCAGCGGTTGACCCCCTCCCACCCCACCCCCAGTCACAGTGTCTCCGTTTTTTTATATTGGTCGTACAGTAGTATCCAGCAGATTTAACACTTTTTTCCCACGTTTTGTAAATCACAAGTAATGTGAGAATATGGAAAGAAATGCAACACCTGGCCTCCCTCCCACCCACCCACATTTTACGCTCGGATATTTATTTTTTTTACGGCCAAATTAAAACTATCTTTTATCCGGTTTCACGTGGTGTATCAACGTCAAATAAAAATAGGAGGCAAAGTTTCAGGTCCGCACTTTCAGGAAAGTTGACAGCGGAAAGCTCTAGGTGATCTAATTTTTACACGCTTAGAAGGCGTTATGCGATCTGATCTTGCCCGGCGTGATCATAGAACTAAGAGGTTAAACCCATTTAATTATTTATTCTCTTTAAGTTTCATTATTTATCTGTACTTATTCTGGCCTTGTGCTGCTGTAACACTGAATGTCTCCTCTAGAGACAATGGATGCGTTTTATGCTTTCTTTCTGGTTTTCTGCACTCAGGATGCCGTTAACCTGCGATCTACCAATGACACTCAATGAGCAGCAACCAGACTACTCCCAGTCCGAGCACCTCACCTCCCTCAGAATCCTTCTCCCATTTCCTGGGGTTCTCCAATCAACAGGGGCGTGCTTGATCCACAACAGGGAGGAAACCTCAATCTCAGCAAACGGAGTCCTGGATGAGAGGAGGTGAGGATTAGTTATGGAGCGATCTGGCTCCCGCTACCACCTCTGCTCACATCACTCCCTCCTCCGACCTCCTGCGACTGTGCAATGGCAAGCCACTCCGTGCAGCCCGATCCAGCAGCTCCTCCAGCTCCACCCCTTCCTCAAAACTAGCCCCGCCTCCCTCCCCCTCCTGCACTTTCCTTGTCACTGCCTCCCTAGGTCCAACTCCATCTCCATTAGCCTGCAACAACACCTGATACTACCTTGTGATTTGGAGACTCTTCCAATGCTTCAGTGACCCCAACCTGGGCCAGGCGGTTCATCCGTGTACGTCGCTCCTCCCTACATAGATCTAAATCAGACCTGTCGAACCGGTATGCCGGGCTGAGCACAATGTCAGCGCTTTTTAACTACTGCGGCCTTGACCCTGAAGAGCTGGAGGCAGTTGGTCCAGAGAACTTTGCGCGGGCCAACTCGGACATTGTCAGCCTGAACTTCCGATCAGCTTCTATGATCTCCTCCGACTGCGACCAGTCACGGCGGTCCTCCAATGATGGACTGTCAGACGCGGACGAGGACGAGGAAGAGGAGGCTGGGGACCGGGTTCCGTGGCATCTCAGCTGTGGAGCGAAATGCAAGAGTCATTAAGTGGCTGTACAGCATCAAACAGGCGAGAGAGACTCAGAAAGTCTCACATGTTTAGGACAACTGGATTGGAAGCCAATGCTGCGTCTATCAACAAACTACCCCATGTTCGAGAAGTGGCTCACTGTTAGAGACTGTAATGTTGGGGCTGAACTGAAAGTTTGTTAAAATGTAGAAATGGATGAATGAATGGATGGAAGAGAAGTGTAACACAAACTAGAAAAGAAAACAGTAAAAATGTTCAATAATGTAGAAATAAGAAAAAGGATTCTGGTTTAGTTCAACATGAACACTGAGAACATAAAGGAATAAAAGCTGGATGGTCGTCTGAACAAAACTGAGACAAACAAACAAACATGGGACATGAACACGTTAATTAAATGTTTCTCTATGGACACTGTATTCTTCTGACAGACACAGTCTGTCAGTTTAACAACAACAGAAGCCGAAATGCACTACGATTGTCCAAGGACCCATAAAGTGACCACCTCATTACAAAGGTTTATAGGCCTTTCTCACAGAGAGCATCTTGACTTGTCCAACAGGTTTGACTCACATTCCATTTAGGTGCAGACCTCTGACTCATCACCCCCAATACACTCATTCACAGGCGTTTCTGCAGTGTTCCTACATAGCTTGCTAGCTACCTCGCTACATCTGTACAAATATTTGCATATTACTTAGAGAAATAACTGACCAGGAATCTTCAATGAAAGTGAGATGTGAACAGATAGAATACTCCAATATCACTTGTGTTCACTCCACACAGTCCCCAACCTCTGCTCTGCCATCTCTGTCCCCAGAAGCAGCTGTCCTGTCAGCAGGTTGCTTGTGTTGGCAAATAGAGCAACAATTTCACTGACAAGAACAGGGTGTAGTGTAAATTTGCCTGCTGGACTATGAACAGCCTGTTGCATTTTGTACATTTTCAATTGATTACAGATCGAATGATTGATTCCCGTGATTGAGCAGTACTTTGAATTTGAAAAAAAAGACTTCCCCAGCTGATAATATTAACTCCTCAGAGTAACTGATACCATTTCTGTAAACTGAAACTCGCTGAGTGTAATTTATCCAGTCATACAGGTCAATGCTGGCTCCCGAGCTTTTTTTTTTTTTGCCACAGTTCATGTTGGCTAAAAGGCACCATTGAACCATTGTTGGTTCCGGCAACGACAAGTCAAAATGTAGAACTTTGAAAAAGGCCTCTGTCACAGTGTTGATGTCTGAGTTTAAACTTTGAAAAAGGTCCTGACATCTTTGCAAAACAGACACTGAACTCTGTCTGTCAAATATTAGAAATCACTGTGGAGAGTCAGTGATGCTAGCAGCTACAATACTGACCAGATCAAGAATCGAAAACCAATGAAGCTTCTTGATATTTGTTATAGTTGACGCCGAAGGATAGAAGATCGGTGCACACTAACTTTGTAGATTGCGCCAAAAGATGAGGTTATTATTGCATCAGTGTTAACTATGACACCAGCGAAATGTTGAAGACTTGTTAGCTAGATATTGAGGCCTGAAATGATGAAGGAAGAGGACATTGACACAGTGACCTGGACAGTTACACATATGATATAAAATGTGATATCTTTTAAGGCTACGCTATCATATCATTATGCTGATTAACAAATTTGTCATCAACCTCTTCATGTCAGCCAGCAAAACATTTCACTGGAAAGGTTTAGTGTCCTGTAATGTGATATGATGATTGACAGGCTGTTCTACGCTGATGACAACCAACATTTAATATTCAAATCTTGATTGCTTGTAATTCAGGGGATTTTTTGGCCATTGGTAAACAGAGATTTAGAAATCAACTGTAACTTAATGTACTAATAATAATAGTAATGCACTAAATATTCAACGACAAAGTGTGTGGGATACCTATGCCTTTAAGTTCAGTTGAACTCTTTGAAGTTTATTCAGTCGAATCTTTTTTAAGCAGCCGGACATTTGAAACTGCCAAACTCTCAACTCATAGTCTATTTTCTTACTCGAGTATTCATTAGGACATCGGTATTTTGTTGAATGTATCAGATACTTGTATCTGGCTCTGCATGTCTACAACCATCTGTATCATTTAAGGGCTTCATAACATTACAGAATGGCATCCTATGAAACATTAAACTGTAGAACCATTTCAGTAATTGGCATTAAGCACAAGTAGAAAATGGTAAACTCTCATCGCCTCGTTTGCAACATTAGCATTGTTGGCAAATGTCGTTGTGATGCTACCAGAGCAGGAACTTTGCTCCAACGGCTCATATCAGAAGGTATGATCCCATTAAACAGGGAAAGGGAGGATGCTTCATGAACAAAGACAATAGAAGCTACCGTGCAGAAAAGGTATGGAATATGTGGGCCAAGGTGGCTGTGACAAATTCAAATTATTATTGGAATATCTAAATGTTTGTGGATATGTGTCATATGTAACATTGAGATTCAGTTATGATCACAACCCAGTGTTTGTGTTAAGCCAATACATACCTGTGTTTCAGTTAAATGCAGCATGATCTGATGTCAGTTGAAATTTTATTTTTCTTGGTCCATGCTGATGATGATGAAATCACAAAAACAACAACAGTCAGTCAACATGATTTCATATGAACCAAATTATCTAAACTACAGCTTTTGTAATGAAGGAAAACAAATACACACATTACCATTTCACTTGTTATTCAGTGAAATCCTCCACACATAAATCTGTGGGACACTTCCTAAGTTAAAGAGCCAGAAAATCCCTGAGTACGTCACGAGTCACGAGTTTGACAAGCATAAAAGTGGCCTTCGATCTCTGGAAATCTGGGATTCAAATGTACAGCGCATAAAATCTTCAGCGAGCTTATTACAGGACACCAAATCTCTTCAAATTCAATGTTAGTAAAATTCTGTGATTATGTGGAGCCACCAGGCTATAAACTGTTAAATAATATAATGACTGTCTTCCTATCACAGCATATAGAAGAACAGTTATGAGGACGGGAGGGAGATTGTGGTCATTGTGTGTCAGCGTTCTCTCAAATGCCACTTAAGATTTAGGGTGTTTGGAGTTGCTTGTTCTGTAGATCGCACCCTACAAACACACAGAAGATCTAGGCTGTGTAAATGATGAACACCTTGTTAATGCCCTCATCTCTGCTTTCTCTCTCCACTGCCCTGTCTGTCCTCGAAACCAGCCACAGGGAGGAAGTTGTTGCTTTACCCTCGTGTGTTATCTGATAATGAAGGGGGATTCATTACCGAGCTCACCTCCATCCTTATCCTTGTCATCTGTCTACATGTCTGCATACTGCTGACATGTCTCAAGGCCTGAAGCCATATCGGTGTGAATGCAGCGCCTCAGTCAGTGTCAACCAACTGTCAGTGTGTCTGTCTGCCCTGCAACCCTTCCCTTCACCTCAACTTCAAATTTGTGCTGCAGGTCTGCTTCAGCATGTCCAACAACAGCAACAGACCTTCTGGACTTACTTCATTTCCTTGTACAATATGCTGAATCGAACAAAAGCGCGCTTTGGTGATATTGGCAGTATGGAAGCATCAACGTGAGGCAACTGTAGTTTTTTTTAATTAGAACAGATTGATGAGCCAAATCTTGGTCAAAATGTTGCCAGAGTCTGTAAATGTAGGCTTATTGTTTCCATTTAGCCTGAAAGTGTATTAGTTTGATGCAAGTCACAACTCACCATGGAACCAAAAGTGATCAAACTCTTTGAAATGTCATTGTGGGCCTGCAACACTAGACCTCTTTAAAGAGATTAGAGGATAGGTGAAATTGAACCTCAGTATATTCAACAAGTCATAGATTCAGTCCTCTGGCAGTGTCTGCCACCAAGTTAAACAGTTGAACTGAGAAACGATTTTTCTTTGCTCCCCATAACAGACAATCCAGCAGTCAAGCTACGGTAATTTGGTCAGTTGTTTGAACTAAACAGGAAGGCTTGAACTCTCTTTAAACTCTAGTTTATTCATCACCGACTACTTCATGACTTTTTATCTGCACAACCAATGAATGCCTTTGAGGAGAGACTGTCTGAAAGTGTGCACCATTATCCCATCAGGCCTTTTTCTTTTCCACTATGGGAAGTTACTGACCTGTAACCTGGAGCTTCGCATCACATGAACCTTTAAGAACCCGTCAGGTCTAGGTTCCGAGCTCTACCTCGTTTTTCCACTGTGTTTACAAACAGAACATTTCAGGTGCGTCATGGAAGGCACAACAGCATATGCATCATTTTATGCGCTGGAATGCAGATCAAATACGGATTTTCTTCACATTTATATTTGGTAATATTTAGACACCTGGGTCGATGGTTTGATCTGAGTTTCTTGAGCTGATGTTGAACGTAAATACTAACGATAATCAGATTGTGTTACCTGCTCTGATCAACAAATCACCAAAGTTTCCCTTTAACTTGGAGAGGACTGTGGATTCTATTTCAGTGTCATTGTTATCATCTCATTGCCAGTACTGACAGGAGGAATAATGGTCACTGTCAAAGAGCGGATATGAAGAAGGCATCAAGATCTCCTTTAAAAACATTTCCTATTGGAACACTCATGAGATTCACATTCAGTTATTATTCCACTTTTGAAAAAGTCTCAGGATGGTTTCCATCGAGCCTTGACATGTATTGAAAACACCGTGATCACTGACCTGCTCATGAAGCTGGCTAGCTTAATTGAGAGCAAATGTGCATGATTTCATATTTTGATGCTTTCCTTCTTCCTAAATTTGACTAGTGGAAGTGAAGTGAACCCAGTTGGGAGAAACACCCTTGCCCATCTCCTTGCTCTGTGCTCAGGGCTGTGCTTAGCATGTTCCTGTCCAATCCCTGATCCATCATTCCCATGTTGTCTTCCCAGTGATCTCCCCTTTGGAACCCAGGAAACCCCATTGCTTCTTACTGTCAGCATTAACAAAGACAATATTGTACTGTTAAGGCAGCATCATCATGCTTCAGTTTCACTTCTGTCTACATGGTGTGTTTTTTTCTGTTTGTTTTAATCTTTGAATTGACAGATAGAGTTCTTCTGTGGTAACTGCTTTGTTTTCTTTTTATTTCTTCTATGTGTAAATGCTGTAAGAAAAATGTATAGGCCTATATTTGATTTAAAAAAAAACAATGTGTTGGATTTCAGTTTCTCTCTGTCTGAAGGTTTATGTGTTACAAAAGATTCTGAACAAAAAACTGCTGTTTCGTTCTCTGCCCTCGGTACAGAACTGCCTGATCAAAGCGGGCAGGATTGTTTCAGAGACTTAGTGTTGACTGTTTTTCGAAGCGTGGAAACTTTATATTGCAGTTGAAAACAAAAAAAAACATGTTCATGTTTAGTTTTTGATTATTTCAATAAATGGCTTCTTTTGCCATCTTGCCAAAGATGTGTTTTCATCTCTTTAAGTGAGACTGTGGAACTTCTGCTGATCGGCAGCCATTGTGACCACAAGTGGCAGTCACAGGATGATGGCACATTTAATTTCCCTTTATTCCAAAGAGTATGGCAGCTGCCATATCTTGGAATCTGGAGTTTTTAAAAAAATAAACTAAAGAAACTACTTTCCTTTATTTATTTATTTAGTATTGCCTAAAAAAGCCGGTGTATGATTTAGTCCATTCCATTTCTAGCACATATCTAAACTTAATATCATTCAGGACTGAAGAAAAATCAAATGGCAGCGTACATCACCAGAAGGTAATGACTGTCAAAAAGAGGGAAGGAACCTCCTGGAAGATCTGAATGAGCTGTGAAGCTTGCTGCGGTTCAAGATGTTCTAGCACCAGAGCAGTAGGCACAGTTAGGGCTCCCGGTTCTGTCTCCACCTTTTCTGGAGCCTTCCACTCTTTTTGACATGATAGGTCTGTTTTGTTTTTTTCTTGCCAGAGTGATGTACCTCCTAAGTTACTGGACCCATCTTGGTATGATGAGGTATGGCCCTTGCCATTTTGATAAAAGCTTGCAGTTGGAGGAAGGGAGCAGCAACAGGACTTTTTGGCCAGGCTGGAGCTCGTGGTGTCAGGTGTGTTGGCTGAAAAGCCTTCTAGCTTTTCTGGGCCTCCTGCAGGTTGACCTTGGCCTCCTACTGGTATCTCTCCAGCACAAACTGCACCACCCCTCTGTCGCTTTAAAGGTGGAAGGGCAATCCCAGAACCTTCAGAGCTGGTTAGTGGATTCTCCCTGTGTCTCGGCCATATAACAGTTCAAATGGGGAGAAATCGCTTGACGCCTGGGGAACCTCCCAGTAGGCAAAGAGCAGAAATGGTAACCAGCAGTTCCAGTCACTTACAGTGCCAACCACATTTTTTTTTAGCATTTCTCAATCGTCTGATTTGAATCTTTCAACATGACCATCCTTCAGTGGGTGGTATGGCATGGCCTTGATGACCATTGCTGTGTCAAAGCTCAGTCAGAGCATATTTTCTGACATGTGGGGCATGTAGTGCAATATTTTTGGATGTCTGTGTACATGGAGGACCAATAGAAACGTGAACTGATTGTGTGTGCACCTGTCCACCTGTTGTGGTCAGGAGTGTCCGGCCATGGGAGTGTGTGTGCTGAGTGCATGATCAGTGGTCTCTGCAGCTAGCGAGGATTAAGATGTCTGTGTTAGTCATCAAATGATTGTACAACATCATTATCAACAATGAACCTTTTCCTCCCCGTAGAACTTCTGTTTGCTTCTTCCCCCACCTTAGCAAACAAGGGTTTCAATGTTTCATCTTCCCTCTGCAGCAAAGAAATATATGCAGCACTTCTCACATTCCATTAGACAACACACTTTTAAGATCAGGTTCTGTTGCCTGGCACAGCTTCTCAAAGTGGTGTTGGCAACCGGGTTTTCATGGCCCATTAGTGCCACCTTCACACAGCCTACTGTCCAAGTCTGGGAGTGTTTGTTGGCTGGTAGTTTTCACGCCAGGCTCATGTGATCACAGGACATGAAACATTTGCACTGTCCTCCCTAAAGTCTGTTTTCTCTGGTGCTTCTTTTTCATGCAATGCAAAAGTTCATGCAAGTTCCCTCCAAGGATGAAATCAATGCTAACTGTCAAGCCATCTTTGGAATATGGATGCTTATCCTCATGAACACATATGTCTGTCATGTCATGTCTGTCTGCCGTAGTCCACACAGCCTAATGGCACCAAACTGTTGGTGTTGAAGAGAGCTGCTGAACATTTACATGGCAGTTCTATGACAATGGAGTCACACTTTCTTATTATCAACAGGCCCCACCTCTGAACAGGGTTCATAGCAGGTGCCTGTGTGCTTTGCTTTCTGTATGGGACACAGAAGCTTTGTGGCCTGGCTGCTGACAAACACACACACACACACACACACACACACACACACACACACACACACACACACACACACACACACACACACTAATTCCTTACCAGGGGCTCTTTGTTGGTTTGGGGGCAGTGCTGGTGGTGGTACCCGGAACCTCCTGGCCTCCTGGTTATACTTTCTCCTTGTGGGCTGGGACTGTTGGTCAGGGTGCCAGCTCATGCTCCTTCACCCAGGTTCTCACTTCTGGAGGAAGTACGATATTCTTAAGATGATGTTCTCAATATTTCTCCTCAATCTGGTTCTTGGTATGCTGCTCTCTCTCTCTCTCTCTCTCTCTCTCTCTCTCTCTCTCACACACACACACACACACACACATATTATTTACTGCGCTAATATTTATAATATTTATAATTTATAATTGTAAAATTAAATTAACCATTGGCACGTTGGACGTCTGTCTGTGTCATATCATTGTCATCTATTTCACGTCATTTTCATTTTCATTCCAATACCTCAATTAATTGTTATATTGTTGTTGTTGTTGTTTTTACTATTCGTTATCTTTATCTTCATAGCTGTGTTTATTTTTGTTGTATTGTGTATATACTCTGTTTAAATTTAAATTTACATTTTTACTCTATTTATATTTTACCATTTTATATTGTATCCAGGAGCTGCTCTGGGACCAGAAGTCAATTTCGTTTCATCCTATGTTTAACGTGCTGAAATGACAATAAAAACTCCTTGAATCCTTGAATCCTTGAATCCTAATGGCTAGACTTATGCACGTATGCATTGTAACTGTGTGTAACACTGAAAGCATCGAAATCAAATATCCCTTTATGGACATACTTGTATGCATGTCAATAAATCTGATTGTGATCTGATATTGTGATTGGTTCTCACTGACAGTGGTGCTGTACTGTTTCTTCTGACTGCTGACTTGACTGCTTCATGCTGCAGCGGTTCTGTTGTATTTGCTGCCATCTAGCGGTTGAAAAGACAAACAGCACTATTACTGTCAGTTCAAGATGAAATAAACTACATAGCAACATTTGAATGAAAGATAAGATGGGACATTTAAAAGTCAGACGGTCGGTGAACGGGCTGTTTACAGATCAAACCAATTGATAAATTCAAAATTAATAACAGTATAATATCACGATAGCTTTAAACCGTGGCAGTCAAGTCACGTGATCTCACAACCCGGAAGAAGAAAAGTTGCCTCAAGCTTCCGGGCAGTAAGTAAAGATCGGTATCTGTGTGTATTATTGTGTTTTATTACATCTGTGTGTGTTGTGTCTGTCAGTAATGAATGGATTCGGATTCGAATATTTAATCATCAAACTGCGTCATGGTGTAACATTTATCCGGTGACTGACTGCGGCAGACACTTTAGTGCAGACACTGTATGTTTGTTATGCAAGCTTTGTAACATGTGACGGTTTATTTCAGGTGTGACCGAAAAGCAAGGGGTTAAAGTAGCGACGTGACGAACAAAACACCTGTGTGCGCGTGGTGGCGACGTCATAGAAAGTGAGCTCCAGGAACAGCACGTAACGAAGCGGAGAAAACATGATCACAGGATCAGACGACCGAACAGTGTATGATACAGATGGATCAAATGCAGTATTAATAAACTGCCTGAACTTAGAAATGCATCGGCAGTAAGTATGTCTGTTTATGCAACCGACAGTGTGTAGTATCTACAGGTAGGAAATTGTCGATAGAACCAGTTCAGAACAGACAGGTACTGTGTGTGTCATGGAGTTTAGCCACTTCAGGAGACAAGCAACGAGTCCTGAGTCTGTGACCGTATTGCCAGATTATAATTATGATTCTGTTCTTTCTCCTCAGAGTTTCATGAAGTAAACATTGGATTTATTTTTACAAGCCACATGAACTCTTTCAGATAAAGTTCCTCATTCACCTCCCGCGGGTTCCCCTGCAGGGCAGGCTCGAGTGTCCTGGATGAGCAGACCTTCCCGTCTGCTGTCGGCTCCTCCTGCAGCAGTCAGGCAGCTGAAGCGGCTGGAACTGGGAAGCAGTCAGGTAAAGGAAGGGTCTGTGCTGTCTGTATCTGTACTACCTGTGCTGTCTGTGTATCTGTGCTGTCTGTGTTGTCTGTGCTGTCTGTGTGTCTGCTGTTGTGCTGTCTGTACTGTCTGTGCTGTGTGTACTGTCTGTACTATAGTGATTTGTCTGTACTGTCTGTGCTGTCTGTACTGTCTGTGCTGTGCTATGCATGAGTGGAACCAGAGCCTGAAGCCTGCTGTGGTCCATGAATGTTGCTAATGGTAGTTTCTGGTCTGGGTTCAGGGTTCAGGAGGGCCACCTGAGGAAGACTGCTCTCAGGTCAGTTGTCATTGACTCGAGGCCCGTGTGGGACCATGAAGGATCGAGTTCAGAGTCAGAGCCACACCCTTCCTGTCACACAGGGCTGGATCAGGTGAAACATTCATCTTCTGTCACAATGCTTTATTTTACAGCTGTGCCTTTACTGAACATTACCTCTCTTCCTCCCACAGTCTGGTCTTGCTGCCCCAGTTGGTCTGTTGACAGTATCGAAGGTGACATAGATGATGAAGAAGATGAGGTGAAGATGAGGTGCCTGTCACGGTGTCTGAGCCAGCAGCCAGGTGCTTCGGTATCTGAGTATCACATTGTGTGCTCTTGCAGCTATGGGACTCTGTGCTCTGTTCAGAGCCTCACTCTGGGTTAGTTACATCTTAAGACCATCACTGCACACACACACACACACACACACACACACACACACACACTCTAAGCATGTATTTTTTCTGTGGACATAGAGTATATGATCTGTTGAATACTTTCAGATGGCGTGGTTTGATGTGGATAGTGAGGGTTTGTGAGTTATGATTCAACTTCATGACTTTTGACTGCTTAACTGCTGCCAAGCAAGGGACCATAAACCTCATGAAGTAAGTCTATGATTTTGTGGTGCTGACAGCAGGTGAGCGATAACACATAAGCTCACAGAGTAACTGGATAATTCTACAGATGGGAGTAATAACAGCGTAATTCTAAAGGGATTTGTTTCATATTACTACAAGGAAAAATAAACATTTGGCATGTTCATGATAATCAGCCTTTGTAAAATCAACACAAATGAGCTCTAAGTTATTAACACAAGATGGGCCACTGGCGTCACATTCACCCATTCACACACAAATACACACACTGATGGCAGGAGTGGTACCGCACTTCCGGTCCATAGCACTCATAGTGGCATACATTCATTCACTGACAAGCAACGGGGTTCAGTATGTTGATGAGGACACTTCCACGTGACAGGAACTAGCGACTCCTCTGAACTCTGATTACTACATGACCCACACACGTAGCATCACTCAATGAGTTTGTTGCCTTCATGGAAGAAATTGTTCCACACCAGGTCCTCATTGATTTCTTCTGAAAAATACACTGTTGTGTCTTTTCACATGCCAGAGAAAGACCTGTCATTAGAGGGGCGTGTGTGGAGCTCTGTTCATCCAAACTTCAGGCTCCGACTTCAGAAGAGTCCTTTGAATACAATCACTCTGCAGGTAAAACGATGCAGCCAATCAGCTTTAACCTCATCTTTATAACTGCATCCTTAAGCTCTACTGAGATCTTCTGTGTGTGTGTGTGTGTGTGTGTGTGTGTGTGTGTGTGTGTCTCAGGAGCATCCCCTGCTGGGTCAGCCTTTCTTCATGCTCCATCCCTGCAGGACAGAGGAGTTCATGAGGCCTGTGCTGCAGGCGGCTCAGGACCAACACAGGTACGATCACTTATCCGGGCTCACGGTGGTCTGGTACACATGAGAAGCTGTTTCTTGTGTCCTGCTGGATTTCTTCACCAAAGAGTTCATAACCATGTAACAGTAGTTTTTAAGTTAGATCTGTCCATAGTACCCACTGTGTATGTGTGTGTCTGGGCAGACCGGTGAACTACGTGTTGTCGTGGCTCAGTGTAGTGGAGTCCTGTGGTGGGTCTGGGCGTCCTGAAATTACTCCACTCTCAGCTCCATCCTGCAATAGCCTCCTCAGCAGCTTCCAGCCAGACTGAGCTTAACCTGCTCTGTTTCACTCTCTGTCCCAGCATCACTGTGGAGTAGTCTGCAGGCTTTGCACTATCATCCAGGAAACCAGGCAACTGTCTCAGCGCCAAAGACCCTCCTCCAAAAGTCCAAGGTTGCCTGTGCCAGTTACCTCATGTTCGTTTGTTTGGAAATATGCTAAACTACAATGAAAACTGAAGAAATAAGTAAAGGCCCGATCGCCAGCTCTGCATTTGTACCTGATGCTGAGGTTGTGTTTCGAAGACTTTTTCTTTTGATGTTACGATGCATATTTTGCATCAAATTGTGTTTTATGAAAGGATCAATGATTTTCAGTGTGACATAAAGCAGTATGTCAAGTAAAACAGTAGGACAGCATGATGTTCAGTGCAGTTTTTAAAGTCCATGTAAAGTAAGAATAGTGTAAGTAAGTAATGTGTGTTCTAAGTTTGTCAAAGAAAGAAAGTGTTTATTAACCATCCAGCCAAATTGAGTGATTAAAAATATCAACAAGTTCCTTGAAATTAGGTGTCAGAATCAGGTAAAGTAATTCTCAGCTCTCAGGACTGTGAGGTGTGTCCATTGACTGTGCTGAAGCCATGCCCTCACTTTGAAAAACTCTGAATGAGATGAGTTGATCACCTGTGGTTGCGGTCGAATAGTCAAAAAATTAGCTCCTAAGTCCTTTCCTAACCACTTTTCCTTCAGCCTCAGCAAGCGTCACAAAGTGTTCAGAGAATCCGACTGCTCTTACACTTAGACCAGTGTTTTTCAACCCTGGTCCTCGGGGAACACTGCCCTGCATGTTTTAGATGTTTCTACTCAGCTTTACCTGATTCAAGCGAGTGGCTTTACATTATCGAGCCACTGCCGAAACGATAGCCCGAGCTGATCATTTGAATCAGGTGTTGGGCGGCTTTGCGTCCTACGCCATGCAGAACATCGTCCTCCGAAACCAGGTTAGCGCGGCTTGAACTACATCATCATGCGGCGGTGAATGTTATTGATGATCTGTGGTAAAACTGCAAAGAAGTCAGAAGATGGACTACAAAATGCGCATCTGAGTTACTTACTAGATACTCCGCGTGCGCTCTGACCACGTTGTTTCATGCAGGTCGTGACCGACCCGTGAAAAATCTGACTTCATTATCAACATCAGAATTCAAATAATAAATGAATATTGTCCAGCTGTCACAGAAGTCAGATGAAGTCACATTCTTTTGCTGAGTATGTTAAGCTCACCCTCCTGTCCTGTCTCATATATAAACTTATATTAACAGAGTTATGGCAAACATATATGATTAATCAGCAACGGTAACTCCACAGTCAACAACAGAGCACACTTCATGATCAAAATTTTATGTCATGTCAACACGTATGTTCATATTCACACACTCTCTGCTGCAGGCTGCATCACACTGTTTAAATAAATTAATGTTTTCTGGTTGTGAATGACTGAGCAGTTGTGGTTTTTGTTGCTGCCGCAAGGAATTGTGGGGCAGCATTACCTCCTTTCCTTTCGTAAAGGGTGGTCCAGTGTATTCTATGCTAAAGGAGATAATAAAGGAAGCATTGAAGCTCCTTTCCTTAACAGTTTGAGAATTCGAACAGCTCTTATCATGCGCGTATGTTAATACTTCGGGTCATTTCACTCCAGTTATGAAGGTTCCTAAGCAAATTGGACTATTCGACCGGACCCTTTCTCTGGGAGCCTCAGCGTCATCAGGCCACACACTTTAAGACCAACCCACAAAATCCTGAGACTGGCTTACAATGAAAAACTGTTTGAACCTCTAACTCCACATTTCAGTAATATATCATTCAAAGTCTTTTCACATGTTTTTTTTCTGTAACTTCAATGTACCAACATATTTAATGTATTTTGAAGAAATCTCAAATTCTCTTTATACAGACTTCAGGAGTTAAGTTTTTAAGGTTAGCATGATGCTAATTGTACATTGTGTATTCATTTCATAATATGACAGTAAATAATTTTTTTAACATGTGAATCTGTTTATACTCAAATTTCAGTACCTTATACAGTCTCTAGTTAGAGGGCAATGAGTGCACTGTTGGCTCTGCTCAAGCCTGCTCCGGTGTGGGCTGTACGGTGTACTTATTAAAGTACTAATTCAGGAATTCAATGCCTAAACTTTAAGCCTGGTTTGTCAAACAACACTTCATAGTGAATTATTCATATTGACTAACGTGTTGACTGTACTGTCTGTATGAGATAAATGATGACAAATGAAAACTTTTATGCTAGCCTGCTTCACACCTCATTCAGTTAAATTCAGAGAAAGTGTGCTAGATGAATCCAGACCGGACATTTTTAGTGAGAGCACAGATAGATGGATGCTTTTTATAGCTAATTGTCAGCGTTGAATGAATTACATAAGAAGAGAGAGTCAGCTAGGAGGTCTGTACCAGATGCGATCAGATCACACATGTGACAGCGGAGCGCTGAGGAGGGATGAGCAGTCCAGAGCTATCAGAACCAGAAGCGAAGACAGAGTCATTTACACGTTCTGTACCAAGTACATGTAAAGTGGATTTAGTTTAAAGAAGCACATAAAGAAAGAAGAAATAGCAGCATCAGAATATAATAATATATATAGAAGTTGCTCTTGAACACATAATCTGACAAAACTCTTCTGTCTGAACAGTGCTGACACAAAGTCAAATGACACAAGAGTCAAACTGATGTTTGAGTTTAAACGAGCATTTTGATTAATCAAAAACAGATATGATAATATCATTAATAGTTGCACCGTATCATCTTCATCACTGTCATTAGTTCAACTTGTCCCTTTCCAGCTGTGGTGCCTGCTGTGAAACAACGTGACTCATCACAGAGCAACAAAGATTGTTCTGCTGCTAGAAACACTATGAGGTTGAGGTTAGCAAGATTTATTCTGTCAACACAACAGCATAAAGTAAAAGATGGACAGATTTATAATACAGGAAAAGGTTTCACTTAACTGCACTGTCTGTTGCGGTCTTCATGCATTAGCAACATGCATGCAACAGTAACAATTTTCAAATCTTCACACAGTACAGCAGGAGTAAATATGGACTAAACTGTGTTTTTGTTGACTACGTCTTTTAAAATTCAAGCAGTGTGTTCTCAGACTCAGCTACCAGAATAACTCATTCTCACTTCTGTTGTAAAAACTGTAAATTTATGTGCAGTTTCCTACATTCTCCATCAGTCCATCCATCACCACTTATCCATATCAGGGTCCCAGCTGGCTTTGGGCGAGAGGCAGGGTACACCTGGGACAAGTTGCCAGTTCACAGTCGGCTACATCTACTTTTAAAAGGAAACAAACAGTGAGTTTCTATTTTCATCACTTGATGAGCTCTTGTGTCAGGTTTCATGGCGTTTCACTCTCTTCCAGTCGCACAGAGAGGTTTATGACACATCACTAAGTGTAGGTATCACTCTCTCCACATATATGCGTTCTTCAATCTCACGGAGAATTATTTTCCTCAGAGAGGTTGGAAAGTTTATGATAATATAATATATATTATAATATATTTCTGTGGTGTTGCAAGAGAGGACAGGTGTGACATAGATGAGAGGTGAGATTTGACTAATGCTGTAGTATTTCTATATCTAACTATGCTCTACTGTGAGAGTACTTTAATCCATGCGTAAATAAGTGCCTTTCATTTTGTTTTAATGGGATCTTGATTTATGCCAAATAAAAAAAAATACATACTTAATAGTAATAAATACTCTAATGCAACCTGCTATTAGTGTTGTTGAGGTCATTTGTAAGAAGTGACAATGTTTGACACGTTATGTGTTTCAATAATATGACAATAACGATTTTATTTGTAGTATTAAATATAAATAAATAAATAAAAACAAAAAACTACAACAATGAAAAAGGATAAGGGGTTGCACTAATGTGCAGCTGTGGGTAGTGTGAGGGGGTGCACTACCTGTATGCATATACACTTAAAATAAAACGGTGATTGACATTTTATAATGTCTGAGTGGCAAAGACTTGATTAGTTTCTGTGCTATAGCTGCCCAGCCATTGTTCCACACTTGTTTGGTGAAATGCACATTCAGTTCAGGTGTTTGGGTTTGGAACCAATGGTTAGTCCTGTCTCATTATCATAAAGTGATTGTCAGCTTGCTCAGACAGATAGAAGAAGTCTTGTATTTGGACATTGAGGGGAACAGAGGGACGTCCATCAGCTTGTATTATTTAGATAATACGGGTATGGAACTCTGGGGAGTTTATAGAGGCGAACCAAGGCACTTAGGATGATAAGCTAACAGATGCCAACTTCAGTGGACTAAAGCTTTTAAGTGATGCCATCAATTAAGCAGCATTGTGTGTATGGTGCATGTCTGGCAGTGAAGTCAGACAGAAGGGCAGCTTAAGTAAGACCAGTCACCACCTTGGCCGAGTGATGTCATATATAAACTCCCAGTAAGGACTGAGACTTCAAGAAAAACCCAGTATATTACCTCTGAATTCTGTACATTAAGTCACATTGTTAGAGAGCTGTCTTAAGCACACAGACATTTTTGGAGAAATGTTTTCCACAATCATCAGTTTGAGATTTGTATGCGGACAACGCCACCCACACTTTAGCCCGCCGACAACCATCAGGAGCCAAGCTCCAGTTATCGGCAAGGCAGCTCAAACAGTAATAGTGGGAGCAAGCAATCGTTACAAAGGGGGCAAAGCAACAAAATCCCCAGGAGACAAAGCAACACAATGCCCGGGAGACAAAGCAACACAATGCCCGGGAGGCAGAACAACACAATCCCCGGGAGGCAAAACAGCAGTAGGTTATTGGCTAGCGCTGTGCGCTGCTGCTATGTGGCGCTGCTACACGGCAGTCTTTAGCCCTACAATAACAAACACAGGGTGAGCAACTTACATATGGCTGGAGGAGGAAGCTGAGGCCATTGCACTACATACCGGTCAGGCAATCCCGGACAACACAGCGTGGAGCGGAGGACGCGTGGGAGCAACGCACCAGCGATGAACAGCGAGCGGTAACCAGCGCAGTGAGGGGCGTGCAGCCAAGACACCCGAGCGGACCTCTATAAAACAAAAGAAACAATCTGTACTGGACAGGCCACATGCGGGAACTACAGCCGCTGTCAACAGCCTACCTACCACCCGGAAGGAGAAGCGACAGACACCAGGATGTGACGCACCCTAACCTCAGCCAAGCAAGAGGGAGACAGGTGTACTCAGCCCGCCTTTATGCGGCTCTCTCTCCCCACGATTGGCTGAGATGGCAACACAGCTGAACGTCCCCAGGACCAATGAGTCCATCCTGCTACACTATGATGACATAAAATCCAGATGTAAATTAGATCACCCCTTTCACTGCTAAATACCATAGCAGGTAAGAGTTTCTTGTTCAGAAATAATAAGTGATCACATCATAATCACCTTAGCATCTTCTTCCGGAACAAACAGGGCTGGCAGATATCTTGGTACTGCCTGATCAATAAAAGAAGGCCATACAGTTGCAGGCCTTCCATCAGTTGTTATAAGATACGCTGTAACTTGAGCACTGAATGCAGTGTGATGGCCCTACAAGAGAAGTAATGTGGGAAAAATCCTGCAAAACCTTACCCATGCAGTTTATTACAAAAATCAAAATCTGTCAGCGAGTATCGGGGGCTCTTGTGATTCTTTGGTCCCTCAAAGAAGCGCAGCTCAATTCCTGCCACCATTTCTGCACACATAAATACTCTCTCAACATTCATCTTCTTCAAAGGTCACCTCTCAGCGCTCATTTTCTACGGGGTCTTCTGTGATTGAGGCAGCAGCCAGAGCCAGAGCCTCAGCCTCAGCTGCGTTCGCCAAGGCAGCCTACGTTAAGAAACAGCAAGAAATTAAGAAGGAATCAGCCAGGCTAGACCTAGAAAAAGCAACACTACAAGCAGAAATAGAAGTCTTAGACAGATCGATGTTGCGACAGCTCTCCATTGGAGTTCAAGACTGGGATGCTCCTCTTCCTGATGAGAGAATGAGCCAATGGGAGACTTGGAAAGCATCATTCCAGGAGCTAAGCAGTCTTCACGTACCTCACTGCTATGTACCAACATCACTCTCAGCATCCACGTACACTGAGCTATGTGTCTTCTCTGACGCATCAAACTGGGCCATAGGCACAGTAGCGTACTTACGAGCCGTCACCGAAGAAGGTCGCTGTGAAGTTGGATTTGTGAAAAAACTTGCACCACAGCCAGAGCCCACAATTCCGCGCCTTGAACTGTGTAGAGCCGTTTTGGCAGTCGAGATGGCAGAGCTCATCTTAGATGAAATGGATCACAAACCAAATGTTGTGAGGTTCTGTTCTGACAGCCGAGTCGTTCTTGGTTACATCTACAATGACTCAAAGTGCTTCTTTGTGTATGTGCATAATCGTGTGCACTGCATTCGCCAGACAACATCTCCTGAGCAGTGGAACTATGCCTCCTCAGAGCAAAACCCAGTAGATCTAGCCACCAGATCTGTACCTGCATCGCAGATCATGGACACTATCTGGTTCAAGGGACCTGACGTCCTTTACAAACTTCCGAAACCCGAAGTGCATCCAACTTAAGACGTTTACATCCCCTGCTGTGCTCAGTGGGCTGTGGAATGGGGTCCACATCACTACTACTCTCATCCTTACTGCTGCTTTGCTCCTGTGGTAGAGGTTGATAATCGGAATCCAGGATGGCGTCATCATTGTCAGACATTGACAGATTTTGAAAATCTGACGTGTCTCCATCCATAATTAACTCTAGTGCTCTTTGCAGAGAAAAACACAGCAACAACACAGGCGTGAGTTGATGTCTACATGCTTGCAGAAAGTTGCTGCCACAGATTTTTTGACTTGACATCTTTCACTTTCCAAGGCAACTTTTTCTTGTGAAAAACCCCAGAAAATATCTGCATGATAAACAATAATAATGGTTTAAAATTGTGATCATAAATGTACATATAACAATAACTAGTGAAATTACCTTCAAATTAACATGCAAAATAAAATTTCATGACATCTTTAACCTGGCCATCTCCTGATCTACAGATGAGGATTCCTGCTTTCTTTCTTGCTCTTCCTGTCCCTGTATGGAGGACTAAAAGTGCCAAACGACATCCAAACACTGGCTACAAGCTACACTCACATAAATATTTAACCCAGTTTTTTAAAGATGTATGTAAAATAATTACATGACAAAGTTCCATTTATTTTTTTTTTTAATATTTTGAACATACCTACCTAATACTTTACATGATGCAAATGCAGCAGTGTAATAAAGCCTATTCATTTGAAATGCATATTCACCAGGTTTATGTAATTAGTATTAATATAATTTATTGAATTTAAATGCATATTAATCAGATAATGTATTCAGAATACATTAAGTATATTTGTTTGAGTTACATAGTAATTAGGTTACCTATTCAAGATGAATAATATATATGTGTTAATATCCAATGATTTTTTTTCTATTTTCCATTCAGCCACATCTCAATGATGCATACAGTCAACCACCTTGTTGATTCAACAAATTTATTAACATTAAAGCAAACCTTTTCTCTTCACCCAGACACAGACAAAGTACTCAGCGGGTAGTGTAGCTCTTCAACCAAGTCATCTACTGCTGTGGATGGAACATGAAAAATGTTTTCTAACTTCAATAGGACAGGGGCAAGTTAGGAAGGTTAAACAAAGTTTTAACTCATCACCTGACAGGAACGGGTTTTCCTTCAAGTATACACCATCTCTTATGGAGCGATACTGCTGGTTTTCAAGCTGGTCAGTGTTAACTGCCCTCTGTTCTGTGGGTATCAATAACTCTATTCAACACTTCAGTAGAATCAAGTATCTCCTGCAATGATCACAATAATGGGATATAATGAAAAGACCTGCTCTTTTTTTGATCTAGAACAAACTCTACGGGCTCAATAACATTTAACATGTTTTTTTTTAGTATTCTTTTCTGTTATATGCTGTAGCAATACACCGTCGTTTTGAAAAAAATCCCTGTGAACATGGCGTTGTTTCCAGAAATATCTGCGTCCACACGGATTCACTGGAAACGACCCGAAAAGTAGTACATATGTAGTACATATGCCAGGCCTGTATGTGGCGCTGTGACGCCGCCACACCAATACACTAAAACCAGAAGAGAAGCCATGGAGCATGCGCATAAAGGTTACGCGCTGTTTACAAACATGTTCTTTTGTTGCTCCTTGCAGTAATATAGAATCAGAAGGTTTTGTTGTAGCAGCCGTAATAGACTGAGTAGTTTCTGTAGTACGAGCACAAGCCTGTAGTCCGCCATTGTTGTTGTTATGACGCGTCTAGTGGCAGGAACTGAGTTTAAAGGTTAGAGAGGCGGGGCTTATACATCATTGTTTCTGAAAAAATCTGCATTCGCCGTCCAGACGACTCTGAGTGAGACTCTGGGCTATCTAGCGTTTTAGGGTTTTCCCACTCTGGGACCCGTTTCCAAAAAATACCTGCACATCTCTCTATCATAAACCGTTTTTGAGATATTCATAGATATGTAAAACTTAAGACTTTGTGGGCGGATCTGCCCAATCCATCCTCAGAGGGTTAGACACTGAAGCATATGTTAGCTAGCGAGTGCTGGTACACACAACATACAGTAGTAGGCCTAAAGCTAAAACTGCTTACAGTCATCACAAACTACGTAGATTTGATCATCAATGAATTGATATTAATGTAATGATAAAAATTGCACGTTGCAAATAATACACAGATGGATGTAAGTAGATAAAGGATGATTCGGATTACTCACCATTAAGCCTGAGGTACTACAGTCTGTGTAATGAAGATGGAGTCCAGCAGGAAATAAGGATGTCATTTCCTGTTTCCCGATTTCACTTCCTCTAAGTTGTATGTAAATCAATCACATTTAAAAAAACACATTTGAAATAAAAGAATCTTGTTTGTTTCACAGCTTTGATTATTTAAACCATGTAAATATGTATTAAGTAATTACATTTAATAAATTTTAGAATTGACAGAATTATACAGATTATTGTTATTATTATTAATTATTATTATTTCAATACATAAATTTAAAAAAAATAGTAAAAATATTTAAATAAAATCAAATAGATTTATATGCTTAAAAATAAACTCTACCATGATTAGTTTCTGAGAGTGTAATGCGTGGTCATCTGAATGCAAGAGTTATGCGTGTTCCTAGTGAGTATATTAATGTGGGCATTATTTACATTTATTTTTAATGCGGAGCTCTGCCCATTTGAAAGGTGAAGAAAGCCCGCTTGTGGAAAGACGTTGCTTCTGATGTAGAATGTGCATTATAAGAAGAGAAACAGATTTCAGACCGCTGACTTGTATCATCAGAACAGACATGTCTTGTGATTTTTAGCCTCCTATTTAAGAGGTGGCACAATTTCTGACAGTAATATTCTCAGCTGTCCGGATGTGCCCCCACCCCAACAATAAAGAGTATAATATAACCATAGAAAAGTGTGTGTGGTGTGTGTTCTGATGATACAAATCAACAGTGTAAAGCTCAAGCATTTGGGATCTTTTATATATTAATAGAGGGACAATATCTGACAGTACAGTAAATTTTTGAGGCAGTGGTGGTTCTGTAAAAAAAATTGACTGTTTTACACACGTCATGTCTTTTATTATGACACCACTATTTCCTCAAAATAAGTAGCCAGTGAATGTGTGGTTATTCATTTTATTTCCTCCCCTCTGTCTCAAGACTGAGTCTTTACGCAGAGTCGATGAGAGGGAGTCTACATGAGACCTCTTCTATCAGATCTTCACTGTCTGGATTCAGATGTTCAGATTCAAATGTTCCCTAATCTTCCAATGAAGTGAAGTCCATCTTTTTGCACTCCACCTGGTCTTCATTCCACTAATTCAGCAAAGCCTCGACTCTTTCCGAGATGCTTGGAACTTTCATGGTCTTAGAAGTGAAAGGAATCAGTTGCCACAGCAACTCTGGAGAAGATACAGAGAGCAAGGCCCTATGGAGGATCCTACTGAGATTAAAGAACAATCAACTTTAAACACTTACTTACACTTACATAGTGTTTCCCCAAAGGAATTATTGGACAAAATATTGAATTGTGCTAAATGTGCTACTTTAAATGAAACATAGATTATAGTTTCTTCAAAGTTTCCTGAGCTTTCAAAGATCAACCTCTGAGCTGTAGTTTCTACAGTGCATACTATGCACAAATGTATTATTTTACAAAACTGAATTGAATAGGCAACATTTAATTTCTCACCGACTTGGTGACAAAAAATAACAATCTTAACTACCTTGTGTAATGACATGTCAGATTAGTTTTAAGTACAAGGTCGATCATGCTTGTCCTCCATTCAGGTTCCTGAAGAGTATGGGATGGACTGGAACGGACCTCACAGTCTTCATGGAGGCACTGTGTCAGTCCCTGAGATTCAGCTGGCCCGTGAGCTCTCAGATGAAGAAGTTGCCATTTTGCCAGCTCCAGGAGTTTTTCTAACTGATGGACTTAAAATATTTGTAGACACTGCAAGTTTTATCAAGAATCATAACAGACTGATGTCCAACCCATGCTATTATTTAGCCTGTTAGAACAAGCAAGGGTAATCTGAAAAAGTTTGCTTTCCTTTCCTAGCTGTTTTACTTTGAAGCTCTACCATAATCACTGTTATGATCTTGTAAATGGACTTTATGTACAGCTCCACTGCTTTCTGAACTTCAGCACTCTCCTTTACTTCCTGTCTCATTGTCCACAGAATGAAAAACATGAATGCTGAATTGTTAACATTGAAGGTGAGGAACTGTTTGGTTTTAGTAAATTGAAAAAAAAAAAAGTATAATAAAACAACAGTCAACTACTGCACAGTGTGTTAATGTTTTCAAAGACACTGAACTTGTATCAACTGATCTGACCTACTTAACAGTGCATCCAATGACATCTGTCTGAAAAACCTAAACAGGCCCAAATCCAGTCTGTGCACTATTTATGGCCAAGACAAGTGCTTTCTCAAAGTCCATGTAGGTTTTGAAATGAGCTGAGCTGGTAGCTTTAGTATTTCAAAGCATGTGGAGGACGTAGGAAGGGTTCCCTCAGAAATCTCCACTCTCAGTTCAAGAGGAAGCATCTCCCAGCCAACCCAGAATGTCAGCAGCTGGGCCAGGGTACCTGATAAAGCTAAAAGTCTTAAATGGATTCAAGACATTTAGTTAAACTTTCATTGGTCACATCTATCCATGAGACATAGAAGCCACGGCACTCCATAAACACAACTGTTTGAAAATTAGTTTTCATGTAATTAGTCTTCTTCCTGAGCGCACTGCAACCGTTTCTGCTTGTGAGCATTGTTTAGGGTGGCTGAATAGTAGGTTTATGCACACTTGCAAACTTCTTGAGGATCCTACACCTTGAGGTTCGCGGGACTCCAGAGGCACCAGCGGCTTCAAATACCTGTTTGCTGCTTTGCAATGGCATTTTATCAGCTGCTCTCTTAATCCTATGAATTTGTCTGGCAGAAATCTTCCTTATTATGCCTTTGTCTGCATGAACCTGCTCTGAATCAGCACCTGTAGCATGCTTAGTAATGTGGAACATCCTTCTTAAGTAGTTTGCCAGGTGAGCCCAATCAAAGGAAATTTACTTATCACAGGTGTCAGAGATTGATTTCAATGATCCAAACAGCCCCGAGACACAATTCCATCCATGAGTTTAACTGAAAAACAAACAAAAAAACAATGTTTATGACACTTAATCCAATTTGCATAATAATTTGGAACACAGTGTACTTATCTTCCAATGATGTCTAATAATATCAGACTGATATCATCTTACCTAATTCTAATAATATCAGGCATTTCCATTTAGCCAACCTCAATCTATTAACCTATCTGTTTATATTAGTTGTATTTATATCATGCATTTTAATTACTTGTTACTAACAGAACTTCCCTTTGCCAGTCTGTTGTAAGCCTATCTCCTGACCAGCCTTCTCTCTACAATTACATTTTTTTAGATATCCAATACACCACCATCTTTTGTTGGTTTTATTATTATATCTGACCTATGTCATGTCCTATGTCTTTGTGTGGAGTGTATTTTGGGACTTGTTCAGGTACTCAAGTACGGAACCGCGTTGCATTCACTGGATAAAAAAACACCTTATCTCGTAATTACGAGATCCTGATCTCATAATTACGATAAAAGATCTCGTAATTACGAGATCAGGATCTCGTAATTATGAGATAAGGAAAGGTGCCATTTTGGCCACTGCACTTCGGTAAAGTTGGAAAGATTTGAAGCAGATTTGAACTTCCGGGATCAATAACTCTTAAGTGAAACGTTGAAACACAAAACACGCATATTTTCAACTGTAATAAGATAGATAACGAGCTACAACCTAATGTTCATCAAAATCAGCCATCCTCTGAGCCACCACAACAACACTGTTTGTTGTAGTGTAGTGTTCATTGTAGTGTTTACGTGCAGCCGGCTGTGAGAGCAGCACAGGGACCGTCTACAGAGTGCAACACCGAAAAAAGATATTACATATCACAAATATTCAATTCACATTCAATATTCACACTTATTTGGGAAAATGAGGACCGATTAATATTAATCTGAATATTAATCAATAAGTTCAATGTGATACAGTGTAATGTCACCAAAGTCACTACACTTCATTGATCTCCTACAGTTTACACTCTTGGTTTGAAAGAAAGGCATTTTTCAAGTATTATAGTGTAATCTGTAGCAGACCAATGAAGTGTGTAGTGATTTTGGTGACACTACATTGTATTATAGTGAAGTTATTGAATATTTTTGTAATATCTTTTTTTGGTGTTGCACTCTGTAGACAGTCCCTGCGCTGCTTTCACAGCTGGCTGCACGTAAACACTAATGTTGTTGTGGCTCCGAGGATGGCTCGTTTTGATGAACATTAAGTTGTAGCTTAATGTTATTACGGTTGAAAATATGCATGTTTTGTGTTTTAGCAACGTTTCACTTAAGAGTTATTGATCCCGGAAGTTCGAATCTGCCAATATCTTTCCAACTTTACCGAAGTGCAGTGGCCAAAATGTGCCAATGTGCCATTCATTATAAGAATGGTGATCAGGATCTCGTAATTACGAGATAAGGTGTGTTGAGACAAACCTCTCTGTTACCTCCCCGAGTTGGTTGATGCAGGATAGAGCAAACAGACGACGTTGATCAATTCAAAGCATTTATTTCACCGTTTTGCAAAACGGTGGAGACCACATTCCACAGAATACCTACGCAATAGCAAGCAGCCGGGTGAGATCTGATCTGGGGGTCCCTGATCCTGCCTTTTTATATTCTTTGGGAATCCCCCCTAAAAGGTCGTTTCCCTAGCAACTTGCACAGTTCTTTCCCTTATTTGGACATGTCTTATGCTCTTTGCCTTTCTTCATACTTAACACTGTTACCCATCTCTGTCTAACCACTCCCTGTTATTCGTGTGAGTGTTTGCCTCACCCACCTACTCTTTGAGTGACCTAACAACTTACACTGTCTCTGTTCTTCATCTTCTACTCTTCATTCTCTAAACATCCCTTTTCCTGTCTGTCTTCACCCCAGCTCACCACTTCAGCATTCTACTTACACATTAAGCACATTATACATTTTAATTCACCTTTGTCATACATTTATATTGGTTTCATCCTGCTTTGCTATCACCTTGTATCCACAGGTGTCAATTATTTTTTTTATTCCAGTGGTTCTCTGTTGAATTTCACTGGTTAAATAAGGTGAAAAAAAAATGTAACCCATTCAACAGTATATTATAATGAGTGAACAAGTGATAGCAAATATTGCAAATTATTATTATTGTATTACACTCTAAAAAATAAAACTTAGAGTTGTTTGTCTAACCAAATTTTTTCAGCTAACTCAACAAAAAAGGTTGAGTTGTGTTGTAAACTAATCAACATATGTATTCCTAACTATCTTTTTCAAGTTTCTTGTCTACAGTCTGTCTCACTTAATAATTTGAGTTAGTAAACCTCAAAACTGTGCATTTGAGGTCAGGACAAGTTCTAGAAAACTAGAGAACAAGAGCTGGGGGTCTCCAATGCATATTTGCAGGGGTTCCATCACAACCACACTGTGTCCATGTGCACCCAACATCACAGATTTTTTTACTCTCAAGGTGAGTATTTTGCTCAATATGGTACTAAAAGTCGGGGTTCGCGCGTGTAGATTTTACTTTATTGTTACAGTATATAGTTAGTATATAGTTTTTTATTATACATTTATTGGACTGTTAACTTAACAATGGGATCCGGAGAAATATCCCTCTCACGGCTAAAGGTATTTCTATGCATAAATCATGTATAAATTAAATGGGAAGGACTCGTTTAAAGTCAGTAATTTAACCATACTGCTGAACATGTCCGTTTACCAGTTAGCTACGTTAGCTACGTTAGCTTCGTTAGTGCGGCTACAGTCGAACTGGAGCACATTTCTTAAACAAAATGAGCAGTGCTACAAATAACCAGTATACTGCGCACGTGTGTCTTTGATGTTAGTTGCAAGTTTAGTGTTACTTTAGACACTAATTTTTACAATCGGGAGTCATGGAAACATGACGTACTGCTCGTCTTGTACCGGTCGGTTGTCATGGAAACATGACGCTCTCTCAGTGACGCGGTTTGGACCAGAGTGAAAACAAATATGTACGAGATGAAAAATGAAACCATATATCTAATCAGTTTATACCACCAGTATGTATGATAAGGGTTATACTATATACGCTATGAGACAGCACCAACAGAGAAACAATCTAAATATTAAATTAAATGATAAATTGGTGGATTGACAAGTTTGTGAGGGTCTTATATGCTGCACATTTTTTGAGTGTATATTTTGTTATTTATTTCTGTATTTCTTTATTCAACTAACTGGACTTTTATTTCTTGTTGCAGTTGTTCTATGAGGTGCAAATTTTATGATTTTGCCTGCACAAACCAAGAGGGCCTCTTCAAGCACTATCGTCTGAGGCACGGAGGAGGAGCTAACTGGCCCTGTATTTACAGTGACTGTGTGTGCACTTTCCGGACCCACGGGGCACTGAAAACACATCTTACAAGATCACATTGCAGGACAAGGAGAAGGGAGGAGACGTGCACTTTTTTTGTGAGTCTTGTGAATTCAGGGAAAATTGCACTCAACGGTCATTTTTCATCCATCTTGCACAACATTTAAGAAATAGACAGACTGTGCATTGTCCTTTTTTGCGGTGTAGGTTTAAAACTAACAGTTTAAAAACATTCACTTCCCACAGAAGCCGAAAACACAAACATAAACAGGACATTAGAACTTGTGTTAGAGAAAATGTAGCATGTGCCATTGAACCTGAAAATGTGAACCAGACGTCAGATATCTGTGTTGAAACTGAGACATCACAAACTGATGAGGATTCAAATGACAGGGGTGTGGAAGAGTATATAGACACTGACACTATAGAACACAAAATTGCATCACTTTTTCTGCGTATGCAAACTGTATTACATGTTTCAAAAAGTGCTTTACAGACAATTGTTGAGGAATTGAACAGCATCCTCCATTTCACTAAATGTCATTCTCTACAAATAATCAAAGAGGTGCTAACTAAACATGACATTCAAGTAGATGATTTTGTTGTTAATGAAATTAATGATGCAATTGTAAAAAAAAATCCACTTATTGTAAGCAAAGAAAGCAAAAGGTGCTCTCTCCACTAATTACAGGAGGAATATCTATTTTAACTTGCACTTCCCAGTGATTGCACCAACTGAATACACATATAAATATACCCATAAAAATAGTTTTGTTTATGTTCCACTTATTCAAGTTCTAGAGAGTTTATTGAAGGAGTCATATTTTACAGAGAAGTAGTCCAGTACTACAAAGAAAATACACTTTTGGGTGTGCAAGAGACAAGTTTTTCTATTGGACTGTATATAGACAATTTTGAAGTATGTAACCCTTTGGGGACATCTAGAACAATACATAAAATAACTGCTGTTTACTGGATTTTGCTGAATTTACCAGCAAAGTTTCGCTCTACTCTGCCTTTAATACAACTGGCTCTTCTTGGAAAGAGTGTTGATGTGAAACAGTTTGGGTATGATGCATTTCTTCATCCACAGATTAAGGATATACAGTTTTTGGAAACAAATGGGGTGTTTGTGGAGGCACTAGATACATTTGTGAAAGGGACAGTATTTTGTGTGTGTGCAGATAATCTCGGTGCACATAGCCTAGCAGGTTTCCAGGATTCATTCAATGTTGAACATTTTTGCCGATTTTGTTTTATTCATCGGGACCAAATTAATACTGTTGAGGCAAGGGATTGTCAACCAAGAACTGTGGAACAGCACAACACCTAGCATTTGTCCCATTTCCATCCTGTTACTGGGTTTCCCCCAGATATTTTACATGACTTCTTTGAAGGTGTTATCCCAGTAGAATTATGTTTGTGTCTTAAAGATTTGGTAAGAAAAGGTTTCATTACATTTGATGGGCTGAATAGCCGCATAAAACAGTTTCCATTTAAACATTTTGATAAGGTTAACAAGCCAAAACAAATTACAAAAGCCAGCTTTGGAAAGAGAAGAATCAGTGGCAACGGACACGAAAACTGGACAGTTATGTTTACTTCCTCTTTTGATTGGGAGCAATATTCCAGAAAAGGAGCCCTCATGGGAAATATTAATGGACCTCAAAGAGATTGTGGAGATTATTGTCTCTACTAATATATCAGAGGAAATACTGTGTTATCTGGAGACTAAAATATATGACCATCGCAAGCTGCTTCTTGACACTTTTCCTGACTTTAAGTATTTGCCAAAACATCATTATATTGAACATTATGTACACCTTATACGTTGCTTTGGACCTCTAGTGGACTTATGGACTATGTGCTTTGAGTCCAAGCACAACTTCTTTAAAAAAGTGGTGCATGATGCTCTCAATTTCAAAAACATCCTTCTTACGCTCTCTACTAAACATCAAGAAATGATGGCATATTACCTTGATGGCAAAAGTCTGTTTAAACCAAAACTGTACACAGCCAGTGTTGACAGGGTTAACACAGCATCATTGGAGGAAAAACTCAGGATGGCAATTCAAAATAAGTTTCCTCAGCAAGATACTGTATCCCTTACCAAAGATGTTCATTTACATGGAACCCACTATGCAAAAGGCATGATCATTTCTGCTGGGCAATGCAGTGGACTGCCTGAGTTTTACAAACTTCTGAACATTGTGGTCAACTTTGAGAAAGTGTTTTTTGTAACCACAAAGCTCTCCTCCTGGTTTATGGAACACTACAGGTCTTACAAAGTTATTGACACTAGCTGTGTGGATGTTGAAATCCTGGATCCTGAGGACTTAAATGACTACCAGCCCCTAACTGCATACCAAGTCGCTGGAAAGTTGATGGTAACCCCAAGGGCGTGTCTACTGCATTGAATGTAATGGTATGTACTTTAGATGTGTATGATATGAAGAATTATTGTTTGACCATGCTTGTGTATAAAATGTTTTTTTTTGTCTTCACAGGCTTTGTTGCTACGTGTAAACATCAACCCCAAACTCATTAGGAAAGTTCAGCTGACTAAATGCCCTGAATCTGTGGAGCAACTACTTGATGAGCTACGAGAAAAACTCTAACTAGAAGGTGATCATTGAAGTCAATCATTTGCCTGATCATCCAGAAAACTTTGATGATGACACTCTAGAGGATGAAAGATGTGTTCTGGTGGATGAAACCAAAAAGAAGTGGAAAGACATGGAACTTATCAGTCAGAAGATGGAACTCACATTTTCCCTCAGGAGAAAGGAGATTATTGAGGTGCAGCCCATGGTCACAGAAATCCAGGAGAGATGGCCTGCCCTGTTTCTTAAGGAACAGGTAAGTAAATATGTGTGTGAAAGTTAACCAGTATTTGATATTATAAAACTATTGCTTATACAATGAGTAATTTAGTGGGTAACACCATGGGCATCCTTGCCAATAAAGGCACTCAGAAACTGACTACTTAACATTTAAGAGAAAATCTATGTAATATGTGTTCAGTTGCATTTATGTGTGTGCTGTTTTTGTGTGTGTGTGTTTTGTTGTTGTTGTTTGTTTCATGCTCCACAGATTTGCAGCGAGTTCCACCGTGTAACTACCAAGGACCTGTTGGGGACATTTAGAGCAGCCCTAGACACCTATTGTCCTCGACTACTCAAACTGTATCGTGCCAGGAAAGGGGCCTTAGGACAAGACATGGAGAGCCTCTTGGATGTTCTTGATGAACAGGTGAATTCATATAATAAACATCATTTATTTTTTATTATGGTTTAGGATTTCCGAAGCCAGCCCTTATGAGTGATGTTGAATCATTTTATTAACATGTCATTGTTCTATGTAGTTGTAACAGAACCTGATTTAAGTGTCAACATTGATTTTCATTTGGGGATATTTATTATTTATATTTTTTATTATAAGACATGTTAAACTAGTGACAAATAAATCTTAGCTGCACTGTTTTTAACCAAATGTCCTATGTCTTTCATTTGTCCAATTTCCAGACATCTGACATCACAATGCATCGAAGCAGAGCATGTCTAGAAGGTCTACCTCTTTTTCTCCGTGACACTTCAGAGAAGCTTTTCCTGAAATGCCTGGTGAGTACAGAATGTCTGTTTTTGTTTTTGGTCCGTGCACATTAATTATCATGCACATATTATGTATAATTCGCTATGCCATATTGCTTTAGAACATTGAAAAGATGAAATATCCACACCCTGGATTGTAGCTCCCAAAAAACTGTATTAATCAACAACGTTCCATATGTTTTAGCCATTAAGCTGAGTTACATGGCCCAGTAGCACCATTTGCTGTCTTAACAGAGCATTTAACAAGCGCTCTTCCTGCTCTGAGCAATTCTCACCTGAATGGCAGTGGTGCTACTGACCATTATCTGAAAAGTAGCAGTAATCAAACTGTACTTGATTAACAGTGTTATGGTAGCAATGTCCCTTAAAAAAAATCTATAAATACTGGAATAAATACTATAAATACTGGAATAAATACTATAAATACAGGAATAAAGTAGTACTCTAAGTGAATGAAGGTCACAGTGTCTCCTCTGTGTTGCTAACCCTAATTTCCTCAATGTGCAATTGTGCATCAAAGCCGGCAAGAAAGCAATCCATAACGTTATTTATCATTGATGTGTTACATTGTGTGTATTGGTGTAGTCCTATCCATCACAAGATATTATGGGTTACTTGTTTGTGTCGTGGTGCCACTGAGATGAGAGCAAGATGAGGCTCTGATCTTACAAGGTTGGTTTTCAGCCAAGAGACGCTAGGTGAAAGGCAGAGAGCCTCCATTCTCCCTGGAACAAGTTACAAGTCATTGATTTAACCAGCACTATCACTCCAAAGCAATTTAATTAAAGGTTGAATATGGAGTTTTACCAGAATACAACAATCTATTGATCAAGGTAGGCAACAACAACAACAGAAAAATAATTCCTGCAGTCAGTTGCCAGACCATTGCTAAGTGTAACAGACCGTTGCCAGGGACGCTGCTCTGATCAGAGTAGCACAGAGAAGAACTATGCAGGATATTTACCTTCTGTTTAATTTTTACCGTCAATAAACAGCTTTGGACAAATTGTGATGTTAGATAAATGACTTGTAGCTTGTTACAGAGAGAGTGGAGGCTCTCTGCCTTACCCCAGAATTCCACCGGGTCCATCAGCGCCACGGAACGTCGCAGTCACTGGAGCCATGACGTGCCTGGTGGGGGCTGACACTGGGCAGAGGACGGAGCAAAACTGCGGGGCACCTGTTCCACGGTGCTGACGGACCCGGTGGAAATCCGGGGTTACACAACGCTGCTGAAAACCAAACCTGCAATCAGAGCCTCGGACCTGGTGTCACAGCTCTCGTCTTGTGGGGAAAAAAAAAAGCTCTTGTCGCAGTGACGGTGTATTCTGCGACACAAACATGCCCTGTAAACTGTAGTCTCTTGTTTATTTGATAATCCATTTCATAATCCATCGATCCACTGATTGATTATAAAAAGGCTTTGTTGAAAACAAAAGTAAATGACTGGGAGGAGGCTTAGGAAAACAGTAGAGAAATGAGCCACAATTATTCTGCACCCCTCTAAGCGCACCGTGGGTGTAAAAAATATAGCTTTTAATAAACATTCTCCATATTCAACCTTTAAGGTAAAAATTAAACAAAGTTTAGACAAAAATCATAGTTCCTCTTTAACACTTGTAGTCTCACAACTACAGCACATCTACAAAGGAATAGCAATCAGGATCACAGGCAAAAAACTGTATAGTACAGGAACTGTAAACTACAGATTTACTCAGGCTGAGACACAAGACTGGCTTCTACTGTAGCTATGGCTAAAGTTGCTCCAGGGGTTGATTTACATCACTTCCAGCAGGGACAGACTTGTATGCATACATACAGAATAATATCCTTTAAAATTACACCCTGACATGGTGTTTAAATGAAGTGTTATCTTAACAGTGTTAAATTTGGCTGATTTCTGCTTTTAACAGGACACCGATCCAGAAGACAGACAAACAGAAGGGGTCCAAATGGGAGTACTCACTGTGTTCATGGATGATGGTGCACCAGCCTCGCTTCAAACTGTTAACAGCATTGCTGTGGTGTTGGAGGAGACCATTGTGCTTGAAGACATTCCAGACCTTCCCACTGCCTTTGCTTACCTGTTTGGCCTGCTTTATGCATTGAACATAGAGTTCCCAAGACATCTCAGGTATACGTTTGAAACAGTGCAGCACATCTTTATGGAGCTTACACCCTCTTGTTCACAGCGTGTGCGGAGCCTGAAAACAAAGCTCTTGCTGTAAGAAGCCTGACAACAACTCTTAGTCACAAGCCCATTTTTATTTATATTGCATTTGCATTTTTTAGTTATGTGGGCTGGCTTTTTAGCCTGCTCAAAGCAAAGGACTCATCCCTGTCAGTTCCCTACAGTTCTACAAAGATGGGCTTTTTTTTTTTTAAGAAGATAACTTTTTTTCACTCAATTAAAAATGTGAACATTAGGGGGAAAACAGTATAAGTAACGTCTAACGTCTAGTGTTGCTAAGCTCAGGATTTTTATTGTAATACTTTTGAACTGTGTTTTAACATGTTTCCTTAAAACCAGAATGTTTTTAGGTTCAGTCTGCATCATTTTGTTTGTATGCAGTGTATTTGCACCTGTATTGGTGAATAGAGATTTCATTCTCCTGCATATTTGTACTTTTTATAAAGGTGTTACTAAGCTCAGGATTGTTATCACAGTGCTTTGGAACTGTGTTGTATTTTGGACTCTTTTAACATGTCCACACCAGTACTTTCACTATTGGTAGATAGTAAGAGATTTCATCCTGGCTGGAATGTTGTATTTAATGTTTAAATAAACATGTTTTACTGAACTAGTATTAATTGTATTTGTATCATATAGGCATAATAGAAAATTTTTAGTTGCCTTAACTTCTCATATTTGAGAGTATAACTCAAAATGTTGAGTTTTGATGCATTTGAAAGGTAACTTTTCTGAAACAAAAATAATTAGTTGAGACTGCTGAATTTTAAGTGTTTAAAAAATCTAAATTTGAAGTTATCTCAAAGTTAATTTATAAGTTATCTCAACAAAAGATAATTTGTTGTCTTAAATTTATGTAGTTTTCTTCAAAACTTGAAAGTTTTAGTTGGACTCAAAACGCAAAAATCTATTGCAGCCAGTTACCTAGAATTTTTGAGTTTTCATAGCCTTTTATTTTTTACGGTGTATGTAATATATATATATTTTTTTTAGCAACAATGAACAGACTCTTCTGATCAAATTATGAAAGCAACAGTTAGCAGGTCAGACAAAAAAATATATAATATGGCGCAGCCTCCATGCAGACCAAGCCATTTCCCTGCAAAAAAAAATTACAATTGTTATCTTTTCATCCAGCAGTTAAGAGAGGGGAGACATCCACCACTGCTGTTTTTTTTATTCATCAAGATGTTATGAAATGGATGATCCTGGTGGTTGTTCTGAATGGCCTCTCACAACTTCAGTATACATCTCTCCACCACCTGCCTCCTCAGCAGACTGCAGCATAAAACACACTTGCCACCACACACTGATAAATAATCTGCAGCATTTTACTACAGATGTCTAGAAAAAAAATGACTCAAGAATGTTTTTTTTTATTCCAACAAATAAAAAAGCTGGTGCTTTCCTCCTTTCACATGCGACCCACGGTCCCCAACGAAAATGTCTTTTTGCACAATTTGCAAACTGCCTCCCTGCTTTTCTCCGCCGGCACCAACCACCCATTAAATGCCTCCTTTTCCATCCATTTCTTGTTAAAATTGCATTTTTGCATCTTGGCATGTTGCACCTCACCTCGACAACCGTGGCACGTAATGGCGGCACGCAGCCTGAAGTACCGTAAAACGGCTAGTAATCGCAGACTCTCTCATTTACTACATGGTCCTTGTACTAATTTAATCAAACAAATACACACTATTAGACGTTTTATGGTCGACCACTGTGCTTTCCCATCAGCATTAAATGCACTGTCTGAAAGTTTAATACCTAAAGAGACTGAAAATATTCCAGCACTCTGGCCAATTTTGAGGCCATGGCCTCCTCAAATCCCTCATTGATGTGGACACCAGTCAAGAGTTTGAAGTGTGCCTTCATGACAGTGAGTGAGGAGAGGCCATTCTTCAGTAAGGGCCCAGGTGTCCTTACCAGACATTATGTCATTTCTCTGAGATATGAAGGTGTCTGAGGTTAACTCTTCTATTTGTTTCTCATTCCTCTCATTTTCCAGGAACATTTTCTGCATGTCTTTTTTCTTCTTCATCTGTGCTTCCACATTCACAGGTCCAGATTCCCACTGAATACAGCAATGGTAGTCTTTCCATTGCTTCTTATTTTCTGGTACAGTGCTGATGTCATCTGGGATGACAGCATCTCATTTCTCTTGTAGTTATCAACTCTCCACTGAAGTTGTTTTGTTAGAAAATCATAGCCGCTTCCAACGACTTCACCTTCTCTGAAGTCTCTATGATGTCTTTAAAGGACTTTGGATATTGTAGGACCAGCTTCTGAGCAACTTCACTTAAGTGCTTCTTTGCTGGTGTCTTGCAAGTGGCTAGAATTTCAGCTGTAATAATGATAATCACTTCCCTCCTTTCTCTGGCTGTGGGACGCTCTTGATTGTGTAATTTTTTCCTTACAACAGCTGGCAGCATGTTCCAAAGGACTTGAAAGTTGTAGTGCCAGTCACTACCCAGTTGTGTAATGGGACTAGAGCATTCACTACTAAATGGACAGGAGATGCGGCTTCCAAATGAGGTTTGAAAGAGTGTTTCTGGTGTTTGAGGTGCGCCTGGGCTTCCAAATGAGCTTCGAGAAGTAGAAGTAGTAGTAGATGCTTGGGCTTGGAGCTTGGGCTTGGAGTGACCCGCAGTGTTTCTGGAGTTTGGGGTGTGCTTGTGAAATCCTCCTCCATGCTTGAAGCTGCATCAGTCTGAGCTGAGAAGACACCTAAAAAGCACAGAGACATACATAATGAATAGTAGACCAACAATGGCACTGGTGGCAATATACTCATATTACAGATTGAGCCTTGACTTACTTTTAACATGTGCAATAAGCTTCCTTGCTTGAATGGGTCTGAGCACACCTGCAAGGTCATTTGTCTGGATAAGCTGCATATGGTCAAGCGTTTCCACCCCAACGTCTTTGAGGACATCCATAATGGGTTGCAGTGTAGCTGGTATGCTACACATTGGTAGTGCTTCTCTAACAAAAGTGGCTATGTCATCCATGTCTAAAAGGGGGAATAAATGAGTAGTGAAATGAAAACATATTTACAGGTCCAAAACACTATGCTTCAGGGATATTAATTTCATTGCAAGCAGACTGTATGTAGCCAGTGGATGAAAATCAAGACACTGATCAGCATTGATGCAAAGCATATCCCTTGCTTATTCTCCAACTTTATGAAGCCCATACTCTGGCATGTAAGATGATGAGTGTGGTGTCACAAGAAAATACACATTTTTGTTTTTTTTCATCAGTATGAGCTCAAGTTGTCCAAATTCCACAGATTCATCATTCTTAAGGAGCCCTTTCTATAGAAAGTTCCCTGAAAGCACAAGCCATGTGTGACCAAGCTCTCCCCAACAGCATTGCATACCTTACTGCTGTACAACTAGGCATAGTAAGGTACACTGTAAAAAAAATTGTAATTTTAAAGTAAATCACTCTAAATTTTTACCATAGTTTTACCATTTTTCTGAAATAGTGTAAAAAAACAGTAAAATTACAGACATTATCTGTAAATTAACCATTAGCCAATAATGACAAATAATGACAAAATAAGACAGAAGAATTACCATAATAATTATACAGTAGTTTTTCTGTTTTCTTAAATTACGTGCAAACGTATGTAAAATTATGATAATTGTCGGTTATTTTATGTTTTTCTTGTTATATAAAGGCTTATCTCCATACTAACAACTTAAGATTTTTTTCTGCAATTTTAAGGTAAATCTCATTAATTGTATGTGGTTTTACATTGAAGAGAGAAAGAGGGACAGACCGACAGAGATAGACATCAAAGCTTTGTGGAGTAAGAAAGCAGTACAGCAGAAACTTTTTTCTTTATGTGATTTAGTGTAGACTTGAACTGTTAAGTATTCACAAAAGGCAAGATTCAGAATAACAGTGCCAGTGTACTGTGGCGAGGATAAGGTGCGAAAGGGAAATTAAACCAAATTAAGAAAGAAAACCGACAACGCCACCCCGAGAAATAATTTGGGAGAGCACAAGGCACACAGGTAAGTATACTCTTTACGGCATAGGGTTTAAGAAAATATACAGTTTATTTTTAAATAATTTAAAATGGTCTCAATTTCATTCATCCAAAAGAAAATCAAAAATAAGGGAGGTCAAAGGCTGGAGCTGCGTGGATGGACAAGGATAGGTGAAAGGGGGGAACCACCCAACTTAAATACAAATTTAAATCACCTGACATACGTGACCCACACACACTCAGTGAAGTGAGGAACCCGCTTCCCAGGACACATCAGACAAGAACACAAGATACTCCAGTTAACAGAATGATCAGTGCAAAAACCAAATCAGAATAAACAAAAGAAAAACAATTATAATACAAAATTATAATAAGCTAAACACCCATTCAACCCTACGCAGGGACCAAGCCCTGGTTAAAACACAGGCGTGCTAAACGTTTATCTGGTGCACCATAGCGCAGCGTGGAGAGACAATGTTCCAGAGGGAGATAATGCCTCGCAAACAACGCAGCGGAGGCGAAGCTTCACCAGGCGGAGCTTCAGTGGAGACAAACAGCGTGGAGACAAAACTTCACTAGGAAACAAAACAGCAACGACCCCCAAGCAGCTGATCACAGCAACTCCTAATTACAGGAAAATGCTGTTAATAATACTTTAAAATACTCGTGTGTACTAGGAACACACATACCTGTTTTAGGACACACGCTCGCACCGGAGGAGGGAGGGAGAGAGAGGACACCGGCTGTCACTGGCATTCACCTGCGACCACACTAGTGTTAGCCATCAGACAGTATCAACAACGCCAAGTTAGAGAGGGACATTTACCAAATAAATACACTGCTGCACATAAGGGAGCACAGAGCAGCATGCATATAGTCGCCCTACAATCACACAAATACCATGAGCACGCAGAAAAGTTTAAGCAACCAATGTGTCGAGGCAGTGGGTAGCCATACCTGGCGGACCAAGCGACCTTTAGCCCGGAAATGATGCACCAAGGAGGACAGAGGCGCAAAAGGAAGAGCTGGTGGAGGAGTGCCACTTTTATGCTGGCCCACCTCATAACAGCCACCTGGTGTTAAGTACAAGCAGGGTCACCCAATAACCTAGCACCTCTATACTGCTACAGTAGAAAAGGCATATCACAAAGCCTTGGCCTAAAAGCCTGGTGTAAACACTCCTGGACCAACCAGGAAAAAAACAAAGACCCAACAAACAGAAATACCTGTGTGCCGTTAACCGTAAACTGGGGGACATCAAGGAGCACCAATAAAAACAAAACTCTACTAAAAACTAAACAAAAAGCTCTCATGGAAACATCCTTGGTGGGTGGGTTCCCTAAAAAGGTGGGTTCCAGACCTGACATCATATCTGTATGGAAAGAGAAGAAAGAAATGAGATTTTGATTAAATCACTATTTTAAAATTCTTGTTTCTTTCCTTTACATAGAACTGGTGTTTTATACCAGGAAGTGTATTACCATTTTAGCAATGCAAAAGCATGATTAAGTTATCCTATTCCTTGATCAGTACCAGGAAGAGCCCAGGGCCAGATATGATCACTGGAAAACTCTTAAAAGTCTGCGCAGATGAACTATGTGATGTTTTCAGTGATATATAAATTAATCTCTTACTCAGGGGAAGGTCACCTTACTGTGGAAGGAGTCCATTGTATTACCTGTGGCTGAGACTGCATCACCTAAAGAGCTGAATGATTTTAGACCAGTAGTTCTCACTTCATTGTTATGAAGAGTTTTGAGCGACTGATCAAGTAATTTCTGATGAACAAAGTACAGGAGTTGCTTGATCCGATGCAGTTTACTTATCGGCCAACTAGAGGAGTGGAGGATGCTACCACCACTCTATTTAACTTTCTTTACAAGCATCTTGAGGGTAAGAAAACCCATGTTAGACTTTTATTTGCAGACTTTTCCTCAGCTTTTAATACAATTCAGCCACTCATCTTATACCATAAATTAGTGTCCTTTTTTAGACTAGATCTTGGAATGGTGAAATGGCTCACAGACTTTTTAATAGGTAGGCCTCAGTCAGTCAGGGTAAATAGTGTCTTATCTCATAATTGTATAATGACCGCTGTCACTGCTCACCATTATCAATGATGATAACCCCTCGGATTTCTGGATTTTTCCGGAAGAATCATACCCCTGTGTTGTGTTAGTTGCACTGTCACTGCAAATCAAAGAGAGCTCTGAACTGAACTGAACTGAACTTGTGTTTGTTTGGTGAGAGAGTCATCTTACCCGTTTACTCTGTTCATTCAAAATTGGAAATATTTGAAATGAGGCTCAGCACCCTTGGGTTGACAGCATACTGGCGTCCCTTTTCTTTTCGTTTCACTTTAGTTCCCTAATCTGGGTTGATTTTGAAGATCTGTTGGAAAAATAATTTTCCTTTTAAACTAGGACATTCAGAGTGTTAACTAATCATGGCATTAAACATCCAGTGAAACAGAATCTTTAAGAGGGAGGTGAGCAAGGAAAGGAGCAGTGAGAAGAGTGAAGAGAGGAGCAGGGAGAGGAGAGAAGCAGAGAGAGGAGCAGGGAGAGGAGCAGAGAGGTGAGCTAGGAAAGGAGCAGAGAGGTGAGCGAGGAAAGGAACAGTGAGAGGAGTGAAGACAGGAGCACGGAGAGGTGAGAGAAAAGGAGCAGAGAGAGGAGTGAAGAGAGGAGCAGGGAGAGGTGAGAGAAAAGAAGCAGAGAGAGGAGTGAAGAGAGGAGCAGGGAGAGGAGTGAAGAGAGGAGCAGGGAGAGGTGAGAGAAAAGAAGCAGAGAGAGGAGTGAAGAGAGGAGCAGAGAGATGCAAGGTGAGAAGCAGAGAGAGGAATGAAGAGAGGAACAGGGAAAGATGAAAAGAGAAGCAGAGAGGTGAGTGAGGAAAGGAGCAGAGAGGAGTGAAGAGAGGAGCAGGGAGATGAAAGGAGAGAAGCAGAGAGGTGAGCGAGGAAAAGAGCAACCTACCTAGGTAGCAAAACTACCTTAAAAGCAATGTGTAATGCTTACTGAAAGCATATCTCTGTAAAAATTCCAGAGTAGCTGCAAGTTCCACAGGATAATCAATGTTGTGCACATAATATGAGCAGAACATCACTTCAAACGCCTGGTTGAAGCAGGGAAGCTGCTTGTTCACAATGACCTGGTCCACTGCAACCATGAACATCTTGGCAGTAAGTGGGCTATTACCTGTGATCAGAGCAAGAACAATATGTTCCATAGTGAGTAAATAGCTTGCTTAATGTATATGGATCCAATAAGGTTAAATAAGCCAGGAGCTGTTTTCAGAACACTGCTTAGTTGACTTCATTCTTGAATAGCCCATATTGTGTCTATACTGCAAAAGAAAAACTCTACCTAAGTACTAAGTAAAAACAACAGAAAGCAAGGTAGCAAAAAACATGATTTTGTCATCTATAAACATGTTTTGCAGTGTACAATCCATTACCTGTGCTGCTCCTTGAAATGGGCAACAAGCATCAGTACAGCTGCACTTTTTCTTCACCTCCTGCCAGGGCTTGGCTCAGAATGGTATTTGTTGTGGTGGATGACTCAGTCTTACCAAACTGAAAGTACAACAGGATTCTTCTGAACTTGGTGGCTCTGGACTTTTCAAAGCTGTCATCTAACTGGACACCTGTTAGTTCTCTGAAATGAAGCCTCATTCCAGCTTCCTGGCAGAGGAAAGGCCATTCCTTAAGAAACTCTTCCGTCTCTTTCAGTCCTGATAACGTGTCTCTCCTCTGTGAGGGAAATGTCTCCACCATTAGTCTTTCTATTTTTTTTTGCCTTTGTCTTTGTTTTTGAACATCTTAATCAGCTCTTCTTGTTTTTGCTTTTGCAATTGTTTTGTTTCACCAGGAGGAATCTCTGGCTTAGAATTAATACAGCCATAAGCGGTAGGTGAAGCTATGGTCAAAGCTGGACTGCTTGTAGCAGTGGATTTCGGTGTGGAGTGAACACTCATGGGGATATCATCACTTATGTTGTCACTCATGAATGAATCTTCAGTGCTGGGTTCTTCCATGTGGCTGGTAGATATTGAGGAGGGTGTATCCTCTACACTAGTCACTAAATCTAAGTAACAAAAGGACATAATCATGTCATGTCAATATCACCTATATATAATTTTCACTTAATCTTCGGTCTGGTGAGTCAATCAAATGGCACTTTGTATTATTTTACTTACTTTTAATGCAGACCATAACTTTTCTGGCCTCTATTGGCCTCAGGACTGCTGCAAGGTCATCTGCCTCCACATACTTAACCCTTTGGGGTCTGAGCCCATTTTGGCCGTTTTTTAATACTTTTGATTTTGCCTTTACATACTACATAAAAAATTGTTTGCCATACTCATGCTTGGTATCTTTTTTTTCAGCACAACTTCATCTATATGATCTGCTAATTATTTTTTCACTTTGACCTACTTTATAAACAGACTGGGCACAAAAATACACAGAAATGATCAAATCCGAATTGAAAAAATATACTATTTATTACAATACACAAACATGCTCCATGAACTGTTTTGGAACTTTGAAAAAGTAAACATAGGTTACAAACATGAAATAAATAAATGCAAAATTGAAATAAAGTAATACTTTATAACAAATATTTACTATAAAAGGTATGTATATTTATAGGTGTTTAGCTTGTCTTCAAAACAAAGTAAGAGCAAAATTATACAAAAGCTACACAGTGCTTTGTGTACTCCCCTCAAAGTCTCAAATAGTGCAAATGTAATATAAGGTAATGAAATTACATTTTAATTATTATATACAAATTGAGTGTGTAACTTAAACTATATACAAATATAATATTTCAAACTATATATTAATGGATTTTTTTATTTTATTTTTTACATTTTTTATCTGAAGCACTTCTGCAAAAGCAGCTTCTGTCCATTAACAAGACATGAGTGCCACATCACAGGACTGGCACTTCCAGGGAGTGAGGCTTTTTTGTCCACCTGGTGATAGCGTAGAGACAACCCCTGCAGGCCTTGTGTGGCTTTCAGGCTGGGCATCTGTTACCACGTGCAATGGGAACAGGATGGGTCCCCGCTGTGGACACGCCCATCCCAAGTCCACCCCACACACAGCTGACACCAGTTCTGTCTGAAGTCCTTGTGGACATGCCTCAATTTGTTTTGAGGCACTAATGTCACAATGCAGAAGGTAGCATTGATGGTGGCAACATCCACAAGGTGCAAGAACATGGTGCTGCACAGCCGCCGCAGCTCATGTGGGTGGAGAGGCACTGCAAGCAGCTGGTCTGGACAGGTCAACACCACCCATGTTCCTGTTGTAGGCGAGCACTGGGTGTGTGATGCTTTTCACTGCCCAGCATCCATCTTTCCTTCACCTCCTGACCACCCTTCCAGAAACTGCTGGATGGATAGTGGAGCACGCCAGAGACACTTCCGTGTGTCCATCCATTTCACAAAAGACCGGACCCCTCCTGATCCATCTCACAGCACCCTCTTGATTTTTTGTTGAGAGCATTTTCTCCTTTGACACCCCTTCCCTGTTCTCCTCCTGGTACGTTCCACACAGGCTCCAAACTTCAAATCTGTCTAAGCCACGGAACAACTGGGGCTTGTGTAAAATTCTGTCCATGTAACATGGTAGCCAGGCCGAGGTATGATGGCTGAAAATTAGGCATCACAGCATCATATGAGCCCATGCAATGTGTGTGTTTTGCCTGTGTAACGTCAAAATTCTACTGTGTAGCCATTACTTGAGTCAGCCAACAACACTGATCCTCACCTGGTTGATTTGTCCTTCCATGTACTGGGTCAGTTGCCAGTTTTTGCTTTGGTGGCTACATTTCTTCATCCACAGACAATTCCTCTTATGATAATGTGCCCACAGGCACTGAGGATGTCATTGATGAGGGCTTGATCCTGAACAGTTTGTCGTGTATTCTGTGTCTCTTCTTCTCGCCATTTGTTTTGTCCTGGTCTGTCACTGGGATGGATGTTCCAAAAGCAGAGCCCTAAACGGTCCTCATTATCACTGTAGCTGGAAAACGGCACATGTAATAGTGTTCCTGTTTCCAGTAATCTGTGATGCTTGGCAGTGGCACCAAAGATGTATGTTCGAGGAGCCCAAGAAACTTGTAGACCTTCAATCCCAGCATCAGCCCATTTGTACTTCTTCTTCCCATTTCTTTGCTCTCTTGCTGCACGCTTTGTTGGTGTTGTGCAGAGTGTTTGCACTGTGGTTGGGGAGAAGTACAGCTGGAAACAGGTCCAGAGGTGTATAGGCTGTGTGAGTGTCCACCTGGGCTCCTATGTTCTCCGCATGAAGCGTGCTTATTTGTGGAGCAGTCAGGTCGCCTAGCCTCCAGGGCTCCAAGCCATGGAGGTCTCCAGCTCAGGAGATCTGACCTCACCTGACTCCCTACCACGCCTTCTGCAGGGCCTCCATGTTGAGGGTCCACTCATCCTCATATCTGTATACATTACGACAATCCATAAATAAAAATTTAGATTGTTCAGATTTTTTATTGTTCATATGCACATGATGGATAGTGAATTCAAATGTGGGCACTAAAATTGTAATTCTCTGGCTCCCTACAGCAATGTGAATGCTCATTTTACAAAAGAAACCTTTACAAGTAATAAATAAATACATAAAGCAACTAGAAATAAACATAGATAACATAAAATAAAAACGCAAAAATAAACACTAGAAAATCAGTATATCCATCTCCTTTGAATTGAGTATGAGAGTTCGATAAAGGGAAACAAAATGCTCTCTTTATTTTTTCAGTTCAGTCTGCTCTTCTGTACACATAAACCTACTCTATATATATCAATGCTATTTACATATCAGACGGTTTTATAACGTTACAATAAGAGCAGTAACAAAACAAAAGCTAAATATTCAAGTGATTACTTTGACTTAATTTCATCATCAAGCATACATTGTCGGTGACAAAAGACGGTCGGCCATCCTCATCGCCGCCTTCCTTCCTTCTCCTCAGACGCATGAAGATGAAATGTTTCACCTTCGTCATCGCCTCCGCAAAAACAGCCTGGAGGGGGTCTCTGATGGACATCCAGACCGCCTGCTTCGCCTTCAAAACTTGTCTTCTTGCTTTTCTGTCGCTACAAACACTCTTCTTCTTCAAAATACTGCCTCCGCTAACTCCCGCTGCGAACCCCGGGCCGCAAGAACTCCAAGTTGACCCCTCCCCACCCCACCCCAGTCTGATGTCTCCGCTTTTTTATATTAACACGCATATAGTATCAGCAGATTTTAACACTTTTTCCCGCTTTGTAAAATCACAAGTAATGACTAAGATAAGGAAAGAAATGCAACACTGGGCTCTCCTCCCACCCACCCACCGGTTTTACGCTCGGAGATTAGTTTACGCCAAATTAAAACTATCTTTTTATCCAGGGTTTTACGTGGTATCAACGTCAAATAAAAATAGGAGATAGTTTTGTAGTCCGCACTTTCAGGTTGGACGGCAGAGCCTCTAGGTGATCTATTTTTTTTTACATCGCTTAGAAGATTTGTGCATCTGATCACGCCATGTTGATCATAGACCCCAAAGGGTGTTAACTGTAGCTTTTTGTGTTAATAATTGGTTCTTTTTGGAAAGCAGACTTGATTGCTGATTTTAACCTGACACTACAGAAGGTCTTGGACATTTGGCCCTGGATTGGAGCATCTACCCCCAATGGGCTTCAGAGTCCAGCCAAAGCTCAAAGCTTTTTGCATCCTCCTCCATCCTTTGCAGAGTCCTCAAAATGGCATTTACAGCACGATGTGAACAACACATTTAAATTGTACTGATTACCTCTGTAGTGTGGATTTCTTCAGAATTAATGAGGCATTTTGTTGATGCTTTTAGTTGCTTTTATTAACATTATGTTATGTAGATATGAAAAGAGGAGAAAACACATTTATAAGCAGCATGGAGGATGCTAACAAATCCATGAAGCAAGTCTTCCAATTTGCTCTCAGTTACTTCCACAGATCTCCCACAGCAGCAGACGCAAGGAAATCCCGGGTGTAGCAGGTCGCTGTCCAAATAATCACATGAGGTGCAACAAAGATTCGGCCTAATAATGCAGTTAGACAAGCAAAGTTACTGCTGCCAGCCTTCACACTATCATCCTCAAACATACACAGTGGACAAAATGGCCGTGACTTCCCAAAGTCCCAAACCCGCCAAACAACACGTCCACACCATTTATCCGCACCAAAACACATACAGTAATAGGCTACATTCATGTACATGCTTTCTGTTGACATGTAGTCTTTTTGCAACACTGACAGTATAATAATAATATGTGTATTTGATTTTGTTTATTAACCCCTTGTGGCAAAAAAAGGAGCACATTTCTCATCATGCACTACTTCTCATTTCCTCAGAAAACTAGAGCATAGATAGTTTACTATATAGGATAATGTAACTTACCTTATGTAGTATTGTTGTTGATTTGAGCTTGTTTACCAGGTACCTCAGGTTCACTTTATTCTCTTAGTTTTTGAAAGGCCATTTGACTTCCGTGAAGCTCACCTGTTTGCTTTCTTCAGCTTCTTCTTATGAGATTAAAGATGAAAGAGATTTACAGAAACCAAAATCTCACAAAAACGGTCTGTTTATTGTTTTGTCTGGAACATGCAAAGACAAGGATGAAAGGATAACTAAAATAATTTCAGCTACTTAAAAATAAAAATATCCTGACAGCTCTGATGGGGTTTGGGATTCATCTATAAGTTATGCTTCTTCTAAACAACTCAGATGAACCTGAGATTATGTGTAACAGCTGATCTGGGTATAGATAGGCTGCAGAACATAGAAATGAATAAATGTCAGGGTTCTGATGATCCAGTGTACGCTGAAGCATAAATGTGCACAGCCTCTTTCCTCAGTTTCCGCGCCTGAGCAAATGGTACAGTCCCGATATACCTCAGCATAAGCGCTCACATGCCATAAAAACGTCCCTTAGCAGCGTTTGTGTTTGTGCGCATGCGTGTGTGTGTGTGTGTTTGTATGGGGGGCATTTTATGCCAGCACTATACTAAAACGCTTTAACCGCGTCGCCTACGCCTACATAAAGACTTAAAAATATGCATGTCGATGCAAAATGCATATCGCGCATTGGAGTATAACAATGAAGGCTGAATGAACGCCAGCGCATGCTCATCTCAGTGTACAAATAATTATTTTTATGACATTAACTTGAGTTTAACAGCTGCTTCACTTCACAATTGAAGTAGTCCATGTAATAACAAGAGAGCACCAATGTGACAGTTTAGGCTATTTCAGTCATATGTGCAATGCTAAGGCTTCTGAAGTGTTGATTTAGTACACAGTGACACGCACGTCTATAGTGTGAACGCTACAGTATAACTCTACAACTAAATAATGTCATTTTACTCACAGTCAATGCCCTATCGTACTGCTGCTGTTTTGGCTGTTTGGTTTCTGTTCCTGATTTTATTTCTTAATTATTTATTAAATAAATAAATAAAGTTGTGTGGATGTTGAACCATCAGTCTCTTCATTGGTGAACATATTGGCAGACATACAACAAAAATGTATGATCACATTTTTGGTTTCATGTTTGTGTATTTCTGTGGGTATATTTGGTTTTGGACATCAGCGTAACATTTTCCAGAACTAGTGGTGATGGCGTTGGGAGCCATAGAGGTGACACTACCATTGTGTTTATTTGAGAGCAACTGGAATTCAAACGGCAGTTGTTTTTAGTTGTTCATTTATACGCTATTGCTATTATATTATTAGGTAGTATGATCGACTGTACTTTGATGTCCCATCTCCTACTGTTTATGCGCATGGTGATTAATTATCAATTCGTTTTAGCAAATGCCGACAGTGGACGCATCAGCGAAACTGGTGTCATCGAACTCTCTCCTAATTCACAAACCAGATGACACCCCAGGTTTCAGTGTCCATTATATCTAACGATGTAAAGTTAATACTCAGTCAAATTCATATTCTACACTATTTTTTATCACACCAACACAGGACTTACGGACATAGCTGCCAGACTATGGTCTTTGAAAGACAAAATCAGTCCTTGGTTATTCAGAGGAAACCAAATCAATGTCATTCGGGTGATGAATTTGAGTCTGCAAATTTTGGATCCCAATGGCAGAAATTGATGTGGTCTTGTTGATGATCATTAATGAGAGTGGGCAGTTGACATTGGTGGCCAACCAGAGCATTGTGTAGGCTCTTAATGGGGCAGGTCTGGCTATGCCATCTCCAGGCCCATCCGATGCCCTAACACTCTTGCCCTGGACAGTTTGGAAGTATGTGGCAACACAAACTATAATTCATTAAGAAAGCGATAACAATTTTAAAAGTAGTGCAACAAAAATACTTAATTACATTGATTTCTAGTTTTATTACTTTGTATATTTTTTTTAATTTATGTCTGATCTGGGTTTGTGTTATGGTCTGTCTTTCTTTTTCTAGCTCTTTTGCAAAAATGCTTATATCACATGGGCCAAATGGTGTCTGTATGCTTAATACAAGGGGAGGGGTGTCACCACATTTCGAGGAGGGTTTTTCCCGCAGATCTGTGGTCTGCCATCTGGAACAAGTGGACTGAGTGAGATCAACGACATAGGCTCTGGGACAAACTTGAGAAGGTGCTCCTATAAAAGGAAGTTAGTGACGGTTCTTTCTCTACTGGCAAGACTACACCTAAGCCATGTTTTATTCATAAACATTGTATCCTCAAACCACTAGGGCGGCAGTGTTTTCTTGTGTTCTGACCTGAATCAGATGTTGGTGGGGGTCAGGCAGCAGGGAGCATCTTGCACACATTTATGTGTTTTTGGATTTTACTTTCTACCATATTTTTATCATTTCTGCATGCATAAAGTTGATAATCTGCCAGGTTGTGTATTTTTGCGTGTTCTTGAATTTTTTAAATTATTTTTTTATTTTTAGTCTAATGTAACAATGTGAAATGCGATGCTAGTTTTAGTATCTAACAAACGCGACATTATCGTGTGCATTGAAACCATTCAACCACTATTTTGATTCTGCTCAAATACAAAGTATAAAACATGCATATTCTCATTTTCTCCGCTTCATTTGGGGCCTGGTGCTTTAAGTGTGTGGTCTGATGTTCTCTTGATGTGTGACGTCATTTTTACATATGCCAAAGGGAGTGAAATACCTGCTTTTTTCCAATAGGAGGCACTCCCGCATTACATCCTCCCCTCTCCTCCTCTCCACACACAAACTTGGAGCATTAAGTTCGTAAAATAAGTAGGTGTGTGTGAGAATCTATGCATGTGAGTGTCCGTGGGTGTGCACGCACACGTGTCCACAGCATACACGTTACAGTAAGCGGCCAAACGCATAAAAGCGCAGCAGCTTTGAAGTGGTATTTTATTACTAATAACCTCTGTTTCATGTGTGTTTTTTATGCAACAACAAAGTACTACTGGCATTTTTTGTTAATAAATACGTAAACACACATCTACCAAGGGGTCTCGTACATCTTTGAAATTAACGGGACACAGGCCTTTCGCAACATACATGAAAGGAGTACCAAAACAGGCCGTGATTTTATTTATACACCTGCTACTGCGGTGCAGATAGCAAAGAGAAGCAGAGCTTCATTTCGCTTGGCACGCATGGCAAAGCACTACAACACAGCAGAGGCGCTTGGCTGCGGGAGTACGGAGCCCGATCCAGAGCTCATGGATCACGAGTCCGCAGGCCCCAGTAACTCGGAGAGCGCACGATATCGCGGAGTGAAGATCCGGACCGCCCCGGGCCCGGACTCATGACAATTGTGCCCCACCGACTCAACGGACGCGGCGGGAAGCTTTGATACCCAGCTCCCAGCGATTTGCGCGAGGTCCCGGCCGGGACATCCGGCCGGGCACCCACAAATGCCGGAGGTCAGCTGGTGCGCTGTAGAGCTAAAACCAGCATGGAGAGTCTTGGAGATGACGGAAGGCCTAACTGGAGCGACTGTCACCTGTGATAACTTTTTTCCTCCTTCGGCTGGGCGGAGGAGCTGTTGGCGGAGAAAGATCACCCTGGTTGCCACGCCCGAAAACAGACCGGAGCTGCCCCCAGAGCTCCTGGAGGATGAGAGGAGAGAGGCTCATCCCCGCTCTTCAGTTCTACAGCGACACACACCGTGGTGTCATACTGCCCAAGCGGGAAAAATGTGCTTTTAATGAGCACAAAACACCGGCCCAGAAATTCCTCCGGGGAGAAACTCTCACCATAATCCTGGATTATAACCGCTGCAAGGGGGAGTGGACACATGGATGAGGTGTATGTTTACTAATCCATAAACACACACACGTGTTTATATATTATTATTTTATTTTGATTATTGTCATATTCGAATTTATGTGTTATGCTTCTTATGTATAAGACATGTTTCATTATCTCCACCCCAGCAGCCATCCCACCTCCAGGGCAAGGAAGCAGTGTGCGCCTGCAAAGTCAGAAGGGTTGTGCAGTCCACATGCATAAAATGCGCCAGCTCTCAGTAAGGAACATTATTGCACAATCTGCAGCTCCTGTATCCCATGAAATGTTGCATACTGTTATGTTATGTTGTTGTTGTTGCTTATTGTTATTCATATCGTTTGTTCGCTTTATGTTTCACGTTATAATAAATAGCTGAAATGTCAATTCGTGAGGTTCTTTGTTACAGCACAAAAGGTTAAAACAAAAAAATCATGAATATTTGATATGTATAATAGGGACTGATGCTGGTCTAAAAACATTTTAAAAAATAAAAAAATAATAAGAATAAAAAGATTTTTATAGCTTGATATATTCATACACACATTTATGTGTTACAGGCTTAATGTAAGTAGTTTATGAAAATATGACACTACAAAAAAATAAATAATGCATATAAATAAATATTGCTGCTAATCTTGACATACAATTAAGATGCAATAATCAAAACATTAATAATCCAGTTTGTATGAAGTATATTGAAAATAAGTCATTTTTGTAGTTTTTAGACCAAAAATGGAGGTGCATAATGACAAACACTCTGCCATTAAAGGTTAAAAATAAAAGAAAGTCATGAATATTTGATATGTATGATTAGGACTGATGTTGGTTCAAAAAAATATTTTTTAAAAAATTAAAAAAAAAAAAAAATAAGATTTTTATAGCTTGATATTTTCATACACACATTTATGTCGTGGTATTTAACGTGAGTATTTTGAAATATGACACTACAAAAAAAAATGCATATAAATAAATATTGTTACTAATCTTTGACATAGCAATAATCAAAACATTAATAATCCAGTTTGCATGAAGTATATTGAAAATAAGTCATTTTTTGTAGTTTTTAGACCAAAAAATGGAGGTGCATCATGACAAACACTTGGCCATTAAAGGGTTAAAAATAAAAGAAAGTCATGAATATTTGATATGTATAATTAGGACTGATGCTGGTCTAAAAAAATATTTTTTAAAAATTAAAAAAAAAAATAATTTATAAGATTTTTATAGCTTGATATTTTCATACACACATTTATGTGTAGAAGGGTACTTTACGTAAGTATTCTGGTAGGTACTCAAAGGGTTATGGTTGCTCAGTGTTGTTATTTTTTTTATATATGATAAGTGGCTTCATCAAGAAATTAAATGAATATTATTTCAAACACAAGAAGTTTGCGTTGGTTTATTGCCTGCTTGAGTACCAGTCAAAACATAGTCACTACATGGACAGTTCATTTCATTAGATGTGTCAACACATCTCTATATGTTGCTATGTCAGTCTGTCTGTCTGTCGATCTGTTCAGCCTCCATTATGTAATGTATAGAACCGATTGGTTGAAAGTTGTAAAAGTTGCTTGACCGCTCTAGTGCCACAAACTGGTCAAAGTTGGAGATACGTTGGTGCTATTGAAGCAGTAAATTTTTGCGGGAGCGTATCTATTAGTGCTTATATTTCATGCAGGGATGGTAGGAAAGTACATCTTCAACCTAATAATGGCAGTCTTATTTATTTCCTTATTTAAACTTTCAGATACGCAGTGCAGACACACTGGAGGATGCCAGGGATGCAGTAAACGCTGCTCAAGAGGAGTTGGCCTTCCTGGGGGCTTTAAGGCATATCTAGACCCTTGAACAAAAAGATGAATTGCTGCAGGCCGCAATGCATTTCTACCTTCAGGGCAGAGTTCATGTGTGTCTTGAACAGTATGTGTTCCACTCTCATGCTATAAGATCAACCCATTTTGAGTCATCTGGCAAAACTGAAATTCTGTCATGTTTGTTGGTAATTAAATAAATTCAGGACCTCATTGGAATGTACAAACCAAACTACACCTCAGAACCAGGGTCGAACAGGACGCGACTGGAGGTCAGGGCAGTCACCTTCTGGAGAGATTGGCTGCTAGAGGTGGAAAGTGAGTTTTCTCAAACTTCAGTTTAAGTAATTAAATGATTCTGAATTTCCCATAATTGGTGTCCATTCAAAGTCAATTTATTCATAGACAAAATTCATCTTTTGTTTAATCTTTACTTTCTGTGTTAATAATTGGTTCTTTTTGGAAAAAGGTGGACTTGCTGATTTTAACCTGACACTCCAGAAGGTCTTGATATTTGGCCCTGGACTGGAGCACCCACTCCCAATGGGCTTCAGAGTCCAGCCAAGGCTCGACTTTTTGCATCCTCAGGATGGACTGGCCAGATTCCCCAGAGCAAACACGTGCTATTGTCATCTTCCTCTTCTGTGGTCAAACGTATACAGAGTTCAAATGTAACATGGAACTTTGCATCACAAGTGCACAACAGTTTGGGGAACCTTATAAAGCCTTGTGTTGTGTTGTGTTGTGTTGTGTTGTGTTGTGTTCCATTCAGTTGGCCTTTCCCCATGTACTAACAATGTACTGTCCAAATATAGCATCGGCCCAGTTTCTATAAATTAGATTAAAGCACTTTACCATGAACCAGTAGCATCGGTTAAAACAAATGGCAAAAAGTCAGAATTATTCTGTCTTTCTCAGTCTACATGTCAAGGCTGTCCGGCATCCCTGACCATTTTTATACTTGCCCTCGAACCTCTTGCCTGCGGCATACATGCCCAAAAAGATAAAACTGGCATTAATATTAATGATCATGATTTTAAAGCCAGCCTTTTTTCTGATGACATATTGCTGACATTATCAAATCCAATGTATTCTATTCCACAAGTGCTAAAGCTTATTGATACATTTGGACAGTTTTCTGGGAATAAGGTAAACTATAGTAAGAGCAAGGCCATCTCACTCAACTATCTCACTTACCAAACACATTTGGGCACATACCCTTTTAAGTGGAGCCCCAAAGGTATGAAATATTTAGGAATTAAAATCTGATCTCCAATAACAAAATTGTTGAGATAAATGCACCAGAACTTCTTAAAACTGTCAAGGAGGACATTAAAAGGTGGACAGTTTTACCCCTATCCCTTTGGGGAAGATCGGAAGTCATAAAAATTAAGATATTACCAAGGTTGGCTTTTCTCATGTCTTCTATACCACTTAAATTTGCCCCTAGCCGGTTTAAAGAAATAAACAAGTTATTCTGTATTTTTTTTTTTTTCTGGAAAGACAAAATACGTAGGATTAGTAATAAAAAACTAATCAACCCAAGAACTAAAGGAGGATTAGGACTTCCAGATATATACCAATATTATATAGCAATTAATTCTACATACCCCCTTCAGTCGGCCTATACTGGTGTTAGAGAGAGTGGCAGTTTGAAGTGGCTAGAGGAAATCATCCTCAAAGCTTATAATAAAGACATAACTTTAACAGCTCTATAGTATAATCCCAGAGCCATTTCCAGAATAAACAACCCAGTCCTGCAGTTCTCATGTGATATAGTTCAAATCCTCCAGAAGTGCTTGAACTTTAATGGAATATCGTTACCATTATCCCCACTGTGGAACAATCCCTTGTTTACTGCAGGTGGTAAACCTTTTAGGAATAATGTATGGCAGCAACATAATTTGTTGGCATGGCTGTGAAGTGGATGGTACACTTATGCATTTGCTGTGGCACTGCCCTTCTGTAAAGAGCTTTTGAGTGAAGGTTATTGAAAGTTTGTCATGTGTACTTGGTCTGGACATAAAACTCTGCCCGCTGGCATGTACATTGGGTGTGAATCTGAACATTGCAAGATCTAGGATGGTACATAGAATTGTCGCCCTGGCCTTTCTGTCAGTCAAGCAAATTATTTTGTTGAATTGGAAAGAACGTAAGCCAAACTGTTTTAGCATGGAGAACTGGCACAAAGACTTTATGGATTTGTTGTCGATGCAGCAGGCCTCTGTCCTAGTGGAGGATGGTGGGCTGGATGAGCCATGGAGTTTTTTTTAGATCTTGCCTTGAATCTTGCCTTGAAAATAAAAATATCCTGACAGCTCTGATGGGGCTTGGGATTCATCTATAAGTTCTGCTTTCTTCTATACAATCCCGTATGAACCTCAGACTGTGTAACAAGCTGATCTGGGTAGATAGGCTGCAGAACATAGAAAATGAATAACTGTCAGGTTCTGATGATCCAGTGTACCTTGTGCGTAAATGCGCACAGCCTCTTCCTCAGTTTCACGCCTGTGCAATGGTACAGTTCCTGATATACCTCAACATCAGTACAACAACAGTAAAAAACAACTGCCGTTTAGTTCAGTTGTTCTCATCAGAATGAGAGAACCGCTTGCGCAAATAAACACAATGGTGGTCTCACACTGCCCTCTGCTGGCTTCCAATGCCATATTGCACCTAGTTCTGGAAAATGTTACGCTGATGTCAAACCAAATATACCCATGAAATACTAAACGTGAAACAAAAATGTGATCATACATTTTGTTGTATGTCACACTTAGCTATGTTTCACCAATGAAGAGACTGATGGTTCAACGTCACACAACTTTATTTCATTTATTTAAAATAAATAGAAAATTTAAATAATTTAAAATAAAATCAGGAACAGAAACTAAAGAACCAAAGCAGCAGCAGGTCGTGGGGCTGGTGGCGCAGCGGGGAAAATGACATTTTCTAGTTATGAGTTATAATTGTGAGTGAAACAGCTGTTAAACTCAAAATTCATCATCATAAAGTAAATAATTATTTGTACATTGAGATGAGCATGCACGCAAGCGTCCGCTGCATTAACACGTGGCACAGCAGGAATTGTAGAATTGTACTTAACAGTCACGCGTGGTCTTCATGTCACGTATTTGAGGGGTAATTCACCTGTCACATAGGCGTATGTGCAACAACGCATGTGCAGCATCTGCGTGACGCCTACGTGACGCCCGTCCATCCGGGGAGCTCTTCAGGCATCATTGGATGGCAGAGTAGCGTTAAATACAAGATGGCTAACTACAGAACAAAGCAAAGAGGCCCTGGTATTCCAGATGTTACATGCAATGCTCTGAAACATAAACCCCCTGCTGACAGGCAGAACACTATTCTTGTAGACTATAAACATCAAAATAGAGAAGAAAAAAATAAAGAACAATTTGAGACCAAGGTCTGTGAGAAAATGAAATGTAATAAAATAGATGGAAAAGCTATGAAAACAATAATGAATGCAACCCCTCCACTCCACTAGGTACCTCTGTGTTCTCTGATGCTTTACTCTCCTTTGCAGGTTCCAGGTTATTGGAGGGCCATCTCCTTGATGAGACCAAGAGGTCCTGGCTGCAGACCTCCACTATCAGGCCCCTACCTCCACTGTCAGGCCCAGAAATGCACGGGATACATTTCAAAATAAAACTGCAAACCTCCACTGTCAGGTCCCTCCACTGTCAGGCCCAGAAATTAACCGCATGCATTTCAAAATAAAACTGCAGATCTCCACTGTGAGGTCCCTTCCGCCACTCTCAGGACCGGAAATGCAAGGGATACATTTCAAAATAAAATCGCGAATTCGCGAATGCACTTCCGGTTGAATCGTTTTCCTCACAAATGAATTAATTATTAAACAATGACATAAAATCTATCAATTCCCAGTCTATTGTATATATTGTTTTTATTTGTATAGTAAACTTTTGTTTGGTCAGTGCACACATTTCTGCCTTTTCATTATCATTTAATTTTGACTTTATTGCACTGCTCTTTTTCTATATTTGTTTCAATTAGTTTTTCTGTTGTATTAATCTGTATTTTTTAATTCTTAACCACCATAAATTTCATGTTTGGTTCTATGTCTATGATAAGTATGTTCTTGTGCTGCCTAAGTACCACTAAATACTACCCTAACTCTTGATATCTACAGTATAATCCAAGTCAAATTATTAAGTGATCAATGAGAAAACACACACACACACCAAGTCACAACATGATCAAATGTTCTGTAACCCTTTACTCTCAAAGTCACTCAGTGTGACATTCACAATATGCCAGGTCATTTCTTTTGTCCATTATTTCCTCACAAAAAATCCACGTCATCAGGGTTGTAAAAAGTAAACTTGAATGGCTCCAGGATTGATTCTCTTTCATTGTCATCCAGTTCTTCTTCCCACAACCTCCCATATGGCAGAGCAGCCTCTGCCTGTTCCTCCTCCCCCATGCTCAGAATGTCAGGCAGGTCCACTTTGGCTGAGAACAGTGGTTTGTTGGCCTCAACCCACTCTGCTGCATGTTTGCAATTATGAAGAATGCGATCTTCAACCGAGTCCTATGGAAAAGAGAAAGAAAGATGTCTGTACCATAGCTGCCACACCAACAGTATCTGACCAATAGATACAGTGAAAAAGCTTATGCCTTCCACTGGTGTGTTCACATCGGCAGGTCTGGCGGCAGGTGAGACCTCTGACAGCTGCTCTTCTTCCTGAAAATATATATATAAGCAAAATGATCAGTTGTAATATTCAAAACACAAGCTCCAAAAAGAAGAAAAGGAAAAGATGCCATCATTGCCCTCCTCTAATAGGTCTACCTAGACATATTAGAGATGTCTAGGTAGACATTAGGTAGAGATTAACAAATGTTAATTTTTAAATCCAATCATGCATTATCTAGACACTTATTTACCTATATACCTGAAACAAGAGAAACTCAGACAGAACTCAAACAAAATAAAAATCTGACCTCAGTAATGTCATCCACCTTCCTTTTTGTCATCCTAAACACTGGTGGCACCTCACCTCGCAGAAGGGCTTTAGATTCATCTGTCCAGTGGGAACAGCTTTCCATGTCGCAAAAAAATGATTAAACAATAGAAATAAATAAAAACTTCTTGTAGCAATTTCAGGTCAAATAACAATCTTTGCGGTCTCATCTTCCAAGGTCAAAATTTTCCATGAGTATGATACACCACCACTGTCGCAAAAGTGGCATGTCCATCTGGAAAATGATCAACAACAAAAACAAACTCACACTATGTCATAATAAGTGTTTTGTTGTTGTAATTTTGAGCTTACTTTGATTGCATGATTCAACTTACAACAGAAAAGTCATATAGAGCATCCAGTGTGGTGTAAAGGGCATTCTAAGAATAAAGCATATTAATTTTAATTTAATGCTGAAATCTTTAATGCACACAGAATTACAAATAATTAATATATAACAAATGATGTCTACTACCATCAACATGAAGATGCCACAGTCAATCCCATAGTGTTGCCGTGGAAAACCCTAGATATCAGAAAGAAGTCAGTTATGTAATTATTATTTTACAGTATTAAAGTATTCAACGATTAATATAAATACATGCATTATACATACTTTATACTCTTACCTGAATTTGTAGTCCAGTTCTCTAAGTCCAGCTGGCAGGATTTAGTGACTGGGATAGGTTTCTAAAAGACAGTTGCATTAAAGATAAATATTAGTCATTCAGTTATCAATATGGGGCCTTTTCGTGGACATGCATCACTGGTTCCGATTTGAGGCGGATCATCCATGCATCCCTTTCCATGCAGTCACTCCACACATCATTTCAACACTTTTTAATGGTGCCAGTTGCTTGACTATAACCATGATTTGATACACAAAACTACAATTACACTTATGTTGCACCATAAAAAGGGCATCCCACAGATCTGAACATGATCTGACAAACAAACACACAACTCAGAACTCTTTAGAACAGCTTTGGAACATGATCTCCACGCACACATGCACACAAAAAAAGTTTGTTAGTGACCTCAGTAGTCCCCTCATCTCCTTATCACCAAATCCTAATGGTGCCTGCCTGAGCACACATTTGGAGTCAAGAAAGACCATTTCTCTCTGTGTTGGTTTCAAAACCTGTAATTGTATTTAGTGACATTTGAACTCAATATTGTGTGAAGACAACACAACACAACAGTACAGAACACAACACAACACAACACAACACAACACAACACCAGTACAGTAATAGAAAGATACTTCTGTTAACATTTGATACAAAATTTGCAAACCACCTGTTACAATAAGCATCACTACTTACAGAGAGCAGTAAATGCCCAGGTTTCCATACAGGAATGACAATGGCATCTCTGGTTGAAGCATCAGTCTAATACAAAGGAAAATTTGAAAAGCAAACTGGTAAAATACACAATATATATAATTTGGATAAAAATCAGTAGGACAAGTTGCACTTACAGGTAAGCTTGCAAGTGGATCACATGATGTTGGTTTTCGCCAGGTTGGGACAACATAGAGGTCAGCCACAAAAATACTTTTCCCCTGTGGAATACATTTCAAATGTGAGCAAATATCCATATAATATAAAAATGAAGCATATTCTGAAAATAATATTTATGTTTTATACCTGTGATTCAGCAATTTTTTCAATAACTTCAAAGCACACATTTCCTATCTGCAAACCAAACAAAAAAAAATGGCAATGATGTACAGACATAATTTATTTCTTATTAATTAAATGGGTCCAAATGTTAACTCACAGATTCATTTCCATTTTCCATTTCCATGATTCCATTTCCTTGTTCAATCCAAGCCCCCAGAAATCAGCTCGGGTCAGGCAACTTTTTTCTGTTCTAACAATGAGCTTGCCCGCTGGACTGTCAGTGTCCAATATGTATTTAAGCTGATAATTGAAGGAAAAAAAAGCAATCAATATCATAACAAGCACTATATTTAAAATTCTAATGTAGGAACATGGGCGGTCAGGCTTCAAGATCTGAAGTACATGTCTGTCTAATATATCACACAGCTCTTTCTTTACTTTAAGAATACATACCAGCTGCTCCTGGCAGGATGGAGCTTAAAGGTCCATGATGCTCTGCATGGTCTCACATTGTCACATTTTGTGATCAATTTACAATGTGGTCCACAGGCATTAGCAAAAGGGAATTAAAATATAAAACCCCCCCCAAAAAACAAAACAGTATTTTGTGTTGATTGTTTTTTTAAAACCTACTACCTACCTGTGTTTGGGTCAGTGGGGAGCCCATGTAGCTGCTTAGTTGTTCCAGCTACTGCAGGATGGTATGTAGGTATATCAAGTGCTAGAGGTCCTGAGGTTCAGTTATAGCGGCGGTGTTGCACTCATATGAGCTTGTACCTGAGGCATATAGGCAGAGGTTCCGGACGTGGGAGAAATCAAGTAGGCAGACACATGTTGAGTTTGCCAGGGAGCTGTGTACCCATTTCAGTCGCTGGTGTTCTGCTGTGAAGGTGGATACTTATGATGCTCTATGTGATCTGATTGTTTTGGAACAATTTCAAAACTCTGTTCCTAGTCATATTGCCGTTTATATCAGGGAGCATCAAGTGAAGACTGCTGCAGAAGCCACCACACTAACAGATGAGTATGTGCTCACACACAGGAGTGAACATGAGTATAGCGCTAGAGTTGACAGGAGCGATGCCAGGTTGCTCCGTACTGTAAATAAGTGGGAGGAAAAACATTATCTTAGCCTGAGTAAACCAGGGCATTCTGTGCAGGGTCGAGTGCCATTTGACTCAGGGAAGATGTGCAATTTCTGCAAAGGCAGGGGACATTGGAAGGCTGACTGTCCCAAAGCTAGGCGTTGGAAGGAAGGAGTACAGGTTAAGCCTGCTGCGTGTGCTAACTCTGTTCCACATGTCAGGCCTATTTCTTGTCAGCAGGTGGAGACCGAAGTGAAGGACAATTTGAAGGAGTCGTTCCCTACTTTTTTGTCTGATGGTCGTGTGTATTTGGTGGGCAGTGACAATTCTGTACTTGTAAAAATCCTAAGGGATACCGCTGCTTTTAATTCATACATTGTGAGTTCAGTGTTCCCATTTTCTCAGGAATTTGATACAGGAGATTATGTCCTCATGCGAGACATGAGTCTGACAGTGTCACCTGTTCCATTGCACAAATTTGTGTTAAACTGTGCTTTGATCTAGGGTGAGGTTGCTATGGGGGTACGTCCTGCATTGCAGATTGATGGAATAGATATCATTCTAGGGATGATCTGGCAGGCAGTTGTGTGTGGGCTGAGGGTTCACCACCGGCAATTGTGACTTCTTCACCCTTGGTTACAGGAGAGCCGGATGAAAGTGTTCAAGGGCTTCCTCAGGTGTTTACAGCTTGTGCAGTGATGCGGGCTATGTCTAATGCTGAAGGGGGCCTTGACCATATTAAAATTACTTGGTGCAGGATGGATTGTTGGTGAGGAAGCGGATGGCACATGGTCACGATTTTGTTGGTGATCCAGTGTTGCAGGTTGTTGTCCCTTCTAAATTTCGCACTGAGGTTTTGAAGGCCTCCCATGATCACTGTGGGCATTTGGGAGTACACAAAACATATGCGTACATCTTGCGTTATTTTTTCTGGCCTTGTGTGAAGAGGGATGTGTCCAGCTACCTAAGAACATGTTCTACATGTCAGTTAACTGGAAAACCAAATCAGGGAATTAAGCCAGCTCCACTGTACCCTATTCCAGTGATTGCACAACCATTTAAGCATCTAATTGTAGACTGTGTGGGCCCTCCACCTTGTTCTAAATGAGGTAGTAAATACTTACTGACCGTCATGTGTCAAAGTACAAGGTACCCAGCTGCCTATCCATTACGTAGCATTTGTCAGTGGCACAGTAGTAGCAACTCAAAAGTTCCCCTTCAAGCCGAAAGCCTTTTGTTTGCACTTACTGGGCATTTTGGTCTCCCAGATTCACACAACAAAAATGAAAATACAGTAAATGAGTCATCCTCCTGTTCATGAACACACTCAGATCACAAGGCTACTATAGTATACGGTAGTCAAACCAGCTGCATTTTCTGCTCTGTGATCTGTGTGACACTGGGAGACCAAAAAGCCCATTAAGTGCAAACAAAAGGTTGAGCAATGAGAATGTTAATGAGGTGTTTGTACGGGCTCACCTGGCCTAAAGCTGAATAACCTGCACAACTACAAAAGTATTCCAAAAGGCTATTAATGTTATGTCTCGTCAAGTATGTTGAAATGTTCATGTTCAGTGTTTTGTGTTCAGCACTTCCTGTTTTATTTTTTGTACTCACCTTCCCTCTCGTTTCAGACCCTGACTTCCTCCCTTTGTGTGTTTTCCCGCCTTTGGAATTGTTTGCCCCGCCCCTGATTGGTTTCACCTGTTTGCACTCCCCTCATGTATAAATAGTCCTCACATCCCCTTGTCTTTGTCAGTTCGTCTTGTTCATGTTCATGGAAGAGTTTGTCGAGTGTGACCATTCAGAAACCTTGGATTCAGAGTCCGGAGACCGTTTGTCCTTTGATCATCTTTTGAGAGCGCCTTTTGTTGTTTTTTGCATCCTCCTTGAGAGCGTCTTTTGTTTGTTGTGGACAATAAATACCTTTCTTTTGGATTACTAGTATTGGAGTCGTGCTTTTGAGTCCCACAGAACTGCCTCAGGTCGTGACAGTTAATAACCTGTAATTCTTCCTCTTTAAATGGAAATTCACAAAAAAAAAAGTTCTTGCTGCATGGAGTTTCATTTATGGTTCAATTTATTTATGCAGGATTAGATCTATGGGATGAACAAAAATGAAAATACAGTAAACGAAAAAAAAGAAACATAAATTACAAAAAAAAAAAGCAAAAAGCAAACGGCCCTTCTTGTCCAAAATTGCCGACATATAATGTAGCCTACGCCCACGTAGACCGATGATTGTACTGGACTGGAAAGCAGCCGACAGATTTATTAGGCTGTTATTATTCAATAGTCATAAAGGAGGGAGAGTATTTGTGGTGTCTATATCTAACATGTCACTGTTTACTAAATCAACAACATCTAGACTATTCTAGGCTATCCTTACATAATTACTAATGCTTCCCTTCTCTTGTGCTCACGCACTCTGTACTGTATAGTATACGGTAGTCAAACCAGCTGCATTTTCCGCTCTGTGATCTGTGTAACACTGGGAGACCAAAAAGCCCAGTAAGTGCAAACAAAAGGTTGAGCAATTAGAATGCTAATGAGGTGTGTAAGCTACGTCATCTCCAGGTAGAACAACTATAAAAAGATTCTGTGAGATAAGCGCCATCTTCAGGTCATACCCTGTAATTAAACAAATAGGTGGAATTACAGTAAAAAATAGACACGCCCAGGAGAAGGAGGGGGGTCATTCCAGCCGCAGGAACTTAGCAGGCAGTTGGCCGGAAGTCAGCAGGAAGACGGCTGCCATTTGGCTGGCTTTCGGCTTGGATGGGAACTTTTGAGTTGCTACTACTGTAACATAAGAAACATTTTCAACAAATTTAAAACATTTTTCACAACGTTTTTTCTAGAACTTAACACTTAACAGCGAGGAGAATTTTATTTTGTACACACTCACACAAACACACACACAACAATTTCTTGAGAAGAACTACAGGTCTTTTTTTGGTTGGTTTAGGGCAGAGGCCCACCTTCTCTTTAACCTTCTTCACCATAGCAGCCAACCTCTTCCTTGGCGTGCTCTTCAGAATAAAGAAAAGAACAGAAACACAATTAGCTCAGTGAATGTGTATTATGGTGTGATAGCGATCACATGGTTTGTTTTCCTCCTCCACCTTCGTAGGAGAAGTAGCAGCTGCAGCCCCAGCAGCAGTAGCAGCTGCAGCCCCAGCAGCAGTAGCAGCTACAGTCCCAGCAGCAGTAGCAGCTGCAGCCCCAGCAGCAGTAGCAGCAGCAGCAGCACCATCATCTGCAGCCTCCTGGACAGCTAGGGAGATGAAGTGTCTCCTCATTTCCCTAGCGTGCTGCAGATTTTTATGCAGAGCATAAAATCATTCTTGGGTGTCAATGCTATGACACATAAAAGTTGAAAGGTCCTTGCGAACCTCCTGACTGTTCCTCTCAAAGTTCTACATGAAAGATAATGAGGCTTGCATCAGTATAAAAACACACACATTGAATTAATGTGTTTTGTGTTTTTGATACATAAGTGGACACAGCCGTTCTTAGGTCCATCATTGTTGGGGCTCCCTTGAGCCCCATCTCTGTCCATGCCTTTCTAAAGTACCGGACAATGTCTTTAGCCTCACCACGCCCCAGGGTGAAAAAAAATATGGATTGGTTGGGACAGCCCTGGACCGGAGGTGAAGCCAGGTCCTGCACCACTCATACTCCTTCGCCTCCAGGTACACCTGGGCGTCCCAAATTTCCGGACTGTTTTGTGCTCCATTACCTGCAGAAGACAAGTATGACAGAAAGCAGAGAGGTCAGTCAGTGGTATACAGCTGTGAAGACAACTTTTAACCGATGTCAAAGATATCAATAAAAGATCCCCAAAATAAAGAGATCAATTTGTTAATAATCTTTAATGGAGAAAAAGACCCAAAGAGATTATAATGATACTCACGTTGATGAGGTAACCAGCACTTGGATCCCCAATGGCCTCCCTGACCTCCTTTACCCTCATGCGTGTCAGCACGCCAGTCCGATGTCCGTAGATGGATGATAAGTAGGCTGCCAGGCACCCAAAAAAACGGTACCGTGTCTTCGGGTCCTTGGGAGGCGCCTTCTCAATGTCCTCTGAAATGAGAGTTAAAGAGAGAAGAGAGCAACAAGATTTGAAGCTTTTATGGCACTGCAAAAAAAAAAAAAAAAGCGTGTGAGAGAGGGAAAGGCATTACGGACTCACCTAGGAGGCAAGGGATCTTGGCACGGGCTAAGGCCTGGCACCTGGCCAGGTCCTCTTTGGGGATAAGTTTTAGCCCCTTTCTCTGCTTAATCAGAGACTGGTGGCCAAGGACCGTCCGGCCTAGGTCCTTGTGCAATTTCCTCAACTCCCGGATGACCACTTTACATTGTCCGTTCGTAATCCGGGAGTGTTTAGGGGGAGTGGCCCTAAAATTCTCCATGAAGGAGATGGCCTGACCCACATACAGTATTGGGTCAACTGTTGTCGGGGCCAGGCCAGCTCTCCTCAGGATGGCAGGGTAGCTGTAGAAAGAACAAATTAAGAGAGACACATGAGGCCATGCAGAATAAATTAATGATGATAATAATAATAATAATAATAATAATAATAATAATAATGAATACATTTTGGGAGACTCTGTATAGGGAGACTTTTTTGGGAGACTTTGCATAGGGAGACTTTTTTGGGAGACTTTGTCAGAAAAGTGCCCTGGGACTCTGGGAATAAATGAAACAGTACAGTACATAGACAGAAGGCAGTAAGGTTACTTCTTTTAAAGTTCAGCACTTACGACTTCAGGAGCGGGACGTTGAAAAGAAACTCCCATGTCCAGTATACGATCGATGAATAGCCGAGTGTAAGCAATTTTACAAAAATCTTGGCCCGGCTGGCCTTGGACACAGCGTTCTCTTTCATCTTATTTGTCTTCTGCCCTGAGGGAACAAACTCTGTGTATTCCTGCATGTAGGAGTCTGTAAAGATAGATAATGAATGTAGCATGAACACACTCCACCACACACCATCACAAATACACTTTGATCTTTCTTACCTAATTAAGTTCCAAGGACAATGTCCTTTAGCTTTGACCCCCTACTTCTGCCCTTGAAGTAAGGGGCAATGGCTTTGAACAATTTATGTAGTTTCTTGGTCATGGGCTGTCTTTCCAAGAAGAAGAAAACAAAACGTTGTTAACACCAATGCTACATGACCACATAGCCTCATCGGTTCTACACTTGGTCAAGATTTATAAAATTATTGATGAAGTGATCCATCTCACTCACCTCCTCCGATTCCTCTGAAGGATTGGCAGGGTCAAGGGAAGAGGAGAGATGTTTTGTTTTGGCCACTTTTTTTCAGGGGGCCTCGTCAGCACTGGAGGTCTCCTGGGTGAAGAGAAAACAACAATGACACATGATTGAGTGACATACTTTGGCCATACTTTGATTACGGCACTGTATCGCACTAATCGGTTATCTTCTCACATCAGTGGGGGTGTCCGTGGAGAAAGCCAGCTTGCTCTTTGTACTCTTTGTACTCTGTTGCGGCTGCTGTTGTGGCTGCGGCTGCTGTTGGGGCTGCTGCTCCTGCTGCTGCGGCTGGAGCTGCTGTTGCTGGGGCTCATCTTCCTCCTCGGAAGCCAAAGAGGAGGAAGATGGCTGGAGCTGGAGCTGGTGCTGCGGCTGCTGTTGGGGCTGCGGCTGCTGTTGCTGGGGCTCATCTTCCTCTTGGGAAGCCAAAGAGGAGGAAGGTGGCTGGGGCTGGAGCTGCGGCTGCTGTTGGGGCTCATCTTCCTCCTCTTTGTCTTCTTGCTACATATGGAGCATGTCCCATTCACTTTGGGCTTTGTCATCTTTGAAATTAAAGAAACTCTCTCTGTCAGCAACTCAATTCAACTTCTTTATAGAGTACTTTAAAACACTAAATCAAAACACTGAAAAAATTAACACACACTTAATTCACGATATTACGATACGATATTTTCGGCAAATACTGCATATTAAACTCACGTTTTCAGTCCCACACACCAAGGCAAGATGCTACTACGCCCGTAATAACGGCAAATAGTGTGCACTACAACACGAACTTAACACGATGCAATTAACATCAATTTCGGCGACCATCAAAGTCACCGACACAAAGCTCAGTCCCAGAAAACATTAAAAAAAGTTAATTACAATATTTTCGGCAAATACTGCATATTAAACTCACGTTTTCAGTCCCACGTACGCTTTTTAAGGTGGAAATATGAAGACAAAAAGAAAGGTGGAACTTTTTGGACCTTAAAATGAGGCCCCAGTATCAAAAAGGTTAAAAATTAATAATTCAATTAATAATTCAATTAAGCATTGATTGAATTAATTCAATTCAATCAATGAGGTAGGGGTGTGAAATTTGAGCACGGGTATCGGGACGCAGGGTACATTGATGGGGCTGAGTTTGGGGCCCCTGGGGTCAAAGGTCACCGCGCCAACAAGATACGTGTTTTTTAATAAGTCTCCCAAATCGGACCGACTCCTTTTTCGGTCACTATCTCCTGATAACTCATCAACGCTTCAAGGGGTCTGAAATTTGAGTATGCGTATCGGGACACGGGCCACAATCGCTGTGCCGAGTTTCGGACCCACGCACCCTTCAGAAGGGTCAGAGGTCAGCCGTTCTGGACCCAACGAGGCCTAGTAGTTCAGGCTTTTAAACACCTTTTTGGTAAAAACTCAACGCTTTGAGGCAGGAGGCTGAAATTTGACTATGTCGTACGCCATGGAGCCTTCTGCTAGGATTTTTCGTCCTGTCGCGATCCCATCACCGTAGAGCTAGTTAGCTTTCCTACAGACTTGGGACTTGGTGAGCCTGATCTAGGCCTCACGTAAGAATGGCGCAGCGAGTTTCATGCGGTTCGGTGCATTTTTGTGGCGGCGGCGAGCATGCAGAATCGTGTAACGGCGCCCATTCTCGGCCCTGCCCATCGAAAAGTACTGGGCCGACGGGGACCTGTACAACTACAAAAGTCTTCCAAAAGGCTGTTAATCACCTGTAATTCTTCCTCTTTAAATGGAAATTCACAAAAAAAAGTTCTTGCTGTATGGAGTTTCATTTATGGTTCAATTTATTTATGCAGGATTAGGCCTATAGGATGGACAAAAATGAAAATACAGTAAATGAAAAAGAACAAATTACCAAAAAAAAAAAACAATCAAACGGCCCTTCTTGTCCAAAATTGACGACACATAATGTAGCCTACGCCCGCAGAGACCAATGATTGTACTGGACTGGAAAGCAGCCAACAGGGCCATAAAGGAGGAGTATTTGTGGTGTCTATATCTATCATGTCACTGTTTACTAAATCATTACTAAATCAACATCATAAACAACATCTAGGCTATTCTAGGCTATCCTTACATAATTACTAATGCTTCCCTTCTTTCGCGCTCACACACTCTATACTGTATAGTATACAGTAGTCAAACCAGCTGCATTTTCCGCTCTGAGATCTGTGACACTGGGAGACCAAAAAGCCCAGTAAGTACAAACAAAAGGTTGAGCAATGAGAATGCTAATGAGGTGTGTAAGCTACGTCTTCTCCAGGTAGAAAAAGTGTAAAAAAGATTCTGTGAGAGAAGCGCCATCTTTTGGTAATACTCTGTAATTGAACAAATAGGTGGAGTTATAGTAAAAAATAGACATGCCCAGGAGAAGGAGGGGGGTCATTCCAGCCGCTGGAACTTAGCAGGCAGTTGGCTGGAAGTCGGCTGGAAGACGGCTGCCATTCGGCTGGCTTTCGGCTTGGATGGGAACTTTTGAATAGCTACTACTGTATGTTGTGTGGGTATTGCATCGAGTTAAACCAGGACTGGGAAGAGGGGCTTCTGTGGTTGTTGCTAGCTGCTAGGGAGGTGGAGCAAGAGAGCATGGGTTTTAGCCTTAACAAACTTGTTTTCAGGCACACTGTGCGTGGGCCGTTAGCTTTGTTGCACAATCCTGTTGTAAAACCAGAACCACCTGTAAATTTTGTTGACTACATTAATGGTTTTTGACATCGGTTGTATGCAGCAGGGGAGTTGGCTAAGGAGAAGTTGGCCTCGGCACAGGTAAAAATGAAGCGTCTGCATGACCGAAAAGCTGACCAGCATCAGTTTAGACCTGGCAATCGCGTGCTAACCTTGTTGCCTATTGTGACTTCTCCATTTCAAGCGAAATTCACTGGTCCTTTCACAGTGTTGCGGCAGGTTTCAGAGCAGAACTACTTCTTGTCGACACCGAAACGACGGAAATCAACTCAACTGTGCCATGTCAATCTGCTGAAACCCTACTTTGAGCGTGTGTCACCGGTTTCTGATTCTAGTGGCAAGGAGCAGGACTGGTCGGTTAGGTCAGTTTCAGTGGCTGCCACAGAGGGAAGTAGTTCTCCACAACATTGGGCTGTGCAAGAGGATGATGGAGTTACCTCATCAGATGAGAGTCTGCTGCGAGGCAAATTAAAAAACTATGAGACGCTGCGTAACCTCAAGACTTAGCACGCCTCTCAACTGACAGATGACTGAGTTGTCTACACTGATTACCAGTTATCCAGGGCTGTTTGGTGATACACTGAGCCAAACACATTTGATTGAACATGATATTGATGTAGGTGACGCACAGCCTATCCGCCAGTGTTTTTATCGGGTGTCCAAGGAAAAGCGTAAGACGATGGATTTGGAAATAAAGTACATGCTTGAAAATGGTATTGCAGAGCCCTCGTTGTCTAGTTGGGCATCCCCTTGTTTGTTGGTAGATAAGTCTGATACAAGTCCTCGGTTTTGTACAGATTATCAGAAAGTAAACAGGGTTACCAAGCCTGATGCATATCCTCTGCCACGCATTGAAGACTGTGTGGATCAGGTTGGTTTAACTCAGTATGTCAGCAAATTTGATTTGCTGAAGGGTTACTGGCAAGTACCACTGTCACGAGCAAAGGAGATTTCTGCTTTTATAACACCCTCTGGCTTGTTTTCCTATAATGTGATGAGTTTTGGATTGCAGAATGCACCTGCCACGTTTCAAAGGTTAATGAATATTGTTGTGTCTGGGCTTGAAGGATGTGCCGTTTACTTGGATGACGTAGTTTTTAGCAATACCTGGGAGGAGCATTTGGTTTGCATCAGCTGTTTGCCAAATTTACTGTCAGACGTGCTTCAGTCAGATGTTCAAAGTGTGAGTTTGCTAAGGCTACTGTCACCTACCTAGGTAAAGTAGTGGGAAAATACAGCCAGTACAAGCGAAAGTGTCTGCTATAGCAAATTATCGTGTGCCTGCCAATAAAAAGGAACTGCAATGTTTTCTGGGTCTGGTGGGCTATTACTGGAGTTTCTTCTCAACCGTGGTAGCCCCTTTAACAGATTTGTAAAAAAAGGAAAAGCAAAGTACATCTGGTTGTTGTCCTGTCAGCAAGCCTTTGAGAACATTAAATCTGTTCTGTGTTCTCCTCCCGTTCTAGCTGCTCCGCGAATGGATCATCCTTTTACCCTACATGTAGACGCGAGTGACGTGGGTGCTCTATTGTCCCAAAGTGACGGTAGTGGGGTTGAACTACCTGTGGCGTTTTACTCCAAGAAATATAATTCCTTTCAGGTGAACTATTCTGTCATCGAGAAGGAAATATTAGCACTCATTTGGGCATTACAGCATTTTGAAGTCTCCATTGATTCTGGTAGCATTCCTTTGGTGGTTTACACAGACCATAATCCTATCATCTTTTTGCACTCTCTACATTGCCCAAACCGTAGATTGATGAGATGGGTTTTGTTCTTGTAGTCATGCTGTCTGTTCGCCACATAAAAGGCTCTGGAAATGTTGTGGAAGATGCTTTGTTGAGAGCACCTCGTTCTTAGATTTGCCTGTAATGTTTAATTTTTCTGGTCTCTTGTCTCTTTGCTATTGCTCTTAAACTGCTTCTCAAGGCACCACATTGTCTAGTAATGCAATATGCTTGCAATATAGTTTTGACAGTTTCATATTAAGACACTTACAATTTCATGTTGTAGGACACTGAGAACTTGGAGGAACTTGAACAGCTCATAATGGCAATTACCGTGACCCCAAATCCCAAAGCTTCTACAAGCAACAGCCCAAAGAACACTGGAATTATCATAGAGGGCGTGGAAGTCATCACAGGACAAGGACTTGCTCTGGCCTCCTTGGCTTGACCTACGCGCTGAATCTCGATTATCCCAGACAGCTGAAGTACACCTTTGAGGTATTCCAAAAACTTTTCTTGGAACTGGATGATTCAAAGATGTCAAACAAAGTCTAGTCCCGTAAGAGCACTTATAACACCATTGTGTAACATGGCATTTATTCATTTTTGTTTGTTTTAACCCTTTGGGGTCTGAGCCCATTTTGGCCGTTTTTTAATACTTTTGATTTTGCCTTTACATACTACATAAAAAATTGTTTGCCATACTCATGCTTGGTATCTTTTTTTTCAGCACAACTTCATCTATATGATCTGCTAATTATTTTTTCACTTTGACCTACTTTATAAACACACTGGGCACAAAAATACACAGAAATGATCAAATCCGAATTGAAAAAATATACTATTTATTACAATAAAAAACACAAACATGCTCCATGAACTGTTTTGGAACTTGAAAAAGTAAACATAGGTTACAAACATGAACAAATAAATGCAAAATTGAAATAAAGTAATACTTTATACAAATATTTACCATAAAAAGCATGTATATTTATAGGTGTTTTTTAGCTTGTCTTCAAAACAAAGTAAGAGCAAAATTATACAAAAAGCTACACCAGTGCTTTGTACTCCCTCAAAGTCTCAAATAGTGCAAATGTAATATAAGGTAATAAGAGGTAAAATTACATTTTAATTATTATATACAAATTGAGGTGTAATCAAACTATATACAAATATAATATTTCAAACTATATACAATGGATTTTTTATTTTATTTTTTACATTTTTTATCTGTGCCACTCTGCAAAGCAGTTTCTGTCCACAACAAGACACAGTGCCACATCACAGGACTGGCACTTCCAGGGAGTGAGGTTTCTTTTTTTGTCCACCTGGTGGCAGCGTAGACAACCCCTGCGGCCTTGTGTGGCTTTCAGGCTGGCATCTGTTACCACGGCAATGGGAACAGCGATGTGGTCCGCTCTTCTCTTTGTGGACACGCCCATCCTGTCCACCCCACACAGCTGGGACACCAGTTCTGTCTGGAAGTCCTTGTGGGACATGTGCCTCACTTGTTTTGAGGCGCTAATGTCACAATGCAGAAGGTAGGCATTGGTGGTGGCAATATCCACAAGGTGCAAGAACATGGTGCGGTACCAGCGTGCAGCTCTGCGGTGGGTGGAGTAGTACTGCAGCAGCTGGTCGGACAGGTCAACACCACCCATGTTTCTGTTGTAGGCGATGACTGGGGTGGGGCAGGGGATGTTTTTCACTACCCAGCATCCATCTTTCTCCTTCACCCTCCTCTTGACCACCTCTCCAGAAACTGCTGGATGGATAGTGGAGCACAGAGACACCTCCCGTGTGTCCATCCATTTCACAAAGACCAGGGACCCCTCCCTGATCCATCTCATAGCACCCCTCTCTGATTTTTTGTTGAGAGCATTTTCTCTCCCTTTTGGACACCCCTTCCTGTTCTCCCTGTACGTTCCACGGGCTCCAAACTTCAAATTGTCCAAGTCACGGAACAACTGGGGGCTTGTGTAAAAATTGTCCATGTAAACATGGTAGCCGGTGCCGAGGTATGATGGCTGAATCAGGCGCATCACAGCATCATATGAGAGCCCATGCAATGTGTGTGTGTGTGTTTTGCCTGTGTAAACGTCAAAATTTACTGTGTAGCCATTACTTGAGTCAGCCAACACAAATAATTTGATCCCCCACCTGGTTGGTTTGTCCTTCATGTACTGGGTCATGCCAGTTTTTGCTTTGGTGGCCACATTTCTTTCATCCACAGCCAATTCCCTTCTTGGGTGATAATGTGCCAGACAGGCACCGAGGATGTCGTTGATGAGGGGCTTGATCCTGAACAGCTTGTTGTATTCTGGTGTTCCCTTCTTCTCATCATTTGTTTTGTCCTGGTCTGGGTCACTGGGATGGATGTTCCAAAGCAGAGCCCTGAAACGGTCCCTCGCCATCACTGTAGCTGGAAACGGCACGGATGTAATAGTGTTCTGTTTCCAGTAATCTGTGATGCTTGGCAGTGGCACCAAAGATGTATAAGCCCAATAAACTTGTAGACCTCTTCAATCCCAGCATCAGCCCATTTGTACTTCTTCCCCATTTCTTTGCTCTTTGCTGCACGCTTGTTGGTGTTGGTGCAGAGTGTTCGCACTGTGGTTGGGGAGAAGTACAGCTGAAACAGGTCCAGAGGTAGGCTGTGTGAGTGTCCACCTGGGCTCCTGGTGTTCTCCGTGGCATGAAGCGGCTTATTTGTGGAGTAGCGTCAGGGTCGCTTCCAGTTCTCCAGGGCTCCAAGCGATGGAGTGGCCCAGCCTGTGGAGATCTGGACCTCACCTGACTCCTACCACGCCCTCTCTGGGTAGGCCTCCATGTTGAGGGTCCACTATTCTCATATCTGTATACACATGACAACGACAAATAAAAAATTTGTGATTGTTCAGATTATTGTTCATATGCACATGATGGATAGTGAATTCAAATGTGGGCATTAAAATTGTAATTCTCTGGCTCCCTACAGCAATGTGAATGCTCATTTTACAAAAGAAAACCTTACAAGTAATAAATAAATATATACAACTAGAAATAAACATAGATAACATAAAATAAAACACAAAATAAAATAAAACACTAGGAAAATCAGTATATCCATCTCCTTGAATTGAGTATGAGAGTTCAGATAAAGGGGAAAACAAAATGCTCTCTTTATTTTTTCAGTTCAGCCCTGCTCTTCTGTACACATAAACCTACCTATATATATATCACGTTATTTACATATCAGACGGTTTTATAACGTTTACAATACAGCAGTAAATAAAACAAAAGCTACCAATATTCATGATTAGTTTGACTTACCTCTCATCACCGGCGACATCGTCGGTGACAAAAGACAGGTCGGTCACCTCATCCTCATCGTCGCTCTCCTCCTCCTCCTCAGACGATGAAGATGAAATAGTTTCACCTTCGTCATCGTCCTCGGCAAAAAACAGCCTGAGGGCTTGATGGACATCCAATGACCGCTTCATTTCCGTCTCAAAAACTCTGTCTTCTTGCTTTTCTGTCGCTTACAAACACTCTTCTTCTTCAAAATACTCCGTCTTCTCCGCTAACTCCCGCCGCAAACTCCCGCGGTTGACCCCCCTCCCCACCCCACCCCACCCCCAGTCTGATGTCTCCGTTTTTTTATATTGGTCACGTACAGTAGTATCAGCAGATTTTAACACTTTTTCCCGTTTTGTAAAATCACAAGTAATGACGAAGATATGGAAAGAAATGCAACACCTGGGCCCTCCCTCCCACCCACCCACCCCATTTTACGCTCGGATATTTATTTTTTTTTACGGCCAAATTAAAACTATCTTTTATCCGGTTTTACGTGGTGTATCAACGTCAAATAAAAAATAGGAGATAGTTTCAGGTCCGCACTTTCAGGGAAAGTTGACGGCAGAGCTCTAGGTGATCTATTTTTTTTTTTACACCGCTTAGAAGACGTTATGCGATCTGATCACGCCGGCGTGATCATAGACCCCAAAGGGTTAATAGTTGAAGTCAGCATTTTGTCCTTTTCAAAGTTCTGGTTTGAAATGTGTGAGCAAACTTGAAATGAGACTGTAGTTGCAGTGCACATGTCATGCTACACAATATTCAGCTTCTACGGAGCTAGGGAATTGCACATTTGAAAGTTCTATGTTTGTAAGTTAGCACTGATTTGTACTCTTATCCCATAAATGTCAGTGACATTTCTATTGTGGTCAGTTCAAAGTACAAATGTTTTTTACTCCGTACACATTATACTTCTCTGCATTTGTTTTGGTACATGCACTTTTTTTTCATTTTTGATTTTTCATTATTGATCCAATTTAGTGGCTAAGTGAGGTGACAAAGCATGGAAACACATGTTTATGGACATATCACCACTGTGTAATATGGAATTTATTTTTGTTTTTACAAAATAGTTTTAAGTCAGCAGTCTGTCCTTTTCAAATTTCTGGCTTGAAATGAGACTGTGGTTGCAGTGTACACTGTTGTGCAGTTAACTGTTAATACAAGCCTTACTTGAGTATTTGTGGAGTTCTGCACTTTCTGGGCCATAGACTAGTTATTCCTAAGAAAGAAGAATATTTTCGATCGATCGGCTCGAGTGACCCGCCATCAGAGGGCCCCTGCCGGCTGGCCTAGTGCCAGTGTTCGGTCAGAACACTGGCACTCCTCCGCAGGTCCGCAGCATCCGCTCCCAAAAAATAGTTCCAGGCAGAGAATCCTCTGTTCTCCAATCAAATTGAAGCTCGCAGCACCATGTATCACTGTGATCGGGTTATTATTGGAGTGAATGGACAGTTGTAGCCTCTGCTCTGAGCGTCTCTTACCGCCGCAGACGGGTTTACATTGGAGTCAATTGAGAAGAGCGTTTTATACTGATGTGGAGGATACCTTTTGCGTCAGTATCAGACACCTAGGGGTGTGACAAATCGTCAGTATTTTACGAGTTAGGTGCATGATTGTCTTAACATGCATTCATTCCCATCACGTTCTCACGGGCCAGATAAAATGATGTGGCGGGCCACATTTGGCCCACGAGCCTTGAGTTTGACACATGTGGAATAAAGCATTATTTTATCTTATCTCATCTCGTCTTATCTTATCTTATGTCTTACCAGACTTGATGAAGATTGTGGAGGGGGTGTGGTGCATCAGCTGCGGGAGAGAGGTGTGGGGAGGGCTCAGGAGAGCAGCGCCAGGTGAGAGGGGTGAGCACACCGGTTCCCTGTTGAGCTAATCACTCTCTCCTTTTAAAACACAGTTGCGTGCTGGACCTGGGGAGAGACAGACACATGCACACGAGTGTGGACGCTCATGGCTGCCGGCAGCATTGAGGGAGCAGACGCCTGTGACGTCACCGACTGAGCGATTGTGTGCAGTGAACAAAAATAAACATATTCAAAGTCATCACTGGTTGTGTCTTGCCTGCCGAGAACCCACAGTGGCATCGGACCACGCCACAAAGATGAATACCTTAACATCAGAAGTGATTATTGAATAAACTGCATATACACTCTGGAAATACATAAAATGATTTTATTTGAAAAATAAATTTGAATTTTGAATATATTACAAGAAAAATAGGAAGACTAAAATAAAATTTAAATCAGTTTTCAAATACACACTGAATTGAACATTTTTTTAAAACTTTTAACTGAGCAAGAAAAATAAGAACAGATAAAATTTAAAACAGTTTTCACACACACACACTGAATTGAAATTTTTTTTTTAACTTTGAATATCATACAAGAAAAATGAGAACACAAAATTTAAAACAGTTTTCTGATGGACAGGGCTCCCTTCAGGCCCATCTCCGCCCAGGCTTGCCTGAAATACCGGATGAGGTCCTTTGCTTCTCCGCAGCAGAGCAAAGAGAAAAAACAGCCGGTTGTCGGCACGGCCCTGGAGCGGAGGCGGAGCCAGGTACAGAACCAGCCGTACTCCTCCGCCTCCAAGTAAAGCTGAGCCGTCCCAAACTTTAACAGTCTTGTGTTCCGTGACCTGCAGAACACAAAGTGTGACAGAAAGTCAGTCAGTCAGTGGTATACAGCTGTGGAGACAACTTTCAAGTGATGTTAAAAATATTAATAAAAGATCCCCAAAATAAAGAGATCAATTTGTTACTCATTTTTAATGGAGAAAAAGACCCAAAGATATTATAAAATACTCACGTTGATGAGGTAGCCGGCGTCTTTGTCCCCAATAGCGTCCTTCACCTCTTTCACCCTCATCCTGGTCAGGACACCCGTCCCTATATGCAAGAGAGGTACGCTGCCAGGTACCTAAAGAAGCGGTACCATGTCTTTGGGTCCCGCGGAGGCGCTTTCTCGATGTCATCTGAAACGAGAGTTAAAGAGAGAAGAGAACAATAAGATCTGAAGCTTTCATGGCACAAAAAAAGAATATTTTAGATTTAATTCATTGCATTGGTTAAATTCAAATTAATGTACAGATTAATGTAGATGATTATTACTCAATTATATATCATTGATATGTAAAATTAAATTAATTTTTATGAGTACTATTTACACATTAGGGAGTTTATCTTTTTCAAATCAACTCAATATTTTTGTTTAGGTTTTAATTAATTCTGTACTGTTTTCTATTTTAATCTACTCATATAAAATGGATAACTATTAAGGGTATCATTTAATTTTACTCAATACCAAACATTGCAAAATATAATTAATAATATTGCTTGTAATCTGTTGCCTCATTTTTATTGAGTAAATATGGTGTATCTTTTCTTACAGTGTACTCTTGCTTTCATCTTTTTTTACTACTATTATTAACTAATACAAAAAATGATACCCATTCTCAAACTTAGGTATTACACTACACATATTTTCTGTTTTACATTTACATTCACTACTTTGTTACTGACTTAGTACATAGAACTTCATAACCACCTTCAGCACTGCAAATACACTGAGGTCATGAGGTCAATCCATCTATATAGATAGTTTTAAGTATTAATTTGCATTTTTTTTAATTAATTAATTAATTAGATCGTATATATTGGAAGTCAGTACCACTATCAACTGCTGCCAATGTGATATCAGTAACTCTGTTACGCAGTATTAGCAAACAATAGCTTTTTAAATGTAGTAAATAGTTCAGGACCTGTTAAATCATGTTCATTTCTCACAGTATTTATTTAATCTGCCTCCTTCTCTCTCCACCTCCCTTCACTCATAATTAGTGTAATTATATTTAATATATTAAATATTATTTCACTATAATAAAATATATTTATATTATGTTTCATACATACATACAATACATGCATATTGTTTAAAACGTTAAAATTTCAGCTAAAAATAAATTGCATTAAATAAAGTGCAAGGATCTGTTGGTATGTATCTCAAACTGAATCCATGCAATACTAAGTGGTCTCTCTATCTCTATCTAACATGAAGACAGGTCATGGTCGACGCACTTTCCCCCTGTCATCAAGGCATCATTACAGACTGCTTGGCCAGAGATCTGCAGGGAGGCTGGAGAAGCAAGGAGTAAGACAGAGAAGTGAGGAGTAAGATGGACAGTGCATGGACATTTGAGGTGGAAAAGAGACTGCAAAATGGAAGAAAAACACATAGGAACAACACAAAGCTTTCCTCCCAGACTTTTGGACTCTCCTCCTGGAGGACGGATTCAAACTGTGCGGGATGTGGTGGTTTATTTCCATTGGAGTAGGAGCCGAATGTGGGTGGATGATGGAGGAAGCCATGAATGGAGGTGGGTTTAAATGGAAAGGTGTGTGGCAATGTGACTCTGACTTCGTGGGCGCTACAATTGTATAGTATAATGTACTTGTTTGTACACTGTAAAAATGGTAACTAGTAACTGTTCTCATTAGAGTTTTCAGATTAAACTGACTCAGAAATAAGGCTTTGCAATATGCATGCAGTCTATAAAAAAAAAAAACCCTTTGTGTGTATGATGTTATTGCAGCATAACTGACTATATGTGAATGTGTGTGTAATATTATGACTCTATGCCCAGGGTGAATTGAGGTGAAGCCGTCACTTGTTTGTCTCAAGGAAAGGAGGAGGAAAGTGTGTTTCAAGGAACTGACGTTTCAACAGTGCTGAAAAATAACAGAATGGGCAGATACAGTTGTAACTGTCTCTCATTGTGAAGAATGGATAGCAGTAAACAACTGTGGGAAAGCTGGATGTGAGACGTGTTGAGACAAATGATGTGACTGAGGGCAGGAGTGGTTAGAGACAGGTTCCTAATATCTATGGAAATCTATATAGCTATGTAGTTACAACTGTTAGTCAGATCTCACTTGGCGCTTGGCTGTAACAGATGTATACTCTATAGTGTGATCTCCAGAGATCTCTGTTAAACTGAATAAATGCTCGCTTGATCAAAGATGTTCAACGACTCTGTTTTGACTCTCTCTCTCTGTCACATCAACCAACTCGGGGAAATCTGGGAACGATTTCAACAATATATATACACCATACATACATACAGACACACACACACACACACACACACACTCAGGATAGTCTCCATTAACCCGGATCTTTAGAGACGCAGACTCAGACTTGGTAGCACAGAGCCAGATTCAGATTCAGATCCATCCCGCACGTGTAAATCCGTACAGAGTCGGAAGCACCCAAGACTCAGGAGACCTGTGGATTGGTCCAGCAGACCCAGATGATTCACTGATTGAACCGGGTTGACGTGATCTTTTCCTCCATACTTTGAAGCACCCAAATTAACGTAATTGTAACAACAGCATTATATGTTGTTATTAATGATGTTCTTATTCGCTGCACTGGATTTAACACAAAGTCTTTTTAAAGTTTTTTAATAAGATGAAAATGTAAAGTTTTATTTCCTGCATCAAAATTTCATATGCACAAACAATAGACTGCCCGCTTCGTATAATTTGAATTAATTTAGTCTATTTGTACTCTAAGACAGGCAGGCTTGTGTTCCACTAGTAGAATTTATATGCTTCTGGACAAATTAAACTGTTTAGTGACTCAAAAAGATTGAGATCCCTAAATGGATTTGACATCTCTAGTTGTGTTAAAAATTACAGAGACTGTTCTGAAAATGCTTCTAGCAAAACTGACTTTGTGCTATATGTGTCTCTTGTGTTTCAGGGTGGATTTCATGCAGCGTAAATTTTGCAAATTCGCAACCTGCAGTCAAGAGACCCTTCTCAAACATTTTCAACTTCACGGAACTTCAACTTCACATGAATGTGTCCTGGGCAAACACCCAATAACTGGATTTCCTCCAGATGTTTTGCATGACCTTTTTGAAGGAGTCATCCCTGTGGAATTGTCCTTATGTTTGAAAAATCTTATCTCAAAAGGTTTGATGCATTAAATGACTGCATAAAATCATTTCCCTACAAGTATTCAGACAAAGTAAACAAGCTTCAAAAAATTCCAAAAGCAAGCTTTGAAAAGGGAACAATTGCAAGTAATGGGCATGAAAATTGGACACTGCTGCGCTTAATTCCGCTTAATTCAGAGGAGGTGGCATTCATTTGTAAAAGACTGTCTTCCTGGTACGTTGAACATTTCAGGTCCTATGAGCTTGATGAACATACCTGTGCAGACCTTCTTGTTCTGGATCCAGATGTGCTGACAGATTACCACCCTCTAGCAGCATACACAGTTGGTGGAAAGCTTATGGTGACTTATGGTGAGGAAGTTCATTCTCCATGAAAGCTGTTCAAAATGGTATGTTCTTTCCTCTCCCCTCTGCTCTCCTTGCAGACAGCAAGTTGAAACTTGCTCTATTTCCCAAAATATTTACTCTATGACCAAAAAATACTCACATTCCTGCTTGGTTTTGTAATGAAAAATCCAAACGCAAGACCAGTGAGGACACAGAAAACTGCACTGCCCTCTCCTGGATGTCACAACAAATGGCAGCCCTGAGCTTCGCAGTGTTGATATACCTGAGATTTGCTCTCTGCTACTTCACCTGTTACTATTCAGTCCTTCAGTGATTCCATACATTTGAAGGGAATTTTGAAGGATGCTCAACAATGTCTTTATATTCAATACATTTGACTTTGTTCACAAAATGATGATTTCAGGATTTACAGCCTCTCCATGTCATGACATTGGCTTATGCATCCCTCTCCTGTCCAACAGTTTCAGCCCTTTTCTCACTCTTCACATTACATATTTATCTTATTTGTTTATATTTTCATACATTGTTCACACTAACTTTTTTACAGTTTATGTAAATCAACCTCCTTTTCACAAGTTCTACTTCTAAACTACTAAATCTATTCTCAGCTATTACTTCAGTTATGTTACCATTGCTTCATCAGTTTCCTTTGGCTGTCAGGTTCCAGTGTATAGCTGCCCATTTTCTTCTGCCTTTTCAACATTTCAGCTGTTTTTAGTTGTTATGAAGCCAATCATATCTCAGCCTACAAGTTATACTTTTCAGCTTTAGCATGGGCCTTTTCAGCATTCACAAACATTTTCTTCAGAAAATGCTCTTTCTAGTTTGTCTTGGTTTTTCTAAGCTCTTAATAATGGATCTGTTATTTATCCCCAGGACACTGACACGTTGGCACCAGTGCTACAAGGTGTGTCTGTTGCCATCCTCACCATCCTACAAGATGAAGCCAACATCTCTGTGCGAGACCAGGCAGTTGTGTTGGAAGAGGGCATCGTGCTACATGACATTACAAACCTCTTCCTTCTGAATGCCCTCAGCATTAATTACCCAAAACAGATCAGGTACACCTTCAAAGTGATCCAGACCATTTTTTTCGAGCTTGGTGGCTCTTGATGCTCACAGCGCGCAAGGTCTCTCAATATGAAGCTTTTACTTTGACTGTTGGGGAAGCCAGACATGACTTTAGCCTGTTCTTTACCCTGTTCTAGTGTATTGTGGTTAATGCTCATGTAAAAGGTTACTAAGAAGTTCATATTTATTGTTTCAATTGTTAAATTCATTATTGCTCAAGTAAAACTTTAATGTGTATGCAAAAAATAGTCAAATGGCACAGACCAGTCATTCAATACTGACTAATTTTATCTTCTCAAAGAAGTTCTTGTTCACATGTAAATTCAGAAGCCACCAAACATAGAGGGAAAATAACCACTATGTACATGCTCAGTATGCCTGTAATTGATTTCAAATCTTCAGCGTGGTGGAAGATTCACCCTGAGTGTTATTTAACTATAGCACAGTATGAATGTTTCATGTATGTTTTTACTCATTCTCATGCCATTTGGAACAGAGGTGAAGATAAAACACACAGGGAGGTTGACAGCAAAAACTAGAGAGATGGCTGGACATCACTTACGTACTTCAGTTGTATTCTATTCTGTATTCTAAAGACATTTTGTTGAATAAGTGTAACAGCTAAAAAAGAAAATGCTTTTATTTTATTTGGGGTGGACTTAAAAGATTTGAGCTGGTTGAGTTCCAGTATGTTCAATAGCTGTGTTCAGACATAAAAAGAAAAACACAAGCATATTTCAATATTGTCTTTTTTATTTAGTTTTTTTTACAAAGGCGCTTAACCTGTCTGTTCAAAATAAATAATAAATTGCTGTACTTTGTTTTATTAATTATCCATCGATTGAGGATTTTTAAAATAAAATTACAGCAATATACTGTTACGACCCAGCTCGTTGGGTGAGCAGTAACATAAGATAAGGATAGGAAATGAAATGGAAGAAGACAACTGAATCAGGTTCGTTAGGAGTTTAATTTTTCTTAACAAAAGGAGGTGAGGCAAAAGGGGACACAAAGGCCATACAGGTGCTGTTAAAAAGAACAAATAAGTATAACAAAAAGAGAACTCTAAACAGAGCTTATAGTCTAACTAGAAAACAGAATGAGAAATAAAAACCTCACTGTCTAACCTGTTGAAAACCAAGAAAACACAGCCACAACAGCACCCCTCACTAGTGTCTCTAACAGAAAAAATACTCCCAATGTAATCAGTGTCAAGATAACTAAACCTAGCCCAGTCCCAATAAAGTTTCTCCACCAACCTCCACAGTTTTCAAACACAATCTCAGGTATAAGCTACGAGGCGAGCTTACAGAACATCATACAAACACAAGCTGCCTGGAACTGCGGACACACAGTCTATTTAAACTGCAGCTGGGGTTGATTGAGGACTCTGACTGGTCGAACCACAGCCACACCAACACAGACGACAGGACACAGCACTCAGGAAGGCGGTCTTTGCTCCAGGCGGGAACCAATCCTCGACAGGGGATCACACAGCTGGTTTTACCTATAAAACACAATACATATTAAATGGCAGCCAGCGGTGGCCATAACAATACATTTTCTTGATTTATAGAGGTAAAATGTATGTTTATTCAACAAGAATATTTGTGTTTGGTGAATCTAGGAATATATGCCATTGATGGGATAATTTTATGTTTATTCAACAAGAATACCTACATTTTAAGAAGGCAGAAATACATGACATTGAGGGGCATAATTGTTTATTAATTCAACAAAAAAAATCTTCGTTTGGTGAAGGTAGAAATACATGGCATTCAAGCAAGAATTTCTTTATTAGTCTCACAGGATTATCCTAATTAGGTGAACAAGAAGATGAACCACTCTCTGACCATAGACATTATAACATCATTCAAATGTACTGTTCTCAAAATTCAAAGAAAACATCACAAAAATTAGAATTATACAAGCTGTGCAGAACTGGTCCCCCTCACAATGTTATCCAAGGAAACAGGTAATTATCAATAACTTAAAATGTGCACAGTGCAATATAGAACCAGGGACACTGTCTAACAGTGGCTCGTTTGAGGCTGAGATAAAGAAATCAAATAAAATCACATTCAAATTAAATCCAAAGAATAAGACTCATGAGAATCATAAAATTGGTGAAATCATAAAAAATGAGACCATCAAGCTCCTTAACTATTTGGGGTGAATGTTGAAAGCAGCATTTGAAAAAAAAATCCCTCACTACTCAAAGGGTTAGAACAGGTGTGACTTCATACAGATATTTCAGAGTTCAGAGTATTTCACATATTTCAGAGCCACAACAGTACCTCTTCAGACAGAACACATGCATATCAAAAGGTACATTGCAATAGAAAATATGACCCAGGAAGTTGTTGCATTGTATTGCATTGCATTATAAGTGAAATGCCCTTGAACCAGTGGGGTCCTTTAATCAAACCCTGTAACAATGATCAAAGTAAGTTTTTGTTCAGCCTCACTATGTGTACAGCTAACATACAGTAGATATATCCGATGTGACTATAGTGTTCCTATGGGAACAGAAGGCCTACTGTTGTGGTGTGGAAGGCATAGGCCTACCTTTGTAAACATGGTCCATGTCTACAGCTTCTGATCTGAAACGATTCTATTGTGAACATAGAACTTCACACTTCTCCAGTCCCTGTGAGCAATGGCTTCAGGGAAAGCAGCAATGCGCCTCTCACAGTCTTGTTTTCCAGGGGTCTTGCCGATACAAATGAAAACCATAAGTCTTTTCAACTGCTTTCACCTCCTCTGTTGACCACTTTTGTTTTGCCTTTTTACCACATTGGAAAGGAGATTGTAAAGAACATTTATTACACAGGAAATTTAATACATGCTGAAAATTGTCACATGAACAGGAAAGGGGAAGCCAGCCTGACTTTCCTGCCCTCCCACCCACAGGTGTTGCTTGTTGTGTATGTACTGTAAGAGGTCGTTGACTAAAGAACATGGGTTGGGTTGAGATCCTACCTATGTTTTGCCTGGACAAGTTGCCATATATAAAATTGTTAATGTCATCTTCATATTCAATTCATTGTTAAGGAGCTGGAGGATGTGTTTGGTCATTTCTCTCACACTGCTGTTTACTTAGCTACCAGGCAAGAGTTTTGGTATATGTATATTAGTGTTCAACCTGAGGGGTATTCCAGAAAGGAGGTTCAACAAACTCTCAGCCTAACCCTGAACTGAACCTGTGAAGTGAAACTTTGAGTTTTCAGTTCCAGAACAGTTGATCTGAGTTAGTTCAGTCAAGTCTAGTTTGTTAATTCTGAGTTTTCACATAAATACCCCTCAGTGCTGGAGTATAGACTTTGTCCTATAAAAACGATTAAGAGGATATGTTCACTTCACACCTGTACTGCCCTCACAGTGCGTAAGCTTGTAGAGACAGTCAGTTAACGAATTAGTAGAAGTCCTTCAATAACCACAAGGCTTGACTTTTCTTGTATTTTAATGAAGTCTTCTCCACCATCACCACCGTAAAACTGAAAATTATTACAGACAGAAATACCTGTTAAACACTGTACAAACAATCAGTGTATAAGTACGTTTCAGTTAGCATCTCAAATCAATCGAAAACAATTAGCATCTGCCGAAAGCTAGCAAACATAAGACATGAAGTCTCAATAACACATTTCTCGAAAGAATACACAAGCATTTAACAACATATACAGTTATACTCACAGATAATTATTTCCCAAAGCAAAAGTGTCAAAAACATCAACAACTAGCTGTCTGCTTGCTCTTCTGTGCTAGCTCTGCTCGACTGCACATGTAGCGGAAAAACACAACACAGCGCAACGTAGCTGGAAAATTAAAGAACCGAGCGCTCACTCCAGTGCTATTTCTGAAAACCAAAGAATAGACCACTCACTCTGACGTGGTTTCTAACAACCAAGAAATGTACACTTTTTAAACTTTTAACCTACTCAATTATTAACTTATGTATTATATATACTATTTAACTTAACAGTTTTAACATTTTAAGGCAGCACAACACCATTTGTGAAGCAAAGGCATTGTGATGACAAAGGAAATATCCCAGCCAAGCAGAAGAGACTAGACAGACTAGCTGGTGTCTGGCATGAAAAGGATCGATCAGGGGTCGATTGATTTTCCTCTTGCTGTTCGGTTACAGTGTATAGAAACTGCTGCTGACACAAATCTACATCATGGTGGGAAAAGAAAGAGCCATGTGTCACGCTTACCTCCTGAGCTTTGCTCTTCTACAGGCTGCTGTTTGTGTTGAGTCACTGAAGCTCCTCCTAGAAAACATTCATAGAAAATCAACTCATAAACAGGGCAAGAATGAGCCTTTGCATGTTGTGTAATGCGTATATATGTACAGAGTTACTGTGCATAGACGCTCTGACCAAACACAGCTACAAGAATAATTTAACATACATGTGGAAATACAAGACACATAATGACAATGCCACATTCTTACCTCGCCTCGCGTCTGTCCAAGCTGCTGCTTTGAAGTGCCTTTCTTATGTCGAGTCACAGGTTCCTCTCCTGAAAAACATTCATAGGAAACAGAATTATGTACGTGGCGTGACTAGCCATCTATACAGTCTGACTAGAACTACTGTGTATAGATTGAGGATGTTAGCATTAATACAAAAAAGGGTAATGTTATGATCTAGTACACCAGAAGCATAGACATACCTCCTGGACTCCTCTGAGCTTTCTTCCATAATTTCAGATTGGTCTGCATGATGGCAAACAAAGGCAAATTGAATCAAATGAAATATGTGTGAATTAAAATTATACAGGTGCACAGTCAACATTGCCCTTACAATAAATAATATCTTAACATCGGGGCTGATTGAGATTTGGTCCAGACTTTTCCCCTTGAATTCTGCCAGTCTGCCCTGTTCACAGGCCATCAGTACCTTACTAATCTTTGCCAAATGCAAAGTTCCTTCAGGGAGGCGGTAGAACTTCCTGTGTACCCTTTTATCGTGTCCCAGTAAGTCTGCCAAAAGATCTTGTTTGGTGTCATTTAAATTCAGTACTCTTGACAGAGTGGCTACTTGTTTTCTTAGTTTTGTCGATGACAGAGCTTCAGGTTTTTCAGCCCCACAGTTTTTAGCCAACTCACGGATGCAGTCAGACCCCCTAAGCCTCGTTTCAAAGCCTGGTCTTGCAAATAAGTAGATGTTTTCACCTACTCCACATGAGCTTCTCTCTTCCATAAGTAGCTCCAGTAATTGCACCATTGCTGGAGTAAGGATGATAGGCAGCTTCCTGACATGTTTCCCTCGAATTTCCACACGTTCAAAATGCTGGCAGAGCCTTTTCTCCAATGCCATCAGCACTTCACCAATGTCTTCATTAAATGGGGAGTTGTCCCTGGTGATAAATGCTTTCAAACATATCTTTGAGACCTCACCTTCTCACCATCAGTTGAAAAGGATTCTGTTCCAATATTACTTCGGCAAGATTGCTCCAATTCCTTGAGTTTTTCTCATCCAACAACTGCCTGTAATATTGTTTCTGCTTGTCAGTTATGTACATGTGCATTTTTTTTTTACATCCTCTGCTAACGGAATGAGCTTGGGTTTGTTCCATTTCTTCTCCTCAAGTGTACGGTATGCAGCAGAAGAGATCATCTCATTCCAGACGTATATGCGTCTATATGCGTCTAAACTCTTGGACAACCTGTTTCTTTTCATTGTTCTGGGATGAAAGAGCTTCAGTCTCCATGATGTCTGCAACTCTCTGGATGCTTTGCCCTAGCTTTGTGGCTAGAGTGGGTTTCTCAAACTTGTTCCTCTTTTCATCAAAGCCAGGTACTTCTTTGACTTCTTTTACTGCATCTGCAATTTCATCTTGAGTCATGACATTCATGAGGCACTGTATTCACTGTGTCTGTATTCTTTTTCCTAATTTTCTCTAAGACTCAAGTTGTCTGTGTCAAATATTAACCATATGATGCATTTGGGAATGCTGTATTCAGAGTTCAGCATTTACAGTCTTGCAAAATTTTAAGTTTAACATTCAACATGCAACATTTTTTTCAACCTTTGTCACAAATGCTTGTAGAATATTTTAGAAACAAAATAATTGAGACTGTGTAAGAAAGCAGCCTTAAAACAACCTTCCAGGACTTGTGCATGACTGGTGTTATTTCAAGTTTTAAAATTTTCAAAAATTTGTAAAAACATTTGTAAAAATGCAATACAATGTGTGCATAACTATAAAAATATGCATGTTATTATTTTAAACACTGAATTATTACAATCAACACATACACATTTTTGTTTTGAAATCAGAAATGGTGAAAAATTACTGTCAAAGGAATGTCAGAAAATCTTTGTAAATAATACTCAACTTTAGGAGCTCAAAGTGCAAGTATGACTGTGCCACTCACAGAAACTGTTTTTTAAAACCCGTATGACTACAACTGCTCCAGCCACAACTGTCCATCTAGTAAAACCAGTCTGGATGTGTGTTCAAAAACACTGTTCTGTGTCATCTCCATTTTTAACATATGAGACGACAATCTTAATCTCAGTCCATTGTGCTAAACTAAATTGTCTGTTGGAACATTTTTCTTCTAATTTTGAACTTTCAAAAACAGAAATCTGCATTGGCAGAGATGTGGACAAATGCCATGCTTGCATCAGTCATCAAGCTTATTCACCCTATAAGCTTATTCTTCAGGAACTGTGCCTTGGATGACAACCTCTGCCCATCCAGCTTCAGTAGACTCTTCTGCAGGACTTCAGAAGTACATTTGAGCTCGGGTGGGTAGCTCAGGTTCAGACAGTATATCAGTCCAATCGCGCAGGCAATCGCAGTGTCCCCCAAAACACTGAGGACCTCCACACCTTCAATCAGGACACCGATGTCCTCTGGATCATCTCCACGGTCTGCCTCCTTCTGTATGATGTACACTCCCATCACAGTTTTCTCCATTGAAGTGTTGGCCTCAGTGTCTGTGTCCTATGGAGTAAAATATGACAATAAATACATTTTATATGAGTCTAGACAGTGTGGAAATAGACTTAGAATTTTATGAAGAAAAGAAGTACAAATTCTGTTGGAGATGTACAGATGTGTACATTACAGAAATGGTGAAAATCTAGTGAAATCTAAGGCTGGAAGTCCCTGAGAGCACCAGCCTTTAGTGCTTACAGGGATGTCCAAATGAATGCTTTATTCATTTGAGAACTGGGAGAGGAAGTAACAGAGACCAGTAATCACTATGCAAGAGCTACAGGCTTTGAGAGAATATGGATCAATCAAACACATCAAGAACACTGCATAAAATTGGCCAGCCTTTACCAAAGCACCATGTTAACCTGCAGTTTTGTAGAGTATGTAACTCACCATATACTCCTTCACAAGTTTCTCATGGTCTTCGTGCAGGTAGACGCACAAGGACTTAAAGATGCATGCTCGTCTTGTACGTATTGTGTCATCCTGATGGGGAAAAAGGAAACCAATTTTGACAATATTCTGCATTTTAGCAGTTCCAAAAAAGAACTCCACAGTATCAATGTATTCGTGGAACTTTTGCTTACATACATAGAGATTTATGCTCACACAATTGTCATGACAGGGACATAAAAAGCATTAAGCAAAGGTCTACACATTTTAATACAAACCTTGGAAATGGCCACCATGATTTGTCTAATTTTTTTCCCAGCCGCTCCACCTTTCCCTTGAAAGAGCTCCATCATGCGTGGAGAGTGTTGGTCAAGCTCAGCAAAGAATGTAGACATCAGAGGTACAGTTGATATGCACATGAACTCGTTGATCTGAAAAACATCAACAATACACTTGTCACTCATCCTATTTGAACATCACAACAATATACAACACAGGAAGGATGAACAGTGAACTACTACTGTAGCTACTCGATCATGATATTAGGGGTGGGAGAAAAAAATTGATTCACGATAGCAGAGGAAGGAGGAGAGAGACGAGGGAAGAGGAGAGAGAAGATGGAGGACAGAGAGAGGATAAATGTTAACCAGTTTAAAGACCTGCAACCTTTTTAAACAGTAGAGTCTGAGGCTTCAACCATTAATCAGTTCAACAATATGAAAGCTTATTCTAAGGGTCTTGTCAATAAGGAGAAAAGAATGTTAATGAGTCTTCATAATAAAAATATAAACTGGATATTATAAACAAGTTTATATAAATCACGCAGTGCTACCACATAATAAAGTAAATGTACAGCCCTGTATAGTGTAAATGTCATCATCGTTCCGCTTTTTTCCATGATTTGGTGTTTAAAAAAAAGACAAACAACTGGTCAACACTATATTTGATTTGTCATTATCTTCCTGTACTTGTGTGCACACACTCTGAGGTATACGTAAAACCTGAGCACATATAGGACATTCACCTTCTATATGAGAAAGTGTTTTCCATTTTCAGTGCCACTACATGGTCGTTGTTTCTTTTCTTAATCTCTGAAAGCAGTGCAATTCTCTCGTTTTGCAGAGTGTCAGTCGTTTCTCCTTTTGGATGCTGTGGACAGTAATTGACTTCTGCCCTTCTGGGCTTTTTCACATTCAAGGCTGCTTTGTCTTGGGCCTTGTGCTTCAGTGAATTTATGGTCACCTCATGACTACCCAATGCCTCTTAGTTTGGTCCTGAAGTTGGCTATCTTATACTTGAGGCTAATCTTCCACCCGTAACAGCCATTGAAGGATCCCTGCTCCTTCAGACACGGATGCTTTTTCACAAGAGCTTCTGCAACATCATTGAGATCATTGTCAGTTGGGTTGGCTTTGAATTCTATTATTTCTTCAGCCAGTTTCTCCAAAATGTGTGATTCCAGTTTCGATGAGGGGCTCAAATGAGTTCCACTAACACTGCACTCAGCATTGGCCAAGTTGCAGTTCAGCATCATAGTGGAAACTAGGGATTGTGAAGAGACCATTTGGCCAAATGGACAGTCTTGTAGATGGTGATGAACCTGAAGATGAAGCAGGCTCTGTGTTATCCATTTCAACCGAGGAGACTGACTGAGGAATGAATCTGTTGATCCTTGGACTGCTAGAGGTTGACGTGTCATTGTGTTATCATTGTTGTGAATACTTACGTATACAACCTTTATAGTTGCTTTGTTATGAATTTCAGAAGTCACCGACAGGTTTACGAAGTCATTTCCAAAATCAGCATCTTGATATTGAAACCGAAAATCTTCTTGCAATCCAAAACTGGTCTTGATTGTCTGGCACAATTCCTGTATGAAGTCCGGTATCTCTGCTGGCAGAATTAGTTTCCTGGCATCATCTTCACCAAGCCTCAAACAAAAGCAAAAAAACACACTGGCTGAATATTTCACAATGAAAAAACACAGGGTCTCTTACAATAATTTATAATTAGGCAAGTGTTGATATTTATTTTTCTTAAATCAAAACTAGGATCTCATGTGATATGTATTTGTTGTGTCAACTCATGGAAACAAAAATTGTGCAATTGTTTAACTTTAATTTTAACTAATTGAAATGCTAAATTCATTTGAATGATTTGATTTGATTGAAACATTTAATTACGCTAATTGAGATCTTTAAGAAGTTACTGTGGATTATTGTAGATTTATTTGAAATTAATTCATATTTTTTGTTTACATGTCCAAAGGTTATCAACCTATCCTGTTTCTGATTCAACCACCTTCAAGAAAATAAAAACACAGTGAACAGTTTCGAGTTGTCCCGTGTGTCCTTCTGAAGATTATCAAGTTTATCAAGTTTGGGCAGAGCTGTGGTCAATCATAAAGCATACATAACTTGACAGTATTACTCTGCTTAACAGCTATTCTGATTTATCCTGTTTTTCCACAAAAAAATATTCTGAACATTCTCTGGTCCGAGCTTCTCAAATTTTATAATTTTCTGTCTTATAATGTAAATTAATGAATATATTTTGGTTGTGGACTTGATTACTTGACTGATTACTTAAAAATAATAAATGAATACATTTATTCATCATTAAACTCATACCTTGCATGATTTCACGATTTATTGTGTCGCATGATGTGGGGGAAAAATACTTAGAAACATTACACCCATCTTCCAGTTAAGTTAATGTGTCCCTTTAGTGTAACCAGATGCAGGCTAGTTACCAGCAAAGGTGTCCTATGATCAGAAGAGTGCAAGTCTGAGGCAATTGTGAGCTGGTGTTTTCTGGCAAGTGTGAGAGGAATGTTTTTAAAACAGTTGGTATGGTGAGCAATCTGTTTGAAGAAACTATGTTTCGCCTGAAATCTCATAGTCCATTTATGGATAAGAGGCCCAAAGAGGCGAATCAAAGCAGGATAATGCACGTACTGAAAGAAAAGGGAAAAACAAAATCAAAAACATTAGTAAAGGATAAATAAATATACTACATTTCCTGACATACAAAATACTCAAATACAGGCCAGGGGAAAAAACAAAGCTGAATAAACTCCTGGTACAATGCTACATGCCAAGTAGATAACAGATTGACAGAATGACAAAAATATTAACAACTTACCATGTATTTTTGAGGTGCATACAAATCTCAGGGCATGGGACACTACTTTATTTTGGGATGTATTTCTGGTAAAAAGAGAAGTAGTTTTAAAAGGTTAATACAACGTGAATACAATTCTCTTTGTTTTGGGTCTTGATTCACCTGAATCCTCTTCTTCACTAGAACTGTCACTTCTGTTGTATTGTTTCTTTGTTTTGAGTCTTGGTTCATCTGATTCCTCTTCTCTGGAATGCACACTGGCTTCCTTACCTTGCTTCTTTTTGGATTCTAATGAAGTGTTTGGTCTTTGTTTCTGACTATTTCGTTCTGATGATTGATCTGAACTGGCCTCTGATGATGCTGGGACACACTCCTCTTTACTGCTGGCAATAGTGGAAAGTGACAAATTGGTGTGGTACCCAAGCATTTCTTTGGTCAGGTACAATAGAACAGAGATATTTAATTTATATTAGAATCAAAAGTGATGCAACGTCATAATGCAATTATCTCCTCAAAAAATTTACATAAATTCAGATGAATCGTTTTAGCTGATTATTCAGGGATTATGTAAATAGCATTTGACTGCCACTTAGACCTAACAATAAGCATGTACAACACGTGAGCTTTACTTACAAATATCCTGTCTGCAATGTACAGCCACAGGACCCGGATTAAGGTGAAGGAGGCCATCAGGGACAATGACACCGGCTCCCTTTATAAATGTAAGTATCATTATAATCTCATTGGGTCTTTTTCTCCATTTAAAAATAAGTAACAAATTGATCTCTTTCTTTTGGGGATCTTTTATTGAGATTTTTAACGTAGGTTAAACTATTGTCTTCACAGGTTTATACCATTGACTGACATCTGGGAATAATTAAAAAATGTTCAGTGTGTTAAGTTCTGTTTCTTATTCTAAGTTCTAATTAGATTAAGAATCATCTGGCTCTCACGTCACTCCTGTGCCAGATAATTCTGTCTCATCGGTAGAGCCAGTAGAAAGTCTCCAGAGAACTTACACTCGTGAAATCCTGTGAATGAGCTGTGCTTTATTTCCAACGTTGCCTCTTTTTCCTGTGTTTTTCTCCAGCTCGGTGCCTCACTGCCCTTTTTGTTTTTCTGTGGACCTGCAGCCACAGACACTTTTTGTGGATTTAATTACTTTGAAAACCTTTGAATAAACTGATCGTCTACAAACAGCCTCTTGCATTTGGGTCCACTTCTGTTCTCCAGGCCACAACATGAATACCTTAAAGGAGAACAATTATACCCCTTTTCCACCAGTTCACACAGGTCCCAGGCACCTTAATGACATGTCTGTAATCCTTTGGTCAAAATTCCTCATGGATCAAGCACAGCAGCCCTCTCTGTACCTTGTCTGTAGCGCTCTGTGTTCAGGTGGTTGGTTTTTGTGTCTGTCCCTTTACAAATGCTGCTCATTCTGCCCCCCTCTTCCACCCTGCATGCTGACAGCACATACGGGAGTGACGTTGTCACGTCACGTTGTCTGACTGCAAATTTGACCAAAATCTGTATCTCAATGACAGTCTAAAAAAGCATATTGCAAGATCACTCACAATATTGTCAATGCCAAATTTTACTTGTAGGCTACACATATTTTAAGATATTGATGAAGAAAATAAAAAGAAAAAAATAATTATTCTATTTTGTGACAAGTAGGATGTCTAAAGACAGCACAGCACAAGTAAGGTGTAGTTTAGACTTAATGAAGACTGAACACAGAATAAATTAAATATTTAATTTTCGCCTAACATAAATTTACATTTTTAGAGTGAATAACACCTTCACTTATTATTCTGCTGTAGCCAAAAAAACCTCTTTAAATTGTAGCATAACATCTGAACATCTGAGCATTATCTGTGCCAAGTCTCATGCTAATATAATGAAGCACTGCAGAGTTAGAGAGATTTTAGTAGAGATATGTTTTGGCGCTCAACTCTGCACTGCGCACCTCTGCGCATGCGTTGCGTATTGATATCAGCTAATCCAAGCAATATTTTCATGAAGAGCATCGATATCTCTCAAACCCATTGGTCAATTTGAAAGACTGACACCTCTAATGAAAGTTCACACCCCCTAGAACAGGCCTGGGCAATCTGTTCCACAAAGGGCCGTTGTGGCTGCAGGTTTTCTTTCCAACCAAGCAGCAGCACACCATACTTGACTCATTTAATCAACTGATCTCAGTCTTTAGAGAGTTGATTGGTCAAACTGTGTGCTCTTGGTTGGTTTGAACAAAAACCTGCAGCCACACTGGCCCTTTGTGGAACTGATTGCCCAGGCCTGCTCTAGAAAGTAGTACAGTTGGCTGAATCTGTCACAATAGCACAGTTCAACCACTAGATGGAGGCAAAGACCATGTGTTCGCATTGAGGACGACAAGGCAGGCTATTTATTAATTAATATAAATATAATTATATAATATAACTTATTATTTAATTTATAGGTTGTTGCTGTTGCTGATGGGTTGCTCTGAGATGCACTTTGCTCAGGAAAATAAGTATATTTATGTTAAAAGTTTTTCAAAGGCTTTAAAAAAAAATAAAAAAATACTTGGTTTGAATTCTATGGAGCCATGACATGAAGAAGTGACATGAGAAAAAAAGTGGTAGTGCAAAAACGTCTGCTTTTCTCTGGATTAAATGGTCATAATATGCAGATACACACAACTGTATTATAATGTAATTATAGCAAAGGCATGTGTCTTCGAAAGTTTAATGTTTGTTGTTATGCAATTATTACAACTGTGGCCAAAAGAAGTGAATTTTGTAGCGAAATCAGACATGGCAAATAGACATGTCTGTATGTGCTTAGTATGTCTGATGACTTTGTTTAGCCCTGTCTTTGAAAATTAGACTATAATGAATATGATCTATTGGTGGGTTTTCAATAAAGATATGATAACTTTTGCATATGATAACTCGTGACTCTGCATTGTTTTATATCTGATCTGGGATCCATAGCATTTGCTTCCCATGTTTGGATGTGTTTTGCAGTTTTCAATCAGTTTTCACCTGTCAAAAATTGATTAAAGGCACAGTATAGTTACTGAGAGGTTAATTCTGGCTAGATATGACTTGATCTCATTCTTGAGCTTCATAATATAAAGATTTGAGCTCACAGGCCAGCTTGAAATTCTTTTAAAGGGTCATTACAACACAAAATAGGCATTTTTACCTGCCCCAAGATGCTGCAGCTGACTGTACCACTTGGTTACAGCTGTGTACCGATGGAGCTCATATGCTGGAGTTGGAGAGGACAACCAAAAGAGAGCCAGGAGAAATACTGCCATAGTTGCACCCACGACCCCCATCTGCTATAGAGCTTATAGATCCAGGACAGCACTGTCCAGCTATCAGAGATCCCACTGTATAACACATTACCTACAATATTTATTCAAGCAGCACAAAGGAGCATGACTTGGATCTATATAGTCAATTTATGTATGTGTTTTACCTTTTGGTGGTGGGGATGTCCTTTTGTTCACAATTTTATCACAGCTAGTTCCTTTAATGTACAACTAAAGTACACAGGACAAGTCCAGTGTGTGGGTTTGTCAAGCATGTGATGGTAGATACATGCTTATCTTGTGCACGTTTTGAAGATGGCTGTGTAAAGTTGTGTAAATGTTTTACTTTATTCTTTCTTGCTTGTACTATGTGGTCTTAATATAAGGTAGATATATATAAAACAACCCTGTTGCATCCCCTTTGTTGCTTGTCTATGACATGAGTCACAAGCAGCTGACCTTTAAACAGTATTCCTCCAGAATTTCAGGAATCAAACCTCGACCAATCACAGGTTTGAATCTCAGCCCAGTCAGCAGACAAAAAAATAAAATAAATAACTAAACATGGCAGGCTAATAGATGAATAAGCCAGCAGAGGTATACTCTTGGTGTATTGGCAAAGACATTTGTCAGCTGCATATTCAAATAAACAGAATGTATAAACAGAACCCCGTGAGCTGGTCAGTGTGACTGCTTCGAATAAGGCTTCCCAGTTTTTGTGTGTTTGGTTTAATGATTGCATATATGTACACATTACTGAGCCAGTTTCTACATTTATTTTATTTGTTATTACTGCTTTTTAGACTGAAGCTGTGAGAAAGTAAAAATATGAATTGTGTTTTTCTACCCTGTTTATACCGACCTGTCACAAAGCCACCAAAATGTCTTTGATCAGTGTTGAATTGCACACAAATTCTACTCCTCTGCAGCTTTTCAATCCTGTTCCCTACTTTTTTATTTTTGTGCAATTGTGCAATAAGGTGTTGCAATAATTATATTATATATTACAAAGTAATAAGTAATAAGTAATAACAAAGACAAATAACAGAAACATAGAGGACATGATGAATACAATATAATATATCAAGCTGGGGGTTACAGAGTAAGCAAGGGAGCTGACAATCAAAACCCTGTATGCAGATGGACGTGTGTCTGTGTGAATAATCAGGGTATGCGGGGAGGTGTAAATAGATTAATAAACTAATAATTAATAAGTAGCATACAGTACAGGTCTGGCTGCCTGGGGAACCGGTCCCCACAGAAACCTTTCCTTTAATTATTGCTATATGTATATTGCTATACTTTGGGTTCTGGGTGTGGAGAACACCTGCATCCATTTGTCACGCAGAAGGGAAGGCCCTAGCAGCTAGGCCCAGGGCTCATGCTAATACACAGGGGGGACAAGGGATTGGATAAACCTTGCACTGTAAACGGGAACACTACTACTAACTCAAAAGTATTGTGAAAACAGCAATCAAAATCCACTACCAAGTCAACCCAACTTTAAGTTACTAAGTGTTCCGACCGAGGAATGTAGTCATAATTTCATGCTACTTAAATTGTCTGAGTGAACATCACTATCTTACTCAAAACCTTTGAATGCACGGAGGCTGCAATGTACTGTAATGACGTCAGTGCATCATTAAACAGGCCACTTAGTGAAGAAACCATTGTCAAACCCAGAATGCAGGAGAAAAAATAGTTTTCTATAACCAAAAAAAAAAAAAAAAAACAGGAAAATTAAATAATGAAATGGTCATCTTTTATTTTCAATTTTAATAGAGCAATACATAGATCAAAATCAGACTTTGACTAGACTAAATAATTCAGTAACTGATGGTCAATCATGTGATATGTCATGATGACATGTTAATATGTATTTTTAACAAAATACGAAGTCTCAATGTTTGTGGATGGCTTAACCATTTTCAGCTTTGACACAATTAAAATGAGATGCTCCCTAGAAAGGCATTAGAGTAATAAGTGCTCAAAATCTAAGAAATAATAATAATGATAATAATACTCAAGGTGCTTCATAGATAGCTGTATAGATATCATTTTAAATAACAGTAAAAGTGCAATCTGGTTCAATAGAATTTAACAACAAACAACTCAACAATAATATATATACACAACTGAAAAACTGATTTAAAAGAAATACTATTAATAGGGATGAGTGAGTACAGCATTATCTGTATCTGTATCTGTTAACCATATGAATTATCTGTATCTGTAACCGTACTGAGACTGGGCGGGGCCTAACAGGATTTAACCCGGAAGTGGGTCGGGTTGTCTTGAAATGGGTGGGGCTTTAACCAGTATGTTATTTTAAGCATATAATTGATATGGGTTGAAATTGTTATATTTACTGCTGATTAGAAAACTATTTACAGGACAGCATCAGCATTGAGCTTCAGATCAATGGTTTTGATCACGATAGCAAACAAACTATTTACAGAACAAGTTCTGCAACAATGAATACAACACATGCAGCTGCAATTATGAAGTAAAATGTAATGAACAAGTTTTCATACTCCACATAACTTTCTTTTTTTAACTTTTATTTTTTATGATGTGTGATTTTTTTTTTTTTTGGGGGGGGGGGGGGGGGTTTCTTTTTTATTTATTTATTTTTTATTGTGTGTGTGTGAGTGAGCAAGAGAGAGACAGAGAGAGAGAGAAAGAAAGAGAGAGAGAGAGAGAGAGAGAGAGAGAGAGTGTAGCTTACTTTGTAATATTATTTATACCACTACTATGAGGTCAAAAAAACTGGTTAGAGCCCACTGATGGTTTAAAAAAAAAAAACAACACTCTGACGAGCGGCAGAGAGAGAGAGAGAGAGAGAGAGAGAGAGAGAGAGAGTGTGTCGGAGGCAGAGAATGCGAGTAACATTCTACCAAGCACCACGTCTGAACGAACCTACATTCACCAGAACTCTACTGGTTAATAATAAGTAAGTACAAAACAAAGTAAAAATAAACCTGAAGCTGAAGAAACCCTAAACGTTAACGGAAAAGACCCGCGGACCTGAGTGACTGAGGGAGAGACAGAGAGCTGTTCTGTGTGTGAGTGAGCAGAGGGACACAGCAACACAATACATCTGTATGTGTGTAGGAGAGGGGCGCTGTGACTAGCCTATCAGAGCGCAGACACAGTCAGCTACCCAATGAGGATTTTCATTCAATCTGAGCACACATATTGACTCATATTACTCCTGTAATACTCGAACTCAGCAAAAGTGCTTTATCCGTACCAGATACTCACTTCAGCCAAGTATCTGGCTCAACTCTAATTAGTAAATAATAGTGTGCTGCCTTAAAATGTTAAAAATGTTAAGTTAAATAAGTTAATAATTGAGTGGATTAAAAGTTTTAAAAAGTGTATATTTCTTGGTTGTTAGAAACCGCGTCAGAGTGAGTGGTCTATTCTTTGGTTTGCAGAAATAGCGTTGGAGTGAGCGCTCGGTTCTTTCATTTCCCAGCTACGTAGCGTAGTTGTGTTTTATTCCGCTGCATGTGCAGTTGAGCAGAGCTAGCACAAGAAGAGCAAGCAGACAGCTACTTTGTTGTTGAAGTGTTTTTGACGCTTTTGCTTGGGAAATTATTATCTGTGAGTATTGCTGTATATGTTGTTAAATGCTTGTGTATTTTTTGAGAAATGTTTTATTAAGACTTCATGTCTTATGCTTGCTAACTTTCAGCAGATGCTAATTGTTTTCGGTTGATTTAAGATGCTAGCTGAAACGTACTTATACCCTTATTGTTTGTACAGTGTTTAACAGGTATTTCTGTCTGTAATAATTTTCAGTTTTACGGTGGTGATGGTGGAGAAGACTTCATTAAAATACAAGAAAAGTCAAGCCTTGTGGTTATTGAAGGACTTCTACTAATTCGTTAACTGACTGTCTAGCTGCGCACAAGCTTACGCACTGTGAGGGCAGTACCAATAGTATTTTTCCACATCCCTTGGTTTCTGCTTTTTCCTTTTCTCAGTACTCCTGTTGCCTTTTTGATACCATGTTTTGGCTGATGTCAGGTGTGTGTCTGACTGGTGTAGCCTAATCGAATAAACCACTGGGTGATGAGGAGAGCAAGGACACCAAACCATGATGTATTTTATTATTCTGAGAAAATGTTTCCTACAGTAGACTAATGATGCACATTACAGAAAGGATTCATAAGAAATTAAATATTTCATCAGAGTCTGCAGGAAGTAACACTGATCCACTGTTATCTCAGTCCGGAAGCAATTGATAACGGTGGCAACTGCTGCGCTATGTAAGTACAGTCCATTTACCATTGTCCAGCATAGACTGCAGACATGACACCTGTGGCCCTCACTGTCATAGCTCAAATGCGCTATCCACAAATGAATGGCAAACCCTTCATTTTTGCTGTGGTGCATGATTTGGTATGTATCTGCCCTCATTTTATGCTTTTTTTTTTCATTTTTGTTTTGGTAAGTTCTCACCACCTTAAGTCATGAAATGAGTTTAGTGGCATTGAACAAAAATATAATTATTTACAATATATTGTAATTTTGAATACATGTTGCCATTAGCGTCTACGTAGTCCTACGTAATTTCTTTCCTGCATTAATTTTTATGATTGCAAATGAACATACAGTAGATATACTCTCGACAGTCTCATTAAGAAGATTTAAAACAATGGAACAAAGGTGAGACACAGTTCTTCGACCTATACAGATCTGTTTATCACTGCAATGGCTGATGTTCTGCAGATGTCCTGACAGTGACTAATAAATAGGTATCCATTTAAATAAATCTCCTCTCCTTGCCCTTGGTCATGCCTGAATGTTTCCATATATCTGCAATTCATCACATACACAGCCCAGCTGAAGATAAAAAAATAAATCAGTTGTAACATGCTACTCCAGCATGTTGTATCTTCTTTATTTGAATGCATGATACAAACTGATGTTGAAAGACAGAAAGAAACCAAGAAATCAGCTATCATGTTGAATATTCCTTAGTTACAGAGTTATTTTATGGTAGAAATGGTGCTTTAAGGTCAATATCTTGGTTTTTGACTAAATACCTGCAAAACTAATTACACTACAAACCCTCAGTTTTTCCCGGAGCACCTGATCCTTTGTGAATCCAGTCTTAGCTGTACTTTGTGTTAGCAAATATTAGCATGCTCATGGTCTAAAATATGATAGTGAATATTTTGGCTTAAAAACACTGCTCACAGAGCTCGTTTTGATATGATAGTGTATAATATGTAATAGTGTATCCTTGGTCTAACCTCACCAAGACTTCTGAGCATGTATGCAAATCTCTGCCTAATCAAACCACTGTGCAAATCACTTAACCTCCAAGCATTATCTTCTTTTGACTTTTACTGGAATAAGGGTGATACAAGTGCTAAGGTGTAGCAACAATGGCATCACATGAAGCAGGGTGGGATCTATGCTAAACCTTTGTTGTCAGTGAGTTGTGAGGGCTTCTCAGCAATTAAAAACTTTAGAGTGAAACAGTGAAAATGAAGGAGATGATTGTCTGCAACAAGAGTAGGATGGTAAAAGTTGGTCATTTCTTGTGCCTGATTCTGTCTGTATTTCTAGTGTTTGAATTAGATTTGCTGGAGACCAGCTGTCTTTTTTACCCTCAACTGAACAAACCTTTGTCAAAAAGTGTTCTGACTCTGATAATTAACAAGATTATTTATATTATCATGTATTCAAATTCAATATCTATACCCATATCTAAATGCACATGTGTAGGAAGGTCAAATTGGATGTTTTGAGTGTGGGAGGAAACCAGAGACAACCTGGAGTAAACCCATGGCAACACAGGGGAACATGGTCACTCCTGACAGAAAAGACAGAGTCACAACTCAAATCTTCAGACCTTTCCTGTGTGGAAACTCTAAGCCCCGCATATAAATAAATAAAAAAAAAAAGCTTCTGTTTTTTGTTTGTTTGTTTGTTTGTTTGTTTGTTGGTACAGGTGACAAAGCAGAGCTGAGGCTCACATAAGCTAGTTGCATACTTTGCCAGACATTCAACAAAACGTTTATAGTTGTACCATTTATCCATCCTTTTGATTCATCAATTTATCATTTAGTACATTCAAGAAAAACAACAAATGTCATTAAGTGAAAAGCAGATAATGACTCATTAAATAGATGGAGATGGGGGGGCTTCCACATAAAGAGCATCCTGATGATTCTGTTTCTTCTGGTGCAGGAGTGGTGACCACCCATAGCGCTTTAGAGGCTGCCATGCAAAGTAGCAACAACTGATCAGAAAGTAAATAACCCATTAACACACAAACTCACACATACACTTATACATTGATGATACAGCCTTCAGAAGCAATTTGTTCCATATTTGTCCAAGGACACCTTGACATTCAAACTCTGTAACCTACTTTATGGAAAATAAAAAAATAAAAATTTAGTCAGTAATAATTTGGGGATAATCTTTTTTAATCTATAAGCTTAATGTATTATTATTGAATGGTGATTTTACTTTAATTTTACAGTTTACAGCTGTTACAGTTCTTTTTCACTCCTTCTTTACAGACTTGGGCTGACACATAGCCGCACCCTGAAAGGAGTTAAGGGGTTCTGCGCTTTGCTGAAGGGCATGCTGACAGTTCCCACGGCGCGAACCCCAGCACAGCAATTCATTTCACTTTCTTTTCTTTTCTTTTCTTTTTTTTGCTCATTTGACATGTGATGATAAGTGATTTATTTTGTTTATCAATAAATCATCACCCATACATCAGCCATATGAAAAGAAAAAAAGAGCACTCTGCAGAATGAGTGGATATCTGTTCAGGAATTAAATTACAGCACAACCTCAACCACCTCTTTAACTCCCCTTAAAAAATATGTTGGAGCCAGAAAGCCTAGTCTTCATTCATGACTCAGAGCATCATCTCACAAAGCCTATATGCTCATTTTGTCACTATGGGAACAATGCTGTTATGCATTTACTTTGACATAATGAATCAAAACAGACACAATCTCTATACTCATTTTATTTGCAAGGGACAGTGTAAAATATTAAGCATAAATATTACCATAATACACTGTGCCAAAGTCATGATTAAAACAGCCACAATGGAGCATCATTAAACAAACGAGGAAATGATGCAAACACACAGTGACCACAGTGATTCCAGGAGTTACTGAATAAAACTTGAAGTTGACTGTTACAGTCTGGCTATGAATATTCCTCTGATTTCATTGTAAACTATACTGTAGATGCCAGCAACACAAACTAAAACTACTATTTACCCAACAATAACCTTTGGTGCTGGTCATAGTTTGAACTTTGGAACTTTGCTGTGTCTGGATACCTCTGGTCCTCAGGAGGGCTGGGGGAAGAGGGACTTTATAAAAGAACTAGGTAGAGGTCTTACTGTAGAGAGGGCAAGACAGAGAGGGCTGAAGAACACAAAGAAAACCTTTTCTTTAACCCATGATGGGTTACAGCAAGTTTTGGCTGTTACTGCTGCTGAGCAGCTACACGCTGGCTCGTAAGTAAAATTTTTGTGCAGATATTTTGATTCACTGATTCAATATGTTACATTAATGAATGAATGAATTAAGGTTTGGTGCAAGTGTCTCAGTAAGCCATGGCCAGCTCTGCCATCATGCATTTTGACATTAACTCCTGTAAAATGCAGTCTGTGAAAAAAGCCAACATAGATGTGATGGATTCAGAGTCTTTGCCTGCTGCCTCATTGTTATGGTTCATTCAGCTAGTAAATGGAACACTGGCATTTAGGATTTTAATCTTTCTTTTTAATTCATGTGTCTTTGATCTCAGTGTTTAGTATTATCCTTATACATACGTCCATACTTTTAGGTGTTTGCTAAAAAAGCATACAAAATGTGTGAACATTAATAATTAAATTGAATTTGTAACAGTAGACTGAGTGTTCAGGGTGCCAGTTAGGTCTGAGCCTAACAGTTTCTGGTTGTTAGAAAAACTCTCACAACACCCTAAATCCCACACATCATATCCCAAACAAATGATACTCAAACTTAAACACAAACAAATAGTTTTGTTTAAGTTCAGTTTTGGGGACTTTTCAAGTTTTCTTGTCTGTAAATCAGATTGGATATGCTTTCAAAGTATCCATCCAGTTGGCATTCAGTCAGTCAAAGTCAACAAAAAGTGAAGGAAAAAGTAGGAAAAGGGGAAAAAGTCCTATCCTACCCAATTCCAATTATTTTACTCTTAAAAAAGTATAATGGTATTAAATTATTGCTAAAGAGACAAACACTACGTGATTAAGGGAGCTTGTTTTTAAAGGATATTTGTAATTTACAATATTTGAATACTGTATTTATTACTCATTCACTGTGAGTTACAAAATCAATGAAATTAAAGTTTAGTCCTAAATTTGTAGTCCATGTTATTCTGCCTAGTTTCTTTTGCCGCTGGTGGACTGATACAAAAAAAAATTGATTGATAATCAATAATGTCTGTTAACCTTACGTGTATTGATCACTGCATTTGATCCTCTGTTTTGTTTTCCAGAGGAAGGCAATAATGAACAGGGTTCATCATGTCAATGTAAGTTGCTATCTACACATCAGTCACATTAACTGTCCATTACTTCATCAACAAAACCTTCAAAATAATTTTCTGAATATTGTAACTGAGTTATTTTTACTAATATCTCACATTGTTTGAAGAAAAGGGGAAATAATGATTCAAAAAGTTCAGTGTACTGTTTCTAGAGTTGGAGAGCCCTTAAACTGATGTAATTACAAAATGGACTTTGTCAGTTCCACTCAGGGCTCAACAGTGTTTGGTACTGAAAAGAGCTGAGATTGTATGTGCATAGGGTAGATAGAGGGGGGTAAGTGGTATGTTGTTGCAAACAGACACATTGACCTGCTAACAGATCGATGGTGACTGTGCTAAACTAACAAACACATGAGGTATTTTCTGGACTCTTGCAACGTGCTGTTTGTGATTCTGCACAATAGCTGATCACTGTTGAGAACATTCAGCTGCCTCTGGGTCCAAAGATCTGCTGCTGAGGGATGATGTTGAACTTTGGCTGTGAACTCATGATATAGGAGGAACAGAACAATCCTATAGGTTAGGACATCTCTAAAGGTAGTATTGGCTTGAAATGATTTGATCAGCACTTATTATCTTGTTACAGTGACATCCAGATTCAAGACCAATAGGAAATATATGTACCAGTATACCACAGAGAGCAGAAACGGTGTGGTGGGCACTGCCAACCTGAGGAACGGCCCTAAAGTGTCCTGTCAGGTACATTACTGTTTATGTGCCCCACTTTGTCAGTTCACTTGATAACAGGATGTTCTTATCTGAGCCCCCCTGCCCCCCGCTGTCTCTCCATTGATCCTGTGTCCACTGTCACATATCTTTAGGTCGAGATCGAAGTCCCTCAGCCATGCAGCTTCATCATGCACACCAGGGACTGTGCTCTCAGTGAGGTGTCGGTCATTAATCCCCAGGGCAATCTGGTCTACAGGCAGGCCGCCAGCTCTGATGCCTTCAAGGCTGCCATGGAAAAGTTAGTGCAAAACATTCTTTGTTGATTTTTCACTCACTTCACACGGCCTCTTTTTTAAGTTAAAAAAAAAAAACAAACAAAAAAAAACAAAACAAAACTTAAACTCATCTTCTTGCTTAGTCTTAGCAAGAAGATGAATAAACATATTTCCTAAATGTTAGACTTCCTTTGTGTTGCTAAATGTAATGATGTCCTGCAAGCATGTTTTCAAATAACAAATTTTCATATGTGATTATTTATGACCCTGATTCCAAAACAGTTGGGATCCTGTGCAAAATGTAAATTTGTCCATGTCTGTCCATGGTTTCCAAAAACAATTTGAAAAATTGACTCATCAATGAGTAGATATTTCCAAAAAACTTTATCAGTTGGAACATTGAATATGTTTTGTACTGTGTTCAACTGAATATAATCAAAATGTTCTGCAAATCGTTATGTTCTGTTTGTATTGACATTTTACACAACATTTCTATTATTTAGAATCAGAGTTGTGCATTCTGATATATTTAATACTTCTATATTAAGAGATACTTTACTTTATTATTTACTTTATTATATTCTGACCACAAGACCACTTTCATATGTGCCCATAAATTTAATGCATACAGCGTATAAATAAATCAGATTTTTGGTGATGGATCTTCTTGAATGATGTGAAGAGTTGGAATCTTTGTGACTTTTATGTCTTTGTAACATGACACACAGCTGTCATGATGAAGTGTTTAGGGGAGTGACAGTTCAGGACCAGACCTGCCAGTATTTGTACAGTACACAAATCCTTCTGGTACAAACACAGTGTGAGCTTTTGCTAGGTTAATTGATAATGTTTATTGTAGATTATTATTAAGTGATCTGTCTTTTTTCTCATCCAGGAACTCTCTGAAGTTCACCATGGAGGAAGTCACCAATGTCCAGCTGTTCCCTGAGACAGACGAGCCAGTCAACATCCTGAACATTAAGAGAGGCATTGTTTCAGCCCTCATGGTGCCATTCATGGAGGATAAACATCACAGCCACATGGTCAGTGTCACAACCCAAGGGTTAAAGGAAAAGGCTACAAGATGAAGAGCATCAACATATTCATGCATACGCATCACAACATAGCCTCTGTCTTTGAGATATGATGTGAACCAAGGAGGACTGTGCTGGATGATCCCACCCACTAGTGGTGTGTCGGTCGTGAACGTATCATTCAATTTGAAGTAATCTTTTATATGACTCAGGAGTATTAAGTTATCTCAGTGAGTGATTCGTTCATTTTCATGCAGTACCTTCCCTCGCCACATGGCGGCTGCATAAGCTCAGCCAGGAGGACAGGAAACAGAATAGAATGGAATAGAAAGCTTTTATTGTCATTGTACAACAGACATACTGCAAGCACAACAAAATTACAGGGGCTTCAACAAGGTGCTGCTCCTAATATAGGTAATAGCATAGTATAGCATCAGTATAGACAAAGATAAAACCAAAATATAAATACAAATGCAATGCTAAAAATATACTGTAGATGCTATACAAAAATATGTAGGTTATTCATAAAATGTGAATGCTGCATCTTGCTGGTGTTTGCATAGCAATTGGTAAGAGCAGGATGTTACATGGCAGGGTTGTTGCACATTATTACACATTATTGCACATAAGGTTATTGCATGTGACACACAGGTAAGATTATTGTTTGTGATTATAGTTTTGTGAAGGTAAAGTTATTGCACAAGAGATTTTTGCATGTTGGGGGGCTGGTGCATGTGTGCATTCAGAATGGTGATGGCTTTGGGAAAGAAACTGTTCCTGAGTCTGTTTGTCTTGACTCATGTGCACCTGTAGTATCTGCCAGAGGGCAGCAGGTCAAACAGGTGGTGGGAGGGATGGCTGTTGTCTGTCGTAATGCTCCGCGCTCTGCTGAGGCAGCGAGATGTGTATATGTCTTTGAGGGAGGGGAGGGGGCAGACCACGATCTTCTGTGCTGTCTTAACCACTCTCTGGAGCTTCTTCCAGTCTGCCTCAGTCTGCAGAGGGAGAACCACACCGAGGAGCAGTAGATCAGGATGCTCTCAATAGAGGAACGGTAGAAGGTGAACAGCAGCTTCTGGTTGATGTTATTCTTCCTGAGGACTCTCAGGAAGTGCAGACGCTGTTGAGCCTTCTTGACGACAGCCTTGGTGTTTAGCAGACCATGACAGGTCAGCAGAGATGGTGGTACCCAGGAAGGTGAAGGTGTGCACTATCTCTACTAAGTCACCATTGATGGTGAGGGGAGACGGATCTGCTCTGTGCTTCCTGAAGTCCAGGATGATCTCCTTAGTCTTTGTGGAGTTCAGAGCCAGATTGTTCACTGCACACCACACGGACAGCTGCACGATCTCATCTCTTTAGGCTGACTCATCTCCTCCTGAGATCAGCCCCACTACAGTCGTCATTATTAGCAAACTTCACAATAGTGTTGCCGCTGTGGGCCGGTCTACAGTCGGAGGTGTAGAGGTTGTAAAGGAGGGGGCACAGCACACACCCCTGTGGGGAGCCTGTACTGTGTGTTCGGGTGGAGGAGAGGTGGGGGCCAAGTTTGACTGTTTGGGCGTGGTTAGTGAGGAAATCCTTTATCCAGCTGCAGGTGATTGGGGAAAGTCCGAGGTCAGACAGCTTGCTAACCAGGATGTCAGGGATGATAGTATTGAAGGCTGAGCTGAAGTCATGAAGAGCATCCTGACGGAGCTCTCCCAGTGTTCCAGGTGGCTCAGCGTGGTGTGAAGAGCGATGGCTATGGCACCTTTGGTTGATCTGTTTGCCCTGTAGGCAAACTGATGGGGATCAACGGAGGGGGGAGGCAGGCTTGGATGTGTTTGAGGACCAACCATTCCAGGCACTTAGTGATGGTGGGTGTGAGTGCGATGGGGCGGCAGTCGTTGAGGTTGGACGTGGGTGTTCTTAGGGACAGGGATGATGGTGGCAGACTTCAGGCAGGGTGGGATGGAGGCCTGTGCCAGGGAGTGATTAAAGATGGTGGTGAAAACCTGTGCAAGCTGATCCACACAGGCTCTGAGTATTTTCCCAGGAACCCCGTCTGGTCCAGTGGCTTTCCTGGGGTTGACCTCCTGTTTCACATCCTGTGCTTGCACAGTGAGTGTGTGGGAGCTGGGGGGTGGTTGGGGTTGTGGGGGTGTGGCTGCAGATTTATGGGTTGGGATGTCAAAGCATGCAAAGAAGGTGTTCAGCTCCTCTGCCAGCTGGTCGCTCGAGTCCACAGCCGTGTTGTTCTGCCTCCTGAAGTTGGTGATGACCTGGATGCCCTGCCACATCTGCCGTGGGTTGTGGTTGGAGAGATGATCCTCTATTTTGGTTTTGTAATCCTGTTTGGCTTTAGTAATTCCTCTTTTCAGATTGGCTCTGGCAGCACTATACAGTTCTGTATTGCCCGACCTGAAGGTGGTGTTGCGGTCTTTGATGAGCATCCTGACCTGGCTGGTCATCCAGGGCTTCTGGTTGGGGAAAATCCTGATGCGTTTATCCACTGTGACATTACCCATGCATGGGGAAAATGATTAGTTCACGACTCAACTACGCGTCCTCAAGTTTGAGTCTCTTGTTCATTTGTCACGTGGCAGGCAGCTCAGCCACAGGGCTGTGTGATGAGCAGTACACACAGTGGTTTCATTCATTTGTCATGTTTACATTGCCCACTAGAGGGCTATAGCACTCTAGTGGGCACTTACAGCACAGTCATTTAAAAAATGATTTAATGATTTATTACAGGTCGGCTAACAAACATTAACTAACAACTGTGACAGTTTGAGAGTTAAGGCTAAGCAGATGGAGGATATCAGAGTGAAAAACAGAAAAAAACATGAAATATGAAAACAAAAAGTCAAATCGTTGGTGGTGTGTGACTTAGCGCCGTAAAGCATTACATACTTCAAATGACTCCATTCACCTGATTACAACTCAGTGTTGCATCAAAATGATTAAAATTAAATGATAGAAAAGTTGCATAGTATTGCTTTATAGGAATACATTTAGAACTCTAAACTCTGTAATTCAAAGTTAGTATTCATGAGCTAAATCCCTCATTTGATTTATTATTTTTTTTTGTCTCTATTCCAGAGCACAGTTCACGGCCGCTGTTTAACAGACTATACTGTGAATGCCAGGAAGGATATTGACACAGATGTCACCCTGGTCAGAGATCTGTCCCAGTGTGACCAGTTCTACAGCAGAGAACTAGCCAGCAGCCCTCTGGCCCTGCTGCAAAAACTGGTGAGACATTCTTACCTGTCTCTGTATGCCTCTGATGAGATACTGTGATGATGCCAGGTCATAAAAAAGGGATTGCTTCAAGAAGAATTCTATTAAGACATAATGTCACATCACTGACTTCTGAAGGGGACATTGTCTTTGCTTTCTTTTGCGTTTTGATCTCTATAGCTAATTTCCCCGTTCATGACAAACGTACTGAGGATGAATTTTTATACAACTCACCTGTGCAAATGATATTAAGGCTTAAAGTTATGAAACACTAACAGTATGGCCACTTTAATTGGCAGGTAGGTGCTGCTACAGATGTCTTGTTTAAGCACCCAGGCATCATTTGGCCTGCCTTAGGTCCACCAATGATCCACTGGTCTTTGCCAATATCTAGATTAGCTGGGAGGCGGAAGAGGTAGGACAGCCAACGTAGCAGTGCCGCATATTTTGAGCTTCAAAACAGTGTTTCAGAAACCTGTGGGTGACATCACTCATGTTCTGTCCATTATTTATACTGTCAATGGTTCAGCATCAACAAAAGGCTCTGGACATGGTTAAGGGCTATTCACACTAAGTGTTGCACCTCTGTTTGGAGATACAGTTAATAAGTTAAATATGGAGGCTCATCCCAGACTTAAATCTGAGCTAAATGTTATCTGTGCTGGGGAGTACAAGTCCTGGAGAGATGAAAGAATGCAGCCAGTCCCCTTCTCAGCAGACTGAATGACACACTGCAGAGGCTACTGATGAGGCTAAATGAGGAGGTGCATGTGCAGGTGTGATGCAGCGGTCTGTTACATTTTAAGAGGAAAACAGGCTTGAGAACATTAATAAATGCAACAGATGCAGCATGTTCCTGAAAAATCTTTAATGTAAACTTTGGAAACAAGGTGGCATAACATAAAAAAGTTTTCCCACCAATCCAAAACAGTAAAAAATAAATAACTTAACTTACTTAAATAAATAAAAATACAATGGAGCATGATTCATATTTATGTGCAAACAATAAAAAACAAAAAAAAAAACAGAGAACAGATACAGTATATAGTCATGTTACTGTTTGCTGGTCAGGAGCTGTTGAGGATCCCTCTAGCTCTGCTTGGACTGGACCTCCCAAGTATTTGAAAATTGAAAACTGAATCTGTTTTTATATTAAACATTTCAATATACAGTGTCCCTTTAAAGCATACTACTAGTTTCAAAGTTATCACTTTCAGACTTTTTCTGTCTTTATCTCCCCATTATACTCAATATAATAGTAATAAAAATGCATGTAAATGAGTGATGAGCACCATACAGTATGATATAGAGAGAATATGTTTGCATATATTTTGCAGTGCATTACAAAGTGGACAACTTGCATCTAACTTATGACATGGGATTAACTATTGTTATTGATGGCAGAACTAGGCACAGTCCATTCACATGACACATTTATTTGAGTCCTTTCATAAAGCCAACTCTGGATAAAGCTGACTTTATTTCCATACATACAATCATAGCCAGCTAGCTGAGGTAGCTCCCATTTATCTGAGGCGAGCTGAGCATTATGTCTCCCCCTCCACCCCACATCATGAACAAAAGCCTTACCTTTATCCTGTGAACAGTTCTTCTGCACCAGATGCGTAAGTCCGTTTTGATGCTGTTGTTAATGGTGCATACTGTTATTCCCTCACTTCAGTGGATGGTGGGCGGCTGTCAATCACCATGTCAGATCTGTCGGCAGATGTTATTTACTACATGACAGCCCAGCCCAAAGGTGATTTGACCTGATTACCCCACAAACACTTACATGTTTTTTTAAGGTTTAGTTCAGCGGTTTGGTATTTTGTCCAAGGACACTTCATGCAGACTGGAGGAGCTGGGGATCAAACCACCGATCATCTGATTAGTGGACGACCTGCTCTACCTCCTGAGCCACAACCGCCCTGTGTGCCCCTCCCCAAACCTAAACTGCCAATCATCACACATAAAGTAAATTACATTCAGAGCCTTTTCTTGCTATATGAGGACTATGTGAATGCATAGAGCCCCGCAGCCACCAGGAGGCCCCCAAACTGCAAGTTCAGCCTCAATATAATTTGGGAGAATTAAAAGTACCTATCTTTACCTGTCTCTACCTGTCTTTATTTGCAGCCAGGCAAGCACTTCTATGCTTAAAAGGCATTGAAGCCTTTTTATAGGTTATAAGCCAAACTAAGCTGCTATGATAGGGAAACTGTGACTTGTGTTTGTGGGATAATCGATTCAAAATCATCTTTGGGCAGGGCTGTCACACAGTGAGTGACGTCTGCTGACAGGTATGACGGGCTCAATGACTGTCACCCACAATTCACTGAAGTAAGGAGAATAACAGTAGGCACCATTAGCAATTGCATCATGGCATCAAATGGCACCCATGGGACAGGATCACCTCACTGGTCTTGCCATTATCAGCATCAATCATGAGATTGACAAGCAGTTGTCATGTGATGACATCACTGATGTTTGGATAGAAACACAAGACTGTGGTACAGATCATGATCACAAAGTAGTGTGTAGTAGTGTGATTTTTTACTGGATAGTTGGGGAGAGCCTTTTCATCTTATGTCCCCACACAGGGTCCCCACACAGCTAGAAACAACCCTGAGTACATTATTACTATGTCAATAAGTCCTCTCAAGTCAACCTTGACTTGAAAATATACAAAATTAACATTAACACAGATTAATAGTGTGGAGTTTTGTTTCCAGCACCACCCCATGTCTAAGCTGATCACGAGCACTCAGGACTGCAACTACCAGTTTGATCACAAGGGAAAGCACATCACAACAGCCACATGCACAGAGAAACACATCTACTTGCCTTTTTCTCATGAGTAAGTCATCGTCTGACTGCATGCTTATGTGTGTGTGTCTGTAATGCACTGGTATGTCTTTTGTATTACTTTCAAATCTGGCTTGCAGGGACAATGGAATGTCATCTGTGGTGACCCAAGAGCTCAGCTTTCAAAACTCCAGAAGGATCAACAAAATATTTTGTGAGTGATCATTTGCTTTTCCTGACTTGTATAGTTTTAGTTCACATCTCTTATTGTGAACACTGCTAAATATGTGTGTACACAGATGTGAACCCCAGCCAGAGGAAGCCACTCCACTTTGAAGACCCAGACGATAAAGCCCCAGTCCAGACGAAGGATGCTGTCCTGAGCTCTGTGCGGGACCTTGTGGATTTGGCAGGCACAGGCCAGGGTGAGAAGAGGACCAGCCTTTTCCATAAGCTGGTGTCCAGCCTGCGTGTTCTGAGGAACGAGACCCTGAGCGAGACAGTCACTGAGATGTTCGATATGTCAGGCTGGCTCACCTGGCAGGCTCTGTTCCAGTGTGGGACACCAGAGTGCACCAGCGCCATCCTCCAGGGTATCAGGACCATTGATGGGGTGTCACTAGAGGTGGATGCTTTAGTCTATGGACTGAGTCTACAGGCTAATCCTGATGCTGCACGTGTCCGAGATATGCTCAGCATGGCACAGTATAAACAGAGCAAGGCAATCATGTATGCTCTAGCCAACACAGTCAAGAAGTAAGTAAAACAGTTATCTCTTTAAAACAGCCTGATATGATATCTTTTCTTTAAAAACTATTACATTCTATCTATTATTGTACATTCAAAAAATACAAAAGTAAAACAAAACAAACCTTGTATGTTGGATAACTTTGTAACTACTACAGGTGACCACTAGATGGTGGCAAAAATATAACCATTTAATAATCTTTTTCCCATGTAGAGCATCTCAGTGTATCTTCTTTGTCTCTTGTACACAGGTTCCATAAAGGAGACGTTACCTCAGTGGTCACAGATGTGGCAGAGTTCATGAAAACACTCTTAAATGACTGCTCAGGAGAAATCCTTGATGGCGACTATGATTTTTCCACTGACCCCAAGGAGACGTCCTTCCTTGTACTGAGGGTACTTTCAAGAATTCATTCAAGAATCTGAGTTACTGTATTTGTTTCTGGATTCTGTGATGAGTTTGTTCCTGTCAGGAACTCTGGCACAAGGGTGCAGTGCCTCAATTAAATATTGTTTTTAATCTCTAGGTTGTTGGTGTCATGGGTCAAGCCATGCAAGATGTCAGCCCCAGTCTGATGAACTCAGTTTTGCAGTGTGCTAGGAAAACCGATATTTCACTACCAGACCAAAAGGCAGCAATACAGGCCTTAAGACTGATGAATATTAATGATGAGGTAAAAATTACTTCACACACGTATTTGTTACACATTGTCAGTATAGGGTGATTATTGCATGTTGTGGGATCTAATTGACATTGATTGTTATCATTTGGTTGACCACAGATCAAAGACACTCTTGTGGAAGTGTACCAGGATGCTCAGAGCCCTGTTGAAAAACGAATAGCAGCCTACCTTGTTCTGATGAAGAACCCAGACCAAGCCCTGGTTAGAGATATTGTTAACAATGTGGAGAACATGGGAGACGAACAGCTCAAGAACTTTGTGGTTTCCCACCTGAACAACATCCGCAATTCCAATGAGCCGCAAATGCATCAGTGAGTAATTGACTAGCAATAATATCAGCTGATTCTTTACCTGTGCAATAAATGAGTAGTTTACAATCCCCAAACAGTTAATTTGGATACTTCTTTCTCATCATAGCACATTCATGTCTACTTTTGTCATGAAAAGGCAAAAAATAATGACATGAATTTTATTATATTAATAGAATACCATTATTTGCTACCCATCTACAGTAGCATCAAACCGCAGACAGATATACTGTAGCTAGTGACTAGTTGGTGAATGAACTCAAACAACCAGTAGTTAAAGATATTTTTAGTCTGCAGCTAAGAATGCAGATTGTGACTACAAGTGACTTCAAGTGAATGCTAACATTGCTACTTTGTTTCTGATGGACAATTTCTTGCTAATCCATTATCCATAGCAATTTTATGAGCTGATGAAATGTTAGTATTGTCACTTTCTTCTGCAGTGGTAAAAAATCAGTTCAATCACACAGATTTAGAGCTAATATTTCCCTCTAATATTAGGGATGTAAAATGAAGCCAAAGTATTTAAAGAAAGTTTATTATGATGTATGATGAGTGCCAAAATAAGATTTTTTTTTCTCTCACCAATCAAAAGCATATTATTGAAAAAAAGTTTCTGTTATCTTATTTTCAATGTACCCTAAGTTTTGAAACACCATTGTCTTTTGTACTCTCCTAATTTAAGACTCAGGGACTACATTGAGTTGGCCTTGACGGACGAGCTACCATCCACTAACACTGTATTTGATGGAATGTCACACAACTATAAAATAGACTCTCCTGTGGGCTCAGTACAAAGCAACATCATTTTTGATTCCATGGACACCTTACCTAAAGAAGTGATGCTGGAGACAACATTAAAGGTTTTTGACTACAACTATGACATCTTTGAGGTATTGAGGTTGAGCACATTCGTTATATGTTATAGATATTATATTAGCTTTGTAAAGATTTTTGAACATTCAAAATTTCCCCATTCAAGGTCGGTGTTGAGGGAACAGGATTTGAACCAACAATCGATGCTCTCTTTGGAGAAAAGGGTTTTTTCCCAGACTCCATCTCCAAAGTTATGTACTGGGCAGGTGACAAAGCCCAGATGCTCAGAGAAGTTTTGGACAGAATCACCCCAAACAGAGACAGAATGAAGAGACAGGTGATATGATTTTTGGTTACATTATGCAGATGTGTTTATTTATGCTACAACATAAATACAAGTCTGCCACTGCCACTCCAACTTGTAGAACTAAATCTTACTTGGTATGGAAGAAACTAATGTCTTCACTTCAATGTCTCTCCAGGTCCCACAGGATCTTCTCAAAGATATCACAACTAACGTCCAGAAGCTCATGGATGATGTGCGCATGTCTCCAGGCCCTGAAGCAATTGCCTTTCTTCGACTTCTGGGAAATGAGATAGGATACATAAAGACCAGTGAAATGAGAAAGATGGCTGAGACTCTGTTCATGTACTACCATGTTTTCATCAGGGTGCTGCCTGCCCAGGTCAGATCTGTTTTCCTTAACTTTGCAAGAGAACGAATTTAAAAACATCCTGTCTTCAAAAAGGGCAATGAACACCAAAAAACTCTTCCTTGGCGTTATGGATTTATCAAACATGCATTTAGTTTGACATTTTAAGAAACAAGTCTTGTTCCAAATTATTATTAACTCTGATTCTAATATATCGAATTACTTTTGGGAAACCTACTGTATGCAGTTGTGTCTAATGCTAAAATTCTAATGTAGGTAACGAACAGTGTACAACAACTTACCATACCATGTTAGATTGTTAGTCTGGACCAAACTGATGGACATGACTGACCGTGGAGAAATATTATGGCCAAATATCATAATGTTAATGATTGGATTGCCCATATTTTGTGTGACATCTTCGTCTTCTTTTTAGACTGATATTATAGCCATTTACAAAGTCTGACAGTAGACTTCCATGATGTTGCTAGCCATGGCTAAAGAAGATCTAAAAGTCAGTTATGATATGTTCATTCAACCTACTTGTTTTCTCTCCAACAGGCCTTTTTTGCATTGACATCTAGCACTGAAAATGAAGTCTTTGCCCACTACATCTTCATGGACAATGCCTTTTCTCTACCCACTGCCTCTGGCTTCCCTCTGAAGTTCTCACTGGCTGGTGTTGTTTCACCTGGGGCCAAAGGAGGCCTGACTTTTTCACGTCCAGAGAGGGGCACAAGAAGGGTAAGTTAGCTTCTCATCATCTCAGTTTACATTTAAAATGTTAAAAAGAAAAAAAAAAGTTTATGATTTTACATGAATGTCTCTTATTAATTATTTTTGTATCCATCTCCTTGCAGACTGACTTGTCCTTCATGCCTTCAGTAGGTCTGGAATTCATCACTCAAATGGGTGTGCACATTCCAGACTATGTAGATGCTGGGCTTGAGATGCACACTAATATGTATCATGAGAGTTCCCTCAATGCTAAGGTCACCATGGACAACAACCAGATAAAACTGTCCGTCCCTGCTCCTAAGTCAAACACTCAGTTGCTTACTGTTAGGTCAGTAGTACAAGTGTCAAAAGACACAAAACACTTATTAACTCAATGGTCACTAGCATCACATTAATCTTTCTCAGCGTTTCATAACTCTTTTCTCTCTTTTTCAAATCCAGCAACAAGCTGCTGTCAATCTCCTCTGGTCAAACAAAAATAGTGCCATCCCTGGTAGAGGACCGGACTGATTCAACTGACTGCCAGCCCCTAATCAGTGGTCTGAAATTCTGCACAATAGTGCGTTATTCGAATGCTACTTCCTTGGACCAGGCCCCATATTACCCCCTGACTGGAGAAACCAGGTATGAGCAAATCTGACTTGAAACTCAATGGTTTAAGGAGTTTCTATCTTGGGAGCTAATACGAAAATAGTTAATGGGTTGATATAATTTTATCTAACCAGATAGTTAACCAATTTAAACACAGAACCAGATTTAATGAAACCTTGTTTTCTCAGGTTTGCACTTGAAATCCAGCCCACAGGAGAAGTTTCAGAATACACTGCCACCATCACTGATGTAACGCTCAGGGGTCGTCACAAAGTAGAGTCTCTGAAGTTAACCCTGAAGGCAGAAGGTACTGTTGTAATATAACATGTGCGATTGTGCACGTGTATGGGCAATATTGGGCCCAGTATTGTTAGGTTCACCTCTTTATTATTATTTAACCGTAACTACAATGTTTTCCCAATCTTACCCAAGTAATCATATCTGAACCACATATTATTTCTCATAACCACCATCTTTCCCTAACCTTAACAATACTATAGCTGCCATATACAAATATTATATATATTTAAAAAAAATGTTGCAGTTGGATGTAAAAAGCGTCATTCATCCTGTGTCTTCCGTAAGCATCTGGGGTTAGTATGTACGTGAACTGCATTGGTTTCAAAATGAATGAATGTGTTCCACAAGATCAGGTACATCTGTCTTTTCTAATATATAATAATGGTATATTAAGACTATGTATCACTTTTATAAGGGTATCTGTCTTGATATGTCTTGAAGCCATGTCCCTGGATTGACCAATAGATTTCATCAGTGAGTTTATTTTTTTGCTGTTATTAGGTGACGATTCATCAGAGGTGACCATATCTCTGAAGTACAACTTCAATAAGAACACTCTCACCTCTGAGGTTGTCATTCCTAATTATGATGTGGAAGCTGGTATCAAGCTGGCTGTAACTGACGGGGATGCCAAAGGAAAGAAGATGAGAGGTATCACCATCGATGTCACCAACAGGAACATCCCACAACTGACTCTTGTTGGACGCACAAGGTGCATAACTCTATACACAAACCTTCAATGCCCCCTCTCCCTAACGATTGATAATACAGTTTCAACTATCCTGCCTGTTTTCTTTGAGGTATCAATTTAGCAGAGAAATGTGAGGTTTGTTAAAAACAGGTGTAAATAATCGACAAACTGATTTTGTCTTATCAACCTACACGTACTTGTTTTAAATGTAGACTTGACATGATGAAGGATGCCATGCTGCAACTCCAGATGGTCATTCCCTCTCTCAAAGCTGATGTCTCTGTCACTGCAACTCTGAAGAAGGATGAAGATGTACTCATGGACTTACAGACAATCATCAACCTCTCTGAGTCTTCCTACCAACAGAAAGCTTCCCTCAAATATGGTAACTGAAAAAAATTACTCAAATCCTCAAGCAGAACACAAAGATGACATTCATTCATTTATGTATTTGCGTGTGCATTTGGATTTTCTCTTTACAGACAATGAAAAGGTTGAACTGGAACTGAAATCAGACATGAATTCAGACATCCAGAAATTGATCCCAAATATAGAGGATCATCACAGGCAGTTGCAAGAGTTCATCGATCATATGTTGGACCAGCAAGTGGCAAAGACTGATATGAAGCTGCGTCATATTGTTACCAAAGGAATTGAGGTAGCATTTTAACATTCGACACTTGGAAGCACAGATGTACTGATTTTTAGTGTGTTTTAGTTTGATTGGATTTTGACAAAAGTTTGGTGCAACATCCCAATATGCCTATAACTAGTGGCCATGAAAAATGAAAAAAATCAAAAAGTCACATTTTTTATAAAGTATAGATAGGCTAAAAATATCAACAAGATTCTCTATCACTGTGTATTGTAATGCTAGATCCGTATGTAGGTGCAAGGTAAAACTTACTCAACATTGTCTGTTAGTAAATTAACAAATTCAGAGGACTGCAGCTTTTGCAGAGATATATATTGTTTCAATGTGAAATGTATTTTTCATGTCACCCTGAAGGCAGGTAATATATGGCTGGACAAACTGACAGCACGCTTCCCCTCTCTTGCAAACCTGCGAAGTAAGAGGAGCGTCTCAGATCTCACCTTGCCAGCCCTGCCCGAGAAGCTGTTTCTGCAGTCGTAAGTGTTTATTATAGTTTGAAAACACTTCAAGTTTTCTAATTTAACTGGGAATAAACAGTAACTAATTTGTTCATGTTATACTAATTGTTCTATCCTCTGAGTCTCTCTCTGTGTAAAGTTATTTATTTATTTTCAGATGCAAAGTGTAAAAATGGAGTAATAATGATTATGCTTCTTTTTTTCCCCCTCAACAGTGACAGCTTGTTCCGATACCAGTTCAACAAGGACAAGATGGCCATTTCACTTCCTCTTCCACATGGAGGCAAAAAGTTAAAAGAACTGAACATCCCAACCACGGTGTCTATTCCTCTCATAGATTTACCAGCGATAGGCCTACATATTCCTGCCAAGAACTATCCACTACCAGCATTTACCATACCACCCTCTTTGGATTTCACTGTACCCCTTCTTGGTCTGGCTGAAGCATCCACCAAGATCAACAGCAACTTCTACAGCTGGGAAGGCTCAATTTCAGGGGGCAACAACACTATTGATGTCCCAAGCTACATTGCACAGTATAAAGCCATGGCCCAATCACCTTTCAAACTACTGTCATACAAGCTTGAAGGTAAATATCTTCTTTAAACATAATAATGGTGTGTGTGGTGGTGGTGGCCACTTTCTCTTGCTTAGAGAAAGTGGCATGACTGCTAACAGTTTCAAGACTTAAGACTGTGCATGTTAAGTTACTGATAGTAGGTCAAAATTATTATTTTTTTTTTCATTCTTTTTGAAAGAAAACATCTGGAGAACACATTTATTGTAAGATCGTTTAATAAGGTGCAATGGCTAATGTTTTGATGCAAACCACATATTCATCAAAGCTAATTCTCCATAATTGTCTGTGCTATTATGAAAACTGATAATGGTATCATTTTTTTCCATGTTTTTCAAGGAACTGGGATGATGTCAGGAAGAGCTGACGATAATCTCAAGTATCTTTTGAATAGTTCCTTCAGCCATAGCCTCATTGATGCAAGCATCAGCATCTTAGAAATGTTAAGAGTAACAAACAAACTGAATGCAAAAGCCAACTATAAGATTGAAGCCTCTAGTCCATTAGGCCTACAAGCCTCTCTCTTCTACTCTGCTCAGTCAACTTCCACTCTAAATTCAGACGAAGTCTCAGGAGATGGCACTGTGGATGGATTACTTGAAATAGGTTCATTCAGCACCAATGCCTCCTACATCCAGAGCTACAACCTTCGTCCACTAGATAGAGAAGGAAGAGGAGAGTCCACCCTACACTTCAACTCACCATTCCTCCAACTTCACAACATGATTTACGGAGTCTACGCAAACTCTGAGTTGAACATTGTGTCCAAAACCAATGCCCAAAATGACATCCTCAAGCATGTAGCAGAGATCAAGTATAAAGACGCTCAGCTGACCATAAAGTGTAACGCTATTGCCACACCTATGGGTAAATCACTTAATAACAAAGTTGAGCTGGGTGTCTCCAGCAATATGGCCATCCTCAGGATTGAGTCACAGGCGGACGATGACACAAACAGGGCATACTCACTTATAACAGGATCCCTGGATTCAAATGGGCTTGAGGTAAACTCTGAAGGTTCCCTCTCCTTGGACTCAGGTCCGTGTGGAATGCATAAAGCTTCTGTTATGATTGGCAAGAATGGTCTGATCACAAGTGGAACTAACAGCATTCAGTGCAGCTCTGTAACAATGGAGAATATCTTTAATGGCGCCATTGACAACAGTGGAGCAGCCCTGTCCTCCACAATTAAAGCAATAGCTGAGGAAAGCAGAGGAGAGCTGAATATTGAGGGGAAAATCACAGCTGAAGAAGCTTCTTTGTATGGTGTCCTCAAGGGCCATGCATATGATGCATCCACAAGAAACAACATGAATATTATACTGAACCGAAGAGCTCTGACTTTTACCAGCGATACCATGGGAACACTGAAGCATATGAGTACAGAAAATAGCCATATGCTGAAAGTCACTCTGTGGACCCTAGCCCTCCGCTCCAAGACTCACAACATCATCTGTGAAGATATTTATTACAAGCAAGACACCAAGGTTGATATGAAGCCATTTGTTATGTCATTTGATATGACAAATGACCTCAAGCTTTATGATGTCAGTTTGAACAATGAAGGTCACATGAAGCTTGAGCCAATTAAAGTGGATCTGAGTGGAAGTATGAGTGGAACTTATGGAGATGACCACAACATTAAAAATACCTATGAACTTAAATATGATGATCTGGCTGGTGCAATGAAATACAGCATGTCTGGAAATGTAATGGATGCTCAACTAAGTCACAACTGTGAACTTGAGTTTGCTGGACTTTCTTCAAAGTCAAACTGTGAAGCACGAATAAATTCTGAACCTCTACGTTTTGACAGCACCATTCGCACCATGGCACTGCCTTTCAGCCTTGCTGTTGATGCTCTTGTCAATAGTGATGGAGAAATTGATCTATACGGGAAGCACACTGGACAGCTGTACAGCAAGTTGTTGGTTAAAGTTGAGCCCTTAGCTTTTGCATACTCACATGACAGCAGGGTATCAACCACACATATGCTTCCAAGTGGGGAGTCTTCCACTAATTTAGACAACAAATTTGATGGTCTCTTGACCCCAAGTCATCAATCTCTGACACTGAAAGTAAAATCTAAACTAAACAACAATGCTTATGACCAGGACATCAATGCTTACAATAATCCTGAACAGATTGGATTTGAGTTTTTAGGAGTAATGTTAACAGACATGTTCAGTAAATTGAACAAAAACAAGAGATCACTCCCTGATATGCAAGAATTCATTATGGCTGGTAACCTAAAGTATGACAAGAACAGTGACTGTCATATCATTGACATCCCATTCATTGAGAGTTTTCCTGCTGCTTTTGAGCAGCTCAAGAACACACTCATACAAGCCTTAGAGTCACTTCAACAGTCCATCAACAATTTGGATATTAATCAGCTAATCACTGACTTTAGAGCCAAGTTAGATCAGTTACCAATGCAAGTGCGTGACTTCATGCGAGAAATTGACTTTGAAAACAAAATTAATCAAGTAAAAGCAAAACTTGATTATTTGATTGATGAGTTTGCTATAACCATGGATGGCTTGGAGGATGTGATGAACAACTTGCGAATGAACTTAGAACATATGGTGATGGATATTGCTACCAAAATTAGAGATCTAATCCATACAGTAAAAGACTATGTCAAGACTGGAAACCTTGCAGACAAGATAACAGACATATTTTCAAAGATTGAAAATCATATTCAGGCCTTTGATAGTAAGTATGAAATTAAGCATTCACTCGTCAAAGCACTTAATGCCATTGAGGACATTGTCAGACAGATTGATTTACACAAGCTTGCAACAAGCAGTGCTGCGTGGTTGCGAGATCTTGATTCTAAATATTTAATCTTGGAGAAAATCAAAGACAAACTGTCTGAAATGAAACAGGCCATTGAGATGTTTGATGTCAGTATGTTTTTACAAGATGTAAAAGATGACCTTTTCTCAAGTGATTTGGCAATGTATGTTGAGCAGATATCATATAAAGTTCCTTCTTCAGAGATAGCAAAAGTGATTGAATCAATGAATGATGTAATTGTCAACTGGATTGATGAATATGAAATCCCCCACAAACTCAATGCAGTGTACACTTACATCAGGGATCTTCTTGTAAAATACAATCTTGATGATAGATTCAAACAATTAATGGACCAGATAGTAGTTCTCATCAGAGAATTCAAAATTGATGAGACTGTGGAGTCAATGGTAGATGCTCTGAAATCTATCAACTTCGAAATTGGTTATCATACAATTATGGAGTTTTTGCACAATGTAACAAGCAAGCTCAGAGCAATTGACTTTAAGGAAAGCATTGATGACCTTAATGAACACATTTCTTCAACGCTTAAGTCAATGAAGGAGTTTGATTACACTGCATTTGTTGAGCAGACCAACAAGAAGATTACTGAGCTAACAAACTATATCAATGAGCAGATTAAAACATATGAGATTGTGCAAAAAATCGAGGCAGTCAGGGAATTTTTCAGAGAGATCCAAACTTCTGTCTACACATATTTGGATGGACTTAAAAATACAAAGGTTGCAGATGCTCTAAAGAAACTAAAAAGTGTGATTGACACTACATTTTACAATGACATCAAGATGAAAATGAAGGACATTCTTGAGGACATGAAACAAAGGATCTCTGACATGGATATCAGAGACGAAATGTACATTTACCTCCAACGAGTAAGTGAGTCCTACAGTAATATTGTTGCCTACATTTCTGCACAGTTTAATCAACTGCTGGAGAAGATCAGAAATGTGGCAAATGACAGCAAAATCATGAGCCAGATTAAGCAAGCTGTAGCTGGAGTTCTGGACACACTGAAAACAGCTGAGATTAAAGTTTCCACTTTTACCGTACCTCTCACTGACCTTGTCATTCCAGCATTTACAATCAACCTGAACAAACTACAGGAGATCAGCATCCCAGCTCAAATTTCAGTCCCTGAGTTCACCATCCTCAACTCCTACAAAATTCCTGCCTTGACCATAGACTTTGATGAGATCAAAGCTAAAATTGTTGCAATCATAAATGACATCAAAGAATTTGAGATCCAAATGCCTGACCCTGAGGACATTTTTGGAGACCTAAAAGTCCTCTACCTAACAGAGCTACCTGATCTCACATTCCCAGAAATAACACTTTCAGAAATAAAGTTCCCAGCCATCAGCATTCCCACATTAAATCTGAAGGACTTTGAAATCACAATACTTACTATACCACAGATCAATTTGCCTAAGGTTCCCAGTGACATTTGTATCCCAGTTTTCGGCAAACTCCATGGAGAATTTAGAGTGAACTCCCCACATTACATTCTAGTAACTACTGGAAAGATTGAGAACTCAACATCCACACCAAAGAACCCTCAGTTTACAGCCACTATTACATCTAACGCCAAATCCCCCTTTGAGCCACTCGAATACACCTTTGAAGCCACTGCTCAGTTGGAAACTCCCAGAATGAAGAAGTTGCTTTTCACAGAAACAATGAAAGCTTCACACATGGCCTTCTCCATTGATCATGAAGGTTCCTTGACACTCACTGGCAGTTCAGCTGAGGCTTCTGCTAAGACAACTGCCAAGGCCACAACCCAAATGTACACAGCAGATCTGGTCAACAATATGGCACTTACATTGAAGAGTGGAATCTCTGCAACAATAGACACAACCTATGACCACAACTTGGACATACCATCAATTGAAACTTCAAGTCAAGCATCACTGAAACAGAATATAGCAGCCATGATGGAACCTGGCAGAATTACTGTGACTGGTGAAACTACTGGTAATGGGAAGTGGTCAATTCAAGACTACTCTGATGAAGGGACACACAAAAGCAATGGAGAATTCAACATCAATTTTAGCACTGCCAAGTTAACTTTTACAGGAGAAACGGATTGCAAGGCCTTGAAATCGACACAATCACTGACTGCTGAATCTGTGATCTTCAGCCATGTCACTGTTGAAGTAAAATGTGAATCTGAACTTCCGTCTGTCAGGAAGAGTGTTATGTTTTTAAATGGAGAAGCTAATATTGGAGAACTGAAAGTTGCTCTGACAGGCTCTCATGATGTTGAATTAACTGGAAGTCTGCTTGGATCCATGAGCAACTCATTGGAATTCATGGCCCATCCATTTGAAATTGTGCTTGATGTTAAGAATAAAGTAAACTCAAAGATTTTCTTCCCCCTGAAACTTACTGGTAAGGTGGATCTCCAGCACGATTATGCTGTCATACTAAACTCTGAGAGGCAGTATGCTTGTTGGTTTGCTTTGGCAAGATTCAACCAGTACAAGTACAATCTCAACATCACAGCAGAAAACAATGAAATGGACATCTTCTTTCACTCATCAGCTAACGGAGAGGCTAATCTTGACTTCTTGACTGTTCCTCTCTCTATCCCAGTAATAAACATACCTTATTTCGAAATTGAAACACCTGAGGTCAGAGACCTCTCACTGTGGGAACATGCTGGATTTAAAACCTTCCTTACCACTCCTCAACAAACATTTGATATGAACCTGAAGCTTCATTACTACAAGAACCCTGAAGCACACAGCTTTGAGTTATACCTTGAGCCAGTCTACAATGCAATCAGTGACAATGCCAACATCCTTCAGGCTCAATTTGAACAATTCAGAGACAAAGTAGTTGCATTTCTGAAAGATTCATACAACCAAGCTAAGTCACAGTATATCAAACACAAAATTGACACTTCTAGTCTGCCTCCGAGAATCTTTACTGTCCCCGGATATAAAATTCCTGTGCTGGATCTTGAAGTTTCTGCTTTCAGAGCTGAGATGCCAGCATTTAGCTACTTTGTTCCGAAGGAGGTTAGTACACCGAGCTTCAAAGTTCCAGCACTGGGTTTCTCTGTGCCATCCTATACTCTTGTACTACCGTCTTTGGAGTTTCCAGTCATCCATGTTCCAGAAACTTTAAGTGAAATAAAGTTGCCCACGTTCACACTACCAGCCATTCAAAACAATGTTGTGATTCCAGCCATGGGTAACATAACTTGTGACTTCTCCTTCAAATCGACTATGATTACCTTAAGTGCTAATGCAGGCCTTTACAACCAGTCTGACATTGTTGCTCGGTTTGGCGCTGCCTCGACATCTGTATTTGACGTTTTGAATGGAAAAATTGATGGCACCACCAGCTTGACAAGAAAGAGAGGGATAAAACTGGCCACCATAGTGTCCCTGGAGCATAATAATGTGGAAGCAAACCATGACTTTGCTGTTAGTCTCACTAAAAGGAGCATGGAAGCTTCTGTAGCCAACACTGCAAAAATCAATCTCCCCTTTTTCAATCTAGAATTGAATCAGGAACTTACTGGAAATACCAAGACCAAGCCAAATGTTGCATCCAAGAAGAAACTAAAATACATGTTTAACATTCCTCTAATTGAATCTGTAGGCAAAGGAAACCTTGATATGAACTGGGCACTGGAAGCACTTTCCTCATATGTGTCACTGGAGACCTCTACCCAAGGGAAGTCAGACATAACGATAATGGACAGTTGTAACTTTGCTGGTGATCTAGAAAATGAGGCCAGTTTCTATCTTAATGCCAATAGCCTGCGTTCAACTGTCAGGACTGCCTTAAACTCAAACATTGACAAACAGGAGAAACAAAAGCGAAGCTCAAACAATAACATCTTCCAGTTTGACCTGAATAAGAACTTAGCTCTTGAGGTCTCCTTGCGTCGTTTGTTTGCAACAGTCGATTACACAAGCAATAACAATGTCAATTTTGCATCTTTCAACACAAATGGAAAGCATATAGTAAACGGAGAACTGGACTTTGTTCCTTTAACAAGCTTAGCAACTATACTGAACATTGATGCAAGTCAGCCAAGTAGTTTGGGTCATGCTGGACTCATTCAAAGTGTCAGCCTTTCCCTCAGCTCAGCAAAGCAGTCATTCACCTGGAGTGGTAAAGAACAGCTGGCATCCCTCATCCATGCTTGTGACTATATGATGTCCAATGATGAATCTGAAGTACGCATGGACTTGACCGGATCTGTGGAAGGACACCTAGCTTTCTTGAAGTCAGTCAAGCTTCCTGTATATCAGAAGACCCTCTGGGATGTGCTCAAGTTTGATCAGGTCACAAATAAAGACAACTTGCAATTCCTTAACATTTCCTCCAGCATTGTATACACAAAGAGTATGGATGGCCAGGAGTATAAAATACCATTTAAACTATTTGAAACTGGTGTCACATTTAGCATCCCTGGGATAAGCATTGCTGTGCCCTCTTGGGTGAGAGAAATTCCAGACTCCATAAGGAACATTGATAAGCGAATTGAAAACCCTGATATCCCTGATCACTTCATTGTTCCTCCTGTAATCACAGTTCCAGCTTTTGATGTGCCGTTTACCAACTTGCATGTGGAACCCTTTACAGTTGATCCTAAGAATCTTAACATCCCTAAGGTGATCACCACAACAGCCTTTGAAATCATGTTGCCTGGCTTGCCAACAATATCAGTGCCCAGTTACAATGTTAAAACAGAGTATCTACAGGGGAAAATGTCATTCCTTTCATTCATGATGCCACAGTATGAAATCAGAGTCTCATCTTTCACACTACCAAAATCCTTTACCATTGGAGATCACACAATCAGCCTGGAAGAGATCACAACCCAGTTTTCAAACTTTGAACTTCCAACCATCGTCATTCCAGAGCAAAAAATTGAAATCCCTGAAATTGCCCTACGTTTACCATCAAGTGTGTTCATCCCTGATTTTGGAGCCCTCAGTGCCTCTTTGAAGGTTTCCTCCCCTATTTACAATGTGTCAACAACTACTAACCTGGAGAAAAAGGATGCTAGCCTTGTAACTTCGTTGAATTCCATATGTACTTCTACCATGATCTTCTTAGAATACGACCTCTCTGGTAAGTCTAGCACACACACTACTTGATTTAATAAGACAGTTCTGTTTGAATAATATAATATGATATAAAATTGCAACATATATACATAATTTTATGTATGATTTTATTTTACTCCTGTTCCTTTAGCCAGTGCAATACTTGGATTTGAAAATGGAGTAATGAATCTAAATGGGAAGGGCAATTTGATTCACAATGATGTAAAGGTTGACTGGCAACATGTTGTGGCACAAAACCTGAGGTAAGTCTGCAGAGCATATTTTATGTTTCATCAAGTACTTATTAATATATATTTTTAATCTACGTAATTTTATCTCTTTGCGGAAGAACATTTCTGCCAGTGAAGACAGAGAGCATAAAAAATGCTCATGGTAGTCAGTGTTCTGAGATAAAAGGTCAAACACCATGTGTCTTGTCCTAGCATCTGGTCTCATCATGGTCTGTATTAAGTGTTAATACATCCAAGAAGCATTTGCAATGGATTGAAATCAGGCATAAGTGTAACTGCATCAGTAAGCTGTGGATCAGTGTGTAAGATCTGGGGCCTTTATTTTTAGAATAAGGCAGAAATGTAATATAATATTGATAGCTGTTTTCATGCATGCACGATCACCTGAAAATAAGAATCTTTTTATTTTTGTTACTTAAAAATTATCCTCTTATATCTATAGTGGGAGCGGGTTCTCTGTCATGGAGACCGCCATATTGAAATACCGTGTTTCTACGGTAGCCCAGAACAGACAAACTAAATTGTGACTCTACACATGGTCCATTGATACAACTAAATTCTACACACTGTAATTGCCCCTGTCCCTTTATGGTTGTTAGCTAGATAGATAAACAGCTAAAGTGCAGGTTACCCTTCTTCTGATGTTTTTATCAACATTTATCACCAGACAGCTTCTTGTGCATTACCACCACCCTCTGGACCGGAGGAGGATTAACTAGATTTGTGTGTAGCAAAACAAAGAAAAACAAAACTGATAGCAATCCGATGTTGGATATCATCAACGTAGATAAGTACAATTAAAGTGTATTAAATCGTATCTGGATTTAATTTGGATATGAGATCCTTGAAGTGACTATTGAAATGGTACACCAGAGACATTTTATCTTAGGTTTGAAATGATTGGCCCCTGGGTTAGGAGAGCTGTCAGAGAAGATCTGAGGAACAAATGCACATGAGAATATTTATCATGAATAAGAGGTCTAGTTACAGTAGCTAAGCTAATGTTTGTATATAATGCTGCCCTTGGTTAAACACGATAAATAGACTTACTCTAATATCAATATCACTTTTTTCTTTCTTTTTCTTTCTCAGGATGAAGCGCCAAACACCTCCGGCTGATTCCATGTAAGTGTTTTATATGTTTTAATATATATATTAGAACAGTTCTTCCAAATGGGTGGGCCAAAGATGCACTAGAAAATACCTCTACTAACAACTGTTTCTCTGTTTTAAAGGGAGTCTCGTCATACTCTAAATGTTGACGTCGCCAGCCAAACTTTTTTTGATGCAAACTTCCGCTTTGCTTCCCGCAAAGATGGCATTACTGCATCAGTGTCTTCCCCATCATCTGGTTTCCTTGGAGCGCATCTTCAGCGGAGGTCTATGTCACAGTTGTATGGAAAACTGTTTAGTCGCTACCTGGTAAGCCAGTCTTAGCCTCTTTGCATATTGTTTTCAACAGCAACAGTTTTTTAAATCTACTGATGGATTTATGTGATTTGTTGTGAAAATTGACACTATTTTCCACAATTATTATCTTCTCTCAATTTCAGACTGCCCCTGAAAAAGATATAGATGTCTTCATTGCCAAAGCCACACTTAAAAACTCTCAGAAGTTGATCTTACAGACATCATGGAATTGGGACTTCCTACATGATGTGATTGAGGGCACCAAGGACAGGATTCCTGCTATGACTGATGCTGTGTACAAGTTCATTAACAAGTATCACACCGCCCACTTTGGCTTTGATCTCAACCGTGGCAGCATGAAGTTGAAAAACACAGTTTCCAATGTCATAGAGAGAGCCTATCATGAGGTTCCTATGTCTTTTAATACACTGCAGAATTCAATCAGACAGCTTAGTGATCAAGGAAAAGATATGTACATGAAGGCATCTGACAGTTTGATGTCCATGAGAATGGAGAATGTTATAGACCAGTTGGGTCGCAAAATTGGACAAGTCTTGGAATGGACTGAAGACAAGATTTATGCCTTGCTAAATGCAGTAAGACAGCTTTTAAGGGACACAAAGTTTACAGTACCCGGATCTGAAGAGGAGCTCTCGAGCTTGGAGATGTTTCAGCAAGCTCGTCGGTCTATATCAAGAGTCACTGACAGGGCAATCCAAAGGTTTACCAGTGTCGTAGAGAAGATTTCTACATACATCAGGGAAATAGAGTTCACCATACCTGGAACTGATGTTGTTGTTAATGGAAATGAGATCATAGATAATCTGAACTCTTCAACAAGATATGCATATGAGCAGCTAAAAATTGTAGTGCGCAAGGGAACCCGTTTTGTTCTTAAAACAGTTGACGACCTAATCCAGGTGATTGGTGAAAAAGGTGATAATTTCCTCACCTACCTACAAGAAGAAAACATGGAAATTGCTTCACAAATTGATGCTATCCATGCAGAGGTTCTGAAATCTTCAAAGCAACATATTGATGAGGCAAAGAGATGCTTGGCTGAGTATAAAGACCTTGCCAAACTGCAGATTGAAGAGGCTTATAATTTAAATATGACACATGTAAATCTTGGCACTGTTGAGTTTATCAATATTTTCCAGTCACATCTTTATGGAGGACTTAATGAATTTGTAGATCTAATGAGAAGCAATTCCCAGAGCACAGCACCATATTTTAAAGTGACCAACAAAAAGATCGATATTGAAATTCCTTTACCCTTCCTTTGGAAGTCTTTCAGTGAATGGCCAAAGCCATCCAGCCATTGAGTCATGCCTCTCTTGTTAAAGTGGTTTCATTATGAAATGAAAAAAGTACTAAAAACTTGTTTGATGCAGGTAAAAATTGGTTAAAGGTGTTTTAACTCACATGATATACATACAAATTATATGACATTTCTTTAAATTTCACAATTTATAGAAATTACCAACTGATGTTTCACATGTAATTTAGATGATTGTGTTCAATTAAACAATGTTAAATACCACAATATTTTTTGTGTTTGTCATACTGTCTCAACAATTTCTTGTTAAATCAACACACTAGAAACATTAGGATATATTTCATATCTAAGATTATTAGTAGCAAAAAGAGGCATTTGTATTAAAAGGGTGGACTTATATATCAATCAGTGCCTCACCAAATATTAGAGATACTGTAATATTGTAATTATTCAACCTTTTGCAGTTCCCTTTTCAGTGTTTTCCTAATATTTAATTTAAACTCCATATAAAGTAGTTAAAACTAGGTCGATCTTGATTAGCTACAACTAGAAAACTCTACTTGCATACTATTGCATCGGTATTAACAATTTAATTATGTACCAACCTAATAACTAGACTACCAACACAGAACCAGAAATTTTACGTCATATATTTTAGTTGCATTTTGCTAATTATGCATATAGTGTGTACTACTTACACAGGATTTTAAATGCACAGCTTTTGCTCTTAATGGAGTAGTTTTTCATTGTGGTAATGGGATTTTAATCCAGTTGTTCACAACCCTTTTGCTAAAGGAACCCCTTTTCTATCACTGAGGAAACTGACTAAGAGCAGCATTTTCTGGATGTTTCATATTACATTCAATGCATAGCAATAACAGCACAGATAACAAGTTGTATATTTCACCCAAACTGAAAGTGTATTTGTTAAATAATAATCTAACCGTAACCTAATCTAATCTTTTGAAAGATTTCTTATGACCATTAAAATTAAGGATTCTCAACCCCCTGTGAAGCTTTGGTGACCACTACTCATGGCCAAGACGCCTACATTGGGAGGAAGTGTCCAAGTATATAACCACCGCTGACAATAGGGACCGTTAGACAGGTTCTGCTTTATTACCTGATGTAGCTTTATATTCAAGTCAAATTCACATGCTAATAAAGAAAGCTCTTGTGAAAAAAAGGGTAGGCTAAAGCTTTTGATTATTACATCTGTCCTTTTTACATTTGTTATGCATAGATTGTTTCACATTCTACTATACTATTATTATTAGTAGTAGTAATAGTAGTATTTTCAAATCTATTCAGTGTCATTTCCTATCCAAAAGCAGAACAACAATATATGGTGCAGCTGTGAATTCACTGTTGCCCAATGAATCTGCAGTGTTTGCAAAACAATGTGATGGAAAAAGGTGACCTCTTTCTGAACTCCTCTGATGATACTGTGATATTGTATCCTCCACAGCGCTGCATCACACAGAAGATGAATTCACTCAGCGGATATATTTATGAATGTGTTTGCAAAGTCATAGTAAAACAATCCCTCTGATTTATTCATGTATTCCACCAAGACATGCAGGAAGTCATGTTCTATCCATCTGTTTTCAACCAAAGAAGGTTTGCACCTTAGCAGTATGTAGTTAGTATGAAGACTTACAGGAGTGAAAGGACAGAAATTATGGTTGTCTTCTGTGTGTTCTGCCTCATTTTCCCGCACATCATCATGAGTCAATGGGAAAGCAAACCACTTATTTAATTAACTCAATCACACAGTTGTGTTCTTTGTCCTGTCAGGTATGGACAGTCATCACTGAGATGCTGTCATGACTAAGCCAAGACAAAACAATAGACATATTGTCCAAAATATGCCAACACCTCACATAAAAAAAAAACAATGGGCCTCATGTAAGAATCGCTTGTACAGATGGAGTCATTCTTAAGTGGCAGGTTTGAGTGATTTGAGAGAATTTGTGACATTGACCACATTAGTCTGTTGTTTTTTTGACTCATGGTTAAATGCCATAAGAAGGTACAGACTTCGGTATGTTTCTCCCTCCCTTCTCCCTCCTGCTGCCTAGTAGTAATACAATCAGAATGACTGCAGTCATTTTCGCTGTTAGGTTTTTGGCTTTATTGTATGAACCTCGTTAATATGAATTTCAAACAAATTGGCTTTATTTATACTGAATGCATAAACCTGGCTATTGTGTAGTGGAAGCATATTGAGTTTATTAATACTATTACATAAATCTTATTACTTGCTTCACATTAAGTTTATTTGTTAATATATTAACAAATAAACTTATATTAAACCTATGTAATTCAAATAGATGGAAATTTTCTATGTAATTCAAATGCATAAAACATTTTTTTTTGAGTGTAGTGAGGTGTAAAGTGCAAAAAGAGAATATTTACACCCATTTAAAATAAAATAAAATAAAATAAAAATTATTTATGAATTCAGATCAGATCATAGCTGTTTTTTCACTTCATTTGAGAAAAAATGTCTTTCAAGACTCAGTAATAGACACAGTTCGTTCGTTCGTTCGTTCGTTCGTCTTCTCTCGCTTATCCGAGATCAGGTCGTGGGGGCAGCAGCTTCAGCAGGGAAACCCAGACTTCCCTCTCCCTGGCCACTTCGACCAGCTCTTCCAGCTTGCGCCTCCCTGGTGAGGTGTTCTGGGCACGTCCCTCATTTCGGCCGCTTGTATTCGCAATCTCATTCTTTCGGTCACTACCCAAAGTTCGTGACCATAGGTGAGGGTAGGAACGTAGATTGACTGGTAAATCGAGAGCTTCGCCTTTCGGCTCAGCTCCTCTTCTTCACCACGACGGACCAGTGCAGAGTCCGCATCACTGCAGAAGCTGCACCAAACCGCCAGTCAATCTCCCACTCCATCCTTCCCTTGCTCATGAACAAGACCCCGAGATACTTGAACTCCTCCACTTGAGGCAGGATCTCGCCCCGACCCGGAGGCTGCACTCTACCCTTTTGAGAGAGCCATGTATTTGTATTGAACTTTTCAAACAAGGACCACAAGGTGTTTTCTAGTGTTTTCTGATGTGTGATCAACATTACTGCTTCTCAGGCGTCGCCATCAACAAATCAAGCATGTCTTCATTAAATTATCATTGTCTTTATTAAATCATGTTAAATTTGGGAGAAAGCTTGTCAATTTAATGTTTTATGATTTCATGAAATCCATCCCTCGTGACAGACTCTGGGCTTCACTTATGAAACAATTTCAATGATATCTTCTTGTCAACAAAGCAGTGGTGAATGTGTGCAGAGCAACACAATGGAAAAAAGCAACCTCTTTCTGAACTCTGATAATGACACTGTGATATTGTACTATTGCTCTGTGTTATACACAGACAGGTGGCAAATTAAAGGAAAAATCTGAATGAGTGCGTAGGGAAACATTACAAATCCAGAGGACACAAGGGCTCACTGAACAGTTTGATGAGAATGATCTCAACCCAGCTGAAAACCTATGGGACATTTTAGACCATCATATTAGACAGGGCTCTCCACCACCACCACCACCACCAAAAAAACAAATGAGGGAATATCTTTTGGAACTATGGTGTTCATCCCTCCAGTAAACTTGTACAATCAATGCTACGGTACTTTAAAGCTGTTCTGGTGGCACATGGTGGTCCAACACCTCACTAACATACTTACATGTAATTACATGTTCACACTGTTGTTACTTTTGACACTCTCCTGCATGCACCTGTTGTGCTGTTGGAAACACTTGTTAGCACACCAAACATTATTAATCCCCAGCTGAAAATAGTCTCTAACAAATGTACTATTTCCTGCCCCAAACCTATGTACCAGCAGGCCGGGGGAAAAATAAAACTCAAAGAGGGAACCTTTGGTCTTTGTGATTCTTTTTGATTTGTTCACAATAAGAAAATATAGAAAAATCCTTTCTCAATCTGTTAAATTCTGTTAAACTCTTATTAAAATAGTCATTCTATGCTTATGTGAATATATTTTTAATATGTAGGCTTCCACCTCTTTAGCAGCCTTCAGGGCTTCACCTTCAGGCTGAATCCCATTAGTCAAAATGTCATGTTTTTTTTCCCCTCCCTCTAATCCTTGGTGAGGATCCCGTCTTTGTCGCTGGCTTTTGCACCTGCAGAAGTTCACCATCTGACCTAACTTTCACTCTTTCACAAACAGAAACCAGCCTCTGCTGCACAGGAACAGTGCACAATTCTTTCACTAAAGGTCAGTGAAGTAGATCAAATGAGACTAATGTCCCGGTCATCTGCAGATCTTGTCATTCTTACACCTGGCAAGTCATTCTCAATTATGTACCACAGACACCCAAGGAGCACAGGTTTCTAACCAATTACTATATTTCCTGTACTGACTGGCCTTAATGGATAATTTCATGTTAATGGATAATGACTTAAATTTTATGGTGTGTATTGTCTTGCAGTCAAGGATTCTTTATGAGATAGAGAATATCCCCTCATTATTTACACAAACATCCATCAATCTATTCATCACGGTCATGGTGGGGCTGAAGCCTATCCCAGCTGACTTTGGATGGACAAGTCACCAGTTCTGTTAAGAGAAATGTATTAGAAAGATATTAGGCTTCGATTACAATGTAACCTATGAAACATTTTAAATTCAAACATGTATGTATTATTGGGTGAACTAATACAAAAACCCTAGAATAATAAGTATAATAGTATATTTTCATGGTCCAAATGACCACAGACCTTTGGAGAGCCCTGGATTCTGTTTTGAGAATCCCAGCATATTTTCCTATATTATAAATGTAATCATGGTGTAATAGTAATGTAATCAATGTCAATATTTTAGTTTATATTTATTTAGTTTGAATTTAATTTGTTTTAAATGAAATTACATGACTTATTACATTACATTTAATTTAATCAATGACAGTATAAAGAATGGACAGAGCATGAGTGACATCACCCACAGGTTTCCAAAGTGACGTTTTGAACATCAAAATTTGTGGCTCTGGACACTGCCATGTTGGCTGTACTGCTTCTTTCACCTCCCAGCTAACCTAGAATGGTCGAAGACATGGATCACTGTTGGACCAGAAGTGGGCCAAATGAAGCCTGGGTTGTCTGGACATGGCATCTGTAACCTCACCTATATGTCAATCACAACAGCCATGCTGTTAATTCTGCATAACTTTAAGCATCATCATTTGAACAGGTGAGTCACTTTTCTATAACGTGCACATTCATCATTTACAAGCTAGTGCCCTTTAACAAATAGAAAGGCATTATGGGACTGCCGCTTAACGGACCAATCAGAATCCAGCAGTGTGCGAAGGCGGAAGTCTTCATACAGCGCAAACAGGAGACTCCAATCAATGGCGAGGATATCAGCATAATATTTTGACTTTATTAAGAGGTAAATGAAATTATTGTACATGTCGTGTTTTTCAGAAAGCGTCTGAAGACCACCTGCTAGCGTTCAAAGTGACGTCACTCAAAGGCTCGTGCATTAAGCTCATTTAAACGCCGTTTAATGTAAGCGCTGTTACCAAAATAAAAAAAACAAAAAAACAATTCATTTATTCGGCATCGAAAGAACAGTAATTGTATCAGTTATCCTGAAGTGACAGCTCTTATGATTTTAGCCGTTAGCCTCTCTTTCATTTGATGTCTGTGTACGTTGAACTGGAAACTTTTAAGTGTGTTTAAGTTTTTCTGAATGTCAGAGCAGCTCTGAGAGCAGCACAGCACGGCTCGTTTTTAACCTCTGACGCGGATAAAGTGCATTTACCTTTGGACCTGCTGATAGAGTGTAGTCAACAACTAACACACTGCTAATAACTGGATGAGCACGCACACACGCATAGTTCACAGACTGTAGATTTCAGATTTCTCTCATTTATTTATTTATTTATTTAGAGGTGCTGTGAATATTTACTGAATACTACAAAGACTGATCGTTTCTTAATGAAGATATTAACTAATGTTCCTGTCAGACTAAAGAGTGAAGACCAAGGCATGATGATGATTTGCACAAAGGATAATGTAACATAAGTAGCATGAGAGAGCAAAATTATAAAATGATATTTTATATTAGACTACTAAAATTAAGCATTGATGTTTCAGAGCATCCCAACCATGATAACACTACACCATTGCGTTACACCATCATCCAATTGTAACACTACAACTGAGCGGTGACTGTGGTAACGCTACACCTGAGCGGTAACCATGGTAACGCTACACCTTTGCTGTGACCATGGTGACGCTTCATCTTTGTAGTAACCATGGTAATGCTACACCTTTGCAGTGACCTTTGTGACACTACACCTTTGCAGTGACCGTGGTAACACTACAGCTGAGTTGTAACCTTGGTAACACTACACTTTTGCAGTGACCATCTTCACGCTACACTTGAGCGGTAACCATGGTAACGCTACACCTTTGCAGTGACCGTGGTAACGCTACACCTGAGCGGTAACCATGGTAACACTACACTTTTGCAGTGATAGTGGTAACGCTACACCTTGAGCGGTAACCATGGTAATGATACACTTTTGCAGTGACCGTCGTAACACTACACCTTTGTAGTAACCATGGTAATGCTACACCTGAACAGTAACAATGGTAATGCTACACCTTTGCAGTGACTGTCCTAACGCTACACCTTTGTGGCAGCCATGGTAAGGCTACACCTTTGTAGTGACTGTCGTAATGCTACACCTGAGCGGTAACCATGGTAACGGTACACAGTGACCATAGTATCACATATAGCACACAACAGGGGATTCTGTGTGCAGTGTGTTCTCGTGTTGGAAAAAAACAAACTGAGTCTCTTAATGAGCACAGAGCACAAAACTGTGATAGAAACAGACGCTGTTGATATTAGATGACTCTGAGCAGCAGCATGAATAAACTAACGTACAATACAATAATAATTAACTGATAACTAATAATGCAGACAGGACACTGACAGCAGAGAGACAGACAAGCATTGCCATGCAGCAGGAATCTGAATGTGCATGTTAAAGTGGTGTGGTGTGACTGTGTGTCCCAGGGTTCATAAAGTGTGACTATTTATTGTTTCCCTCAGTTCCTTAGAGCTGATGAGATGGACGACATGGTGACAGCCCGGAGGGATGAACCACAGACAGACTTTGTGTACTGCTGTGGAGCCATCACAGAGGTCCTGAAGTTTGGCTCCTGTCAGTTACAGTCTGGACACAAGGTGCTTTTTCTCGTCCTTCCAGGTGAGTTTGACCACTGCACTCCACTGTAGTCTTTAATACTTACTGGGCTTACATGCTGCATATTTCTAAATTAAATCACCACAAGCTAACTAACACAGAGAAACCTCAGGTTTAGGTCGCATCACTACAGCATGAGAACAGAGGTTGGCACAGACACAATGCACAAAAAGTTGTTGGTCGAAGTCCGTAAAGGCCCAACAGCAGAATTTGGCCTCATGACTGGATCAGCTCCCCCGACGTCATTATGACAGATTAACAACATTAGCAGCAACAACGACACAAGGTAAGGTCTATTGCATTGTGCTAAACATTACGGTATGTAACAATCATCTGACATGTGGGGATAGTGGGGGTCACTGGTACCGTTGTTTTGGGGGTCGTGGGCTGAAAAGTTTGGGAATCAAGGGATGACCTGAGCCAACCTTAACTATAAGCTCTATCAAAAAGAAAAGTCTTAAAGACTACTCTTAATAATAATAACAATAATAATAATAATAATAATAATAATAATAATGATAGACCCTTCTTTGACAGGGTCAAAGTTGGTGAGGTAGTTGATAGTCCTTCTGGTTTCCCTCTCAGCAGTTATGGCTGTATTGTGTTCATCACAGGAACATCACAGGAAAAATCAGTTAAAGCTTCACAGCTCTTTCCCCACCTTCTGTCATGTTGTAGGTGGTACACTGATCTCCTGCTGTCTTCCACACAGGTAACCCAGGTGTGGTGGGCTTCTACAGAACCTTCATGCAGACACTTCACAGTATGTTTGGATACCGTCACCCAGTGTGGGCTGTGAGTCACGCTGGCCACTGTGTGCCTCCAGACTCCATGGATATGGTAGAAGGTACAATCACACACAAGTTCTGCACACTTCAGGACTCCCGCACTGACACTGATTTGAGTACAGCAGAATCAAATCAAATCAAATCAAATTTTATTTGTATAGTCCAAAGTCACAAAGTACATTTGCTTCAGAGGGCTTTACAATCTGTACAGGGAGTGACACCCTCTGTCCTTAGAAGAGAGAGAAAGATGAGCAATTATGCTCAATAAAACACAAGCAATATCAGATAATGTTGAAAAACAAGGTCCTCTGGTGCTGTGGGTTATATTTACAGCACAGCTGAACATGTTATCTAGAATATATAGGGACATACACGCACATAAGGTCTGACTTAAGTCCTGTGGACTTAGAGTCCACACACAGACACAGGGAGTTCAGATGTCTGACTCTTTCTCCACACAGATGCATCCTCAGCAGCAGAGGGCGATGTGTTCGGACTGAACGGGCAGATCGAACACAAGCTGGCCTTCATCAGGAAACATGTTCCCAGAGAAACCAGCCTGGTCTTGGTGGGACACTCTATTGGCTGTTACATTATTCTGGAAGTGATGAAGAGAGACCCTGAACTCAAGGTTAGTCAAGCTATTGCACAATATTTCTCTGCGAGGGGGAAACACAGTCACATTTTTAAGAGGGATCCTCCCTCTGTCTGGTCGTCATGGTAAAGCATATTAAAGCATATTGAATGACAACAAAACTCCCCGGGGGTTTCCATAATTTATAACATCTTATCTCAGAGTGAATCTTTTACCTCCTGTGATGCTCTTTGTTTTTGAGTACAGGTTACAAAGGCCGTCATGCTGTTTCCCACCATTGAGCGCATGGCTCAGACTCCTCAGGGGAAGGTCATGACCCCTGTGCTGTGTCACATGCGTTACTTGGCCTACCTTCCTATCTTCCTGCTCTCTCTGCTGCCAGAGGGACTCAAAACCAGCCTCATCAAACTGGTGTTTGGTGGCATCCGCTCTCTGGACCACAGTGTAGTCCAGCCCACTGTGGGTCTGCTCAGTGGAGACTGTGCAGGTTGGTTATGCTTTGTTCTTCCCTCCTGTGATTCTGAGTCTCTTAAAGCTAATGTAACAATGCCACCATCCATACAGAGTAATGAGAAGTCAATTCTTCGTGCAGTGGTCAGCTGGCTGTTTGTCTAAATGATTAAAGAAGAGGTGAAGATGCTAGATTTACAGAAAAATGGCTTTTCATGGATTTAGCTCCTGATATATGGAGGCCTCGATCACACAGAGCACTTTTTAGCAGCCTGAGCTGGCTTTTTGTATTTTGGTTTTGCATTTATCTGCTCTGTGCACCTCATTGAGTTGAAAAAACAAACATCTATATCATTTGCATTTTGATATAACAGTGATGACAAAGTTTTAGAATAACTATTATGGAAGACAAACTAGTGTTACCTGTTGCAGGAGACCCACAGCTATGTGATTTCAGTAATCCTAGTTACCAAGATTGGAACATAAAAAACCTGCAGACAATTGAGTGCGCTGCTCTCTTTCTCTCTGTCCGGTATGTTTGAGGGCAGCTTCTCACGCCCTAACAAGACCAAGTGCCAAGTCTGTACATTTGTATACTGTTAGGTTGGAAAGCCAGCTAGTTCAAATACACAGGACTTTCAACATGTCATTGACGCGTTTCTAGCACATTGTTAATGCGTCATTAACATGTAAAAAAGATGTTAACAATGTGTGATTTCAGATATTAATTTCACATAATTCTGAGCCACTTCTCAAATTAAAATTCGATGATGCTATGTATCATGCTAATGATCCTCTGATTTCTTTAAATAAGAATAAAATGTATTTAAATTTGTGAAAGTGAAGAGGCCCCAGTACTGAGCCCTGGGGCACCCCCGTGGTGAGATGTGGATGACAGTCCAAGCCAGGATTCGTTGAATGAGCACCCAACCAGGAAAGAGCCGAGCCAAAGATGCCTGTGTTTGAGAGTATAGAGAGAAAGATGCGATGGTTAGCTGTGTCACAGGCAGCTGATAAGTGTAGACTCTTATCCAGACACCAGGAAGTCGCTGCAATGATCCATTGTTTTGTTTAGCTATTTTATCTACTCTGTGTCTCAGTTAACATTTCTATTACATTTTAAATGAAGAAGTGACCAGTGTGACTCTGTGTTTGTAGCCAATGCGATGTACATGGGGGGTCAGGAGATGAGGACAGTTCTGGAAAGAGACAACACAACCATCAGGAAAAATCTTGACAAGGTAAGAAAAGACCCACTCATATTATAATACTGTAACGTGTTTGCTTGAATCGTCAGTGAATGTTTTACTTGTGTGTGTGTTCCACTTTTCAGCTGATATTTTATTATGGAGCCACAGACCACTGGTGCCCCGTTCAGTATTACCACGACATCAAACAGGACTTTCCACATGGAGACTTCAGACTGTGTGAAAACGGCTTCCGCCACGCCTTCGTCCTGGACACAGGAAGAGAAGTTGCCAAAATGGTGGTTGAGTGGATCAGTGGAGATTTGAGGACATGAGTTTTTTTTATTATTATTATTTTATTAACCATCTACTACACTCAGTGACAGCCCGGGCTGTTTTTATGAGCAGAGACTTTAAGAAAGTATTAGTTTCTATTTTTATGGATAAAATGGTGCACAATAAAAACCTTAAATATGACATGACAGTTTTAATTATACTGTTTGGATTCAGCCGTCTTTCTCCAAAGATGAATTAAGAAAGCATCAAAGACTCCTCTGTAGCACTTCTCATGCTCACACCTGATGATTTATATTCTTTAATGTCACCATTTTGCACTTCTGCCAGTTTTATTTGACATGATTTTTTCACCTATACTAATACTGTAATAATACATACATTCCATTTGTGATGACTTGAACAGTGTGTGCAATGTTTTTCTTTGATGCTACCTGTGAATGTGATGAGAAAGTTACATTCAACATAAAATGCGCACAGTGAGTGGAGCTTACACCGTTCATAAAGCAGGAATCATGATTCAATTAGTTTGATTCCAAACTGTCACCAGTGGACACACATTGATCTACCTTTGGTGATGCACTGCACTAACCTTTGACACTCTTTGTTTCTTTGCAGACATTGTAACAACTAATCTGCTTAGTAAGTGATGACGAGGTTCAATAAACAAAAGGAAAAAAAAATAATATATTGTGTGATTGTGTGACATATGTAGTTTCTTAAATGTGACGTGAAGTTAAATATTCATGACTGAATCAATAACAGCCAGAGTTAAAGTTTTTAAAGCAACATTTTCAGCTGCCCTTTGAGAGTTTTACACCCAAAACTGCTTTGTTTAATCTCATTTTCTTCAAAGAGTTCTTTAAATATCTGGTTAACATTGAGCTATGACCCATTTTGCGCTTTGCCACATATTTTGTCTTATTGGTTACTTAAGTGTGGCCATAGTAAGTTAGTACCAGGTGAGATAAACACTGTCATTCTGAACTTTTGAACAACACTGTAGGAACAAAGTTATTATTGTTGTTATCATATATGATACATACTCTATATATTATTATACATTATTATTCAAGTGTGATTCTAGTGATGCTTCTCAGACAACCTGAGTCAAACCTCTTTCTCCACCAACAGCTGATATTAACCACATCCAGACTGCCATGGTTGTTAAAACATGTTTATTCATACAAAATCTATACAGACATATAACGTGTGTGTGTGACATGTATATAACTTAAGATTTACAAAATATTTTCAAAGACAAGGATGTTCATAGAAAACCTGCAGCATACACCTACAGCATGACATGGACTGGTCTGACTTTGGCATGGAGATGTTTGTTTCTGTTGACAGTGGTAAAGCTCAGAATCAAATGGCACTTCAATGTCAGAAATTAATTATAAAGCTGCACAATATTCCACATTAAAAATTATGACATAAGTATTAGAAACATGTCACTTTATATTGACGACTCTATGGAGCTTTTCAAACTAATGTTTTTGGCTCAAAAACTTTACATCACTTCACATCAACACCATTCCCTGCCTGGTACCAAATACCAGACAAAGTTAGCAACAAGCTAGTGAAGCCATTTGGACATTTAAACAGCAGAGCAGCGTATATTTATTTATATTTATATTTTGAGAGAGTTAATGGAGACCAAAACTGAGCTAAAAGGAGACTCTGCTGTTGACAGAAAAGCAATAAATACAAATAAAAATGCAGCTTAAAGGTTATTTTTTGAATATAATATGAAGATAATTCATTGTGCTTATAACAGGTAACAGTACTATGAATAGTTATTATTGAATGAAAGTATTGGACACCAGTGTTGTAGTCAAGACCACCTAAACTGTCATGACAGAGACCAGAGTGTATCAAAACCAAGACAGGACCAAGGCAGGGTAAGACCAAGACTCAAGACCAAGACCAGACAGTACATCGTGGGTAGAACTCTTCAAATCTCTTTGGGTAAGGTGCAGGATTTACAGACAGCTGTGTTTTTTCTTTTGGATGCTGATTTTTAGATGAGCTCTTTGTGGTTCATGAAGCCAACTTTTATTTGATTACATGAAGATTTACCAGATATCCCCTCCCAGACTGACAGCTTCTTCTTACTTTCCCACATTCACTTTCTTGGAGTGCATGTGAAGGGAGGTGTGGAGAGGTGACAGCCCCTCAGTAGCAAAAAGATGCATTGGCTGGATTTGCAAAGGGTTACTATTAGAGGTTTTACCTCTAATAACAGTAATGATACCAAAAATTGGACAATGCACAGGCAGTTTATGATATCTCTCCAGTTGTGGTCTTAAAATGAATCCAAAGTCCTCTCTGTCTGAGACTGAGATATGACCTTCAAAATGTGGTCTTGAGACCAAGACCAAGAGTACTACAACACTGTTGGACGCATACAGTATGCATTTAAAATCCATGAATATACCTTTTCATTATTTATCTTTTACAATCTAAAATCTGTCCCCTACAGTTTGTTCAACCGTCGTTACCGACATCCACAGCTCTCCACCACCATGTCCTCATACTGCTTATAGACCACATTGTTGCCTGAGTCGATGTAGAGGATGCTGATGGGACTCAGCTTGGAGGGGACACAGCAGCTAGGTGGACTGATGTCTGGGTCCATGGAGTTCATGAGGGTCTGGATGACTGCGTGGTTGGTGGGCTCTAGGTGGGAGCGCAGGGGGAAGTCACACACCCCATCGCAGAGATGGGCCTCGTAGTCCAGAGGGGCAATGATCCAGTCATCCCAGCCCAGACTTTTAAAGTTCACATGGAGGGGTTTACGACTGCAGCGGGACTTCCTACGTCCACTTTTCCTTGCAGTGCCTCCGACTGCTGATCCTCCCCCTGCCCCACCAAATGAACGTTTGGACAAGGTTCTTTGGCGAGGTTGCTGGTGCTTCTTTTCATCTTTTGGAACAGGGTTGAAGGGCTTTGGGAGCCGAAATCCCCCCCCTTCATTCTTCATTTTCTCCATTGCCTCTCTGAACAGATTATGATTGCTGTCAGCATGCGAGAACGCCACTAGCAAAGCTTTCTCCTGTGGTAGCCGATCATGGCGACCCAGCCCCAGAAGGAGTGGGTCAGCGACCTCGTTGGTTAGTTCAGACAAGACCAGGAGGTGGAAGCAGGCCTGTGTTGATTCTGTGGGATTCCATTGGCGGGCCTTCATGCTGGACCAGACATCAAACACCTCCCACCTTGGGAGACTACCATCCAGAACCTCTATAGTTCCAGAGTCCAGGAGCTGTCTGCTGGAAGTGCCCTCAGGAGAACAGGAGTACAGATGGATGTTGTAAAGGTTTCCCCCTGTTGTTAAGACACTCAGGAGGTCTACTGCAGGTTTCCTTAGGATTCTGAGCTCCACCTCTACCAGCTCATCCATCCTGGACAGGCTGGACAAGTCAAAGATGTAACGCTGACCACTCTCCCAAGATGGCAGATCTGTTGATGAGGGCCAGAGCACAGAGATCAGAGCTGTATACTGTCACATTTTCAGGCATCCCTTTAAATGTTTGACACTCTACCAAGAAAGTCTCTAAACGTTCCCCCCTTCACATTTATTTATCCATTCATTCATCAATTTTCTGTAAATATTACCTAAAAATGATGATTCATGGTAAACAAGTCGTGTTACAGTGGTGATCTGAAAATATGAGTTGTCGTGTCAATTAATGGCAACGGTACATTGTATGTGGTGATACATACATTGTATGTCATTCCATCTTTTTCATGTGGTGAAACATTAAATGTACAATAAGAAATGAAAATGAACACATCTTTGCCACTTTGAGAAGCACTGGTCTAAATGATGTTTAAAAGGACATGACCTGTGTATTTTATTTATGACTATTTATTTACAGCTTTATCACTATCTTAGACCTTTTTATACAACTGATATGGAAATAAAACATCTAACAAGCAAAAAAAAAAGAAGAAGACAAAGTGCAAAATATATAGTGCCGAAATAAATCAACTAATAATGAACTTTAATAATCAATATAACATTAAAGTCTGTGCAAAACCAAACATTCGACGCCTCTAGCTTTTATATTCAAGTTTTTGTTTTACAGTTTTAAAAAGTGATCTAATTAGAACTCATCACATGTCAGTCCGGTAATCTAATAGCTAACTGAATTTGTCACCAAAGTGCCCAACCTGTGGAATAAGACAATGTGAGTGATGAAGCAGATTTAACTCTGGTCCTAAATGTTCATTTATTGAGTCTATACTGCACCCAAATGCATTTATGCAGATTTTTATGTGATATTCATTTATTTCCATGACATGAACGACTGTTTAATGTTGTTTTATTTTATTCTCCTTTTTTGTCTTTTGCCCATTTAAAATTCAATTTGATTATTTTTTTGTTTTAAATATGTTGGATCTAGAATAAAAAATAAATAAATTACAGGGAAATGTACCAAAGTGCGTGTAAAAAATGAATCCAGCTAAGTTAATTAACATGATATCAGTTATTAGAGATACAATACCAGCAACTTCTATTCAAAATGAAAACAAATCATTTCAACTCACCTTTTCCTTGGTCCACAAAGCTTGTGACTGTGTTCGCGAATCCCGCCCCGTGTGAAACGTTAATATCTCTCTGCTGAAGCTTGGACAGTGTCCGGTATAAAAACATCATGTAGTCGTGAAGAACCACAGTGTCGTTCACCGGCCGGTCTTTCCTCCCCGTGCCGGTGTCAGTGCGCCGCGGTGAAGCTGAGCGCAGGGCTCCCGTCGACCTCATCCCGACGCAGAGCGCAAACCAGAGCAGAGAGAGCACAGTCCGATCCATCTGATGGGGACACCTGAGCTGAAATAAAAGACTAGAGGTGCAACTGAGAGATGAGAAATACACTTTGACACTTCATTCGCTGATCATCCTTCACTTCATTTGTGTACCTGTATGCAGGTGTGAGGGTACACAGTGCCCCCTGCAGCCAAACGCCAAACTAGTGCTGTTTTCAGTAGTCCTCATTCAGTCTCGTCCTAAGTCATGTATCAGTAGTGTTACTATGATGGCATGTGATTATAGACCATGATTCATTAGTGGAGATTAATCTAGCCAACAGTTAGTATTTAAGTCCTTTTACTGGAGTGAAGTACTGGTTCTGAGTACTGGGTCTGAGTACTTCTCCCACCACTGTGTATACCAGACCTACATGTAGTATCATTAGAACTCTTATTGGGCCTACTTTTAATTCCCATACGCACATCGATTTAATGTATTGATAGCCTACAGAAAAACAAGGCCAACACCTGGGGTGGACTGAGAAATGCCAACATTTCACAGTATTTACTGATGAGTATAGTTGGAGTTGGCATGTGTTCTTAACTGACTCCACCCTGATTGAGGAGAATTAGCACTCCATTCCTCCATACTGGAGAAGGATAATGAAAAAAAAACAAACAAACGAACTTAAAGACCAAGACCAAAGAAGACCAAGAAGTCCGTCAGGTCCTTCCTCCACAGTCTCAACCATACTGGACAATTATGGGAGCACTTGAAGACCAAGGAAGCTGAGCATTCACAAGAAGCTCTTTGGAACATTGTCAAGTCATGCTGGGATAACATGACTCATCAGGTATTGCACAAACCTGTAGTGTCAATGCCAACTCAAGTGCATGCTGTCAAAGCAAATACTAAGATATTCACTATTCATTCATGTATAGTTTTCAGTGATTCACCTGATTCAATCATGTACACACACACACACACAATATAGATATGGATACATAGACAGATGTACAGAAAGAACAGTTGGCCTACAGACTCAGTTGGAACAAAAAAGAAAAGGAAAGACAAGAAGAAGAACATCATCAGGGAGTTTTGCCCACTGGTGTTTTTATCCACCGGTATTAAACTCACGTTCACGGCCAACAGCCTGTTCAGCTGTGCTCAGATAACCAGCTTGATACAGTTATGGCACCATCACGGCGAGGTCGGCGCCCTGTGGACTGATCCTAGTGTCACCTGTCAGGGTTCCAGGAGCTTTCAACAGCACGAGCTTGTACAAGTACACAAACCAGTGTGACGCTGACTGAAACATTATACATTTGAACATTACAAGATGATTAATATGAGTCCTCTAGAGAACACACAGTAACAGTAACCTCTTTGTTTAATCAGAAAAGGAGTCAAAATGAAAGTGAACGCACCTGAAACACTGCTAATAATCCTTCATTGCAGAAAACTTTGTGAGTCACAGACACCAAATATGTTTTAATATCACTGTATTGTTCTCTTCTGTCAGACCCGGATAGTTTACTATGCCTTCATCTCGTTTGAACTCAAGAAAGTCCTTTCACAGGCTTCCCAAAGAATTGAGACAAGTTTAAGAATTTACTCGTCACATTGGAAGCGTTCATTGCTGTGGCTCCAGTTTACAATACTGATCCCTTGACCGTTTATGTGAATGAGTCCAACTACATGTCTGTCAGTACATCTCTTCTCAGTTTCAGCTCAACAATGCTTACTTTCAGGAGAGGGAAACTAAAGGACAATAACTTGCAACCACAAACCCACAATAAATTTAAAGGTGACACACCGTTTGGAAGATGGTGTCAATTACAAATTCACCAGGAACATTAAAAGCTTCTTTCATCCATTCACACGAGGCTATAGATAAAAAAAAAATAGCTTCATCACCTGTAGAACAAAAAATGTGACACATACTGTAGTCAACTGTCCATGTAAAAAAAAAAGAGGTCAAACATTCATTGATAGATTTTCCTCTTACTGGTATTGATAACTTAATAACTAGCATATAACACTTTTGATGACAAATTCTTTGTGGTCAATGACTGCAGCACATGCTTTGTGAGTTCTTTGGTCTGGCCTCCAGCAGAGATCCAGGAAATGTGCTCCACCAGGACTTTGAGGCACGCCCAGGTCCATTAACACACACCTCTTGGACTCTATACTGTACTTTGCAAATATTCTTCATACCATGAACTTTGGGGTTGATTATCCATGCTGTCTTATAATATTTGTCATCTTATTGTCCATTTTCCATTCATGCTGCTTTACTTACAGTTCCATCTTTACTTAGATTTTTCTTATCTTGTTTAGGATTGTTATGCACCACTTCACCAAAGCTGATTCCTTGTATGTGAAAACATTCTTGGCAATAAACCTGATTCTGACTCTCAATATATTGAATGTTCTTGAAAGGTCGACCTCTCTGAAAGCTGCTTGGCAAGATATTTGTTTTTATTCCCCACGAACATTTGGTGACCTTTACAAATCATCTGCCAACCATCCTAGCAGTCCTGATGACAACCACTGTCCTTGAGTGCACAGTGACCATAATGAATTTACTGCCACTGAACTACATCAGCCTTACATGTACTATATCTGCTTCAATGAAACAACATGGCGTTTATTAAATCAAATACAAATATTCTGGATTTCGTTTTTTACACATTTCCCAAAATTTATTAGAGTTTTCGGGCTGTTCAGGGCAGCTGGTTCTGAAGTTCTGCTACCTTCTCGTCGATTATCTGTCTATGACCTCGGACAGCTCACAGAGGAGGGGTGGATCTTCGTCTTGTAACACACTTACTAAGTATTAAGAGCACTTCTGACATGACGCTTCTGTTGTTCATCAAGGTGACAAATAATAAATATCACTGCAGAGGAGTGTGAGCTTGTGGTCTGTCTCACGTCTGTGCATCATCAGAGTCACAGCTACTATTCCTCTTCCTTTTCCCACTCTCTCCATCTGCTGCTCCGTCATGGTACCCCGCTGTCTGGCCTGCATCAGTCCTTTGGTGAGAAGAGGGCGTTTCGGGGAAGCTCTGCCCAGGCCCCAGCACCTGTCTGACAGTCACGTTCACTCTGGAGCTCTGGATGTACCTGCAGCACACCGCCCAGTCCTCCTCTGACACTGCCTGCACCCCACTGCTGTCCTGCAGGGACGGACTGCAGCCTTCCATTACTGAAGCCATGTGTCCCTGAGGTGCTGGAAGGATGCGTGGGACGGCGTGGTAAAGGAGGCGGCTCTGTCCCGACATCACCATCATGTCCCCGCTGTGCATGAACATAGCAGTGGGGGGGTCCTGTCTGCAGACGCCCCCCAGGAGGAAGATGGCTGACTGGCCAAAGCTATCAGAGAAAATGACAAGATGGTTAATGGAGACTCTTTCCTGAATTCCAACAGCCTGAACTGTTGAAGAATTGTATCCTCTCACCTGAGAGACAGCAGGGGGCGGCTGAGATCTAGTTCAGATTCGTCCACGTGGATTCCCAGAGATGAATCAGACCGGTAGTAGTTGAGGATTCCAGCTTCTGCATTGAAACCAGGGAACCCACAGGCGGCTGTTATTTGGAGGGACAGCGAGTGGAGATCAGCAGGGAAAGGAGTGTAATGGTTGGCGGAGTAGGTCTGTGAATGGAACACCAAAAAGGAACACACATCACAAACATGAAGAGATGTGTTCATACCAGCCTGTTCGCTTCCTTACTCGTCAAATATCGCTGCTCGGTCAGTGGCCTTATGCTTCAAAATATGACACTGTAGGTACCAAACACTTCACTTTGTGTTTTGTCAGACACATTTCATCTATAACAGCCTGTTTACAGACCACATCAAAAACGAAGATAAGATACTTGGTGATACATGATACATGGTTTGATGTGCTGTCAGGTGATGTAGTACAGAAACCCTAAGTAATCATACATTTTATTTTGTCTTGTAATGAGTTTATTTTATGTTTTCTAGAGATCTCAAATTATTTATGTCATTATGTTATCCTGAGATGACGGGGTCATTTTCAGTTTCTCCTATCTCAGGTTAACGGTTGTTTGGTTGCTGTCTTGAGAAAGCAGAGGAAATAAAATGTATGAATGTATGATTGCTTAGTGCTTCTGTAACGTAGTTTGAAGAGTAAGAAAAAACAAATATGGAGGAGGTGGGGTAAATGGATGGGTCAAGCAGTTGCTGGGCTTTCTTTGTTAACATTAAATGCCTGACATAACTTAAATAACACCCATCGGGAAAGTTTATGATCATATTAGTGGTTTTAGACAATGGGACTGTTTATACACAATTCGTGTAACAAGAATCAAAGTGGAACTTTACAGCGGACAGCACCACTCACAGGACATGGCTCCTATTATTCTGAAGGCCTGGGTTGAATGCTGCTGTCTGGATTGGACTTGATTAGCATTTTATTTTTCTGGACAGTCATATGTCACTTACTCTCAGTCACCGGCTGTGTTACTTACCTTGGTGTCCCAGTTGTAATGATAGCCCAGAGTGACCCAGCGCAGCCTCTCCAGAAGAGTCTTTTGTTCTCTCTTTGCAGTGGAGTGGACACTGTGGAGGCATCAAACACAGAGCAACACATGCTGCTAGGAATGGACCAATACACTGCCACTGAGCACATAAACTGGTCAGAAGAAGACTCCACTGATTTAGTACTGGACTGCTGAAACACTGATGTGATGATGATGATGATGATGATGATGATGATAGTATCAAGAAACAATCCATCTTTTTAAATCTCACACATTAAGATAAGATGAGACAGACTTTAATGATTCTACAGCGGGGAATTCACCTGTCATAGCAGCTCGTATACACAAGGTTGATAAGAAATTACTCACAAGGAAGAAAGAGTGTTAAAGAGTGTGTCAGCTGTTGGGATGAAGGACCTGTGGTAGATCTCCGTCTTACATGGTGGGAGTAGCAGTATGTTTCTGAACGAGCTGTTTAAGGCCACCACAGTCTTGTGCACGAAGTGAGAGGACTTTGCTAATATCTTCCTCCCTCATTTTCTCTGTAGAGTCTAGAGGACAGTCAAGGACAGCTGGACATATTGACCACTTTGTTGAGGCCTTTTCTGTCTTCCCCCTCCCCTCCCTGTTGTGTCTGAAGAGAAAAAGTGGCACCGTACACTGAGGGGCCACAAATTTACCACATCAGACACAGTCACCTCAGCCTCACTTACTGTGGTCTGTTGGTGAGGTAGTTAACAGAATATACAGCCAGGTGGTGCTCAACTCCAGCTCCTTCTAGCTTCCCTCTTAGCCGTGATGGCTGTGTTGGAAGCACAAAGTCAAAAAACATGATCCTCACCGCCAATGATTTCCAACTTCTTACTTCCAGTCTTCTCAATTGTTAAAATGTGTTGGCCTACATTACCCACAATACAACTTAAGCCACAAGCAGTGATGAGAAACGGCTGCAGAGGTCTGGTAAGCTCACTTCACACCACCATGTTGTTTGCATTTTCAAACTCATCTGCAGACCGGACCCACGCTGACCCCAGTGACATCACCTGAGGCAGTTTATCAGACTTCAAGCAGTTCTTTTTTGGGACCTGATCTGTGTGTCAGGTGACTCTGTGTGGACGCAGAGGCAGACAGCCCGTCCAGCTCAATCAGGAGTGAAAAAATATGCCTGAGCTGCATTTGCCTAAAATCCTTTAAGGCTTTAAGACACACCAACAGTTAACATGCCCAGGTTCTGGCTCTGACAGATCCAGTCAGGACTGTCAGAGGGGAAGGAGAACAGCTCATCTCACCTGAGGCCGTGTACACTCTTGCCCCAGATGTCCTGGGTCTCAGAGGGAGACATGTGCATGTCCAGGTTGCAGACATTGGGCTTCTGTGGGTATGTCTTCAGACACTGTCTGACCCAGGAGGATTGGGAGCCCAGCAGGAACGGGTTGGAGATGAAGATGAACCCTACAACAACACACAGAGGTACAGTGCTGGTTCATGGGACAGAAAGTGATCATCTGTGCATGCTGAGAAAGTTGCCTGTCCGTTTCATACTGGATCATCTGTATTCAGTGGATGATTTTAGTAATCAGTTGTGTGTCTGTCCATTTACCTGGGTAGCCCTGCAGCCCAAAGGCTCTCCAGTCTCTGACAGGCTGTAATCCAACCCTTGCAGCCTCTGCATCAGTCACTGCAGCAAGGTCCAGTTTAGCTGGAACTATCTATCAATCACACAGACACACAGAGGAACAGCAATCATTAGCTCTGCTGAAGTGACTGACATAAATATTAAAGTGACAGTTCATAGCAGTATGTGTGCTGCATTGTTTTAATGCAGCACACATACTTGGTGTTACATTATGCAAACAATAGGTGGCGCTATTTCTTTCTCAAACTATTTATATATCCACGTGGGTCAAACGCACACATATAGTGACTATGGCTCTATAAGATTTACGGTTTCTCACTTCTTGTGAATCAAGTGCTTCCTTCCCTATCTCCTTCATCCTATTTCCTTAGACTGACGAGGGCAGGTTGATTATATCCAATTCATTTAAAGACCTTTCAAAGAAAGCGTACAATTTAAACATTTATTGAATATTTTCTTCTTCAGCCTGTCTTGTTAACCTGATGCACCTTGTTTTAATATTAATAATGTTAGTCAGTCAGGATGAGGCTGTATCACGTGATTCCTGCGGACTGTTGCGTGTATTTGTCTCGCTGTGACGTCTCCCTCACCTTGTCACTCGGCACACCTGTGGAAAAGTCGATGACCTGGCTGTAATCCGGCGGAGGATTCCTCTTCTTGTAAAACTTGAAGACTTTTCTAAACGCGTCTTCTCCACTCTCCACCAGGGAGGCCGCCATCTTCGCCATGACGTCACTGACCTTTCAACCCACTCGTTCGCCACTCCTGGTATCAACACCGGACTTTACGCATTTAATTATTTTAATATAAACATTTGATACGTGTTTAATTTAAATAATGTATGAAATTATGCCAAAACTTAATGGTTTGACATATTTTCCTGTCACATAGCTGTACCAGTTTGCGTCACGTGATTATACGTCATAGGTCAGAGTAACATACCAAGGACGAAACATGGCAGCGCCGTCTAAGAGAGTGTTCGAGGTCTTCGTGTCTAAAATACCGTGGACGATGGCCAGCAGTGAGTACACTGAACTATTCATATTATCAGTCATACTGGGCGGCAGTAGGATAAGCATGTTAATTCACTCATTTCATTCTGTACACGGTGTAATGCCGTGTGAAGGCCCGGCAGGACTGTCACACCGTCACCTCAAACAGCCTCTGCATGTGAAGTGAAGGCTGGTTGTGTAAATGGCGTTAAAAGAAACAGTTTCCCACAGAGAGACCTTTTTTAACAGACCTTTTCCACAGCAGACATTTTTCACATGAAATAGTGGGGTGAGCACACACTGGTGTGCTCTGTTCCATTGAGGTCAAACAGAGTCCGGGTGCTGCTGTGGTGCATGTTGCTTCACTGGAAAGTCTAAAAGAAAAATAAATGGAACGGAACCTTAATTAGTCTCATTGGAACACCTGTGTTGACCCAACTACTTCATCTCAAAATGGCTGCTGTGAAAAACGTCTGTTGAAACAAGTAACGCACACACATTTCCCAGTCTTTAAAGTTAATAGTTGAACTGTCAGTTTCCAAAGTGACCATTTAAACAGTTTAGATAAAGCAGAGCATCATAATTTCCTGATGGTTTGATTTATTACAGCGCTGTTGTGTGTGTGTGTAACCTTCATGAAGCTGTACTGCTCCTGGTGGTTCAGTCATGAAGACATTACATGCTGGAGTGAAACTCACTGTGTGTTCCTGTTTGTCTTGCAGAGGAGATGAGGGAGTACTTTGGACAGTTTGGCACAGTGAAGAAGTGTCTTCTACCATTCGTAAGTTATCACAGCGTTACAATCACTGACTGACTCATTCTACTGTTATACAAGTTTGATATTCTAGAATTTAGTTCTGTACAACTGTAGATTAATTACACCCACTCTTAGTACACTACACCACTGCTGTATTGTTCATTCTGTGCATTAATTTCCTGACATACAGCACACTTTGCTACTTGCTCCGATTAGATTTAAAAAGACATTACTATCAATAAACATGAATAACCATTAATGAAGAATATTTAACTTTACTGCTGACATTTTTCCAGTCTATTCCTGTTCATACTGTAATGTTTCAGAGTTTTGAGTGTGTTGCTTGCTTTCAGTTTATTTTTTTCAGCATGGTATAAAAATGAACATACAGAGACTTTAAAACTTGTCAAACATTGAAGAGCACTGTTCTTGCCAAAGCTGCAGAATCTTGTGTTTGACTGTGCGCTGTGTGTTCCACCAGGATAAAGACAGAGGCTTCCACAAAGGCTTCTGCTGGGTCGGATTCACGTCAGAGGAAGGACTGAACAATGCTCTGCAGAAAGAGCCGCACATACTGGAGGGAGCCAAGGTAAATGTCAGATGGTGTCCATCAACAAAGTAATATCTCTATATTTCTGAATGTGTTCTGTCATGTCACATACCTGCTGCTCAGGAGTGTACATAAGGCACAGTACAAACAAGTGTATTATTATTATTCTAATCAGAAGCTGAACATATTGACATTATGTATGGATCATATTCTTATCTTCTCCTCCTCTCTGTTTGTTTCCAGCTCCAGGTTCAGAGGAACAGACGTCTGTTTGTAGTGCAGAAGACAAACAGAGACCTTGAATTTGACTGAAGTGTGGATGAGACAGATAGACAGACAGACAGACATGTCTGTTTGTTCTTCTCAGGCTCAGATTCACTGACAGTGTTTGTTCTTGCTGCTTCTGCTACTCCATATTTGAAATGTCTGTGGTTCTGTAGGGGCCATAAACAAACTGAGACCAGTTTCCATTCTTAAGTCTCTTCAAGAACTGAGGGTGTCCCTCCTCATTTTGTACACCTTCAGTAAATTTGGGCCTGAACGTTATTGTAATTGTTTTAACAGATTGTCCAGTCATGATGTCTTTATTTATTGGCAGTCAGTGTTAAACTTCACCACCCCATCACACACCATCAACAGTAGATAGCAGGTTCATGCTAGCTTGTAAGGTTTATCAAACATCACTCTCTAATGTCCAGTGTATGGCAATAAAATGACCTGTAATCTATTACTTTATCTGTGTTCTGACTATTTTAAATGGAGTAAAGGATTCTAGTACTGAGTACCACCACTGTCTATGGCAGACAGCAGCATAAATCCTGCACATCAAGGGCAATAAACTCCTGCCGTTCTTCTGACCTTCTACTGGAGTCCAGAGTCAGTCAGTTTTAGCATTTCCTTTTTGTTGTCTTACGTGCCCATGAAAATGGATGGATCAGAATGTTCAATAAAAGTCTTCTTTTTCACTCCTTTGATTTGAAGCTTTATTTTTCTTAATTTATGTTTTCTAAAACTCAGTTTTATTAGAAGTTTTCTGATTACTAACATGCAACCCACTGGCTGTGGGTGGAGGCAGTTCCAAAATTACTCTTAAAATTTAAAGTCTGAAACAAAGTTCATTTTTTTAAATCTGTAAGAAATCCTACGGTTTGCAGGTGTCATAAATGCAGCAATTTTACATTGGGAGGCATCCGAAATTCCCATTTATATTGAACGCAGCATGGATGACGTACTGGCTGTGGGCGGAGCTAGTTCCTGCAGCTGGTGAAGTGGTGAACAGCTGACCGTCGCGTGTGACGCGGGTGATAAGCGTCATCGTATTCGCCGGACGTGTAGTTCTAATGCCTCACTAACAGCGACAGCCCAGGCCCAGGCTTACATCACAACCACATTAACGCTCGCTGAACCGCACCGATGGGAAACATGGCGGTAAACTCTCTCTGTGTTTCAGAGGACCTTGCGAGGCTGCTAGCAAATTGAAATTCAGCTGCCTTCACTTCCTCTAAGTCAGGACTACGGTTACCAGAATTCTCTGCGCTCACGTGGCGAAGAGGTCAAAACAAAACCGGTGACTGAAAGACAGACAGCGCGAGCGGCAACTGGTAAGATAGTTATTGTACATAAAGTGTTAGTGTTCACTGTGTGTGTGTGTGTGTGTGTGTGAGAAAGAGAGAGAGAGAGAGAGAGAGAGGGAGGGGCTAGTGTCTAATAACTGCTGTTCAACACTCGTGTAGCCAGTCTTTGCATAACACACACACGAGTGGTGTTTAGGTATCCACCGCCATATACATGTATGTATGTACACACTAACGCTAAGTTAAGGTCAGACCGTCAGAGCAGAGCTCTTCTTCCCGCTTTCACTTCTACAGTGACACGAGCGTCTTTCTATGTATGTATATGGTATTGAAGAGGCTGCATTGCAGACTGGAGATGTGGAGCTGACACTGACATCTTATTTACCAGATAGGGAACATTGTAATGAAATGAAGCATTGTGGGAAATGTAGGATTTATTGTTTTAGCAATATTGTAGTAAAACTTTAAGATGTCAGTGTACTACAGCTGTTTTGTTTTCAAACATTGTTTTATCATTTTGTCTTCCAACTTTGTGGAAACCGTCTTCTCTTAAATTAAAGAGGATATAAACTGTGACATGATTATCACACATTTGAGTCAGTGACTCAACAGTCATTGACTGTTGATGACTCTGTTGACACTGTGACAGCCTGGACAGAGGTGCGCCTGCTGCAGTGGTGCAGCCTGAGATAATGTGATGGTCAGGCCTCGCATGAGTTTACCAAACAGAAGCTCAGCTGCGTCCTGAACTTAAATGTCTTTGCATTAGAGGCAAAACCTGGACAAAGCTTGAGTGAGCAGGTGAGCTGTGCAGAGAGTGCAGAGAACAGGCTGCAAACTGACTGTAAGAACACACAGATTTTCTACATGAGTGACCTGTATTTGAGAGTGCGCCCTCTGCTGGCTCTGCTCTGTAAATGTCTTTTCAACAGTTGCAGTGAAGCAGTCATAAGCTCTTACATATCTGTCTAAAAAAATACATGAGCAAGAATCACAAGAAAAATCTATTTAGAATCTAAGACATAAAATTAGAGCAGCAGCTAAAATATGAAATATAATATAAAGTTTAAAACAATTAGTAATTCTGAGGTAGCCTGGAGTGTAACATTTACAAACTGTAATAGATTATACATAAAAAAAATGAATGTAATGTAATCTGAATACTTTTGGATTACTTCAAAATCAAATATTATATAACAGTAATATTTCACCTGTTACTAAAAAGTTGACATGCTCACAAATCTTTCTCTTAAACATTTTCAGTACAGATGTTATGGTTACAGATGATTGTTTGAGCGCCCAGGTGTCGTTCAGCCTGCCTCAGGTCTGCTGATGAGCCACGTCTCTGCTGATTTTTAGATCAGATTTTAGATCAGCCAGGAGGCAGCAGAGGCAGGACTTCCTGGCGGTGTCCAGCGCGGCATATTTTGATCTTGAAAGCATCGCTGCAGAAACCTGTGGGTGAAGTCACTCATGCTCTGTCCGTTCTTTACACCGTCACTGGTCCCTGGAGTCACGTCTGCAGATCTTCACCTCACATCAGCCTGTTTGTTATTCTCTCTCATAGAAATAAACTGACAGATCTGAATGAAGTCATAAAAGATAGAAAAGCATCAGAATTTACCCATGATGCTTGGGTCGTGAGGTCATGTCTTCAGGATTTTTCTCAGAATTTTGTCCTTTCACCATTGACCTCAGCATTTCATCTACAGACACGTAAACATGTTCTGATATTTACCTGGAGGTGGTGTTGTTGGTGTTGGTGGGGGAGTCCTGGCTTCCTCTGCTCCCTTTAACATCACAACATTGAGGCCCCAGGCTGCCATCAAACATACACATGTATTGGGGACATTCATGGAAGACTGTAGATGAGTCAGCGGTGTACACTGGGACTGGAGTATTATCTGCTCACATGGTGTTACAGAACTGACTCACCTGAGCTGGAGACTGAATGAAGTGAGTTTTCTGATGGAAACCACAAAGGTTCTGATGGGATCTCCATGCAGAATTTTAACAGGTCCACTTAATGCAACCTTTGATTCATTGTGGTATTGTTGAATAACAACAAACCTCTTTAAGGGTTAGGGTTTAGATGTTCTTTAACTAATTCAGGGCTGTCCAAACTTCTTTTACACAGGGCCAGATTTGACAATGTGAAGATGTCCGGGGGCCAATACCAACATTTTAAAAAATGGCGTCAAATTTAAAAGCCAGCTCTTCTTTTCTTTCACATCTGGAGTCAGATAACAGAATAAATTGTGTGGAATACATTAAACTTACATGAAGTTGTCATGTTCATTTTAAACATGACTTATTATGAGTAATGCAAAGTCTGTTAACATTTAAGTTTAAAACGTGTCACTCTTGCTCTTCTCTTTCAGAAAGTATATTATTTAGTATATATTTTGTGTCACGTCTAAGGACATAACTGCTGGTGTTGTATATCTGTAAAGGTTATGTCAACCCAAAAAATGATTGAATGTCCTCCGGGCCAGACTTTGGACATGCATGAGCTAATAGATATAATCATGAAATTAAATCTACAGACACAAACAGAAAATGTGAAGTAAAATAAACACTAAATGTGGATTTTGAGCATTGAAAGAAGAAGAAGTAACCTTTTTTAAATGTGTGTGTGTGTATCTGTTTGACAAAAATCTATGTTTACTGCCTGTGTGTGTGTCCAAACATCTCACCTGCCTTTAATGCTCATGTGACAAAACATGTTAGATTTTAATCCAAAAGTGATCCTTCATGAAGAGTCCCAGTTGTGTCAGTTCTCCACTTGAAATATGAGGAAGAGAGAACAGGGACAGTGTGAGTGTTGATGATGCTTTGACCAGACCATTTTCTCACCTGTGGCGTTGTGAGACTGTATACTGTTTAATCTCCGCTTTTATTGAAGTAAAGTTTGACAGATCTCTGTCAGATTTATCTGAGCTGTGGATTTGACATGTATGAAGTACAGGTGAAGTGTTCTGTCTAAAGTCTGTGTGAATGGTGAGAACCAAAGATGACCCCATGACTGGCTTCTGAAATAAACTGCTCACACTTTTCTCTCTTTTCTTCCTCGCTCTATCACATTACACATTTTTCATGAGGAGCACTCATTCCTCGTGTCCCTTTCTCCTCCCACAGTGCCTCTGATGGCTGGTCGGCTCCTCAAAGTCTCCTCTCTGGCCACAGCGGTGTTCGCCTCCTCTGGGTTTTACCTCTACTCCAGACAGCTGGACCTGAATGACCTCAGCGTGATCCGCTTCGGACGAGCTGCAGCCACGGTGAGTCTCCATTTGTGGATTGTGGATCTGATGCACACCCTTCAGTTTAAATTCATGGTGCAGACCCGAATGCTGTAGATTATTCAGAAATAAGCCTGATATATTTTACTGCTGTTGTCTTTGGATCATACATATTCTGTATACCTGTATCTTGCTAGTTTCCATAAGCATGCTGTGGCGAGCTGCATCATAGATTTCACACTTGTTTCAGATTGGTGTCTATACATCACACTGATACTGCTTTTGCTTTATTGTTCAGTTTAGTCAGTGTCACATGTCACTGCTCTGTTTGTCTGCAGACGGCAGTCATCAGCTATGATTACCTGACTGCTTTCAAACATGTGGAATACGGCACAGAGGAGTACTCTGCACTCAGGTCAAAGGTGGGTGGATACTTGGGATGGTATTTAGATATGTATTATGATCCTAATTCAATTTGATGTTAAGATTTATTCTGATATTTGTTTCTTTAACACTCGACCACACACAACATGTCGTTCAGTCTTTCTATCATTTAAAGAATCGTGAAAAAGGTCCTGTTCACATCTAACGTTTACATGCCTCTTGAGTGACAAATCAGATCTTGCTTCCTCACACTATATGCACTTATGCAATATAAAGATGTTAAAAATATTCCTGTGGAAGTGGTGTTGGAAAATGGATCCTCTGTCTTTGCTATTGATTGTGTTCTAGAAAAACGAGAAACACATTTTGATTCCTTATTTTCTGGAAGTAGTTCATCAGAATGGAATAACTGTTCTTACAAGGATAGTTCATCTTGAAGATAATATCACTGAAAAAGAAGTTACTGAGACAATTGGCAGGCTTAAACTGAGAGAAGTAACTGGTATTGATAGTCTGCCTGGTGAATTACTGAAACGACCCTGTTTATGTCCAGTTTTATATAATCTCGTAAAAAAATGTTCTCGATTAGTTTTGAGTACAGCGTGGTTGCCTCTGGGACAAACGAAAGACATAATGTTTTTTACACAAAAACAATTTCCTGTATTTGCTTAATTTACAAGGACAAAATAAGTAATAATTAGTTGTAGAAGTTTCTTTACAAAGTCTAAAAAGTTTGTCCTAATTCAACAACTCACAAAACTGTGCCTAAACTTTGAGCAGCTGTGGGCTGCACAGAGGGGCGAAGAGTAATTGATGTGCTAGCTTATCTTCACTGTGGCTGTATACGTAGGGTCTGTACGCAAAACATATGTGAGAGTCCAACTTCTCTTTTCTTCTCCTTTATGAGTGATATGGTATATTCTGTGTACTCTCATAGTCTCTAACGGATGGCGAGGATCTGTCATCAATGCAACACTTTGTTTGTCTGTGGGAACCTAGTGCATGAAAACAAACACACCAGTGGTGTGGCGGTCAAAAACTAGTTTGGTTCTTTCTCTGGCAACACACCTGTGCCTCGCTGTACCTGCCCTACCTTCATAGATTACACCATATTGCCACCTGCTGGACAAACATTTGTGCACATGCTGTAGCCATTTAGTAAAGAATAATACTTTTCCCAACTCAGCGCCTCTTCAAACTGTGTCTTCATGTCAGCTTACAGGACATCAGATGAGTAGGCGGTCCTTCAATACACGTAGCTGAAAGAACGTGGTTCCATACGGCCCAGACCACCTTTGAATGTGGTCTGAGTGATCAGCTTTTAATGGTCCTTTGGTATGACTGGGTTGCTTTCACAACTGTACTTAGAGCAATCCATGTGTATGTCCACCAAAGATTCCCTCTTGTAGCTCTGGTTTGGTCTCCACCAACTCCTGAGCAGGTAGTGAACTGTGGGTGTATCAGAATTTTTTCTTAGAAAGCAGCTCCCTGCAGCAGCTGCTGGAAACCAGGCTGACAGCAATGAGACTGAACCAAAGGTCTTGTGATTCTCTGTGAGTTCATCACAAAGAAATAAACGTAAGTAGACAAGAAACTGTTGAGCAGCATCTGTGCTGTCTGGACATCAGACTGTATTAATCTTCATAGTTGAACCCACTAAACGGGATCATATTTGCAGGGGAAATCCCACTAGTAGGATAAAAGTAATAACAGTAAATGTCAGCTGATATGCATTGAGTGATTTGTGCTTGCGTCTGTTAAAAGGCCACAGCTCAGTCAGGTTCACTCAGCAGACTGCTGCTGGAAAGGTCAGAGACCACCTGGTCTGACAAAAAGTGCACAGAGAGCTCGGCTGCAGCAAGAGAGCTGCAGTGAACCTTGAAGAGCATGGTTCAGCATGGCTGGCATTGTGTGTGTGTGTGACACACACACACAGACACTCAGTACAGCCCCTTGGGCTCTGCTGGTCAAGCCTGGCTACACGTGCTGATTAGAATTAATGCATAGTGCTGATTTAATACAGAGAGGAGGCTCACCTCCTAATTATTATGAAGTCATACAGGTGAAGCATCGGCACAGAGGATCCTCACTTATTTAGCATCTTTATGCTGCTGATTTTTCTTGCATTGTCATTTTCTGTCTAAATTAGGCATGCCGGCCGTTAATCGTTCATCATAAGAGCAGTTATGCATTGATGGGTTTCCGATGGATTGCCACACTGGAGGATGGCTCGTAACCAAAGCATGCTGTGTGTGCAGGTCTGAGACCATGCTCTGTGCTGCCAATCAAGTGTGGTAGAGGGCGAGGGATTCAGAGAGCTAGTTGGGTACACACTCATTGAGACAATGGATCACCGGACTAGAAGGAATTCCCCTGACAACAACAAAACACTGACTGGAAACTGATGACTTTCCACATGATGGATAATGAGTTACATTAACACTAACCAGTTCCCTGTACGACAGATAGTTGGATGGCGGTTTGATATGAATTACTGATTGATCAATGACTAAACAATAGAATCAGCATCGTCTTTCAACTTTCTAAAGCAGTTTCAACAAAAATTGAACCTTTATGAAGACTTACTGTTGGATAAGATTACATTATACTCCACTGTTTGAGCTAGGTGGACCTTTATAAACAGAGTCAGTATATCGGTAAAATGAAAAAGGCATTGACATTCAAATCATTTCTGACAGATGAAGACATCATGTCAGCACCCTCCGACCTCCAACTGCATGTTTATTTCTTGTCACAAGGGATACATTTGACTGCACGGTTAATGAACTCTCGTCTCATCTTCCCCGTCGCCCTGTTAGCGTTTGTCTCATGTTCACCTCTCAGCAGAGCAGCCGAGCTGCTTTCAGCCTCTCAAGAAGAGCTTCACTCAAAAGCCACTTAAGCAGCCAGTCTTCCAGGCTCATCAAAGGCTGCCCTGAGTGAACCGAGGGGCCATTCACAGCCAATTAGAGTGTATCACAGAACAAGCATGGGAGCACTCTCAAGTCTGCCAAATGAGTGGCGGAACATGCCCTGCAATGAGAGAACAGATGGACTGCTTTTTGTCCTCTGAAGCTAGCTAAGTTGTGCTGTGATTTCTCCCGACCTCAGAGAGCACGCCGTGGCTCCACACTACATTAAACTCCTATGTGACATGTAGCAAAGACTCCATGACCAGGAAAAATAAGTTGATTAAGTATCACTCAGCTCTGCCAGGAAGTTAACAGACAGCATGTGTCTGGGAAATGTCAGTGTCTGCTCACGTTTAAGGGGTTATAAATGTGAATGCTGTGAATTGGCCTTAGGTTATGCTAGACCTATGCTAGACCTAGCCTAGTCTCGTATAACCAGACCTCCCTCCACAGTGCCATGTCTGTGCTGAAGAAAGGTCTGGCTGAAGCCGTTGTCATTCTGGTATTGGAGAAAGAAAATACTCTGGCTTGCTTGTCATTCTTGCAACCAATCATAGTCATCTTGGGCAGTGCTAATGAGGGTGCAGTGATGGTGTGCTAGCAAAATAGTATTTGCTGGAACTTGTTTTGGTGGAACTTTTGCAGATGGGGAGGTGAGCCCTGGCATTAAAATGGCTAAATCCAAAAGTTTGTTTATATTCATGCCGTTAGCAACCAGGTTAGGGGTTACAGTTAGGGTTCCTAGCTAGTGATATGAAAAAAACTGTTGATCTACAAATCAGTGCTGGGCTTTCTCTATTGCCACTATCCAGTGCCTGGTGCATCTTAGTGTTCACTGTATACATAATTTTCCATTGAACTATAGTATTCTACTGGGGCGGCTGTGGCTCGGAGGTAGAGCCGGTTGTCCACTAATCAGTTCGATCCCCTCCATTCTGCATGTTGAAGTGTCCTTGGGAAAGATACTGAAATTCCTGAAGGCTGTGCCATCGGTGTGTGAATGTGTATGAATGGTTAGCTCCTCAAAATGATGAGCAGTTGGCATCTTGCATGGCAACCAATGCCATCAGTGTATGAATGTGTGTAAATGAGTGAATAAGATAGGTACTGTAAAGCGCTTTCAGTGGTCGGAAGACTAGAAAGGTGCTATATAAGTACAGTCCATTTACCATTTATTCTGTGTCCTTGGTTTGTTGGACATTGAATTTCCATCAATAAATCAATCTAATATTTATCTTATCTTATGTCTGAATATGTCACAAAATCTTTTTTGGTGGTTAGGTTGTCTTGATTGATTGATGGCTCGCCATTTAAGATGTGTATCGCTATTTGTTTGTTTTTAAAAAAATGAATGATGATATACCACAACTTGAGGCCATAAGAAGCATCCTCATTAAATGCATGAGTGTACATTATGGTACACTGAGAGCCTCACTGGGTGGTGGAGGTCAACCAAATGAAAAGATAAGCAAAAAATCAGTCCTCATAAAATACCCATACAGTACCCATAAAATGTACCAACAGAGCTGGCTGCCATTCACTATAAATGGAACTGGAAGGACAACTTTATGCAAATTTGCTCCAGTGTACAGGAACCTGCTGTCTGCTGGAGAACAAAAAAAGCACAATTGTTTGTTTTAATTCCTTCAGGAACCAGAAGTACAGCCGTTCATTTGAGCTCAACTGTTAAGAAGCACATTAAACAATGTGGGCTGGTCCAGCAAAAAAATTAAACTTGGATACACTTTTGTTGAAGTCCAACTTTCTATGAATATATTTTTTTAACATGAATGTTGAATTTTTGTAATTTTCTTCTCATGTATAGCAATGAACGATAAAATTATCTCTCTTATGATAACACCGAAAACTGACTTGCTGCTGAGAATGCAAAAACACTTGAAGAAGTCATACAGATCAGGGAGCTCGGAGCAGCGGCTGCGACACCCCATCGCTGATGAATGTTCATGAATGTAACTTTTATTTTTTTTTCAAAGATATTTCTTTTGGGTTTGTCACATTTTATTTGACAGAGAAAGTGGGGATTAAGATGGGGGGGGGGGGGGGGGGGGGGGGAGGCAAGGGAGAATTTGTATTTTCTGTTGAGACTGATGAAAAAGTCACCTTTTATCCCCAGCCCACCATCAAAAAGGAAACATTATCCTGCCCACCTGTTCTTAAGTCATGAATGCAATCAAGAAAACAATTCAGATCAGACCTAGAAAATACAGGTAGAGCTAGATATTTTTTTTTCTTCTGTACACTTCAGTCAGTGTGTATGAAATATATCTAAGGTACTGTAGAGTATGTATTTTACTGTTCATTTCTCATGCAAGCTGCTCTGACACTCCAGCGAGCACCATATTTTATTCTTTGTGGACATCCGCTTTAGAACCATAGAGTGGAGATGAAGCGATAACTGCAGTTTTTCATTTCCACAGAGCACAACCATGCAGCTCTGTGAAACATGCATACTAATGAGTCTAAAATGTGGTTTTCCTAAGGTTTCAATCCTATTACTACTAGGCTTTATTACTATTATTATTACAAACATATGCACTTCACTCCACATTTGTCTCTCACTGTCTCAGTTTTCCTCCTCTTTGTCTTTACAGATACCCTCTCCTCTTCGTGCTGATGGCACAGATTAAAAGACAAAAGAATGACAGAAATTAAAATCCACATCAATAGAAACCAAACAAGACCAAAAACACGGGAGAGCGCTTGGTGATGGACATAGGTCCTTATCTCTGAACTGAGTCCTAAACGCCTCTCCTCTCTTTCTCCCTTTTTCTCCCTCCTCCTCTCTCCCCCTCTCTGGGAGTTCATTATCGGCATCTCATTATAAGCCAGACAAACAGATGATTGGGGAATTAAATGTAGCTTATTTAACTGACATGAATAATGTGTGATGGGCCTGGCTGAGGCCAAGGTTGTTTGGGGTGGTGTCTCAAAGGTTTCAAACCGGTTTAAAACACTGTAAACCTGAAGTGCAACATTATCAAGATGCCCCAAATAAAGATGTAGAGATGAACTCAATATGTTACCTCTAAACAACTTTAAATAGCATGCGAGTTCAGAAAGAACGCATCCCACTGCATACAAAGCAGTGTGTTGTTATGGCTTTGGGTAAGTGGCTCAGCTGTTCATTCAGTGCTGTTCATATAACCAGTATGTAAATAGTTTTTTACCCAATACAAACTAATTTATTGCCAAACAGGTTTTCACATGGGACGGCTGCTCTACCAACTGAGCTAAACACCGCCCCCATGTCAGAACATTAATATAACAATGAATATCTGTAGCACCAGCTAACTAAACCTTTGAACTGGTGGTTCGATGCTAGTCTCTGTGTTGAAGTGTCGCTGAGCAAGATAGTGAACCTCAAATTGCTCCTGATGCTGTGCCATCAGCGTGGGAATGCGTATGAATGGTTAGGTCCCAAAAACTGATGAACAGATGGCACCTCTTTCCTAAGGTTGGTTGTAAACTGCACAAACATTCTCATCATATATTTACATACATGTGCAGCAGCATCCTAATTGTCCACAGAGCCCAGTTTAGCACTGTTGTTTGGTACATGATGCTCTGATTAACATCGGTATAACTTGAGTATTTTGGGCAAATGCTGTGATGGCATACAGAAAGATTGAGTCTTTGATTGTGAGATGCAAATTGAAAGCATCCTCATGAGGAGATGAGAGTACACCACAAGTCACAAGGTTATTTTAGGGAATGGCGTGAAAAAAGGAGAATAAGAGGGAGGAGGAGGGGGAGATGATGAAATGGTGACAGCGAGGACAAACAGATACTGATGTCTAATGATCCCCTTGCCTCCTCAGCTGCATGAGAAAAAAGGCAGAAGCGTAAAGCTGATTTGGGGAAGCAGCCATTTTGAAGGTGGCTTTTCATGGCTGAGATGAAACAGAGAACAAAACGCTGATTCACTCTGCACATCTGCATGGTATCATGCAAATTCTCTTTCAAAACCACCCCAAGGTTAGAGTTAAAGAGTTGTCTTTTACCCATATTTCAGTGAATGTGTGTGAGGTTGTCTCATTGAGGTTGTCACATTTAATATGAGGGCACAGTGGGAAAGGAAATCAAAGGCTGTGCTGATGGTGATTAGTGGCTTCTCTTCCCTGCATCAGCTGCTGTGACAATAAGATCGTCTATATTTTTCATATCCATCATTTAGCTGACTTTCTTACCCACAGAGTGTGAACTGGTTAGAGGGTTCAGTGCTTCCTCAGGGATGGTTGAGAAATGACTGAAGAACATTCACAATCACATGAATTATAATCACCTTGGTACTTTTTATTTGTCCCTTTCTCGTCTTGAAACAAATCTCTCAAACAAAACTATGAGACTTCAGATTTGTGGATAATTTCTTTCGATGTAGTCATGGAGGGGACACTATCTGCTTTGGTGACCTCAGAATTTCTTCTACTCTTCATGAGTGAGGATAAAATCGAGCATGAAATTGACAAGTGGATTGGTCCACAGCTGCAGTAACGTTTTATTGGAGCATTGTGGTGAAGAGGGGGTTGAGTAGAGCTGTCAAAAAGGAGCCAGCTGGGATACTTTGGGCATCTGGTAAGGATGACTCCTGGGCACCTTCCTTTTGAGGTTTTCTGGGAGCGTCCCATTGGTTGGAAACCCTAAAGACATGCAACCCTGGGAAGACCTCATGATCCTCCAGAGGAGATGAAAGACATTACTTCAGAGGGTGAAATCTGGACTACCTTACCTAACCTGCTGCCACCGTAACCCAGCCCCAGATGATCAGTGTAAAATGGATGAAGTGAAGTTGGGTAGGGTCCTCTTCTATTGCCACATGAGTCTCAGGTTTCTTCAGCGTTCCTAATACTGCTGCCAGTGTTAGTTTTCTATATCTACCGGTCTTTGGATCAAGTGTATTTTGGTTCAGATTGTGTCTCTTTCTTAAATTTCAGAGGTTGCCTATGGTCATATCTTGGATGTATCTGGCATGTCCCTCACATGTAAAGTAAAATAAATGCTAAGATAAAGTAGCTATTACAGTTCCAATGAGGCTTTAGTTCTTTTGGTTGGGAAGAGAAACAAAATAAAAAATAGCTTGGAGCAGAAACGTTTTATCTTTTCTGCATTGACTCATTCAGTTTCCCTGAAAGTTTGAGTTGAGGTTTTATGAACTGATCAGTGAAGGTCAGATTTATTAGTAATACACTGAAATTATAAATCATTACCTTACCATGCTGCATTATATCTGTCTGAGGTAATACAGGAAAAGTAGAGTCTAGAGCTGGATTTATACTTCAAAGACTGAACGGTCAGCATGGGCTTTCCTAGAGGCTGCACCGTTTGTTACACCCTGCAATATGAACTTATGTGGTGCACATCATATCGACTCGTGCTTTTACTTTCAAAGCACAACCAGCAGTGAAGCTTAAGTAAGCAAGTTTAGCCCTCACAGCACTAGAAGAAAAATAATATGCTCACCAAATTTCATGAATATTTTGCAGCAGAGAGGTTGGAGGGTGTGTAACGTACACAGTTGGCATTTTGGCCTGAGGTTGGCATGGAGAAAAAAAGTTCTCATTGTATTAAATGATAATCTGCCTGTTAGATTTAGATTTTGTTTTTACAGCAGGAAGTTTAGGCTTGTTGGCAATAATAGAGGAAGGGTTGTGTTATTTGACTGGGCTGCATATAATTTAACCTGTACTTTATTCTCTCCATTGGGAATGTTAGAAAAAAACTGAATAGGAATGTTCCTTATTCCTTGAATTGGGTGTTCTACATTTTTGCCTTCATTTGATAAAGTGGAGAGACAAACAGAAAACATGATGAGAGAGATAACGTCCTGGAGCTGGCTGGATTCAAATGGGACACGTTGCTATTATGTGAGATTGGGGACCAGTGGTTTATAAACCTGGGGATCAGGACATAAAAGACAATTTCCAGGGCTCTGTAAATTCTTGATGATATTCAAACAGTGGACAAGAACTCAAAAACACTATATACTATAGACTATATACTCCAATACATCAGTCAGCCATAACATTATGACCACCTGCCTAATATTGTGTCTCCCATTTGCTGCCAAAACAGCCCTGAACCCTAGTGAGCAGCAGATCATCTAAGTCCACCTCGGATTTGTTTGTCCATCACAACCCACAGATACTTGATTGGATTGAGATCTGGGGAATTTGCAGGCCAAGTCAACACCATTTTTGCTTTGTGGCATGGCGCATTATCCTGATGAAAGAGGCCTCTGCCATCAGGTAATATCACAACTCTTAAAGGTTTAGAGCCACTATCTTAGACCAGTCATCTGCTGTGGAGAAATAAGTCAAGTTTGGTCTATTACCTAGAAAGTCAGCTGCCTTCATGAGTTTGTCTCACACAACAGATATGTAGTAGTGGTGGTCGTAGTGGGTACAGTGGTAGTAGTTGTTGTTATGCCCCTGACCTATAGTAACCACTGTCCACCTCTGTCCATCATTCCACAGATTCTAGTATTTGACAGGCTACGCTTCATCTTTCCACCAGCAGATGTCAGCATTGACCACATTCCTCAGTGTATCAGCACTGCTGTTCTCCCACAGGAAAAAGGGAGGGTACTCAGCTTTAGATAAGTGCCCACCACCACTCCTCAAGCTCGAGCTCTTCTGAGGGACACACTATGTAAATACTGGGGTGGGGCTAGATAACTGCTGACCTTGGCGAGCTCATGGTAGCAGCTTATCAGCCAAACAAGTCTGAGGTGGGAAAATCCTTGAGGGGTATGGAGAGGAGGGAACGTTTAACATTTGCTTCCCAGCTGCCTGCTGTTGTTAGATCATCGCTGACAAGCTGATCTCCAGCAGCAGCACAAATACTCCATTTCTCCGTCTGTGCTGCTCGCTCTGTGCCACCCAGGGCGAAAGAGTCAAACAGCAGCTGGCACGGCGCCTTCAGAGCATTAGATTTAAATGTTCCATGTATTTCAAGGAGTGGCCACTCAAACATGATGTGTCATGAACAAAAAACAGAGAAGAGCTTTTATTTTTCATCATGATCACATTATTACGCTTCCATATAGCTTGTTGTGTAACATGTTTTAGCACAGCTGCAGGTGATGTCTGTGCTTAAGCTACAGAACATAAAATCCTCTTAGCATTTTTGTTTCACATTTTTTGTTGTTGTATTGTTCTTCAGACTGTACAAAGTTAAGACACACTGACTGATGTTAAATCCTTGACTAAATATCCAGTATGGCACAGCTGCCATCAGATGTTTAATGTCCTAAAAATCTTTTAGGTTCTTGGGATTTTCTCTCTCTCACCAAACAAAGTCTGGTCAAAATCTCAACAGCAGCATTTGAAAAAGCTGGAAGCATTGTTGCTGAAGCTTAGATAGATCCCATGTAATCTAAGTAAAGGCTCGTTGTGTGCTCCTGAATGCACCATGGATCACATACAGCAAAGGAAAGTGATGAGAAAAGTTAAGTTAATTTATACAAATACAGTGCTGATGTGAACAATGTGTTTTTTGTGTTATATGAGCACTTTGAGTTATATTGTCATGTTGGCATCTTATTAAAATCTCCAAAAGCATCCATGCTCTCTAGACTTACATTTAGGTCCATGCCTGTTCTCTTTACATGACCATCATTTAGGCCTCAGTTATGTAGTGAACATCTGTAGTAGCAGCAGCAGCAGCAGCAGTAGTAGAAAACCTCTGGTACCTTTGAGCCTGTTCACATCTGGCATCAACTTGTATCTTGGTTGATCCCATCCCATTAGGATGCATCGCCAATGACCATCTCTGATCAGATCTTAATTCTCTATATGCAACTAAATGGGTACATAATTTCAGTTTGCAAAGACCAAATCATTTCTTGTTGTCAAACAGACCACTCGGCAAGTGTGTCCTGTATGTGAGTCTTCTACACTTGTATGTAGAGCTGTGATCCGACCACCCAAAAGACACTTTCATACCAGGTGTAAGCAGGATCATTAAGGTAAACTGATGGTAATGTCCAATGGCAGAGCAGGATGGTCTCTGTTCCTCTGTATGTTGACATACTTGGTGTGTGGATCCTGATGTGGATGTGTGATGAATACTGTGCCTACTTTGACTGCTTCCGACAACTGGCTGACAAATCTCTATCCTTTTAGCAGAAGAGCCTCAGATTCAATTTAATACAACTTTACTAATCCACGAAACCCCACAGAGTGACAGTGTCAGGATAATGTCCTACTGATATATGATGTGAACGGAATGTATGTTACTGTATAATCAATGAATACAATTAGACTTAATTAGAAAGATAAATCTGAATAAAATTAAGTGTAAATGCAAAACAGATAACAGAGATATACTTTACAATAATGTAAAGCAGGTCAGGTTTATCGTGAAGTTATAGAACGTGTTCCCTGAAGGGATATTATAAGATCTGAAATAAAGGGATTGAAATGTTTTTGACGTTTCCTGCTCTGACAGAGTTTTAATGCAGTACTTTTGAGTAATCCAGTAAAACCCATCCTCTGCCCTTGGTAGAGCTACTGCTCTATGTATCATTTTGTCATCAGTTCCGACTATTATTTACACTGCTTTTGAAAAATATGAAATGTATCTAGCTTTAGTTCCTGATGTGAACGACATTTTACCTTTGAATCCATGACTTGCTTTATCAGCACCAACCAGCTTCCAGAGGAAGAATGCCATATTGATCATAAATTTTCATGAATGCATCAGAGAGAACAGATTGTTAAAGATGGCACACTGATCTCATCCCTAGCCTTCCCTCAGCAGTTTGTTAGGCGGCACCCTCTCGTAGTAGTAGCAGTTATGATGGGCGCAAAAGAAGAAGAAGAAGTCAGGTGATGTTGTATGAAGAGCAACAAAGTCTGCATAGGTTGAAGGCTGGGGTGGATGGATGGGTCAAACAAACACAGACATTTCACTCAGGATACTGCTGTTCATATCCTGTGTGAAACCAAAACATTGACTTTACACTATAGAATACTTAACTCATGTTATGTTATGTCATGTTATGTTATCAAGTTATGTCATAACTTGTGTCACTTAAGTTATGTAACTGCGTAAATACTTTTAACCCCAACCATGATCTTTTCCTAAACTTAACCAAGACTTTTTGGTTCCTGAACTTCATCGAGAAGTTTTGGTTTCTAAACGTAACCGAGAAGTTTTGGTTGCTAAACCTAACCAATGTGATCTCCTCACCTCATGGAGATAAATGTCTGATAAGTCTGTCACTGGTGTTCTTCATATTCGTATATGTTGTTTTGGAAATCATTGGCAATCGACATATTCAATCGTTTAGGTATTAGGACAACATGTTGCTGATGCTAGTATTTTACACAAGTACAGCCAAGCCTATTAATCTTTTAAGCTGTGTCAGCAACAAGCGAACACTGTAACATGCATGTTGATTTTTTGCACCCCACCGTAACAAAATCTTTAACTTGCTCTGTGGAGCTCTGGCATCAGTCTGTAGACTTTATTGCCCGATTTTCTTGGTGGAGAAACTGCTCCCATAAATGTCTGCAGAGGCAATGCGCAGCAGCCAGTGCATCTCTAACCCTCCATTTATTGTAAATGAAAATTAGAAAGTGAAGATACTATACCCAAGTAAAGGAATAAGGCTTAGCCTGGTGTGTGGGTAGAGAGTGAAAATGTTTGCAGATTATTATTCTAAATGTGTGACAAAACAGGCCTCTGGGTGGCTTTTTCAATTTCAAAGGTTAGTGAAATCACCAGATTTACATTTGTTGAGGTTTTCATAATAAAAAATAGGCCAGCTTATCAAGGGCAAAATAATGTCTGGAGTGATGAGGTGAAACATCACAGCTTCAGCAGTTTCTAAGATAATCATGTCTTAATGTAGTACTGAAACACGTTACATCAGTTAGATGAACATTAAAGTTGAATCTGTTTAGCCAAATAATGAATCATTTGAATCAGTAAATTCCTGTTTTACCAGTTATACTTGTGAAAACAATGAATACTGGAGAATGAATACTTTCTCAAGAAATGTGTGTCTTCAAAGTCCCTGACCACCGATCCTGTGATCAGAATTTTATTTAAAAAATCAGTGTGCAATCAGTGTTATTGGCAAAACGTGAAAGTTGTTAACATAGTATGAGGTCAGTCAGGTCACTTCTGTTGCCTTGGATGTGGATGTTTTTGAAACTGTATACCAGGTTTGGTTGCTATAGGTCTTAGAGTGTCTGACAACCAAACACTTTTAGCAGCTGGTGATCTTATTTTATTTAACCTTTATTTAACCAGGAAATGTCCCAGATTTAAAAACCTCTTTCAAGATTTCAGATAGGATGGGAGCACCCCAAGAATCTTCTTGTATATGAAAATATACTAACTAAACAAGGCTGTCAGGGCTTTACAATTGCTTTACAGTCACTCATATGCGATGCCTGAGGAGCGACACACATGTACAAAAGATCCCCATAATCCAGTATAGGTAAACATGTCTTTCACATTATGAGGAAAACACAACTTGTTTCTGAAATAGAAACTTAATTGAAGCCTTGTTTTTTTCACAATGATATCTGTGATGATGACAAAAGAATATTGACAAAATGAACATTCACTGAAAAGCAATTGTACTATATTTTATATATTTTACTATATTTTTCATATTTTGCAATTCTGTCAATCTAAAAACTATTTGTCGATGTAGTTTAAAATTTCAAATATATATTGTAGCATGCCAAATCAGCCATACAGATAGACCCATGAACATAAATGTATTTTGTTCCTGCATTGGTTCTCTCTTAATTCATGTACTTTCATACATACACTACGTACACTACGCTATTTTGAGCTAAGAACACTCACACTGTCAGTTGTGTCAGATGCAGTGTACTGTGAGTACCTGGACATAGCAGTAGTTGAGTGTGAAACGCTGGAACACTTCCTGCCCTTAGCGGACGCCATTTTGGTTACGCAGCAGAAGTGGAGGGACCACGGCATTGTGAAAATGCTGCTGGAGCTGAAGTGGTTGCGGTGTATACTGTAATATACAAATGTAAGTTGTACATATGTTTTATATTTATACTGTATGTTGGCAGCCGTTCATGTGCTACACAGTTAAAATTCTGCAAAGCAGAGGAAAGAAAATGTTGCTGTCGTCATTTCCTGTAAGTGTGCAGTGTCCATAATTGTGTTGAGACAACACTACCCTGCTGAAATTTAAGCACTTTCCAAAATAACACCTCAACAATACCTCAACAAAAAGACCAGTTAACACTTTCTATGGTGTGACAAACTCAGAGCTCATATTTATTGTGACTTTACACAGACTTTAAATCAGATAGATCTTCAGATTGGATCCACTTGATTGGATGGTGAGTACAGGTATCGCTCCAACCAGGTGTAACAGCCACACCTCTTCAACTGTGACAGGGCAGGGCAATCACACATCTGGATTTGCATACACCAAAAACACTACAAGTAACCATAGATGAGTTCGCGGCAGGCATAAAAACACCAGGTTTTGGTTAATCACATTTTATTTCACATTACAATTGAGACAACCTCCACCACATTTTATACATTTTCTGTCTTGCATATTAAGACGTATGTATTCAATTTTAAAGAACATAACAATTTAAAGTAGCCAATTGGCAAAATGTTGATAGTGAAACGTGTGTGTGTGTGTGTGTGTGTGTGTGTGTGTGTGTGTGTACACTGTGTACTTAGGTGAACAGTCGCTCCGCTGATCCTCACTGATACTGAGTATCCACCGGCTCGTGGCAGAGAGCGTTTGTGCTGCTCATGCGACACTGAGGCACAATTACTGAAGCATGACAATAAAATGCAGAGCATGAAATTAACTGTGGCTCCCATTGAAAAATCACCCCACCCCCACCCCAACACCACCACCACCACCACCACCTTCTCTCATCCCTTCTTCATTTCTTTTCTCATTTGACATCGACTCCCATATTTTTGCTATTGCTCTCATATCACAGTGAAAAGAGAACAGCACCATCACAGGAGCACATTGAGGGCTTACGTCTACACTCGGCTGCACGAGATAAAAAACAGCTTGTATTTTTCCCACCTTGTTGTATTGCTGTTGGGCTGTGAAAATAAATGACATTTTTAATACAGGGAGCAGCAGAGGGGCCTGAGCTGAGCCCTGGTCTATTTAGATACTATACATTCTGAATCATTGTATTAAATGCTGGAGGATTTCTTGTGAATGGCTTAGCTAACTCCTCAGGCTTCGCTGCTACAATATGTGTAGACGAGGCCTATTGACTACACAGGCTTAAATCTGCACACAAACACACCCATCCACACACAGTCTCCCCTCCTCTCCTTCCCTGTGACATGCGGCTAGATGAGCCTCAGTGAGCTGAGTAACGAGCTAATCATGAGCATCCCAATAATAAATAGGCCTTGTTCATAGTCCACTAATCCCAGTCATTTAGCCCTAGTGTGGCAGCAGAAATCAATTACTGCAGCTGGGCTCCCAGTTTAGGCTCCTACTCTGCTGTCCAGCTGCACATGACAGACTCACACCTTTGGCTTCTGCTACACAGTAAGACATAATCATTTATACATACATATATATATACATATATATATAATATGATGTGGCTGGGACAGACCGTCAGCTCGATCCCGAGATCCAACTACGAGCTTTTTAACTGCAGCAACTTTAAGATACGCTATTGGAGCTGGAATTACCGCGGTTGCTGGCACCAGACTTGCCCTCCAATTGATCCTCGTTAAAGGATTTAAAGTGTACTCATTCCAATTACAGGGCCTCAAAAGAGTCCTGTATTGTTATTTTTCGTCACTACCTCCCCGAGTCGGGAGTGGGTAATTTGCGCGCCTGCTGCCTTCCTTGGATGTGGTAGCCGTTTCTCAGGCTCCCTCTCCGGAATCGAACCCTGATTCCCCGTTACCCGTGGTCACCATGGTAGGCAGATTATTATTATTTATATGTGTATATATAAGTATAAAATGGAGGTCACTTTCTCCATACAGTAAGTTCTGTTGACAATCACAGTTGATTTATTGGTTGGATAAAATCATTTCTTGCTAATAGCTACCGTATCCATTCAGACCCATAAGTTTGTGAGGAATTTTCCCAGAAACAATGTGAAAAATTCACAATCATTTTCTATTTCTTGCCATGAGCAGTATGTATCAAAAAAATGTATGGATAATGTCTTCTGTGGCTTTGAAGGACTCTTTAGGATTGTTTTCATCTTTCATTTAAAGGAAAAAGCGTAATGGTCCACATGATCAAGAAGAATGTTTAGAAGAAGCAAAACATGTTTCTTTTCTTTTGCAATTTTATATTTACTGTAGTTTTTAGGCCAAAAGAAGGGGGCTGACATCAGAATCATCTGTATTTGTACAGAAAGAGTCTTTAATAACAGACAAGCCTAAAACAAATGGTTAGCCTTTTTTTTTTTTTTTTTTTTTTACCACGTTGCCTTCAGCATTCATCCTGACCCTGATAACCTCTTTGAATTATTTCAATTGTCTCTCCCAACAGAAGTCTCTCCTTGAGTTGGTAGTCTTAGCCTGGCTTTGCCATATATCATTCCAATCATCCTCAGATATCTTCAGGCCTGAGTCCTTCTCCCATATCTTTTTGGCATAGACAGTAGAGTAGTTTATTGAGTTTGGTATTCTGTTTTAGTTGGGTTCACTGTCCTCCATTTCTTTTCAAAAATAATCTCTGACCAGTAGATATCTGAAGCAATATTTCTCTTCAAAGTTAGATTTATTTTATTACTATTTATAGCATTGTGAGCTGTTTTAACTTTATGTGCCCAAACCAGAGGCCTTCCACTCTGCATGTCAAACCAACCATTTCAGCATTGTGGCATGCGTCTCAAGGTGAAACCTTCAGCAGGTCTTTGCCCTAATGAGTAAAATGAGTGGAAGCGTTCTGTCAGCCTGCCAGTCTTTATCGTGCCAGCTAGAAGTCCAAGTAAAACCTGTTTGAATGTGCATATGGGCACCTAATTATTGTTTTAAGACATGAAAACTGTGAACCTATCCTCAAGAGAAGTTAGGGGAGTCAGAATATACAGCTGGCATGAAATGAAAGTTCAGAAATAGACCCACCAACACCTCTAGAATGCTTCTTTCCCATAATTTCCATATTTTGCAGAAAGTTTAATTATTCCTTTAACAGCATGGAAAGGCCTCAGGTCAGTTAAGTCATTCAAAGTAATATAATGCAAACTCGTAGACATGATGTTATATTGTCAATGTACAACTAACTGCTGTCACACGGTTGCTGATGCTGAAGCTGTAAACATGATCATTCCCATGTCTGCCATCCATCCCATGCAGTATGTCTTGAACGTGACATAACGAAAGATGCTATCCAGTTGCATTGTGGGATTGTAGGATGCAGTGTCCATGTGCATAACGTCACCTACACAGGGACAACATGTCACGATATTACAGCCTCTGCTGCACAGATTTTGACCGTTCTTTTTCAAATCTAACTCTTGTGAACCAGCTAATCTAATGGAAGTGAGATACTAAGTCACTGCTTTAAAATGTGCTTAATGATGAATGATCTTTATCCCACTTTCCCTTTCTCTTATTATCCCTACTGTGACAATCAGATTTATAAAAAAAAAAAAAGCTCTTGATCTTCATATGTATATAATTTTAGAAATAAAAGCACACATTTTAGTCACAGTTGGTAATTTTCTAACATATACTTGGGAATTGAGGATATTGTTGAGTACTCGTCGCCCGCCCCTGTGATATTGTGCTGATGTTAGGCTGATTTATAGGTGTATTGTGGAATTAATGAATAATACTTAAAGAGAATAACAATTAACATTTAACAACTGAGTTACATGCCTGAGTATTTATTAGCTGTTGGGTCGACTTGTCTCACAGGCACAACACAATCAGAGAGCACAAAGGGAGGATAGGAGTGATTCCTAGAAAACAATTTGCCATCTGTGCTTAATGGCACTGGTAGGCTGTCCACTGACCTGCACTACAGGGGCCTGGCCCCAGGGCCAACACTTAGAGACACAAGGAAAAAAAAAAAAATCAAGAACGAATGGAGCAAATTTATGCAGTCTTGGGGTTTATGTTTTTTACTTTGGTGTTCAAACCTAATTAGTTTTTTTTTTTTTTTTTTTTTTTTTTTTTTTTTACAAGAAGCTACCCAGAATGAGCAACACGCATGTTGCTCTGTACATGAGACAAATGCAGTAGTACTGAAAAAAGATGGCGGACTGCGAGAGACTACATGCTGTGGTTAAACAGCGAACCGCACCAGGGTTCCTACGTTTCCAGGTGGACTGGAGTTTGGTCCACACCAGAGTTCAGATGAGCTTTCACACCTGCCCAGACGAAGCAGACTGTCTGAGGAAACAAACACTGGTCCGTTTAAAGCGGACCAAACAGCTCGGGTCTGAAAGTGGCCGGATTCTATGGAGAAACTGACCTCCACTTTATACTGGAAAGAACGGACCACATATGTGACTATACACTGTATGTTCACTACAAATACTACTAATATCACTCATATTTCCATTTCAATGTATTATTATTATTATTATTATTATTACTATTGTTATTATTATTGTTATTGTTGCTGCTCTGCAACTTTCCCCTCACCTCTCCCTCTCTAACACATATATCTAAGCTACTTTTCCACAGTAAGCATTGGACAATAGGGCCCCATTCCATTTATGTATTAGCAAATAGATTGAATCAATAAATGATTTTGAATTAGTAATTGAAATAATTGAATCATAGATTCTCACCTTTACAGAGGCCTGTGTATCGCATTAAGCCTCTTTTGTTCTTCACAATTTGTTACACAATCCTGCAGTTGTACTAGCTGAACTGTAAACTGCCATGAAAGTTAACTGGAAGAAAGCGCTGCAGGTGAAATGTCAATCCAGTACTACAATAAAAGCATTTCAAGGTTCCTTTTTTCCGTCCTTCCTACCTTTCCTTCCTTACACTCCTTACCTCTCATTTTCCTCTCCCCATCCCCACTTCCTCCATGCTTTATTCATCTTTCTTCCGTCTTTCTAGCCTTGCCTCTGTTGTTCTATCATCCTCTCTCATCCATTACACACCAATGCACACACACACACACACACACACACACACACACACACACCTCCAGCGTTTTTATTAACTGTCCTTGCCAACTGTGTGAAGAGGATGAGTGTGGAGGTACCCAGAGGCATTCTACACCGAGCTCCAGTGTCTCTGTGTTGTGCCACAAATTAACCTGTGTGTCTAATTCGCTAACGGTCCATTTGATTGGATGCCACATGTGTGGAGATGGTGGGCGGAGGCCAGCGTCAGCCTATCCAAGAGCAGCGTCGCCCTCGGGCCGTCAGTGAGCGGCATTGCCATGGTGATGTCATACTCTAGCAGTGAGCCCGCCTCCATCGGACAAAGCATACTGATTACTGGAAGAGAGGAGAGAGAGGAGGGGTGATGAATCTGATGATTAGGCTGCGAGCCGTGGGCAAAACATGTCAGATTTTCATCCTGATCTTCTCCCAGAATCAGCTTCCAAACACACAAACAGCTCTGACATGACTTCAGGTGATGAGGCTGTTTGAAGGCTCAGATTGTTGTTTTGGTCCAGAGCATTGCTTTGTTCTGTGTCTATGGAAGCTGAGAGCAGCCATGTTTGCACTTATATTTAATGCAATTATTTAAAGATCACAAGTTTTTCATTATCTCATGTAAACAAGTTTCGTTATCTCGACCACAAGATGATTCATCCATTATCACAAGAAAACGTTGCCTCTCACTACTTGTAATGTTTGTCATCTCAGATCTCATGCCAGCACAAGCAGAACTGCCAAAGACTTAAAAAATGTCCAGTCAAGATGTACTCATTATTGATCAGTGCATTAGTACTTTATACATATATTATTTAAACAACCATCAGTGTAGCTAGTTTCTTTCCAACTTGCCATCAAGAATTCTTTAGGTTGTAGGTTGTAGCCAACAAACAGTAAGACATCTGCTTTAAGTTGATTACTGTATTTAAGCCGATCCCTTACAGAATGTAAATATGCTCATATCAACTCATTCAGGAGAACATAAAAGTTCATAAAAGGTTCATATGGCGCATGTAACAAAGATGTTCCAATCCATTACACTCTAAATTCAGAAGGAAAAATCAATAATGTTAGAGTAAAACAATCATTTGTTCAGGTGACCAATGATTTTCCTGTCAGTACACAGTATGAAAGAGACAACTTGACAAACAATAGAAAACAGCTATATATATATATATATATATATATTTTTTTTTTTTTAGAAAATAATTTTTTCCCATTATGTATACTATTTGTATATCTCTATAGAAATGTTGCTTTCCCAAAGCGTTGTCCACTCTTATGAAGTTGTTTTCTCATGATAAATTATTGTGCTATCTTGACAAATCTGCTTTTTGTGTTCTTGTTTTTATGTTCTTGTTTATCATAAGAAAACAGTCTTTGTCATCTCGAGATAATGACATTTAAAAAGGAAAGGCTGTCCTCTGCTTCTTCATAGTATTCTTCTTCTTATTGAATTTTTTTGCGACTGACCGCCCTCGTGTTGATATTGTGTTCCACTCGTTCCACTCCACCTCCCTTTGGTGATACCAGAGAAATCTATATTTTTTAAATTAAAAATATTAATTTAGAAACATTTAATACGATCAATACTACACAAATTTGAATGGAAATACTATTACATTATGTAATATTTTGTTTCAGTGTCAACCTGCCCTCAAGTAGCTCTGCTTCTTGAACTGGTTCCGTTCAACCGTCAAGTCAATAATAAAAATTCTTCCTGTTAGGAAACATTCCTCTTGTGTGAACTGCCGGCCTTCTGTATTTTAACAGACTGCAACCTCTGTTATACTGGTGGTACTTCTGGTACAATACAGGCATCTGTGTTGAATTTGGAATGAGACCAGAATAAAATGTTTAAATTATGAAAGAAGCCAAATGTAAAGTCTATTTTAAAAAGTCCATTGAACAGGCTCAGAATTCAGTTTCAAGTCAGAATTTTGTCTCTTCCTACATTTTTCTGTTTCCAGCATCGTGAAATTTAATTTCAAATTCTGACTTTATCATAATGACTATTCTCACAATTTTCTTTTTTCCCACACAGCCCAAATATAAAATATCTTCCTTCAAATATTTAGACTGCACTCATTGTTTTGATGTGATCGTTTTATGAATTAGATTTTATTGAGAACAAGATACAAAGTCGAGACTGAAAAAAAAATCTAATTTGTTTTTAATAATAACCTGTTTTTTTTTTTTTGTGATAAACCACAAATGATTTAATAGTTATCTGTTCACTGTTCTCGTGGTCACATGTCAGTGTGGTGTTCTGATGGATTTTATTTTTTTTAAAAAAGAGGCTCATCTGGGAATCTCCGGCGACTTGTTTCTGTCATTGCTTTGTCATAATTGCCCAGATGACACTCATGTCAAATGGTCCTATGGGAAAATGCCTCGAGTGTGTGTGTGTGCTGGGCTGTATTCATGGTGTGTGTGGTGGGGTTACAAAGGTTAAGGGGAGCTAATTTCATGGCTTTTTATTTGCACTGGTCTCAGGAGAGGAGCTCTCTATAAGCATTATCACTTCCAGCTGGTTCAAATGGGACAGACGGGACGGGACCCCCCCCCCTCACACACACACACATACACACACCACAGACACCATTCAGGGGCCTCAAATAGTCTCTTCTTATTGCTCTTTTTCATGTAGATTTCATACATATAATGTGTTAGTGTCACAGTTGTACCTCTATAAAAGGAATATTGTAATGTATTATTTTCTCTGGCTGCTTTCTTCTTACTGACTCTTAGTGAAGGGTTGAGCATAAAAATTATATTCCACGATGGTGTCCTTTCACAACTTTTTTCATTTGTTCCTTTCCTGTTACATCACAAAGTCAGTGCTCTTGATCCACTGGACAATGCTGCACTAATGAAATGTCTGTCCTTTTAAATTTTACTCCCTTACTGCTGAAACACAAGCAGCATAAAATTATGTAAGGTTCCCTCCCTGATTTTGCTAGACCAACTAATAATTTCCCCAAACTCTGCAGAAGGTGAGCCATGACATCACAGAGCTATACCCAGTAGATCCAGTACTAGGCCCCGTTTACACATATTAACAAGTCTTAACATTAACAAGTCTTGTATGATCTGACCAAAAGTGGACTAATCTAAGTAGATCAGTTCGGGTCGGGTACGGGTTGGTAAATATAATGACCGCTGTCACCGCTCACCGCTATCAACAATGGAACTTCATTCAAAGTTCCATTCAAAGTCCTTCCCGAAACAATCAGTTTTTCCTGTTCTTTTCTTTTTCTTTTATTGATTCACACTTTGGGGTATGAATGAGTGGACGTTAGTTGAGTTGGCGGTCCTTAAAAGAGGCCCGGGAAGTCGTATACACACTCCTAAAAGACTGCGGCCATACATGGCACAGACCACCTGTGAATGTGGTATAACTGATCTGATCTCAGCGTGTCCTCAGCGCATCTAAAAGGTGCATTACACCTGTGCTTAGGGTGGCCCACTTGTAACTGAAAACCTGCCTGAGATGCATGTTAACCTCAGGTGTAAACAGGGTCATAGTTAAAGGTTTGGTTCAGTTTAAGCAGATGGAATACTCACTAATAATACTACTTGATATTTTGGTGCTGCTCCAATGTTGTTTCCTGACTAGATGTGACTTACAGTCAAAGTTCTGCACATCTACTCATCACTCTTTGACTCCATCATTCAGAGTGTAAGTATGCCCTGACACTCGACAAGAGAATAAATCACGTTGACTGGACCTCACAGCCTTTCATTGCAGTCTTTGTTTACTGTTTCTAACTTTGTCTTTTGCTTGTGTTTCCTCTGATCCATCACCTGTAGGTTCATCTGCGGTCGGCGGAGCGTCTTCGAGACTTGTGCTGTGCCAACCGGGGTACTTTCATCAAGGTGGGCCAGCACCTTGGTGCTCTGGACTACCTGCTACCTGAGGAGTACACGTCCACGCTGAAGGTGCTCCACAGCCGAGCTCCTCAGAGCAGCATGGAGGAGATCCAGCAGGTCATCAGAGAAGACCTCGGCAAGGAGGTGAGCCAGAACAGATGCAATTCCTGATATAACATAAACGCATTGGATCTTGTTGTTCGGTTCAGCACACAAAAATGGAGCAGTAGCTCATCTGGTTCAGCACGTGCCCCATGCATCAAGGCTTACTGCAGTGACCGCCCTTTGCTGCGTGTCGTCCTCTCTTCCCACTCTACTGCCAACTGCCAGCAGCACCCAACCAAAAAAATGAGGAATGTATAAAACATTAGGACTGAGGTCTGAGGTTCTAATTTGGAGGTTGCCAAATAAATATGTGTATTTTCAACTAAAATCATCAATCAAAACAAATAGTACTAAGGCAAAACACATGCTGTAATGTCACATTAACATTTGTATTTATTGAATTCATTTGTCTTCTTTGGGTTTGTCTTGGGAGTCTGCTTTATGGAAGACTCAGAGTTTTTTTTTTCCCCTCTCTGAAGGTAAGAGCTTTTCCTGCCTGCTCTTTGCAGAAAGCAGAAGAAAGGGCAAATAAAGCAGAAGTGGATATGTCTTACATTCTGTCCTCATTTAATTTCATAACCAAGCCACATATTCCTGATGTGGCTATTAATGCCGCTGTTAGTGCAGAGTGCGGAGTTTGCTCTCAAACTAGTTGTTATGACAGCCTTTTAGAGCCTGCTGGAGGCAAGGCAATTGTTGTGTTATTCTCAGATACAGTACATTGGTCTTCTCCCTCTGCCGCTCACTCTACAGCGTTGTGTGTGTGCGCTCGTGTGTGTGTGTGTGTTTGCGTGTTAAAGAAATGGCTTTGGTATAATTAGTTGGGTACATTACATCAGCAAATACAGGAGAGAGAACATGTTGCTCCCCACATGACACACACATCGTGTAGTCCATCCATAAATGTTTAAATTAGACAAAATGGGCCAAAATGTGTTTGGGTTGTGATATGAGGAGGGAAAATAGATTGGTCAACCGTCAGAGGTTTCATCATGCAGTTTATACCAAGATATCTGTTTAATGTCTGGGTTATAGGTAGCATTGCAAATCACTGATTTTGATGTAAAGATTTTGTGGCCATGTTAGATTTTTGATATGATGGCACAAGAACATAGGTTCTTCTGGCTGTAATTGAGGGGGCATACTAGGGGCCTGATACAAGCAGGACATGGCCAGGTAGCTATAATAATATAAAAATGAAATACTGAAAGATTTTAGAGGAAAAACGTTCACAGATTACAGGTATGGCGGACATTCATGTAAATTAATTTAAACCTGCGTAGCAATGTGACAATGCATGCAGGTATTGAGATGGCTGCTTTCTTAAACAAGTAACTTAATCACTTTTTACAAATACAATACAGATATGCTAATGTCGGCTAACTAATATATCAACCTAGAAGGTCTCTAAATGTTTCCCCATGATTTGCAGGCACCACTCAGGCCAAACAACCTTCCAAAATGAGAAAGATTTGTGTGACTAACTTCAAAGTAGCAAGAAAGCCCTTTTTTAAAATCCCAGTATCCCGTACACTTATCATTGATGTGCCTCGTTGCCTCTCTGTCTCCATTGAAACTGTGTGAACAAAGAACATACACAGGATATTTCAGTAATTCTCAGGAAGCCTTTTTCAAGCAAACAGACTCAATAGTTTACTGCAGTGTATCATAGACTGGTCAATAGGCTTTCACATTACACTGGATTAAATGTGCTCAGAAAGCACATATTTGCTTTATGTCAGTGTTGATGCAGTAACTTCAATACTGGTCACAAAGGTAAGATCTACAATAGAAAGATAACACTTATGGTTTCTGTCTTTTCTATTTTGTTCCTAATGTTCAGTCACTATATTATGTGTATTTCCATAGTTAGTCAAATTAAACTACTGTATTAAAGCAATATCATAAGAGAGGGAGTGCTGTTATAAAGAACATCAGCACGGCTGTGATTAACTTATCACAGCTGTGCTGATATTCAGTATAGCAGCACAACCTGCATTTATACAACAGTTCTTTTCCATTTATTAATTAACAGTCATAAGTGACAACAGATTATGATTTGTGATTCTGTACACTTTTGCATTACGGCCTCAAAAACCCAATCAGCATCACATGTTGTTGACTCTGCAATATTTAAAAAAATATGGAACACAAAGAAAGAAATGAAGAATTAGTTCTTAATACTTTTGATTAACTGGAAATTACAATCACCCCAACCTTTGTTACATTACATCCTTTCTCTCAACTTTCCTGCCATTTTCTACTAAATGTCACTATTGCAATAAAAACCATAAAATTACATGTGAAAAAAAAACATTCAACAGAGACTATTTGTCTATATCAGCGGTTCCCAAGCTTTTTTAGCCACGCACCCCCTTCTTTGTCCCAACTGGGTTGACGCACACCTTCAAAAAAAACAAAATTCAACAAGCTTTTTTATAGCCATATTAAAGGCGACATGTTTAATCCTGCTCAAATGACCAGAACACACATAATAAAATAATCATGATCACAACAATGCGCTCTTTGAGCTGCGTTGAACAAAAATTGCTTGGAAAGTTTAAATGACCGTGGAGCTAACAATCCCCGTCATCATAGCACAGGTTATGGAAATAAAATTAGAACACCAGTAATTTGAATTAAATTGCAATAAAGTTACACACAACATAAATAACAAAGAGCATGGCTCAGGAACAGATTTAAAAAAAACAAAAACAAAAATAAAAATCCTGAGGGTTTTCAAGTGCAGCGCAGGTGGCTCAGCCTGGAGCGAGAGAAAGAGAGAGAGAGAGAGAGAGAGAGGGAGGGAGAAACAGGGAGGGGGGATGTGTGAGTATTTCTAGTATATTTGTAGCAATGATATCAATACCATTTAGCCAAATACTTACCCATATTAATGCGACAGATGGGCCTCCATCTTGGCACAAAGCACTCTGATGTTTGGCAGCCTCAAATCTTTCTCAAGAGCATCCAGTCTTTGCCGATGTTTAGTCTTAACTCCTGTCAGAGCAGAGAAACCAGCCTTGTTGTAGTGAAAGGCATCAAAACTCTTAAGGCCTGCTTTGCCAGGACTGTGTATGATGGCACTGACACAGTTCAAAAATCCACAAGTGGCTTTCCCTTGAACTGCAATTGCAGTGCCCCATCAGATGACAGCTCGATCAGCTGTTCCTGCTCGTGAAACGACAGCTGAGGGAAACTTCAAATGGGTTGCAAATCCACGCTTGAGATTTGTCTATAGGTGGGAAGTATTTCCGTAGCTGCTCGGCGAGTTGGTTGAGGTGTTCAATTATGAGACTTTTCACATGCTCACCCAGGTGCATGTCATTTTCCCCGAAGAACTCATCAAGAGTAGGGAAACACACGAGTGTATTCCCACTCACACAGCTGGCCCAGAACCATAGCTTCGATCTTGTCTTGTGTGTTGAACACCATAACACTGACTCCCTGTAGACTTATATTCAGTTGATTCAGAGCAGAAAATATGTCTGCCAGATAGGCGAGCCTCTTCAGAAAGTCTTCGTCATGCAGACTGGAAGCTAAATGAAACGGATTGGCCTCAAAAAACTGCTGAAGCTTGTGTCGCAGTTCAAAAAGCCTTGTTAACACTTTGCCGCAGGACAACCAACGCACTTCAGTGTGCAGCAGCAATGCTTTGTGTTCGCTGCCCATCTCATTGCATAACAGTGTGAACAGTCTTGAATTTAGCGGGCGAGCTTTAATGAAGTTCACCAGTTTCACAGCATCATTTAGGACTGTAAGTAGATCAGCTGGTATGCTTCATTTTAAGATGAAGTGCATTTGGAATAGCCTGCATTTATTTATTAATTAAATTACAGTTTTTGATTTAAAATTTTACAAAGGAAATGTTTATTTACACATCTCTATTGTGTGGGGAAAAAAACACTGTAATTGTGTAATTATCAGACCACCATTACATTTTTCATCGCACGTACCACACTTTGGGAACCCCTGGTCTATATTATCCTTATCCAAGTAGTCTGATTCTGGGGGAGCCATGTTCAATAAGCTTTATGCTTATGACCTCTTTATCTGATATTCCTTCGTCTATGCTTCCATCGAACAGTAAGGAGCAGTAGAAAGGCTCACATTTAAGGGCTTGAAGTTGGTCTCTGATGTTTCCAGCAATATTCTCAATAAATATGCGGCAGGACTTTGAGTTTTGGTAGGTGACCCCCAGCTCCACCCCATGCTTGCGCTCCACAGAGACTAAAGTCTTGTACAGACTAAAAGGCTGCTCAGTGTATGCCACAGTGTATGCAATATGAAATAATTTGCACATCTTTGTTTTAGTTTTTGTTATTAAGTTTCTGGAGCTGTGTAACTGTTCAAATTAGTTGAAACCTGGTTTGCTTGCTGACATGCTGTGATGTGAGCTTTTGAGTTAATATGTGTTTTGTCTGTGCATTTTTTTTAAATATTCGTGCTGCCAGTTATGTATGTATCCGTATTATGTACATATATGTGTTGTGCAGTGCAGATTTTATAGTGCTCCCTGCAGATGCAGCACCACACCTTAGTAATATAGCCTTTCTTGTCCTTCTCAAAGTGCAGCCAGTCATATCCCCAGGACTCTACAGTGGTGGCAGTGTTTTTTCTTTTCCTGGCTCCATCTACCTCTTGCTCATCCCCTTGTCCCGGTCCTTGTCTCCTCCCTGTTCTCTCCCTCTCTCTCCCATGTTTCTGTAGCATGTCTCGTCTTCTCCTGCTGTCTTTTCTCCTCCTCTCTCATCCCTGTTTCATTGTCTCCTCCTGCCTTCTCCCGTCCTCTCTCATCTCTCTCTCCTCCTCTACCATCTCTGTGTCTTGGTGCTTCAAAATCTCCTCCATTTTTTTCTCCTTCTTTGTCTCTCTGCTCCTGTCTGTTCATGTTCAACTCTTACACTCAAAAAATATGAGGCCTAATATTCACATGTATGTATTTCACTTGAATATTAAATTTCCATCCATTTGGATTACAAAGTTTTAACATAAACTATTAAACTTAATGCAAAGCATATTTGTAAAAATGTAAAAAATAAAAGTAATAATAAATAGTACTAATAAAGCCAAAGGGTTTTAAATATAGAATAACCAGGTTTATGTATATAAGCAAACCATCTTAAATATTAGACCTAAATATTTTTGTACATGATAAACTGATTCACTGAACAATATCTGGCTTACAGTTATTTTTGATGTGTTGTTAGATAGCTAACAATCAAACAAACTACAGTGTATTATTGCCTCTTCAAACATAATTGACCAGTCACCTCCTAAAAAAAGTCGATTGTTTTGCAGTTTGTAGCTGCATCTTCAAAGCTTTTTTTAAGGCACAACTCCCTCCATTGCTTGGCATAATTATTGCTGGGCCAAATGAATAAAACTAAATGCTAATGCTGTAATGTAGCCAGCCACCAGTGTTAGCCTACCTGTCTTAATTTTTATTTAACCAGAAAAAAACCTATTGAGATAAAATCTCTTTTGCGATGGTGATCTGGCCAAAACAGCTGTTTAAACAGCAAACATGGATTAAAAAAGCGACTATGAACAGCCAGCACACATCAGAATCAGAATCAGAAATACTTAATAATCCCAGGGGGAAATAATTTTTAGTTACAAAACTTGACAGCAAGCTAGCAAATGTTTGTAGACATCAATGTTACAGGCTATGGTCGGCACATGGCCCTCGTGGCCCTTGTGAAATTCCTGCCCTGCTAATATATTTATTTTTGAACCTTTTATAAAGACTGAGAAACACTGCTAAAGTGTGGTAAGCTTGTCTGACATCGACTGCTGTTACTGGTTTGATTAACGGCCGTGTATTGATTACTGATGGTGGCTGATCATTCACTCTACTAAGCTACTTAAATGTAAATATGTTCATCTTTGTGGTACATAGTTACATTCTAATCTAAGATGATGACACAGTGCTGTCCTATTCTGTATCAGCACTCATAGAACAACAACTGTCCAATCAAATTACTCAATGGGAACTAACTGTTGTATAAATCACAATAATATTGATGATTATTGACCATAGCCCAGCAGCACAGTCTCTGTTCAGGCGCCTCCAAAGTGAAATGAAAGTGTACCACAGACATCCCCTTCCTCAGTGACTGCATAATAAATCTCCCTTCATAGTGTGGAATAACTGTGGTAAATATTAAAGTCATATTCAGATGAGTTAATTGCTGTATTATTGTCACTGGCTGTGTCATTTGGATTCTCTGTTATGCCATTCAGTTCAGTGTCCACTATTACTGTGCAATCACAGCCATTAAAGTCTGACTGTTAAATATTCAGCTATTCTGCCAGCAGTGATTCTCCATCTGATATCCAACATCATAACAAATGAAAGGCAGCACTAATATTCAGAGTTATCATATAAATAATGTTTATTCCATAATTCAAACAGGCCTTGTTGAAAACTTGATTGTGATTGGTCAGTTACAGCATTCACATATACACATCTGCACCTGTTATTTAAGAAATTAGATGAAGAGTTGTGCCTTATCGTCATTATTGGCAGTATGCAGTCAGTTGTGAAAGCCTCAGTGAAGTGCCAATAATAACATTAAAGTACACCCTCAAATGGAATATTGCGATTATACAACAATTACGAAATAAATCAAACATATAATCAGTCCATATTAGTCAGCCTTTAGTCTTTCACCGATGTCATTAAACTGAGAAAAGGTCTAACACTATAAAATTAAAGAAAGTTGATTTAATCAACAGGAGCTCATAGTCTCTATAAGTCCATTGTGGTTCATGATTCATTTTCATGAATAAAAATCTTTTGAAAACACCCAGTCTGATTTTACAGTCTGTATAAGGATTTGATTTGCTGGTTCATCAGATACAACACCCTAATTTTATGGGCGAAAATGTGTGTGTGTGTGTGTGTGTGTGTGTGTGTGTGTATGTATATATATATATATATAGGTGGGCTGTGCTGTCTTACTGATATGAGCCCTAAATGTCTATTTGACCAATCAGATTCATACATACAACAGATACATACATAATAGATAATGTATGTAGGATAATGTACAGCAAGTGTGTCTTTGTTGCAAAATAAACTCCTGTCATTCAGTGATTTTTTTTTTTTTTTAAATCTCTTTTCTTAATAGCAACAAATCCCAATAATGGTTTGGAAATGTTCATGGTTGATTTTAATGATTTTCTGACAGCCGTTTAATGGAAAGGGCAGCGGTATAAATGATTTCTCACCATAAATAGGTACACTTGGTACACTTTGCCAACATGCATTATCCAGTATTATCCAGATGAGCCTTGGCTTCAACATAACATCATTAACAGGACAGAAATGTGAAACACGGTAACAGTTCTTGAGTAAAAACTTTAGGCAGTACTGGAAAGCCTACATGATTTGAAGAGTTTGCTAAATATTATTTCCTCAATTAGACAGCCGTGTGACATACTAATAAGATGAACATGAGCTGCAGCCTCAGTAAACTCAGATTGCTCCCCTGTAATTCAAAGACACTACTATACAATTTTCTCTTCATTCTTATTCATGTTATTTTTTCTTTTAAATTAAGGTGTGCATTCATTTTGATTTCTTCCTGTATCTGTGTGGCTCATCATTATCCCTGAAAAGACGTTAATATAGCTCCTCTGCCTACAAAGGCGGCAGAAGACTGAATCAGCCCTCCTCCCTTTTGGAGTGGCAGGAGAAGAAGTGCCACTGATGAGCAGTGCCAGGCTGTTCTGGAGTCAGGGGAGCAGCTTCAGCATCATTTCCGTTTTATTTTGAACACGTGCACGCTTTCTTGTGTCTGTTGGATACTCTTACATACACGTTGTGTAGTGGAGAGTAGTGTGTGTGTGTGTGTGTGTGGTGCCGTGCTGTTTTCAGCACCATTTGTGGTGACATATGCATTCCCACTGTGCATAGATTTGGAGCCTCGCTTTAGTTCTGGCTGTCATCTCCCCCCTCCACAGTAAAACTGCTGAAAGGACAGCTTGTGCAATATGTCGTTTTACCAAACAGAGTCTGTTTCCAGGATGTATATTACATTTTCTTGGTGCTGAGGCATGACAAAAGGAAACACGAATGCATCGTGGGTAGCTTGGGGTCTTGTCAAGGCGGGGTGGCACGAGTGTAGGGACATCTGTGGACATTCAGGAAGAGGCAGGACGTTCTCGTAACCAAACTGGGATTGTTCACGATGAGCCAAAAAACAAAACATGACTTGGAACCGATCCGCTAATGGTGTTCTGGTGGTTTTCTTGCCACACAAGTCAGAACAGATCACTCATTTTTTATTCACATTTAATTTTTCAAACTTTAACCCAAACTTTTGACGCACAGGATATGGACATGTGATTGCATACATAATTAAATGTGTTACCTTGTTTAGGTTTAGCATGTTTACAGACACCCTTCATTAAATTACAAGCAATTCAATTTTACTATAAAAGACCTGGGACCACCTGCGGGTATCTTAACTGTGGACTGACATCACCTATTCAGTGGAGTAAAGCCACTGATGACCGGCTCATTCAAAACATCTCTCTTAATTTTAATTTAGGTTTATTAGGTTAATTTAGGTTTTAATGAAGCATTCATCCAGTTTATTGTCAGTAATGTAGGCTTTGTGTTTAGTGTAACATTATGGATAGATGTTTCTTTTGTTTGTGTTTGCTTACTGTTTACAAGTGGCTGTTGAAGTCACATTACCTATCAAAACAATGTTAAATGTTAAAGCGTTTCTTTTAGTAATGTTACTGGTTGTATTCCATTTGTAATAGTTTTTTAGTTATTTCATCCCGACAGTTTTGTTTGTTTTCTCTTAAAGCTTGAGAGAATGTAGATGTTCAGGGAGGGAGCGCTGTTACAGAATATTATCACGGCTGTGATTAACTTATGACTGTGCTGATATTCAGTATAACAGCCCAACCTGTGTTTTCATCAGTATTTGTATTGTTCCAGCATAGCTAGGTTGGCTAAAGGTCCAGTGTGCAGAATTTAGTGACATCTAGAGTTAAGGCTGAAAGTTGCATTTGACTGAATATACCTCGCCTCACCAACTATCAAGCATGTGTGAGAACGTACCATGGATATCTAGATGCAGTGTTACATTTGTCCATTCTAGGCTACCGTAAAAACATGGCTATGCAACATGGTGGACTGCATGGAAGAAGACCCACTTGCTACTGTATGTAGACAAAAATGGCTCATTCTAAAGTTACAAAAACATGACAGTTCTTATTCTCTGGTTATTATACACTATTGAAAACATAATTATATCATTATATTTCTATATTCCATTTCTGCCAATATATCCTCCTAAATCTTGGACCTTTAATACCTGTTCATACTGGTTATTATTTTTAAAATGTATCACCCCTTGAGTCAGAGGCACCATCTTGGTCAATTTAGAACTCAGAGATTCTTTAGTCTACTAACAGCTTAAACCAGCTGGCCCCCAATAAGGAATATTAATATTAATATTTATGCCACCTCCAAGGGCTGAATGGAAATAATGTCTACCCTCTGGCTAATAACTGTCACGTTGTTCCAAAATATTAGTGTTTGTCTCCCTTTGGCGATATGAACATCTGTGGCAACATGCCATGAATTTATTCCATGACATGGCACCATGACACAGCACAACATGAATTATAAAATCTTAAATTCAGGACGACCGTAGCAGCAATCAAAATCAGCATCATGATCATCGTAACACGATAAAACATTAAACATAAAAACAAACATGCAAATAAAGGCTAGACAAAAACAGAGCCCCATTAGAGTGGAGATAATGGGATGGAGCGACCTGTAGTGTAGCTCACAGAGTGCATTCTGCATGCGGAACGTCACTCCATATGAAACATTTGTGCAGGGGGTGTTGAGAAATTGCAAAATGAAAGGGATTGGAAATAATTAGTAGATGAAAACAGTATTTATGTCAGAGTGTGACATGACTGTTTGCATCAACAGCAAATAAAAATGGGAAGATATCAGAAAACAAAATGAATTGAAGTATAAAGCAGGAGAAACGGGGACAGGTTTCTCTACAACTGAAGCCCTAGTTCCCTCTGCAGTGGAGTCATGAAACAGAGTTTGTATACACACACACACACACACACACACGTATAAGTTTGTTGGGATGTTCGAGTTTCCTTCGAGTGGAGACTTCTCTGTAATGTAATCTCTCTCATTTCTTCTCCTGTGTGCTGTAATGATTTATGCGTCTTCATCCAGCTGGGGCTGTGGCCGGCCGCCAGCAGCCAAAATGGCCACCTTGCCACACTGACACAGACGGCAATGTGTTGCCATCCAACTGTGAGGCCTCGGGGGCCATTTTATTTGTGCCATAACTCATTTCAGGGAACGTATGTCACTGTGGGTCTGCCCTCTGGGAGCAGGGCCCACGCGCATACATTAGCATGTTTATTAACTCCACAGCTGAGATTAACATAAGCAGTGGCTGGGTGGTAGGAGCGCAATGCAACCAGCTTTTCATAGAGGCTGGGGATTCAACTGGAACTGAGAACATTGCAAACATGACAAAGGTGTTGGACTATTAGTGCCAATGTTTTTCTTTTTCTTTTTTTTTTTTTTAACATTATCTAAAAATTGTGATCCAATTATCTAATTTCTCTGATTTCTTGCTGTTGCTTAAGCTGACAGACCCACCTGAGAGAAATTACATGTTTCCTTAACCCACAGAAGCACTCTTTGCATGTCAGGTCCCATTGGATGCTCCTCGTTCTAGTGGGTAGACACTTGGTGCAGACAATTTCATTCCATTTAGCATATTTGCATAATGAATAACTCAGCTGTTCCCACACAGGATCCTGTGCTGCTTGCATAATTTATCATCCGATGGCATCTTCTACAGGGCTCATGTTCAGCCTCTACCCGATGGGCTAACATCGTGTTCAAATTAGCCTCTTTTTATGTTTCACTAGGTACAAACCGCAGGGGAATTTCCCCCCATGGTACAGTTTGAAGTATGAATATGAAGGAAGATGTCCAGTCCTGTTCTCCCAGCCAAACCCAACACAAGCTTAGTATGCTAACAATTTTAGATTAATCGATTAGTTGTCAATTATTAAACAACTGGTGACTATTGTGATAAATGATTAGTTTCTCAAATGTGACTGCTTTCTTTGGGCATCTGTGACAGTAAACTGAATTATCTCTGGGTTGTGGACAAAACAAAATTTGAGGCTTTGGGAAATAGTGATCAGCATTTGACCATTTTATTTTTATTTTAAAAAACAAATTAATTACTTGTGAAAACAATCAACAGATTAATTGACAATCAAATAAAAAAATATAGAAAAAGGATAGAGCCAGTACAGTCCAAGGCCTTATATTGTGATATGACATATCTTTGGTTGAATGTTCACAATCTGAACTATGTTGTTTTAGTTAGACTGACTACTGAAAACAAGAAGTATATTCTGGTCTGACCATTTGCAGTATTGCATGCAAAAATACTGGCAGGATTTCATATATTGCAGAAGTTACATTTGCTTTTGGTGTCAAATTCCCAGTGAAAGTCTGTTATTAACTGATAATACCAAAGCCATGTAAAGACCTCACTGTATACATTTGGCTTTTCACAAACTGAGCAAAGACAAACCCTTCTGTGGTGGTGGAGGAGAACTCTGAAAGTCCTCCAATGATAAAGTAGTTTGTTACTTTATGCACCCTGTCATTATCCGGTGAGGACCCATCTCTAATTTCTGTTTTATGTTTGTTGGACAAAATGAAATCATGCGGGACCCTGAGAGCTGGTAATCGCAGCAGTTCCAGCTTCTTCTTCTTTGACTTGCTATATTGGTACCCTTTTAGTGCAGTGTCTCGATGTGCTATTGAAGCCAGGAGATGTGGTGTAATGAGTGCAAAAGTCATATGGAGAGTGAATTGAAGTTGCTGTTCGCATCCTGTGTCTTTAAGTTCTTTAGGATATGTCAGGTACATAACGTAACTGGAAATCTTTTTGTAAACCTGACCAAAGTGCTGTTGTTTCACGTGGTTAACCTTGCATACCTTATTTTGAAAATCTAACCAGATGTTGCATATTTATCATTGCTAACTTGACCGTGGAGCCCTGCAAAGTGTACCTCGGGGTACCCACAGCATCATCTTTTCAGGCGTGGGGGCATTGACCTAGCTGCCGTATTTAAAGAGTTGAGAGTTCCACAGTCCAGAACAACAATCAAATGAGTCACCCTGTCAGGATTGTATCCATCCTCACTGCTGTTCTTCTGGCACCTCTGGAGGTGCAGGTTAATAATGAGCCAGGCCTCTTGTGAAGGTTTTGTCCAGTGAAAGCCTGAGCACAGCACCATTGGTGCTGAGAATAACATCAAACATCAAATACTTGAAGTGCATAAAAGTGATACAATGGTTGGGCTGATGTACAAGCTGTGTTCTTTTCTCTGCACGCTGCCTTTTCTTGAGTTAACAGGTTTGTATCCGAGAGGCAGGGAAGCCTCGGGGCAGCATGGAGGTTCCAAAGCATACAATAAGTCTCTTCTAATGACTCCAGGTCCCTTGGGAAGCCTATTTAACCTTCAAACTCACACACTAATTTATGTGTGTGTGTTCTGTGTGTCCACAGAGATGAGTGGAAGCTAATGAGGGACTACCTCTGTTCAAAGGGCACACTGGGTGCTAAATGCTTAGTGCTGTGATAAGAGATTTGTAGGAAGGCAGAGCATATCAGAAGGCAACAGTGGACCGTTAGCTACATCAAACCAAGCAACCTTTCTCTCTGTACATCCAGATACTAAGAAATATGACTGTACACAGCACTTAGATGGATGTTGTTGAAGCTCTTTATTAAAAACAGCAGTCATTATGATCTGTACCTGGACCCCCACTGTTCCTAAGTATCTGTACTGGGTTTGTTTCTGTCTAATAACTATTTTCTTTGTTTCATATTTATGCTTATTTTCATTTTTTAATAAAGGAAATTGCCTTTATAGCACAAAGGAAAGGCACCTTCTTCCCTAATTACTTCCTTCCTCCTGAATTAAGAGCACTATTGTCAGTATTGTGATTGCTACAGTTATTAGTATACAGAGTGGCACCATGTGTCAGGAGTAATAAAGAATTAGTTCACTTTATTAGCTTTAAAGCTTTAAAATCAAGCTGCTTCTGATTTGCACACAATCCCTGAAGGTAAACCAAATCTTTTCCCTCCATTGCAACATTCCCAGACTTCTTGTCTGTTTCTAAGCAAAGTGTCAATGACTGTTTGATCTCCAGAGTGCTGCACACAAACGAGGTAGGCCTACACACCTGTATTAACAAGGCAGTCATAAAATACAATATATTCATTAAATTCAGATGTATGACTGTATTAGTGTATTTATTAACATGTATGTTATGTTATTTCAGGATGTGCAGAGTAATATTTTTAGTGATGAGTCAGGTGTGCTGTCTAAATGCCTAGTTGACGAATCAGATTTCTTGGTGGGAATTACTTATTGTATAAACACTAAAAATTCCCCCAGTGTGGGAATGATTTATGCTGTGTATGCCAGGTAAATGACACAATGTTTCTCTCAAATCTAATCTCTGTCAAAGCAGAGATTATGTGAATTATTCACATTTATAGCCACATGTACACTGTCTGTAATTTGTTTGGCCTCCTTCACTTGTACAGTATCTAATAATAGCTCGTAAATAGAGTTGATCAGATTGATGATTACACTTCTCTTCCACTCCCAACTCCACACCCCTTTCCCCACCGCCTTCTTTATCATTCTCTCTCCCTCATTTACCCTTGTTTACCCTCTGCTCTCTCCTTTCCTATCTCTCTCCTGCAGCTGTCGGAGTTATTTGTCCGCTTTGAGGAGAAGCCTCAGGGCGCTGCCTCCTTAGCCCAGGTCCACAAGGCGATGCTGCATGATGGGAGGACAGTGGCCGTCAAAGTCCAACACCCAAAAGTTCAGAGGCAGAGCTCCAAGGACATAATGGTGATGGAGGTGAGTCTGTCTGTTAAAATATACACAGTCTACACACACACAGGCCTGAAATGCCATGTGGATACATTATCAAGTCTAGGTGAAACCAAGTCATGAATTAGGACCTCCAACCACATCAGACTTGGACAGAGGAGACACGAATTATGTTGTAAAGGTGAGAAAATGTGAGAAAAGGGCATCAAATGTTACTCTGAGATTGTTGGTTTGGTCTAGAAGTTGTCGAGGGTTACTTGATCAAGCTGGTGTTAATCCTGAGCAGTGCCACTGACCAAGTTTTATTTAAAATGTAGGATCAGGAAATCATGTGACATGTGACGGCGATCTGCAGCTGGGTTGTGTGGCGGTGCAGCGAGGCTGAGGTGGGCTGCTGCTGTGTCTGTACCTGCTGAATGTAACCTCTGTGAAACAATCAGGAAACAACTTTTTATTTCTCTAATTAATCCAAGCTTTATCGAGGCTGGCGCTCGCTCACTCTCATTCACTGTCTGTGTTGCGCAACCAAAGCTGTGTATTTCTCTCTCTCTTTCTCAAACCGTCAGAGACAAATCAAATTAAACTTCTTCACGTCACTATTTCGCATCACTTTTTAGAAGCTGGTACATGAAATAAACAAAGTCAGAAGACAACAGGAAGAGTATCAGAGATTGCTGATCTCTTTGATCTGCTTTGATACAAAATCAAATCTGAACCTTTGCCGTCATCCAATATCCGTGGCATTGTTTAAGATTAACCTGAAGACCTCCTTTGCTTTGACAGGCTGAGCTATACTAACCATGACTAATAAACTGATCCAGATGTGTCAAATTTGTGGAGTGCCTCTTCCACAACTAATGACATACATCGACTGTTTGGCAGCAGGCCAGAACTACACTCCTGTTTTTAATGGACTGTATATGGACTTATATTGTGTATATATATATATATATACACTGTCAGCCTTCGAGAGGAGGTCTATGTGCATGTCTGCTTTATTGTACTCGACAGTTAGGCTAGCTGTGATTTGTCATTTGAAGGTGTTGGTGAGGGCGGTGCATTGGCTCTTCCCGGACTTTGCCTTCATGTGGCTGGTGGAGGAGGCCAAGAAGAACATGCCGCTGGAGCTCGACTTCCTTAATGAGGGACACAACGCTGAGAGGGTGGCCAAAATGTTGTCCCACTTCCCCTTCCTCAAGGTAAAATGTTCCCACTCTTTTTTTGGACCCTGTTCTGGTCTCATGTGAGCACAGCTGGTAAAAATCTGAGGTGGTCTCTTTCAATTGAATATCCGAGCATTTAAAACTGTGCTCTGGGAATAGAGGTCACTGTTTCCACTGCGTGTGTGACGGCTTCCTCTGTGATGCCTGTTGGGTCTTCCTAAAGTCTATCAGAGCAGTGTTAGCAGAACCCTGCAAATCACGTTTCTTGTTAGACAGAGTTGGACTTCATGTCTATTATCATTTAATTTCCTGGTGTCCTTTTTCTTAATACGTCTGTTTGAGAACTTTTATTAGCTCTGGTGAATGTGAATTAGACTTCTTTTCCCAAGCTGCCTGTCTTTGTTCGATGCTCAAACCCAGAGAGCTTAAACTTCTCTTGGTTTTGTGTTCTTTTGTGTCATTTGCTTCTCTTCATTCAGCATTTTTTAATTGTATAAGTTGGCATGTGATACAGACAGAGACATAAAACTTGGCAGAATGAAAGATAATTGTGTGCAAACGCCTTCCAATACAACCAGTGAAGCTTCAGTTGGCTGGAATAGTTTCTAATATGAACATAATAATTAAAAAGTCAAATTTCTAAAGTTTTGACAGGCCATAACTCCTGCTGACAAAATCATATATTCCCTATATTCTATTAGGATTTAATGAGCTCAGATTTAGGGATGAGCAAGTGCACCATTATCTGTATCTGTCCAACCATCTAAATACTGTATGTGTGTATGTGTGCTGATGTACTCGAATCGGTGACTTGAACCACACTTGTATGGAACTAACTATTGGTAATTCAAGCCTGAAATTGATGGGATCATCAGAGGTTGCTATATTTATTAGAAAATAATTTACAGTCTCTGAGGTAAGCTTCAAAATTGTTTTTTCTCTTTATTTTCTATAAAAATTGCTGTGTTCATTGTTTATTTGAAATCTAAAGTCAAGTACCCGCTCAAGTAAACTGCGGTCAGGATCCTGTAACTTGCACTCCCTAGGCATGAGTGAGAATCCACTTGGTAACTGTTAAAAGTGGCATACAAGAGCCTGATTGCTGGAAAATACTACAGTCAAATTAGTTTTATTTTATTTGGACCACTGGCTTTAGTTAAGTATTGAGCACTGGCATTATGGATGTTGCCATTTTGGACTTTTGGAATCAAACATGACCATATTTGGACAAGAGTGCAGAGCCAGTGGGTGCCTCACTGCGCTTGGCTTTCAAGCAAGAAAAAATGGTGGCCTGAACATGAAAATATTTGTGCAGAGATATAGGAATAGAGTCTTGATATAATATTTTATCATATTTGATCAGCACTGATCTGAGTTTTGTGAGCACAGTGTTGCACTCTCTGAGAATGACTAACCCAAACCTCTAAACCTAACACAGTCAAGGGCTCTTATGCATACTCTGCTTTATTAGCTTTCTTACTCTAAACTGAACCATGATTTACAGGATGAACATCATGGTGTTTTAAACCCATGAGGAAACTGTTCACTGAGGTAATAAATCAACTGAGAAATAGGTTCATTTTTTTTTTTTTTTTTAACATAAGCCTCAATACAATCAGACTTGTTTGCAGCCAAATGTACTGCCCCCTGCTGGCAATTAAAAAGAGGTTTCTGCACTGGCTTCACTTTTCAGAACTGGAATCTCTGTCCACTGGAACTAATCTCATTGTGTGACGAACACTGTTGATGTACTCCACACCCAGCTCATCTGGAATGAGTATGTTAACTTGCAAGTCCTCAGAAAAAATTACATCAGCGGTATTCTACCATATTAAACAGGTGCATATGTGAAATTTCATGCTTTCAAGAGGTCCATTTATTTATTTGTCACAACACAAGTTTTCATTTTGAACATCACACTCATCATGACTGTACATCCTCTTGATGTACACACAGTGAAGAAGTAACAGTGAAACCATAAAAGAAGACAAAATGCAGAGCTAAAATTAGAACGTGGGAGGCTTTGTTTTATACCAAAAGAAAATCTTGAATACACGATAATCTGGCTGCTGCCACACACACACGCATGCACACCTACACACACACACACGCAGTTATCTGAGAGTTGTGGATAAAAACTAATCAGAGTCCCAGAGAGAGAGGAGGATTGTCTGAAGGCCAGGACTCAGGTTATCTGACAGGCTTCTCCACAGGCTGTAGACATATTGATTCAAAGCACCTTCACTACATTTACATTTTACTCACAAGAAGTCATTGCGACATCATCTGCCTGGTCTGGGAGACTGATAAGTTATCATGGAGCCACTGTAGGTTTTCTTATATTGATACAAATGCAACCTGTATTTCCAGAATTTTCCTGTTCCTGTACATCTAATGAGGTCTGGTCTAATAACATTTTATCAAGTCAATACCTGTCAAACCCTTCATTCACTCCCTCATTAAATGAAGGTCATATACATCATTCTAATATTTAGTGTTTTCCAAGTATATTAAATGTTTGTGATTTAGTTAAAAGTTAGAATTACTCTGCTGCTAAAAAAGAGACTGAAGATAAAAGCTATGATAGATTCGACTGTGTGCCTAATTAATCCGGTTGTTTTACCAGCATGGAAGCAGATCCAAAATAGAACTGGTTATCTGAACCCAAACGTGTTATCTAATGTGCATCTGCAAGACAGCTGCACTGGAGACTGAAATGTGGTGGAAAAGCAGTGGACTCTCTTAAACTGTCAGCAGAAAGTGCAATAAAAATAAACAGAAAACGTATGGAGAGAAGAACAACTATATTTTGGTCTCTCCCTTACCTTCTCTGTCCCTGTGTCTCTGCAGGTTCCCATCATCCACTGGCACCTGTCCACAAAGAGGATCCTGACCATGGAGTTTGCTGAGGGAGGACAGGTCAACGACAGAGACTACATGAAGAAACACGGCATCAATGTCAACGAGGTACTGTACTGCCTGCTGCTCTGCCTGTTCTTTGCCTGCTGCTCTGCAGGCTGTGGGTTACAGAAGCTAATAGTTTACTGACTGATAATCCAGGTGCTATCACACATGCATGAACAGCTTGTCTACACAGGTCGCGTAGTGACAGCAGCTTCAGTCCTCTCTCTCCACAAGTTGCGTTCAGGTACAGCATTGAGTGTACAAGACTGCTGGAATGAATTTCGGAAGTCAAATATCAATGTTAGTTCATTGGTTAAAAACTGCAGTTCCTCAAACATCCACTTGAGGCTGGCTCCAGAAGTGAGTCAGTCTCCATAAGTCCCCATGTTCAAATGTCCAACTTCACAGCAGAAATAAACATGTTTACAGCCTGGTACAAAAAACAGTTTTGGTCTCTATAGCTAATTTCCCTGTTCATGACAACTGTACTGAGGGTGAATTTATATACAACTCACCTGTTCAAATGATATTAAGGCTTAAAGTTATGCAGAATTAACAGCATGGCTGCTTTGACTGATAGGTAGGTGATGGAGGCTAACTATGGGTCACCCATAAACCTATGGATGATATCACACATATGCTGTCTATTCTTCTTACTGTCATTGGTCAAAAACAGGAATTCAGTCTACCTAAAGCAAATAAACCCAACCCAAATAAACCCAGTGTAAATCTATGGAAAGCAGGCAGAACGTCAGAAAACACTGTCACCAAGTTAGCCTGTTCTCCAAAGACAAACACTGACTAAAGGGATAGTTTGGGTATTTTGAAGTGGGGTTGTATAGGAGCAGCAGACAGAAGATCCGGCAGGAAAAACAGAGCAAAGCAGTTTTAACTTCATAATAAAAGGCCCTTCACACCTGTTACACCCATCTGTATTACACTGTGTGCAGCACAGTTGGGCTTAGCTGTAGAAATATGTAAGTTCTACAGTCAAGACAATGTATCACCAAGAGACAGGGCTGTCTGACAGCAAGGGAACAGGTAAGAATATTCTCATCATAACATACAGGTAGGAAAGAAGACACAGACAGTAAATAAAACCAAAACAAGGAATGTCAAAATGAAGCAGGAAACAAGACAGACAATATACTTTAGTGTTCTGTATCTGCAAATCACGATTTCTGAGGTTGTACTGGCCATGTTTCATTATGTAAAAATGTAGGTGAAGTTAATATTCCATGGATGGATTTAGATTTGTTGCTAAACGATAGCACAGAAGAATAAATTTAAAATGTTGACTTGAGTAAACAAATTAGTTTGTTCTAAAATAAAATTAGAAAATAGTATGTAGGAAAAAGAAAATTTAAAAGAAGCTCATCACAATTTGATAGAGCAATGGTGACATTTTCAAATGTTTTGTGTTGTCATCAACACAAACCCAATGCTTCATAAATGACTTCAGCAATTGTTGTATTTGCTATGAAGTATTCTATACTTGATCAATCAACTAATATTTTCACCACCAGTCTACAGCATTAAATTAGCATTACATTTTTAACATCATCATAGATAACATGGAAAAACATGGAAATATCAACATAACACAGTTCAAATATCAGGGAAACCCACAATGTCTAAGAACATGGCAACATCAATAAAGAAGGTTGATGAAGTCATTTAAATGTCAACTGGATACTAATCTAAAATACACTGATTGTTCATCATTATTTATTCATAGAAGTGATGAACTTGTTGACAAATGTCATGGAATCTGAAGATGTATTGTTTTGCTGAAGAAGACAGTTTAAAGACCCAGCCAAGAACCAGGAACACACCAACATCTTTGGTGTGGTAGTTACTTCAAGAACACACACAATTGCATGCACACACACAACACACACACATACACACACATAGAGAACAGATCAAGTAAATGATGACAAATACCCAACACACAATAAATAATGTTTTGGGCTTTTCATGTGCACATGGAAACATACAGTCCCTGACAAAAGTCTTGTCACTTATCCATTTTGTAGAAACAAAAGCTTATAACCTGACTTTTAATGAATCCATCCACCCTCCCAAATTATGTTCAATATACTAAAATAAATTTGCTTCACTGACGAAAGATTGATCGTTTAATGAACACAGAAAGGTCAGATTTTGACAAGAAAAAAGTTTTGTCGCCTTGTCATATGATGCACCCAATCCTAGATTACAACCTCACCTGTGATCAGTTATTGATCAATCAATTAGTGGGTGTGTATAAAAAGAACCCCAGCACACCAGACCTTCACATCAACTGCAACTTGACCTCTGACAACATGCCTAAGATTCACCCTTCACCCTTCAGACCAAAGCGTTGATTATCAAGATGCTGAAGACCAGATCCACTGCTGAGGTGGCTAACACCTTCAATGTGTCTCAGAGTCAAGTACAAAGAATAGGAAAAAGATTTGAAGGGACTGGACATGTTTTTAATAAACCCAGGTCCAGCAGACCCCGCAAGACAATTGCTTGGGAGGACTGTTTGTTGGTTCGAAAATCCAAGGCCAGCCCCTTTTCCACTGCAGCAGAGCTCCACCAGGCCTCCACCTCAAGTCCCCGTGTCAACCAGAACAGTTTGTAGAATTCTGTCTCGAAATGGCCTCCATGGTCGAATCAGTGCCCAGAAACCAGCATTAAACAAAAGACAATTAAAAAAACGTGTGACATTTGCCAAGGCCCACGGCCTGCTAAAAGGATGAACGCTGGAAAAGTGGCAGCAGGTGAATTTCTCAGATGAATCTTCAGTTGAATTACATCACAGCCGCCGCAAATATTGCAGGAGACCTACTGGAGCCCGCATGGATCCGAGATTCACCCAGAAAACAGTTAAGTTTGGTGGTGGAAAAATCATGGTCTGGGGTTACATCCAGTATGGGGGTGTGTGAGACATTTGCAGGGTGGAAGGCAATAAGTATTAGCTACCTCTTACATTCCCAACCATAAAAGGGGTCAAATTTTGCAGCAGGATGGTTCTCCATGGCATGCTTCCATCTCTACATCAAAGTTCCTCAAGGCGAAGAAGATCAAGGTGCTCCAGGACTGGCCAGCCCAGTCACCACACATGAACATCATTGAGCATGTCTGGGGTAGAATGAAAGAGGAAGCATGGAAGACGAAACCAAAGAATCTTTATGAACTCTGGGAGGCATGTAAGATTGCTTTCTTTGCTATTCCTGATGACTTCATCAATAAATTGTATGAATCACCGTCGAACCGCATGGATGCAGTCCTTCAAGCTCATGGAAGTCATACAAGATATTAAATATGTATCTCACAACACCACTACTTAATTCACTGATGTTATGCAAGATATTATTGTATTTGTAGTAAATTATTTGTTCAATTTTCACATTACTCTCTGTAGGCGACAAAACTTTTGTCTTGCCAAAATCTGACCTTTCTGTGTTCATTAAATGATCAATCTTTCTTCAGTGAAGCAAATTTATTTTAGTGTATTAAACATAATTTTGGAGAGTTTTAGCTTTCATATGAGCCATTTCTAAAACCAATGGATTAATTAAAAGTCAGGTTATAAGCTGACAAGTGACAAGACTTTTGTCACGGACTGTACTACCTGAGCATTAGGCAGTGATGATGAGTGTTATAAGACAGCTGATTAGATAGAGGACATAATAAAACACACACACAGAACGACAGGATGGATAGAATTATTAGGTGGCAGTAGTGCATGCTGGACTCTGGTGTCTGTGTGTAATCACAAGATGGATGAGGGCCTACATTGACTTTCCTCTGAGCTCGGCCCTTTGACGTGACCAGAATGGACCAATCGTTTGTTTTTAATATGTGACACATTCTTTGAGCTGGTGGAAATATTTCTGTTGTCTCGGTGATGTCAATGCAACAAATCACACTCCTTTTGTTTTTGAGTCAGCTGCAAATAAAATCAACATGTTATGAGGTTATGCCTATATACCAACTTTTGTGGATCGATTTCAGTGATAACGACATTTCAGTGGTTCTACTGGTTTGTGAGGAGATGGTTCTATTATTTTGCAAGCAAAGAGGTTGATAGTGTACTTGTGGCAGAGAATGGGGACCCAAGTGCAGAAACAGACAAGGTAGAATCTCTTTAAAACATTACTTTGGTCAGTGGGAAGGAGGAATAAAAAATACAGCAAAGCCTCAATTAAACTAAAGGCAAACCAAGACAAAAACTCTAGCAGGAGCTCTGTGTCAAAGTCATTACAGTCAAGCAGAGACTGAAGGAGAGAAGGGTCAGATAAACTCCCACTGGCTGATGAGCTGATTGAGCAGGGATGGGTGAGTAGCTGATTGCAGGTTGCTGCAAAGAGACAGCGACAGGAAGAAGCCTCTGGTGGATCTAGAAGATAGGTTTTAGTACCAGCAGACATGCGAAAGACCATCTACCTGCGTGACAGGATCTCTTAAGAACAACTCGTGACGTCAAGGTTCCTTGGTCAATCAGCAATGACTGGACAGCTAGGAAAAACCTGATCATATAGGTATCAGAACCATCAACTAGACGAGGAGGTGGCGGCAGATGAGCAGCAGGAGGAAAGGGGTGAATAGCAACAGAGATGGGGAAGGTGGGGTGGACCTCAAGAGAATGAGGAAGTTGCAGGCGGACTGTTGAAGAGTTGATTATCTTTGACAGCAGGCTCAGCGGTCTCCTTGACCTGTACTGTACAAATATGTATGTATACGTTTAACCTGTACTAACCAACATTCCAGATATAAAGAAGACAACACATGGTGTGTTTGTGAGGCTGAGAGATGTTTGGAAAAACACATTTTGTGAAGCAGACAAAATCAGGATACTGCAAAAGGGGAAAATAATGGCAGTGCATCTCACTCATTCCTTTGTTTGCAACCCACCGTGCTGGAAGAGCTCTAATTAATGGCAATTAGTGTCTGCCTATTCCTCTCTGAAACAATTTGTTGGCTATCTGCTTTCTTGCAAAATAGATGTGTGTGTGTGTGTGTGTGTGTGTGTGTGTGTGAGTGTGTAAGGTTTGTATTGCTCTCTGTGAAGACCAATTTACTCCTTACTACTGAAAGAACTGTCTGAACATCATAGGTTCTATTTACCGTCAGTCATAGATCGTAGATCAATAAAAACATCTCTCTGCAGACAGCTGCCTCAGAAGCACCTGATACTGCCAGTCCTTCCTCAACTGGGGCAAAGATTGCAGCATCATTCTGTTTCACCTTGAGGTCAACAAAATCGAGAGTTAACAGACCAATCGCTGAAGTAGGCATAGCCAAAATCCATGACAATCTGCAAGATAAGAAAGCAGAAAAACTCTAAGGTTAGTCAGTAGTGATGCCATAAGTGTTTGGTTCTGCAAAAAATCATTTACCTCTTGGTTCTTCAAAGATCCAGATGCTGCAAGGCGGACCAGTAATCAGTATAACAAAGAACCATGTAAAAGGAACAGCGATTATTAAAGAAAAACAAAAACATTTTCATTCAGTTTTGAATGAAAAAAGAACCATAAACAGCAAAAAAGTGTGAGTTTGAACCTAAAGTGGTTCTTCACAGTGATGCCATAGGGGAACCTCTTTCAGTTCTCCAAGGAGCCTTTTATCTACTGTCTCGTCAAAGAACCATTTATTATCAGAATCAGAATCAGAATCACTTTATTCCCCAGGTATGTGTACACACACAAGGAGTTTGACTCTGGTTACACTTTGCTCTCGTAGTACAAACAGATACAGACAGCCTGTTACTAGAATTTAGTGTAAATAGTGTTTCTCCCAGAGTTCATTCAAGGTGCACTGTGTAAGAATTTGTATTCATTTATTCATGTATTTAAATTTAAATGCAGCATCGGGTACATTGTTATCCAGTTGAACTTAGCATTTAGTGTTACACTCTCTAATGTGGCCACTGATATATGATTATTTATACTTTCTCATCCCACACCATGCCAAAGTGTGCCAACTCAGCCTGACCATGAAGTGAACACAGGCACATTCGGCACACACTGGTCAGAGATCTGCACCAAGCATCAAAATAAAGCCCCAAATTCTGAGGGTTTTTAAATGTATGTGTAAACGTTAGCTTTAGACTAGGACATTTTGTTAGTGTTGGCCATATTCAGCACTCTCTGCATTCAGCACTCATGCTTAATAAAGCAATATTGTCACCCTTATTAAAGATAAGCAATTAAAAGAACCATTCTAAATGTGTGGTCGTATTTATATTTGTAAGCGCCTTCTAAATGTTCTTTTTTTTTGTATTTACGTGTACCCTGTTGTGTTCTACACAGATCTCAGAGAACCTGGGTAAGATGTACAGTGAAATGATCTTCATCCACGGCTTTGTTCACTGCGACCCGCACCCGGGCAACGTGTTGGTCCGAAAGTGTCCCCAGAGCAACAAGACCGAGATTGTCCTCCTCGATCACGGCCTTTATCAGGTGGGACATCTCCAGGCTGCCCGCACACACAGAAAATACCATTTGTTCTAATATTGCAGTCCATTTTTCATGCTGAGGCTGAGGCCTTGAGTAAATAGGTAGAGCCGCAAACACAAAGTCAAGACGCACATGAAAAAAAACATGGAAGCCACACACACTCTCACAGGCAGACACACACTTTTATTACAGCTACAGCAGGATAAAAGCTTTTTGATAAACAACTCATTTGATGCAGAGTGCAGTGTGCTTGGTTTGAATTAGTGCATCACAGCCTAAATCATATGTGCACTTTCATGTTTTTCATACACACGCACGCGCACACACAAACACACACACACACACACTGTCTGATTGTTAACAGGCTGACGCAGACATCCACATGTCTGACATGACTTTGTTTACTGCTTGTTCCTGTAATCATGAAGAGAATTTAGTGATAACTCCTTCATCTTTGACACACACAGACACACACACACACACACAGACTTCCCTCAGACCGTAATGGCACCAATTTATTCCTAATGAATCGTATTGGAGTAGAATATTAACAGACTCCTCATATACACACATACACACACATTAACCTCACCATCATTACCAGGTGGTCGTGTGTGTGTATTAAGAGCTGCATTTGGTCTGGGAATGCAGAGCAGCTGTTAGCTGAGGGACTGAGCGTGTCTGAAGTCTGAAATGTCAAAAGACAAATGGCACACTCTTAAATGTCGATACATGCATGGTGAAGAAATGATACATGAAAAGACTTTCTGGAAACATGTTTGTACTTGCTCTTAATTTGCACAGCAGGTATATGAATATGTATAACTCTCAAAAGACACTTACCCATCCATTCTCCCCTGTAGACCCTGCAGCCAGACTTCAGGCTGGACTACTGTCGGCTGTGGCAGGCTCTCATTAAAGGCGACATGTCCGGGGTGGAGCGTTACAGCCGCAGACTGGGGGCTGGAGCTCTGTACCCGCTGTTTGCCTGCGTGCTCACCGCTCGCTCCTGGACCGCCGTCAACGCCGGTATCAGTTCTGTGCCTGTCACACACTCTGAGGTATAAGCTCTGACACACACACACACACACACACACATTTGCGTCGTTATTCAAATGTTAAAATGATAAACTTAATTAATAGTTACCTTTTAAATATAACCAAGCAATATGAAACTCCTCCAGTCAAATGATACCTGCTAATGTAACTACAGTTAGCAGCTACATACAGTCTGTGGGGGTGAAGTCGAGCATGCAGCATTAGACAAATGTCGAGAGCCCAGAAATGTAGAGTCTGGAATGATAAAATAATATCTGAATGGATCAAAGAACAAATGATGGAGGTATTTGAGGTGTACTCTCATGATGGAGCATGTCAGCAGCAGCACAGCGTTCAACGCAGTGGATGTAGTTACAGTATGTGCACATGTTGCATGCAAACGGCAAACTTGAAGAATAAAAATACACTTTGCACTGCAGTTCTGCTCGTAAAGCAAAGTGACAGCTGTACGGATTCAAACTGAAGCGTTTCAGTTCAATCGGACACGCAGGAGATGACATCTGAAGCACAGGGGACCGGCTGCGAACGTCTGCGAGGAAAACGAAAATCTGCATGGCACAAGAGCAAAGTACTATGAGAAAAATAGTTTCAGTAGATTGATTTGGGGTTTCAAATATTTGTGTTTGACAGAATACTGTGAACATGTTGGCAGCTTAATGTAATCAGCAGCTGTGGCTGTACTTAGCCTTTATTAATTATTACATTTATTGATTTTATCTTTTCAAACAACAAAAATAAAACACAAAAATTACACACATTAGTACATGGAAATTCAGCCATACACGGGTCACTCCACAAAAGCAATATGATTTGGACCAACTTCCAGAAAAACAATTTTCCCATTTCAGGCATCAAATCTCTATTTTATTGGTCATTATTTTATGGTATGGGCACTATTAATTTTCAATCCCATTATGGGCGCTAATGTAAGTATCTGAACATGATTATAAAATGTATTTGTAATTAAACCAACATTTTTCTATTCATCAGATGTCCCTCACACTAATTCAGTAATGGCAAATATAAAAATGATGTGAAATCTCACACACTTTTGCTCCGTGGGAAACAAATGGGTTTTCTGTAACAGTGACATCATCATTTTTGATCATAGATGTGTTCTAACTTCAGAATTTGAACTAAAATTATATTCTTATGATTGCTCTAAATATTTCAGACAGAGATATTTCAACAAATATTAAGTTACCTGTTCATAAAACTAAAAAATAATTAATCAAAATGTAGGTGTGATGGAGTTGAGACTAGGGTAACTAGGGCATTAGCACATCATAGTGCGGACATTACCTCCTTTGTCTGTAAGCCTGTGTGTCTTGTCAGTAGCCCCCCACCTGCTTTCAAAGTCAACTTTTGGTTTGGACATTTACTGGAGGACTTTAATGACGCTGTGCATCTCTAACGACACCCACCTGTCAATCAAAGCATCCACGCTGTTAATTCTGCATAACTTTAAGCCTTAATATAAACTTAATATAATTTGAACAGGTAAGTTAAAAAATTCAGCAGGTTGGCATTTGTTGCTGACAAATTACCAACACACCGACATTCACATTTGGTGTAGACCGAGCAGTACCTTCCGTGGCTGTGAAGTGCCAGATGCTGCAGTCCCCAACGTCCACCTAAGGCTGGCTCCAGAAGTGAGTCAGTCTCCATAAGTCTCCATGTTCAAATGTCCAACTTCACAGCAGAAATAAACATGTTTACAGCCTGGTACAAAAAACAGTTTTGGTCTCTAGAGCTAATTTCCCCGTTCATGACAACTGTACTGAGGGTGAATTTATATACAACTCACTAAATTTTATGCATTCTCACCCAGTTATGCCTGGAAATATAGAACCAAAACAGTTTCGGGTTTGTTTCTTTTTCTCTTATACTTTATAAAACACATGTAGTGGATGGTGAATTCTTAAATCACATGAGGTTTCCAGGTACTGTGTGGTGAGGTGAGGCAATTAAAAACACACTTTGGTCCACGCCCTTTAGTGTCCTTTTGGTTTGGTTATGTTTTTTGTTTAAGTGATTTTGGTGTAGAGGCTGCGCTCTGTAACTTCCATGTGATGCACACAGACCACAAAATTACTCTTTCTTATCCAAATATAATCCACTCATTTGGAAAGTCTAGAGGAGCATTATGATTTAATTATTTTATCCCATTTATGTGTGCAAGGAGCCAACAGGAAGTCGGCCAACTCAGCCAGCGTAAGTCTCAAACGTGCACTCCCTCACGTGGCTCAGCTGGATAAGGACTCTCCTGAGCATTCTCTGTGGGTCCAAATAAGCGGAAGCAATCAGCTGGCAAATGCACCCACTGAACATTACAGTGTCCCCGTGCACACAGCTAGGTCCGTAAAGAAATGTTTTCCCACTTTGTGTGGAAGAACTTAACAGACGTCCACTGACTGGGAGACAGAGCTGGTGGACCTCACTAATGCTTTTGTGGTTCAACATCTGGAGCAAGGACTGAAACCTGGAGAGTGGAAGCTGTCGTAGCAGCACGTAGATTTGACGGTTTGGAATGTCCACATAATTTTGGCCATGTACTTTTTTTGTGCAGGTTATTTTAGCAAATATTCCCAACACTCATTAAATTTACTGTAATTGGGGTTATTAGGTTTTTTTCTTCAAGATAAGATTGTTTTTAGAATCCACCAGCATAAAACTGGTTTATGTGTTTGTAAGTGTCCCATTACCCACAGGGGTTCCACAAAGCCATCTGTGCTCGAGGGAGTTTATTTATACCCCTCTTATGCAACATTTTGAAGCTGGCAAAAGTACTACACAACAGTCTGCTACAGTGTGCCACCCCCTCACACATGATGGGCAACACAGGACAGAGTTTAACAGAGAGCAATACACTGATAACTCCCTGCGTCTTATTTGGTATTTCTGAAGATGGAATATTTTTGGAGATTCTCATGCTGAACGTGTCTGAAACTGGCTCAGAATTCAACAGTAACCCATATAGTATCACACTTTGTAACCTAAGTAAATTCTAAATATGTACATACACAGGTTTAGTGTCAGAACAAAGAACAGAGTGATGTAGAGATTCTTCAGCCTGATTCAGACAGCAAAAAAAAGTTTGTTTTTTTTCCCATTCATTTGAGTCAGCGTGTGTTTGTCTGTAGCGGTTGGACTGGAAAAAAAAAACACAGCGACCTGCAGCAGAGATGTTGAGCCGGATTCAACGTTTGGAAAAACGCAACTTGATGTCACACCACGGTGTCCAATCTGTAGATCAGATTATCAAATCCTCCACAGTCAGCCTGAAATGTGAAGCTGAGGCTGTTCAGGTGGATTCATGGACTAAACTCTACCTGTTGTGTTTTTTTTTTGTATCTGGCTTGGTTTATTTCACGTGGCCAGCTTCTCTGTCTGTGTCTGGCTCTTTATTTTGTAGCGCAGACTGTGAGTCAAAGACATTTTCTTTGGTATGTGTCAATGCAAAGAGAGTGAGCACTGGTGGAGTGATATAGACAGTGAATGAGAGTGAGGGAGCACTGGTATCAAGTAAGTCTGTTACTTTGAATGTTTCAGCACAAATAAACAAAACTCCCTAATCTCTCTACCACCACACACTGGGGTGATTCGGATTTGGTCAAAATACAACTTTAGTTTTGAGTATTAACACTAAATGTGAAGTTTGTCCTGAGGTCGTGGAGTCATCTTCTGGGGAGCAGGAATGTTGTCGACATTTTATGACTACCTGCCAATGACATTTGTTAGTTCTGTGTGACCATGATGTTTTCATTTTTTCATCTTCATGTTTGAAACCAAAGTGAAAAGTCAAGATGACAATCCGTGTTCTCTGAAGCATGACACTGCCATTATGTTCATGAAATTGAATTTGCAACTTTTCATAGCAGTATTGTGAAGACTAAGCACTCTTCATCACCTCACCAGGTATCAATAGCGAATGATTAATGAGGACCCAAAGTGTGTCTTAGTTGATTAATGGGACTGCTCATTAAGCATCAAAGTGTTTTGTTTTTTTGTTTTGCCTTTTATATTCTTTTGGTGTTGGCAATATTACAGAGGACAGTTTTATGACAAGTCAGTCCACTGACGATCTCAATGAATTTTGCTGTGATTACTGTTGTGACTGGTTGTGCTTATTATTTGCACGTTTTGTGACAGACAAGATAAAGACATTAGATTATATCAAAGAGTACCTGTCTCCAGACTAATCACTGCAGCAACTACGGTATATTATACTGTATTGATTTATTTGAAAATAAGAATTGTCATGTTTTATTACCATAGAATGAGCCTTTTATAGCTGTAAAGTTTGTGGATCCTCTTCCACGGAGTTGTTGTATAGGCGTTTCTAGTGTGAAGTTCTTTTTTTTTTTTTTTAAGATATGTTTTTGGCCTTTTTCAAGCTTTGTTTTTGACAGGGACAGCTGAAGAGTGACAGGGATGTGGAGAGAGATAGGGAATGACAGGCAGCAAAAGGCTGCAGGTTGGATTCGAACCCTGGGCCGCAGCTGAGATGAGACCTTAAAATAGTGGACGTGAGAAAACTCTCAAGACCAATCCAACTCCGAGATTACCACGAGACCACAACTATTTAAGCCGTCCTATACCACAGAAAAGTTTTCCACATGACGTCACATTGAGGGAGACAGACTTCTGCATCGAACACATCACTGAGTACAACTGTGGACAAATGGCTTTAGAGGATGGCATCAGGTGGAAAGAAGTTAGATCATGTCTTTGCAAAGAAGCGGGTTTGTTTAAGATTGAAGGTTAGGTTTGTGTTCATTTGTTCATTGATTGCTAGGTTGCACATATTTAGGGGAACAGACTGAACTTGTGTGTGTGTGTATTTTTATACATTTTTGACCATAATAGTGTGTGTGTGTGTGTGTGTGTGTGTGTGTGTGTGCGTGTGTGTGTCTAGAGGTGTGCTCTTCCATTTAGGCTGAGATGAAAGCACTCCCTTCAATCTAGGACTTCTGTCTTTGTCATTTATATTCTGTTTTACACATACACACACACACACACCCATTAGGCAGACTCCACTCTAGTGTCCTCTACTTGAACACACTTGTCGATTGTGTAGCACTCCGGAGTTAAGAAGATATTTTGAGACATTTCTGCAGCCACAGTTACTCATCTGCTTTGCTTTGTCTTTGTTATCCATGCTGACGTCTCCTCTCTCCTACCCCGTGTTGTTCTCTGTCTCCTCTTTCTTTCCTCCCCTCTCCATCCACTCTCTTATGCATGCATCGTTTTTTAAGTCCCGCTTTTAACAACTGATGATGCATTCCATTAGTGTTAATGCAATCATATGCACGAAGCAAAATGTTGAGTGCTTTTAGGGGCTGTGGCTTTTTGCTGCCTTTCTTTCACATGCAGGAATATTTATCTTTTTGAATGAATGTTTCTCTTGGAAACATTGAAAACAAAGTACTTATAGTCGAAAATAGAACCAGTTCGTGGTTTGACAAGTATATTTTGTCATGTTTTTTTTTTTTTTTTGATCCTTTGCTCCTTTGTTGGTAATCCAAACTCAGCAGTTCATCCATGTTTACCTAAATGTACATTTCCTCAGCACTAATAACTTTAGTGTCATTGGCGCACAACAAATACTCTTCTCTTTCACAAATTCCAGGCACTGTTAAACTGCCATCAACACGTCCTGCACAGCAAAGAAGAAATGGCTGAGATTAATTATTGTCAAACTCAGTGTAGCACAGCGATGAGCAAGACTGTACAGTGCTGTTGGAATTAATGCTGCATTGATTTCATGTCAGAGTTACCATAATGATCAGTTTCCAAAAGTAAAAGTGTAAATAGTATTCTTGTCATGACGTGATAGTGCAGGTAATACCAGTACCAGTCTGCAAGCTGTCTTACTGTCTTTCTGTGCTACAGGTTGAGCTCAATAAAGTGAGCAATGCCGAAACCCCACTGGGCATGTCTCTGTCACATCATGCCGTGATGCTATCGTGGTCCATTCTCCATGCGACTTCAAAATGCATCAGGAGTGTTTCAGAATCATTTTGCCCACCAGACTTTGTTAATTTGATCAGATTTGGTCATTTTCCTGGTCTATGTGCTTCTAAATGTGTCCTGTCAACTCGATCTGCTATGTGCATAATGACGGAGACTCGCTTCCGAAATGCTTCTGAAACATTGGCTCAGTCCTGTTGTTCAAGCTCTCGAATTTCTGGTAATTTATTTTATTGTGATATATGTAATTACCACGACATTGCACGTGTCATGACAAAATATATTTTGCCAACTACTGGGATGGTAAACGGTCAGAATTTTAGTCTTTAGTCTTTATGGAACGCTTCAATGTTTCTACTCTTTGATAAATGATTTCGTACAAATTGTCCAACCATGTCTGAAGGCTGTTCATATTCCTGCCACCAAAAGCCTCCTCATGGCTGCATCCCGTGTCTTCTGTGTGTCCTTGTAGTCTCAATTCAATAAACTCCACAAATGTGGAGAATGGCGCACATTTTCCGAAAGTCTCCTTAAAAACGTGTGTGGTTTTACACACAGAGATGTACACACAAAATGTAACATAAGTATCGTCTGATGAGTTCAACCCTGCCTACTGTCACACCTCCCCACACCTGGCCAATCACTGTGGAAATCACTTGCTGACATCATCTCACAGCATTTCTGAGTGAAGCAAACCCTCAAAATTGACTACTTAGTGGTAAAAAATTGCATTTGTTCAGTATAATTCATTCACTGTACATCTGCATTTCCTACTCTGCAGAGTAAAAACAGCGTTGGTAATAGCAGATCTTACAGTAGATTCTGACATTCTTCCTCTCTCCCTCTGTCGCTGCCCACCATTTTCTAATGTCTGCTGTATGAAACCATCCTGCCGACTCTCAAATACACTGGGCAGAAAAGAAAAATCACCGGCACAGATTCCACCTCCCCCCCGGCTACATTCCCTTTGCCTTTTGCACCGCTTATTATCGCACCACTCACAATACAATATGTCCTTATTGAAGCTTTCAGATGCAAATGAGAGCACTGTCGTCTTCTCTGTGTCCTGCTGACAGCTGTGAGGCCTGCTAACCAACCTCCTATAATTGCTACTAATTGTTATTCCCCAAGCAGGACTCAGCAGAGCACTTCAGAACACCCAGCCTCCTGTTATTTGGACTGGGGCGTTCTCGGGGGTGTTGGGTCGGGTATTATTTTGTGGGTTTATGTCTTTACTCTGGTGATTCTTGGATTAGATTTTTTCAGTAAATAAATAAGAAACGAAGAGGTGGAAAGCAACCGAAGTGGGAAGCTAGGAAGAGGTTGTAGTGATTCAGGGAAAATGAAGTTGGAAGAAATTATCCTACAACCTAACCTCTTGTTCTGCATTAGTATTTTGTTCAATGGTCACTGCCACTACGGGAAGTAGGTTCGCATCTATACTGAGTAGTTTAGAGTGCCATTGACTCTGCCTTTAAAATCTTTTATATATACTTTGTACCGTGGTTGCCTTTAGTCTGCATGAGGAATCACAGTTTCTCTGAATTATGCGTTCGATTGGCCAACGACCTCTAACCAGTAACTAACCAGATTGTTTTTTACAAAGAAAGCAAAATGAAGTGAACTATGAGAGGTGCTATTTACATAGCTCCAAACGATAACAGAGGTTATCTCAGGACACTTTCTAGCAGGTCTAGGCTGTACTCTTTAGATTATTATTTACATGGACGCAACAAGTCCCACTCTGACACAAGAACTGATATGGTCTTTGAATGCTTCCCCCTCAAGGCTAGACTGGCAGCATACTAGTCTTAATCATTACCTGGTTGAAGGCCTTAAACTATCTTCTCCTCACATTTATGCTCTTCAACTTTTACTGCAGCTGTGTCTGTTAAGTGCTGATTCCAGAACAGTAATGGTACTGTATGTCAGCTCACCGTCACACAGTCAAAGTTTGCTGGTACACTACAAATGTACTAAATGCACTGAAAGCTTGTGTTGCACGTGGTTTGAGGTACAGTATGCCTATTGTTTTAAACACACAAGTGTTAGGGCACATTAATGACAAACTAAGCAATGCACTGCTGTAGACAGGGACAGCAACAAAATGTATTTTAGCTACCTAAAATATTCAGTATCACATTAGGTGTATGATATGTTTAGAATATTTTCACTGCTCTATCTTGTCATCATGCCTTTCTGTAGCATTTATGTTGATTTATGCTCTCTTCAACACCACCAAAACCCTTTTTCCACACCCTTTTTACCTCAAAGGCTGTCCAATAATCATGTGACACGAAAACATAATAATACACTCCAATTTTCTTTAATTAGTGAACGCACTGCAAACTTAATATGGTGTAGATATTTAAACCATACTTCTCTGACAGAAAGAGGAATGTTACCTGGTAGAACATTTTGTTTTGTTTGTTAGATTGCGTGACTGTGGTATTTTTAACATTCATATCAGAACTACAAGTAATGTTAGTTGCTATGGTTTAATATGCTAACTATGGATAAGTACCTCATTTAATTCCACTTCAAAAAAACAAACAAACTAACCCTTACAGACTGTGTAACAGGCATATTGGTACAAATGTTTGTTATATGATTCATCTGAAACCATTTATTAATGAAATCAGATGAAACCTATGGCTGCCACAGAGACAGAGTAACAGATGAATGAAGCTTAAAAACAGTTGGTGTTGACTTCCATATCAGCTGACTCATTCATACGTCCATGTTAATAAGTGATGTTATAAGTGTGTATCTTACAGTATGTCCTCATGAGAAACACATCCTTTGTCCTTTTTTTATCAAACCGCAACACAGCGCCTTTGGGCCTTAATAGAGTGTGTGTGTGTGTGTGTGTGTGTGTGTGTGTGTGTGTGTGTGTGTGTGAAAGAGAGAGAGAGAGAGGGAGAGAATCTGTTTGTTTGCTGCATCAGTGTTGTTGTTTGTTCACATCACTTCCTGTGGACATGAGACGGAGACAGACAGACACAGAGCAGAGACAGAGTTTATCCGTGTCAGAATGTTGACTAGCTGTCTGTCTCTCTCTGTGCCTGTCAACTGCCTGTTTATCTGAACTGACAGCACTGACAACAGACGCTGTCCTAAACACACACACACACACACACACACACACACACATAGGATGGAGAAATTCATATACAGTGAATACATACTGTGAAAAAAGTTTGTACACCTCTTATAAATAAAATGACGTCATGTCTTTAGGGGGTATGTGCAGTAGTAATCAGAAGTCACTGTACATAGGTCACACCCATACACCCAGCTGACTCTATCATGCTCAGTGAACTGATTAAAATTCATAACGTCATGACTGACCAATGACACTGAAGTGAATAACATTGATTAACTTGTTGTCATGGCACCTGTCAGTATATGTCAGATATATAAGACAGGAAGTGAAAATTTCATACTCAAAGTTGATGTTTGAAGCAGGACAAACGATCTGAGAGACTTTAACATGGACCAAAGTGATGGCCAGACAGCTGAGTCAGAGCATCTCCAAAACTCCAGTTCTGGGGTGTTCCAGTCTGAAGTGATCAGTACCTATCAAAAGTGGTCCAAGGAAGGACAAGAGGTGTACCAGTGACAGGCTCATGGGCGGCCAAAGCTCATTGATGATGTGGGGAGAGAAGGCCGACCTGTATGGTCCGATCTGACGGAAGACAACAACTGCTGTAGCTCATATTGCTGAAATAGTTAATGCTGGTTCTGATAGAAAGTAGCAAAGTTCTGTTAGGCTGCCATTTATGTGGATACTACATTGACACGTGACATCTATCTAAGCTCTGTTGCAGACCATGTACACCTTTCACCCCATTGCAAATATGGTTCAGGAATGATTTGAGGAACACAACAAGAAATTAAGGTTGACCTGGCCATCAAATTCCCCAGATCTCAGTCCAATCAAGCATCTGTGGATGTGATGGGCAAACAAGTCTGATCCATGGAGGTCCCACCTCGCAGCTTACAGGACTTAAGGGATCTGACGCTAACGTCTTGGTGCTAGATACCACAGCACACCTTCAGAGGTGTAGAGGAGTCTGTACCTTGATGGATCAGGGCTGAAGGGCAAAAAGGGGGATCTGCACAATATTAGACAGGTGGTCTTAATGCTATCTATGTAGATTTAAATGTAATATTAATGCAATCTGGAAATGGTTAAAAGAAAGAACAAACTAGTACACTGTGTTTACATTCAGGGCTATGGATGATATTGAAGGGTGTTTCTTCACTTGTGTTTCTGATCAGCTTGTAAGTCACGATCATCCGGTTCACTGCTGTAACATCCTGTAGAGACTGTGCAGCTCCTGATTTTACTTTGGGTCTAAAGAATGCTAAATAAGTGTTTGTAAGCTTGCAGTCCACTTTGTTCCATGACTAATAGTGTAATTTAGGCCCGATGATGTGCAGCAGAGAGGGGCCTTTGAAGTAGAGAAGAGCAGGACACTGACGCTCAAACAGTCGTCTTCACTATCAAAGAGAACAAATGTCTCTCTTCTTCTTCTGTGCTCTGTCATTTACACTATGTTGTCAGTTGTGCTGAGGAGAATCTCTTTCGTTCCCTCATCCTTCCCTTCTGTCTTTTTTAGTTTTTAGTTTTCTTCTCTCCCCACTCCCTCCCTCCACCTCTCCTTTCCATCCTGTTTGCTCTCAACCTTATCATTCATTCCCTCTTCTTCCTGCTGTCCTCTCTTCTGCCTGTCTATATAACTTTACATTCTCTCATTGTCTGTAATTAAAAGACACAAAAACAAAAATATTCTTCAGAAAGTCTTTGTCCAAAACAACTTTTAAAGCTCCAGGATCTTTAAGATTGCACCCAACTGAATAGTCCTCATCTCACCCTCCCCTTCCAAATGTGTAGGAGAAACTAGGTTGCCAGCAAAAATTAAGTCCTTATATAGAGACAGTGTTTGGTTTGTCCATTCTGGGCTACTGTAGAAACATGGTGGACTTCATGGAAGAGGACCCGGTTCCTCTGTAGACATAAATGGTTTGATCTAAGGTCATAATAACACAAAGATTCTTATTTTCAGGTGATTATGCACTAATTAAAACAGAGTATTCAATTTCTGTCATATTCTGCCAATAAATCAGCCTAAATCTTACACCGTCTGAAGACTGAACTGTCTTGTTGATTAACTGTTGATTATTCCTCCACCTGTGCTTATTTAGAGACTGGCTAACATGCACAAGTGCTCAAATCCTGTGGTGTTATTCATTGTTATATCATTAGTTATCTCTCTGGTCCAAATCTATGGTGGGAGGATGGAGAGGAAGACTTGCCCTCAGCACACTCACCACTCGGCACATTCGGGTGACAAACCAAACTTGAGCTGAAGAATGTCGGCACACAGTTTGACACTAATTATGATCCATTTTCACTGTGACTAACCGTTAAAAGCTCTCATACAGTGAATTGCCAAGCTATCAGTTTAGCCGACTAGCATGTAGCAGCAGATACAACTGCTGTACTATCAAAATGATGAGTTTAGACTCCAGTCTCTAGAATTTCTGGCTCATGCGTGGACTGTCTGTGTGTACACCTGGTTCTTCACGGTCATGCCTTAGGGCAACCTTTTTCACTTATGCTGGAGAAAATAAATGAATGTCAAAAACTATAATTTTACTGAAATTTTGAGTCAAGATCTTGCAGAGAAACTGTTATTTCTCAGATGTTTCTGGAAGCTCAGAATATGTGGCGCTGGTTGCTGCCTCTACCACCTCCCAGCTAAACTAAAAATCCATTTCCATTTGACATTTTCAGGTCAAAATGTATGCATACATTTTGCTAGGTGAGTAAACTCCTCATATACTGATAAAGATCATAGACTTAGTGATTCAAAACTAGTGGAAATATCACTGTTGTTGCACAGGCCATTTGACTTGTACATAAATTGACCAGTAAAGACCTTTTTTTTTCTGTCTGTCTCTCTTGGCAGGATGTTGAGATACGGACCAATGCAGCTCTCTATCTGCCCCAGATCAGCGAGCTGTTGAACCGAGTCCCCCGGCAGATGCTGCTGCTCCTGAAGACCAATGACTTGCTGAGGGGCATTGAAACCACCTTACAGACCAGAGCCTCCTCCTCATCCTTCATCAACATGTCTCGCTGCTGCATACGCGCCATGGCCAGGTCAGAAAGATTGTGCACGTCCTGTCATAGTGGGGTTTTGTTTCTCTTTTAGGTCTAACTTCATAAGACATAGATTTTCGTTCACAGTGAAATGGCAGCATGAGAAAAAAACTATAGTACAATATGGTATTTTTATTTTGTACTGTGGTAAATATGTTCAGCTGTACATGTGTATTATTACATTACTTATGATCAAAAACTAGCAAGTCCACAGCTTTTCTAACAGCCAAACATCAAGCAAGGTCAATAACAGCAGACATAGCAGCCAGCTAATATTACTCACTAGTCCAACAGCAGTCAGCCCAGCTCGGTGTCTGTCTTTCAGCCTTTTATTTCACCAAACTCTCACCAACCACTAAAAGCCAGTCCCAGATTTACTCTCTTTACTATTTCTTCTATCAAAGTCTTTTTCGGTCTCTTAATCTCTGCTATGATCCGTAGAGTCTGCTGAGCCCGGTTACATTGTCATCTTGCCCAGCTCTGGTTCTGGCACTACACTGGTGCCGCAATTCCTGGCCTCAAAATCTCATCCTCCAAGTTATCCAACATTTCCCCAGTGCTCTTAACATCAAATCCTGGTAGCCCGGCTAACAAACTGAGCTAACATTAGCTAACAGCAGCTACAGTTTGCAGCCATTTAATTCACTGTCCATCAGGACTTGGATTTGTATATGACATTATTCACCGCAACCCAGCAGCTTCCTCTGCCACCATTTCCACAATGCTGTTGGTCCCTCTACTTCCACTGCATAGCTAAAGCGGCGACTATTGAGGGCGAAAAGTGTCCAGTGTTCCACACTCAACTTTTGACCGTTATGCGTGAACCATCTGTGAACTCACTGTACACAGTTTGACCAGTGACAGTAACAGGAATGGACAGAGCACGAGTGACGTCACCCACAGGTTTTCGAAGCTGGAAATATGCGGCGCCATGTTGGCCGTACTGCCTCTTCCACCTCACGGCTAATCAAAAAATCAGTAAAGACGTGGATCATCGGTGAACCTTTGAGGCAGGCCAGATGATGCCTGGGTGCTCAAAGATATCACATCGATAACAGCACCCACATGCAGTTTTTAGCACCTCCTCACTGGCTTCATTTCCCAGCCACAGCGGTCGACGCTTTATTTTGACATAATTGAGAGTGTGTATGCACTTATGGACTCAAAATATCAAGTAAGTATAGAAGTATGCAAATTGGGTCACAGCATTTGAGGCACTTTACTCTTCATTTGGGGCACTTTACTCTTCATTCTATGTTTAGAATTTTAAAATGTCTGACTTTTCGCTGATAGGCAAATAACACAGGCACAGACAGGAATAAAGACAGTAGTTTTGTCTCAACATTCTCTTTGGACCATTGTCAGGTGATTATCCTCCTACAGTTAGAGACATTCCATCATGTCCCAATATATAAAATGAAGAATTACTATCAGTAAAACTGAAAACTGTACATGCGACTCCTCGAGTATCCGTGAATAATATTCTTCACTTTCTGAGATGTGTACAAGTGGAATGGTGAGACAGGAAACGTGTCAGGACTAAAGACAAACTAAGCTGACAGGTAAGTGGCTTTGGAAGAGAAATTGAATTTTACCACTATAGTCTGGGAGAGGAGAGATGTGGGCTGTCACTTCAGCTCTCAGCTGATGGCTGAAGGACAGGAGTCTGGACACACTGGGTCTCTTGCCTTACCTGGCGATGTACTGCGGACAGTGGAAGAGCTTGTCTGAATAAGCACATCTTATAAAATATTAACCAACTGTAGTGCCATGGCTAGTAATGTAATACAGGTACCAGGGGGATCCTGCAGTGCCACCTCATTCCCACCCTTCGACTCCAGCATTCTGCGCTCACAGCAGCTCTGTTACACTGTGTTCATGTGCTGTCAGCAGCCAAAACCAGCCCCTCTCAGGCATGCAGCCCCTTCATATTTCTGAATACAAAATAAATAGATGAAGGTGGTTATCTGTGTGAATGGCTGGTCTGCACATGCTCATGGAGAATGCAGAATCTGTGGTGGGGTTAATGGTGTGTTTTGTGCCTCACTGCGTTGCTGAAATGAATAGGGTGTAAACTGTGGGAGAAAGAAAGCCACTAAAAGAAGAGAGCTTATGAGTGCTTGAGCAGAACTAGTGTACGTTTAAATGTATAGCGGTAAATTAGCTGCTGTAATGAAGATTATAACCAGCACCATCAATTTTGATGAGGTTCTCTCTTACAGCTCCCCATGTACTCGTAGCATGGTTGCAAACTTGGTTACCTCACTGGATTCAGACTTTGATACCGTCATGTGCATATATTTAGACTCAATTTTATGTTTAGTATTTCTATTTAGACATTTCTGTTTATGTGCTCTGATACTCATTAATACTCATTCCTCATTGATACGGTGTATAATTCTTTTACTTAAATTACACTTTGTTGTTTATTTTTTTTTGTGTGTGTTTCTAATAATTTCATCCCATTATTTGCACCATTTTCCGGTTTGCTCATCATGGGGAATGGGCATGTTAGTAGTTGAAAAATTAATGTTCAAGTTCTTGTTGTATGTCTTCCTCCTTTTTCTTTCTTGTGTATGAAATATGAAATAAGATTTCCCCTAAGTTGTCCTTTCTTTCCCAAGGCACGGATGCCGACATTTCTGGGGAATCATTCAATTCAATGATGATTATCAACTCTCTAGAAAGGAAATTGCTACAGTCTTTGATTTAAAAATATGATTTTGGTTGATTTGGATGAATCAAGCCTCAAATGAAATAGAACTGAGGAAATAAAGAACTTGAATATTGAATACTGCTATCTTGTAGATGAGATTGGCTGGAGGTGTAAATTTGGCACATGTGTAACAATCAAACGGGTATCATCATGGTTTGTGCAGTGCTTCTCCATGTGTGTACACTCCAGCAGCCTGTTCACTGATTGGCACTCTGCAGCCACTGAAGAGGAACTAATCAGCAGTTCCTCTTCAAGCTTTAACTTGTCAGAGCAGGAAAAGCGCAGGTGTAACCAATGACTTGATCCATTTAGGTGTACAGTGGCAGATCTCTTCAACTGAAATACCTAAATGCATCGCAGCCGTCATTCCTTGTATTAGTTATAGTGTACCTGTGTTCAACAAGTCAAAATGCCCACCATGAAAAATGTCTACTGCACAGGTGGATCTTCAGTGTCAGTCTATTCTATCCTGCGCTTTAAGGCTAAGAAATGATCCCATGACACATCAGTCCATGACATTATTTCATTATCTCTGCATTGTTTTCTATTATTTTAATACATTGTCATGGAATTTTTGTGCATATTCATACTTGATTCATACCAGATGATTAAGGTCAACCTTGATCAGCATATCGGTCCATTAAAAGAGACAACTCAGTCAAAGTTCTTGTAAATTCAGGACAATCACACGCTTCTCTTATATACATCTATATATATGTACAGTATATATATATATATATATCTTATGTATATCTAACCTTCTCCTCTATAGAGTATAGATGTCCTGTCCAAAACTCTTTTTTTGTACCAGGCTGTAAACATTGTGTGGACATTTTAACATGGGGACTTATGGAGGTTGAAATGTTCTGTAGCCAGCCTCAAATGGCTGCTCATCTTAAAGGAACTGAATTTTGGATTTCCCAGGCACGGTGGCCAGCTCTTGGTGTAGACTATAGAATTTGTATTAGGCTGGTAAATAGAAAAGTCAGAAACATTTAAAGTGCAGGAAAACAAAAAGCACCTCATGCTTTATTTTTCCTCCTCTGTTTTGTTTGTATATGCTGTCTGTACAGATGCAAAGGAAATATCTCTTTGCCTCAGTCAGCCATGTTTCTTGCTTATGTTTGGTGTTCGGTGTCACTTAGAGGTCAGACGTTTGAAATTTCAACTGGGAAATTCCCACCTCCAACTATGACAGCCACCTATGAGCTGCTGTGAGAACTTTAAGCCCAAATGTGAAATCTGATGAAGAAACGTGTGGACCTGATGATGGCTCAACAATCAGAGCAAAGTCAGAGGACCACCAACGTTTTTACAATTCATCCTGAGGGCAACATCAATGTCTGAACCAAATTTCATGACAAAGCAGTGTTTCTGGTAGCGTTGGAGAAGAAGTCAGTCCTCGGAGTTCAGCTTGAAATAAAGCTCTGCTGGAATCAATGAACTTTTCATGCTTTTGTCTTGTAGATAAAATTGCCAAAGATGTGATTCTGTGGGTAACTGTTGCTCCCTGCTGATGTATTTCACCAGGCTCTATCTAAATACTCTGGCAGGCCAGATATTATTGCTGACTGCTGCTGTAGGGGCTGTTAATGGAGCTTTATAATCTTTTTAAAATTATGTCGCTACAAAAGTTTTCCCAGCTTTTCCAGAATGATGAAAATGTTGTTTGTTCAAAATCTTGGCTGACCATGCATCAATGTTGTACTGTAGCTGAAGAACATTTGAAGATGGTTGAACTCAATGGTGAACTCTGTGCCTGACACTGATTCTTTTCTTCTGCTGCTGCTTCTCTGGCTGACAGGCACAAGAGGAGTAAGGCTCAGTCCAGAAGGAGGCGTCTGCAGATCACACTGGCAGAGTCTCTCAGCCTGTGGAGACTCTCAATGTACGAGCTGCTCCTGTGGGTGAAGGGCTGCGTGTTGGGACAATGGCTCACTGCTCTGCTGTCATTTCTGCACTGAGGCACCTCTGGACATCACACACTGGAACATGAACGGCAGGCTGCAGCTGTTGGCTCCTCAAGGGATTTCTAAACCACTAACACATTTTGAATATGTACTTAAACACACACATGAACGAGATACATACAAGGACACAAGATGCTGATGTCTTTGGACGCCAGGAGTGGATAGGAGTTACCTCAAGATCACAACGTTTACTGTCTGTGAAGTCGGAAGTGCTGAAATGAACTGTTTTCTTTTATGTTTTGAATTTAAGTTTTTGTCAGATGAGTTCTCATAAACTTGAGATTGACCTAGCCCACCATAACAGTAGTACCTACTGTTGGATTGTTTTTGTACTGACTGAGCTAGGCTAGCTGTTTCCTCAGCTGATCTCATCCCACTTTCAGGAAAAAAAAAAAGCAAATGCGCACAATTCCCAAAATCCTGAACTATGCCTCTTCAGCCTGCTCCCACTCATCAAATGATATGACATGTTTGTGATACAACCATCTTAAATTCAAATATTTAATGATTACAGGGCTACAGGGCTTTAAAAACAAGTATAAGCAAGTATCAGTTCTTTGGTCATCTGTCAAGTTATGGCATCCTATGGACCTGAAGCATTGACAGCTGCAGTACCAATCAAGTTTGAAAACGCCTTCTCGTTCAGTGTTGGGTTCAGCATTGTAGATCAACACTGAAGACATCAAAAGCACAAGATGATTTTTTGAAGAATCAATAATATAATTGCTTTCTTCACCACGTATTTCCATAGTTCCTTCATGGTTTTGATGTTTTCAGTATTCATGAACAATGTAGGCTGGTACTGTACGTGTCCTCTTAAACATAATGCTCTGTGCAATGCCAACATATAATTACAACCAAATACCAGATCAGATAGTAAACAGACATTTATAGCCAGACAGGTGAACTCACGCACAAAGACAGGCATCCAGTCAAAGGGGCAGATACGAGCACCCAACAGATGCAGTTGGCCAAACCTACCTTCACCTCCATCTCATGACCAAGGAGACTGACTCAAGCACCCTATGTAAAAGGTGATGAATGCTGCCGAAAACCGGATCAGATCCTGCCCTCATATCAAGAAATAGAGAGGGTGTTTTTAGTTACTGCAGAGGTGATCTGTAGTGGAGTCCTGACTGTGTTCTTGCCTTGATGATGATGGACTACGGATTCATTCCTCAACCACTTACCTCAGGACATAGTTTGTCCTCTCAGTTAAATGTAAATGTGTTTGTTTGCACCATTTCAGAACTATGTCATAATGTATGTGGGGATGTTGACAGCCAAAAGTCTTTTTACAGTCATAGTAGGCAGCTCATGAAAACTTGAAGGGTTGATCACAGCGTGATGAATACAGCACAGCAAAGTGACTAATCTGCATGCAGTATTACATTGAAGTGTTCTTGTTTGTTCTGTGTAAAGCTGCCTCGAGTCCATTCCATCAGTCAGTTATGCTGTGCGCCTCGCCTTTAGACAGGAGCAGTGTTGTAGCAGTAATGTCAAAAGAATGTGCTGATGGGTCTAAATTCACTCTCTTTTTGCTCCTTGATGCCCCTGCCATTTCATTTGTGCCTTTAAGTGTATGCACTGTACAGTACAGTGCTTTACAAATCCCCACAAAGGAAGCGAACATGTGCAGTCCATAGCATTTACATACACAATCCCACAATGCAGCGCTTCACCTTCAATCCTAATCTATTGTTATGTGACTCCACACCTGCCTGCGATGGTGTAAAATGATTTATAGAGATGGAGTAAACTATTAAGTGTTAATTATGCAGGGCATTGAAATTAAGTGAAACAGGGAGCTATTTCAGATGCAGCACCAGAGTCTGTTTTAACCAAGCGGCAGGATATGACAGATGACTCTTCATCACTCCCTTTTAGCTTGGACACTTCTGTTTATTGTTCTCTCTATGAATTAGGTGTTCTGTGTAAAACACATTGAAATACAATTATATTTCAAAAAAAAAAGGCAAAAAGAAGAGGGGCATTGTGGTTTACCAGGAGTTCCATGTTGAATCTGATTGTTGACCATTGTGTTGCATTTTTCTTCTGCTTCCAGTTTCTAACCAAGCTGGGCAAATATACAAAATACAATACAAATACAAACACACAACTGTTCTGATAGATGACATTGAAAATGAATGGTCGTACTGTACCTGATAGGCCAACACATCCACTTTACCTTAAACTCTGAGGCCATATCTCAGTGATAGCACTGAACTATAACTGCTGTATGTGCTTTATCAATAGACATGCCCCAAAAGACTACCATGATATCAGTGCTGAGTCAAAGCTTTTATTTATTTTATTTTCTCTGTTTTGTATTTGTCACATGGTACTATTTCTTTTTCTCTTTCTCTTTTTTTAGTGGCACCAGAACCAGCCACTTCCTGTGAGTTGTAATAAGCAGGTAGAGACAAAAATATTTGGATGTTTCATCATTTATTAAATAATTAATTAAAAGGAAATAAAAATGTCAGAATCTGTGTCATTTATTTGACCCATTTTTCCTCTGCAAACATGTATGAAGAGTGAAAGGCTGCTCACAAGTTCCCTGTTGGATGTGGTTGCTGTTAACTAACATCTAGCATCCTAATTGTAATTAATGACAGTATGATGAATGGAAAGTGTATCCATAGGTTACATCTATTGATCTTTTGAAGCTTAAATTAAGAATGACACCTCTGTGCTCAAACAAAGCAGTCTGTAAACATCCAAAACAGAATGCAAATAAAGAGATGAGCTGCATTCACCACCAACCAGGTGCTGCCGGTCCATGGAGCAGGTTTGACTGAATGTATGTTTTAATGCTCTTCTTGATTCGTCAATTGAACCATCTCCTTTTCCCCTCCTACTTCAATCAATTCATACCATTAATTGCTATATTTGTATAGTAATTATTGTGGTTAAAGATCTGTGGTTAATAGAGCAGACTCTGAAATGCTTTCTTACAAAATTACAGACTTACACTTTAAATTCAGTACCAGGCTGATATAATCCATATTTGCAGGTGACCTGTATGGTAACCAATCCTGGTGATTTTTTTTATATTTCGACATTTTACAGGGACAGCATTATGACCTCTGTTGTCTGCTTCATTTTGAATGTAGTCTATAGATAGTCCTACTCTACAGGGGTATGGTTTACTGGTTCTACCTGTCCTTTCAAACACCACAAAGGTGCAGTCAGGTAATAATCTAACATTATTAACATCATTACATCTGTCTGACATCAGATTGTTGCAGATCTCTGAGATTATAGTTACATTTCTAACTGAACTGTCAAATAATCGGCTACTCAGACTCACTTATCGAATATTTGGTTACTCAAAGTCACTCATCAAATATTCGGCTACTTGATAATACTTTTTTTTGTTGCATTAAGTCATTTGTGAGGTTAGTGGCACCTATGACAGTGATGCCATGTAACAAAACAAAACAAAAACATGGTTTTAACATGGTTAAGATGAGGAAAGATCATGAAAACAACAAGAAAGAAGCTGGAGAAAAGATACAAATTTGGACCTGATGGCATATACATGTAGGAGAAAAGTGATCACCAAAGTTTTAAAAATGACTCCTTAGGAATGGTAAATGTTAATACCAAATCTGTTGTTGAGAATTATAGTTTTGTATAGTTTTTTTTTACTCATCCCCTGGACAAGAAAGTTGTGTATATGTGTGTCTTTTGCACACTTGTTGTACCAAATGACATGGACTGAAATCTCCATCCCAAGATTTTCCAAACTTTGACTGATTAAGACGCTCAGGGATAGGCCAAGGTAGAACGTGACAGCAGTTTGTCTCAACCTCTGCACGGTTTAAAACATAGACAGAATCAAATAAATGGCTTTTAACCGCTTTTAATTTATTTTTTCTGAAATTCAGCCCAGACCAGCAATGCACTTTCACTTCCAGTCTCACATGCTATAATCCCTGCAGCAGCCAATCTCACAGACACACTCACTAGTGAGCTGGTTGATAATTTGCCTCTCTGTGCGGTTCATCCAGCCAGGGTGCATAATTGCAAAAATGTCCAAAAGGAGTAGTATTTCTCAACCCCAAGTTGGACGTCCAAGCCAGTATAATAGGTGTTTTAACAGGATAGTGTCTGTGCTCATTTCCAATGCCCTGTCAGGTGAATTGAAATTAGTTTCACTTTTGTTGGCATATCATCAACATTTCAGAGGCACATTTTCCACGGCCATGCTGTCAATTTGGCAATGTGGATTTGACCACAGTCACACAAGCTACATGCGCAACCACAATACACACTGCTGTCACACTGTTTACACCTGTTTTGGTGATAAAATGCACATTTTCACCATCATCAACACAACCTGCTTCCACTGTTTCCAGAGTACTAAGTGTTTTCTCACCACAGTGTGTGTGTTCGTGTGTGTGTGTCTGATAAACAGTGTAATAGCAGTAGATGTGTAGAACAGTCTGGGTGTGTATGCCTGTGTGTGTATGTGTGTTAGCCACAGGAGGGCCATCCATCTTTATCACACAGGGCCACCCAGGGCTGCCATTGCTAATAAGAGCAGCTCTCTCTTTCTGGCTCTCTCTCCTTCTCTCTAAGAAAGAGAAAGAGTGAACACTCTGACACGCCCTCTCTTCACCCCTCCCTCTGTGGAAGTGGGCTGGAGGAGGATGAAAGGTCACACACTCGCATGGTAAAGTCAAAGTGTCTTCAGAAAATCTGTTATAATCCCAGGAAGTACAACAATGAACATTAGCACCATTAGTGGATCATCAAGTTAGACACTTTCTATATGTCCAAACCAAACTATTGCCATTGATGGGCAGCTAATGCATAGAGTGGAATTATAATATACAACTGCCTCTCTCAGTTAATAAAGCCCATTCACTTGAACTAAAATGGCCAACAATAAATAAGTTGCATGAAACATACATTATTCTTATAAACTTCTCCGATCATGTTGCCTTGGTTGTGCCACTTCCCATAAGAGAAATCAAGTCTTATCTAGCTCAACGTACCCAACTCCTGATCCAGGCTGTGGTCATCTCACGACTAGATTACTGCATGCCTGGTTTTAATTCCACCCAAAAGGACACGTTACCATGTTACATGTTGCCTAGTCCTACTCGATTGCCCTTATACAGGTAATATGCTATCTCCTGTTGGACCATTGGTGGAACGTCCTATCAGTTCCTACCAGATCAGGGCGTCCCTCTGTACCTCTGTTAAAAACCTCCTGAAGATCCAGCTCTTCAGAGAGGACCTTGTTTCCTTTGTAAGCAGTACTAATGTTACTAGAAGTAACATATGATTTCATAATGTAATAATAATGTCTCCATAGGAAACAATTCTAAATACTGAAGACACAAGAACTGATCAACATGTTCACAATAAATTAGTTTAGTTAAAAAACAGTTAACAAGTCTGTTGTTATCATTAAATTTGTCAGTAAAACGAACAGTCTGCTGTGAGGTTCAGGTAGTAGCTGGATAAATCTGGTTGTGGTGAAAGACCCCGGTGGCCTGCACTGCAGGGTGGGCGAGCAATGTCACTGTACTCTGTTCTAGTATGTTCAAAGTAAAAAATGAGGTGTCACAGTCGATTGGCCCACGCTGTTCACAACACAGCGCGGACCACACTCTGCCTCACTCTGCGCTGAGGTGAGTACAGTGTAAATGTTTCCTTTCTTCCCTCCATCCTTCTTCCATTCTGTCTCCCTTTGGCTTTCTCCATTTTACTCAGCTGACAGCCAGCTCACTCACTTGGTCTTGATAATGTAATGTTTTCTTAGTTACACTGAAGTTGATATTTTCCTCTAATTAAAAATCCAGTACAGCAGTCACTGTGGCCCGCCCACAGCGTGATAGATGTGATGCAGTTTGTTTGATTTGAAATTTATAGTAGAATTAATCAATAAGACACTTACTGTCTAACGGAGGAAGCTGGCTGAATTGATTCCAAAGCCACATTTCAGCACACTTATGTCTTCTCATTTAAAAATCCAGAGCTTTCATCAATGTTCATCACCGTTTGCCATGCAAGCAGCAGTGTGTGTGGCTCCCTGTGTCTCTGTCCGTCCAACACTTTGCCCACAGCAAGATATTTTAACAACTGTCAGTGACTAGAGGATGAAAGCTTGCTGACCTGCCGACCTTTCCTCTGGCACCAGGTTAAAAACTTCTCTTCTCCAGCACTCTGGCCCATGACAGGCCCATCTGTCATGCCTTGATTTCGATGAAAATCTCCTGTTAAAGTTAAATGAAAAGTTCAAATGCACTGAAATTCATTATTTTTTAAAAATTGTTGGTGTAATTTACTCAAATAAAATCTAAGAACTGTCTATAACTGTATGCAACAACTCCCTACAGTAGTTTAAGTTCTATAATTTGGAAAAGAAACTCATCATATCTAAAAACTGTCATCACGTTTCAATACACATGTTGACTTGCCTTGACTCGGCTGGGCTCAGCATGTCAGCCCAGCATGGCAGGGATAGACAAGAAGGTTTGTATTTATTTTATTTTATTTTTTTTTTTTTTAATGAAAAAAATACATCAAGCAAACAGAATTGTATAAACAGTTTCTCCATCCAATCATCATCATCCAATCGCCCTTTTGACACAAACCTCCTGCAGTTTCTCTGTTCACTATTTGAGTTGATTAGTTGCTTTGTTCTGTTCTTACTGCACTGAATGTGATATTAATATTGATGTCATTAAAATATGTCACCTTACAGGAGTCAGTTTAGTCAATCACAGAAAAGCTGTCCTGTGACACAAAAAAATGAAACCTTCAAAACCTTATTCCTCAATGAGGATGATGATACTACTATTACTACTACTACTAATAATAATGATAACTTTATTATATAACACCTTTTAAAAACAGTGTTTACAAAGTGCTTTGACAGATAAGCATGAACAAGATACTCAGGCAAAATAGCAGCAGAAGAACCAACAACATTTAAAAGACAATATAGAACAATTTGAAAAAATGTAAAAAGTTAAGTAATGCATCAAAAACATAATGATAAATTACATAAAACAACAATATAATATAATATAATATAATATAGAAAGATGAAGAATGAAATATAATGTAAAATTAAAATTAAAAAGTTAAAAAAGATGACGTCACATAAAAGCAAGTCTATAAAAATGTGTTTTAAGAAGTGATTTAAAAGAATTCACTGATTGTGCGAGCCTTATGTCCTCAGGCAGGGCGTTCCAAACATGTCAGACCCTGACATGCTTCAAAAGTGATTAGTAAAATCTTAAAATCAATTCTAAAATGAACAGGGAGCCAGTGAAGAGAAGCTAAAATCGGTGTGATGTGCTGTCGTCTGTTAAAACCAGTGAGAAGACTAGCTGCTGCATTTTGGACAAGTTGGAGGTGAGAGAGTGATTGAGGATGATGACCATGTTCCTGTTTTTAAACTGATATATAACTTATAACTTGCAGGTAAGTGGATGACATGGTGAGTGATGGCCTGTGTCTGGTTGATTTGTCAGACAGTTACTGTGTAGCACCTCCCAGAGGGGAGAGGAACAGGTTGGGAACAGGTTGTTTGAGGGTGTGATGGTCTGCAGTGATGTTTCCTGACTCTGGACATGTACAGGTCCTGAAAGGAGGGCAGGTGGGCACCAGTGATTTTCTCTGCAGTCCTGGGTGTTTCATTGTAGTCTGTTCTCTGTTTGGTGGCTGATCCAAACCAGACAGTGATGGATGAACAGAGAACTGGCTGGATTATTGTGGTCTAGAACTCAATAAGGCAGGTTAGAATTCCTGAAGTACGTCTCTGCTGATTCTTTTTGATTATGCAGTTTACAGGAGCCTTGAAGAACCAACAGGTAAAAGGGTTCATGTAGCACCAAAAAAGCTTCCCCCATGGCATCACATTGAAGAACCACTTTAGGTTCTAAGTGAAACCTTTGTTTTTAGGCTGCAGAGGACCACCTGCCATTGGTATACAGACACGTCACTGTCTTGGATGAGGCAGTTGAGTGTTGTGTCATCTGCAAACTTCAGGAGTGTAACAGAGATCTTCTGAAGTAGAATTGTTGGTGTAGAAGGAGGACAGAGGTGGGGAAAGCGCACATCCTTGGGGTTGAGGTACTTGTGCTGACTGTTGGTGGTTTACCCAGCCTCACCTGGCAGGGCTTGCAGCTGGTTGAGACATCAGTGTGGTCATTAAAGATTCCATTGCAGTCCCTGATGTCCTGGCAATATAACCAACCTGACGGTCTCCCTCTGGCCACCTCATCATCCCTCAGTGTAATTGTCTTTGTTTCCATAATGGCTGCCACGCATCACCCAGGTGGTTGGTGGTGGTTGAGCTGAGTTTTTCTTTTTCTGAAGTAATTTGAGTATCACTGACAAAACACTATAAAAATACAATCCATTATTATTATTCTGATGTCTGAGTCAGTGCTGATGAGGGGTGTGAAGAGCTTATCACCAAACCTACAGTAGAATAGACTGAGATCGTTGGCTAGTTGATGGTTCTCAACAGTGCGGGGGTGGATGGACTGTCAATATGTGGAAATCTACTGTCATCATCTTCCTGAAAAGGTCAAAAGAACCAGCGAGAACTTTTAGTCATAGCTTGATGTTGCCATTGTGAGGATCAGGGGTGCTGTTAGGGTTAACCTGCTTTGACCTCAGAGGAAAACTAGGTTGTGTTTAGGATCTATTCAATTTTCTCACTGTGTAAACAAGCTTTGATTCCGGTTTAACATACAGTTCTTTGAAAGAAGTTTTTATGTAGGTGTCAATAATGAATCAAGGAAAATGTCATTGTGCTTTAGTATAATTCTTTAATTGAAGGGAAAGCACTTTAAAAAGTCACGAACAAGTTGTAAAGTTGATTTTCCTCTGAGTAGGGTTGCAGCAGCAGCAGGGGAGTGTGCCGGGCCTCCTTCTGTGCCTCTTGACATTTTCAGGCTATCCATAATAGAAGAATTTGTTCTAGAGCTTCAGAAGAAAAGAGAGGGTGAAAAAGCAGTTCTCCAATCTGATCATGTAAAAAATCACATTATTCTTTAAATTGCAGTTTTCAGCACAGTTTAAAATTACAGAGACTGCACCACGGGCTGAGAATAGCAGTGCTGTATATACGTTCTGTACGTACTCTATAAGGGAGATTCTGAGACACTGAAGCCTGAAACATTTCTCCACAGTCACTTTGGCCGACAACATAGGGTGAGCAGACTTAAATTCAAAATGAATCCACATTTAATGATTTCTTATGCAGTTGATCATCGAATTACAATAATACATAATACATACTGTGATTTGAATTGCTTCTCAGGATTCAAACAATCAGTGTTCTGCTTAAAACAAGTATGTTGGTTTTCGCCAACATACTAATCCAACCTGAAAAAAATTTAGATTTATTCAGAAATATCTGAAAACAGGCCCAGCTGAAATGTCATTGTATGCAGCTGATCACCAGTTAAACAGGTACGCAGAAATAAAGAAAACTAAATGTAAAGTAAATCATGTTTTTCCTGCAGAATCAATTGTTTAAAGGATATTCAACCTTTATTGTTCCAAACACTTCACTGCTTTCTGTACACGGAGTGTGTAACACTGATAAAGAATGTCTGTGAATAGATATGAGTTTATAATTAATTACAGTTCTTCCTCAGCTTTGAGGAGCTGTATAGCACAGTCTCCCTGAGGACTGTATGGAGACTGTCTGTGTCTATTAATTTTGAAAGAGCGACGGCCAATAGGGAAACTCAACTCAACACTTGAATAATGTTGTAGCTTTATCATAAGAGACGGACAGACTTCCATTTTTAAAGGGCTGATCCCACTCTGCTGCGTCCAGCCTGTGTCTGGATGTAATAAACTTGCACTCACTATATTTTGATTTCTTCTCTGTATGTCTGTGTGTGTGTGTGTGTGTGTGTGTGTGTGTGTGTGTGTTTGGTGGTTTGTGGATGTGTTCCATTGCAGGCCTGGTCATGAATGAGCACTGGAACATTAACAGTAATGTTAAACAACATGGATTGTCCCAGGTAAAGTATTTTCAGACAGTATTCATTATTAAAAAAATATATCAAGGCAAACTTTGTATCATCGACACATTATTCTATTTGGTATTTTTTGTCCATCACTTCTTACCTGATCTACCTGTCACCTGTCTGTCATCACTCAAGTGACTGGAGTGTGAGCAGTGGTCAATAAAGTTTTCTGGGTTGTTGAATCTGCTTTTCAGTTTGGCTGATTTGAGTTTCTTTTGGTTTTGGTTGGTAGAAATATATCTGTGTGTCAGAACTCTGTAGGACCTTCCATGCCTTTGTTGCATCAACATTCTAGAACCTTGTTAGAACGTTACATCACAGACTGCGCACAGCCAGACACAGCTTCAGAAGTGAAATGCAGTTGGACTGGACAGGACTCATTTAGAAAGAAATGACAGTCAGGGATTAACCAAGGATTACTTTCAAGGAGGAGAGGAGTGTATGCTGTGAAATGGACAAGAGTAAACAATGAGACAAGAGACAAGCCCTCCAGAATCACTGCTAGGTTTTCCAGTCAGTCTGAATGTTTATCAGACTTCATTTTGTGTGATGTTTTTTTTCCAGATGTTAAAAAATATTTAAGATTGGCATGAGTTGTGATCACACAGCAGTTAACTCCATCCATAACTCTATATTCATCCCATTACCACAGATGTGACATATTTTTGGCAACAAACAGGATTTCAGTTTCGCTGTTGTCTCTTTCAGATGAATGTAAGGACACCCTGTCCTCGTTCAATCGTTCTTTATTGTCGTTAATACAGTGTACAGGCGTGTTTCGTGTTTGAGTGATGGACAGCGCAGCAGACTTTTGTACAGTACACTATTTTCAAATCATCCTGTCATCATTCATCATATTTGTGGGTTCATTCATTGGTTTTAAGAAAGTACTGTAATTTTAATATATGTTAAATAAATGAATCCTATATAATTTAGTCAATATAGTAACACAGGTTTTTAGTCAAAGTCTAAGCCGAGTCTGACCCCAGGTTTCCTGTTTTGAGTTTCCTGATGGACAAATAGCTTTACTTGCTGCCAAAGTGACCAACTGCTGCTAATGGTAGCTGGTGTTAGCTGTTTAGCTGAGCCCGATTCCATTGTCCGCTTGCTGGACTCAGAGTCGGCGCCCATTTCAACAGCACTCACTACAAGTATTGCCCACTGGGTAACCCCCATCTCAGGCCTGAAACCCAGCAATGAAAGCTTTAGTGTTGGAAACACTCCCCCGGTGCTTGAAGTTGGTTTCTGTCTGGGAGTAGCAGACAGACGTTGATGAATTGAACGATCTGGTGGGGCTTACTTATGATTATATAGTGAATTCAGCTGAAATAAAAGTTAAACTGAATTGAAATGGGCAGCAGATAGAGCTAAACAGCTGAAAATATGAGGAATGAGGGTGAGGAAAGGCTGGATCACAGTTGTACTCCGTTCTCTCTTATGTTCTGTCTCTCCTCCTTCTTGTCGTGTTAAGTGAAACGTCTAATACACCATTAATTTAAACTGTGTTCCTGTTCTGTTAAAATCACTTTACTGCCAGTGTGCAGCTGTGCAACTACACACACACACACACACACACACAGTCCAGGTTCATACAGTCAAATTGTTTGAAGTAAAACTGCTATCCTCCTGATAAAACCTGAGCTCCATCAGAGCTATCTGAAAACATTTATTTCACAGGCTAAAAGATTAATTCTGTTTGCTCTGGAGAGTTTCTTCTGTCCTGTCAACTTTAGCACTGTAACAGTTTTTAGCTTTGCTGCTTAAATATTAACAAGATTTGCTGCTGTGACTCTCGCCAATGAGTAAAAGTCAGTCCCAGATTCACTCGTCCAGCAGCTCGCTCACTCTCGCCTTTCCTTCTTAGCTTCCTTTATAAGTGTCCTCTAAGCCATTTTGTCCAGGCTCAAAACACACATCATACAGATCACATTTAGAACAGGACAATATACAGCAGGTGCCTAGACTGACTCATTCTCATTCCTTCATGGGACTTATTCTCGATCACCTCTCTGACTTTCAGTACAGATTGTTGATATTATGGCTGTGTGGGCTCTCAGAGATGATCTCTACCTCTCTGGCACAATAGACAATGTTTAATCAATATGCTGAGACAGCGGTCTTTGGCACAAAGACTGATAAAAGGGGACAAAAGAAAACGATCGAACCTGAAACTCTATCATCTCATTTGGTCTTCCTTTCTTTTTTTCCTCCACCTCAGCTCACAGGCAGACAGACAATATCAAAATATCTCCTGCATGGTCCCTGCTAATTGTGAACAGGCCCGCTTCCGAAGTGTCAGTGTTTACAGCTTCGATGAGAGGATGAAGGATTAGGACGAGGATGAAGTGAAGTGGAACCCGCCACCAACTTCTTCATCTATAAAGTGCACTTTCTACATTTCCTTACATCAGCTGCTCTATCTCTTGACAACCATAGGAAGATACCAAACATATGAAAGACTACAATACACTGGCCTCAAAATGAATTTAGAGATAAAAATGTAAAGGGCTGTCAGACCTGCCAAGTTCAAAATTTCAAGAATGAAAGATGTCCTGGTAAATTTCAGCAGATTACTGTCAGTCACCTGTGGGAAATGCTGGCTGTAGACATTATGGAACCCTTCCCAAGGAGTTCATCTGGCAACATCTACTTACTTACCTAACAGCACCTAACAGCATTTGGGGAGTGCCAGACTGCATTCTTTGGAGTAAGACTCCCAAATTGTCTCGCTTGTATTTGAGAAAGATGCAAGAAGTAAAACTTGAAACAAAAGAAAGACGCACCTTACCATCCCCAGACTAATCTCACAAAAAAATAAAATGGAATTTGAAGGCCATGATTGTTTTGTACATGGACGACAAACCCAAAACTTGGGATAAGTAATTACCATGGTTTCACTTTGCTCTCAACACAGCTGTCAATTAATCCATAGGAGTGACCCCGGCAGAACTCACTGTTAGTCTGATGCTTATGGGCCCAGTGGATGCCGAGCTGGAACCAAAGTGTATGCTGGATGGCATACAGACAGGCCTTCACTGGGCAGGCTCCCATCATTGTTTTGTAAAGCTCTGTTTACCACATGTATACTGAAACACCAAGATAGCTTTTTAAGATTTAAACACTCCAGAGGCCACTTTGGAAAAGCTCCTTTTCAGGAAGAAAAAGACTTGATAGTGGGCTGAAATGGAAAGATAAAGATTTACAAAATTAACCAGCTTTATGAGTACTCAGTACTGTATGTCCTTTGATGAACACAACACTTAAATGCCCCAGATAAAGTTTTCACTCCCCACTGCAGAGAGCCAGAGAAGAACTTGCATTCTTATGGTTACACCACCAACTCCTATTGGTTAGTTTGTGTGTCTGCACACTGAGTTGCTGAGATGCTCAGATGAACTGAAGGAGGGAGCATAAACACAGAAATGCCCCAATCTGATTACAGCCCAGGATACATAAGAAATTCTTCCCGAGGTGGAAGTTAAGTATCTCAGAGGGACAGAGGGCTTAGTTCTCTGTTTACCCTCACTACAGGTTTGGCTTCACCAGGATACCTGGCAGTGTACCCTGCCACTTGATCCAACTTACCATCAGGTGACCATCAGATGACAGCTCTAGTACTCTCTACACCTGAGTGTTCAAAACACAACTGCAGATATGAAGACAAGACCACAAAATTGGTCATTGATCTTTGGCCCAAGGTGCTTTGGTACTGAACTTGATCATATAAATGTCAAATGAAAAAGCACCACCTGGGTTCAGATTGGAGAGGCCCAATCAACCCTGCCATCATTCTCCCTGTTAGTGTTGAAGTTTCCCCCAGAGAACTATAGAGTCTTTAGGTGGTATATCCAGAAGACCAGATACTCTGTTTTTTAGTACATAGACACAAACAGACCACAGATAAAGCAGTCCAGCCCACCTGCAGACCCAGTGCTATGCATAGAAGCGAGGCTAACTATATCTAGTTAGTACACCTTCCACATTACCTCTTGTTCCTTCCAGAGGGGTAACACTCCACATCCCTAGAGCAAGTCTGCAAGACCTGAGACCCTGGTCTTTGCCTGCGCCCTGGCTGGCAGCCAGGTCCAATGTCCATCTCTGTGGGTGGTGAACCCATGCTTGATGGATCCAAGCAGTTCTTTCTAGCTATGCTCAACCAAGGCCAATAGATCAAGACCTGGCCAATAGAGGCTCACCTCCAAGGTACGACTCCAGCAGAGTGCCCCAGTTTTCCTGTTCCAGGCTAAATGCTACAGCTCTTTCTTAGATGATTCGTGTGTGGTCTGTGTGACTCATAGTCTGCCCCTCACCTCGGTGTAATTTGTCTTGAGAGGTCCAGGAGCTATTTCCACAGATGGTGATTCTCAGAGGGTTTTATAGTTAACAATGGTAACTTACGGTTACCATAAGGTTATTAACATAACTTGTAAAGTGTTGTAGCTTATTATGAACCCACATACTATACTTCATTATTATTATTCAGTATAATACATTATAGTTTGTTATTTAAAATGCCAAGAGATCTCTTTGATGGAGCATGGTGGACAATAGATTGATAATCCAGCTGTAGGTGTCTGCACTGCTCACCTCTCCTCAGAGTTCATTAACATGTTGACAGTGTGTCTTGTATAAAGAAATGCTCATTCTCAGCAGGGTTCCGCGTTTGACTTGAGTAAGCTCAGAGCCTTTGTAAGGTTGTGTGTGTGTGTCCAGGGTGACACTTAGTGTTGGACTTACTGGAGTGAATTAACATTGCTGCGTAATCACTCTGCATTATGGACTAGCTCAATAACTTGACACTGCAGGTCATTGGCATGTCAAGCTGCTTCTGTCGATGTGTGCTTCACCCACCCACCCACACACACAAGTAGCTGATACCCACACCCACACATCTAAACACACACTCTAATACTTCCTGCAGGCAGGCATGACTTATATACTCTGAGGTGGAGAAGATAACACAGTGATGTGATCAATAGCACTTTGGTGGCAAACACACCCTGCCCCTGTGCCCTTAGGATATATACTGTTTGAGAGCAGTAAAAATCCTAATGGATTCACCCACTCCCTTCCTCTCTCTTTATTTCACGTTATCTTTATTGCCATCGCTGTCCCTCAGTGCTCCATCCCCTGCTGTAAAATATCTGTCTCTCTAAGGGCAACTATTCTTTAGCAAAGATGTTTCCATCCTCCAGAAAGATCCACTCAGAACCCTGAGTTTATGTAACGGCTCAGTTTGTAGCTATAGATGCGTCAGCATATACATGTACAGCATGTGGTTAGATAATTGAAATAGGAGATAGGATTGGAAAGGGAGTGTGAGAGAGAGAGAGAGACAAATCTATATGAAGACATTTTCACTGCAATAAATTGAATCAACTTAAACTTCTGCAGAAGGGTAGCATTTGAGCAGTAGACTGAATCCATCATCTGTCCATTTTCACTATTCGCTCATTTCTATTCATGATTTATGTCCAGAAAACTTGAACAGGCTGTCAGTCCATCACAGGACTAAAACAAATATATTCACATTCTGTGTATTGTGTTGGATGGAATAAACAGTATTCTGGTCATTTTGCCTCAGAGCCTCACAAGTAGCGATTCAGATCTTATATTTGTCCTGCCGTGGTGCAAATGGTAGGGACACTGGGTCATAGAATAACTTGTTCATCTACTGTGGCCACGTTCGCTAACATTTAGCCATCATTATGAATATAAAGTGAGGAGAGATGACTGCCGACAAGCCTGGAGCAAGGAACCATATATATACTGTATCTTACAAAGAAGTCTTTTGCCAGAAGCCAATGATAATATTATTTAAAAAGCCAGTGACAGCAGGAACAAATGAGTTTTTAAGTCTACCAGTCCATAGTCCAGATCAAGGGTCAGGAACCTTTTTGGCTGCCACGAAAGCCACATATTTTAAAATGTATTTCTGTGAGAGCCATATAACATTTTTTTAACACTGAATACAAATAAATGCGTGCATTTTAAAGACCAACAGCTTTAGAGTATAATAAGTCTCTGAATTTATTGTTTTTAAAAATGCTGTTATACTGAAGCTAACCAGTAATCAATAAAATACTTCTTAACATTAATGTGACTTCTGGTGCTGCATGTTCCCGATCATGCCCCGATCCCCATAGCAACCGCTGTGTTTCAGATGTGGAGTGCATACGCACTTACGTACTGCTGAGTGAACACTACTCATCAGTAGTTTCTTTTCCGAGCTGTTCTGTTTCGTTAAACAAAATAACATGAAACACAACTGCTTACTCTCCAACTGATGTGAATTGGGACATTTTTCATTGAACGTAAAGACATTAAACGTGTGGTACACGTTGGGAAGGCTGGGCACAGAGGAGACCACCGTGCTCTCTCCGAGGGGAGGGGGAGAGGGAGATTCAGGGACTATTCGGAATGAGTTAAAAGGAGTTTTTAAACAGACAAAGTAGTTCTCAAGACTGCATATTGCTAGCGGATCTATTTTCTGACCCAGAGTGTGGCCGTGAATGTTTCTGAATGAGACTTTATAGCTGGCAGCCGCTCTCCTATCTTCCTGGTACTGCGTACCGCCACTGAATCTGTTAGTGGTACGCAGTACCAGACCGTACCTGCTTACTTTCTCCTGTCTGCGAGCCAGTCATCAAAAGAGCCACATCTGGCTCACGAGCCATAGGTTGCAGACCCCAGGTCCAGATCATATCTGAGGCCCGATGTAAGCAACTTGATCCCCACAAACAGGAGTTAGCTGGGCCAAACTAGACTGGGCCTTCTTCAAAGACCTCACCTTTCACAGCTTCGATAAAGGTCATCGAGGGTTGTGCCTTTAGTAATACGCTGTAAACTGTTCCTCTTTCCGAGGATGAACACCTGTACCGGCTAACGAGGAATGTCAGGACTCATTGAAACAGAAACAAAACATTTTCATGAAGGTGTTACCGACATTACAGCTTGACGGCTTTTAATAAAAATACATGCACTGATCTTACACACAACATCTATATGAAGCTGGAGGTCAGCTTGCCATCACATCACAGTGTCAACATATTTGTACTGCTGCACAAACTCAACAACCTAATCACTAATCACAACAGGGGAGAAATCTATTGTCATCTCTTCATTTTGGACACATTGATGTCCAAGAAAGACATCTTGCCCCTGTACATCAATTCTGCCACTCGAGTCATGATCAGGGTCATGAGAAGAGACACAATGACAGAATTGCTGTCGAGGGTATAGCATCTCACATGTTGGCTTTGGCACCATTAGTATATCAAAAGAGGTGAGAGGATGTACCGTTGGGGTAATCCAGTGGAGAATAAAAGAACATCTGATAAAACTTGTTCTTCACACGTTGTGACCTTTTCCGTGTCCATTAGCCAGAATATCAGGCCACTAAAATATGAGGCTGAATACAATAAAGACTACATGCGCCAAAATTGCATTTAAAAGAGTGGCTACTGCATCATCAAACCCCCTGCTTGAACTGTTAAGCAGCTGAAGCAGGTCTATATTTGCTTGTAGCCAACACAACATCTAGCAAAAGCATCTCAAAAGATTTCATGACAGCAGAGTCAAACATCAGGCCTGTAGCCATTAAGTTACTGGAACTTTATTTTTTGGCACAGGTACAATTATGAAATCTTTCCAATGACACGGGACTCTATGGAGCTGTAGTGACCATGTGCAAATAATACAGAATATGTCTGGCAGCTGTTGAAGTATATGACCTCCAATGTCATCAGGGCCGAGACTTTTACTTTCATTTACTCCCTGGTAAAGTTTGGCTATCTTGCTCAGTATCTGAGTGTTCTTCCTGTGCCCAGCTGTGATGCATATAATGTCCACTTGCTGTCATGGTAATGTAATATACTCATAAGCACTATACACCCTTTATGCTGCTGCTAACTTCATGTCCTGCTTGCTTATCATACTTGCATGTAGTTCTACATGTATGTACTGTATGTCTCTCCATTTGTCTTATTTTGCTCTTATTCTTATTTGTGCCTTTTTTCAGGTGATTATACACTATAGCTATGAATATTATATTTCAATTCTTTTTTTCCTTTTTTTTTAAAGTTTGGTTAAATGTTTTATTAAATTAAATTTGTTAAATTTTGTGATACACAACACAATTCTTCCACATTCTGTAAATTGAACCCAAAATAGGTTAATTGGTGAGTCTAACTTGCCAGTGCAGTATCTGCATTTTTGGGGGGGGCTCATACTGTAGGTCAGATCAGTGGTCATGGCTCTTGTCCATAAAAAATCTTACTAAGGAGACATTACATGAATCCATGACCCCCATCAATATTGAGTGGGCAGCCTAAAAATTTAAAGTCTGTGTAAAAGCAATTCCAAGTTTTCTTTCAAAACACAATAAATATGTTAGAAAATGGTTGCTGAAAACACGTGGAAAGACTTTGAACAATACATTACTGAAATGTGGAGTTAGAGGTTCAAACAGTTTTTTACCAGTTTTCAGTCCAGGATTTTGTGGGTGGTCCTAAAATGAGACCGTGTGACATCATACAGTGATCATTAACATAAAATTAGCATAACTCCAGTATAGAAGCCTTAACAGTATAGATTGTGGTTCTGGTGGCTCAAATATATAGGGCTGAACAATACCAATAATACTGCTAGCTGTAGCATCCATATTGTGCTGTTACAGTCCTAAAATGAGATCATGCGATATCACACTGTGATCATTAACATAAAATTTGCAGTGGACATGCCCTCACAGTCCTGGAGCTGAGAATTAATTTTTACCTGATTTTGACACCTAATTTCATAAACCTGTCATTACTTTTGATCATTCAAATTTGGCTGGGTGGTTAATAACACTTTCTTCTTTAGTCTGACAAACTCAGAACACATATTTATTTTGACTTTACACAGACTTTAAAGGCATTTTCCTCATATTCATGTGTTTGCTTTCCCTTTGTAGGATAGTATATTTGAAATCAATACAGCATCAGAGCAAAAAGCTGAAAAGAAGCTACATCTCCCATCATGTGCCGCGCAAAAAATAGTTAATTATAGAGGCTAAGATGTTCTGGGAACTGTCCTGCCTTTCCTGTAAAGGACTCACTGTTTTAGCATAGTCAATTAAGAATTGGTCACATCAATATCTGTGATGCATGTAACATAGGTCTTTGTGTATGTGTTCATGTGTCGTTTGCATGTGACAGTGTGGGTATAGTACAGCGTTTACTCTCACACCATGGCCATGTTGTTAAAACATGGCCTCTGAGTGTCACACTGTAATGAGGTCACAGAAAACATGTCCATTTTTATTACATTGAAAACCTGCTTCCTGCTTTATCGTGACTGCTCTATACAGGTGTTAGGAAAGCTATAAAGCTGTAGATCCAATAGATGGAAATAGCTTTTGAGATGCATGTACTTTGGGAAGTGTGAGGGTCATTGGTTTCTCTTTCCTTTGCAGTGACAGAATAATCAGTGTGTATGGCAACCACTTAAACACTACCAGGGATAGATTTAGTAGTGCTGAGATCCATTATAGGCCACATATACTATAAATATATGTAAAATGTTATGTGCAGCACTGTGAAAAACCCCAAAATGAATTGTGTTTTTTTAGGGTGTGATAAGCAGTTTTGTGTTCCACAATATTTTTCACCCCCAAGGCACTGTTTCATCTTTACAATATAAGGAGAAATTGTATCATACGGTTCAACACAGTCAGTGATGTTTCACCCACAACAGCATCTTTTCATCATATGCCCCAAAATTGTGTCATTGTTTTGCCATTTAAGTCATGCTAGGTGGCACCCTCCTGTGGCTGTAGTAATTATTATGGGAACAGAGAAGGAGTCAGGTACCGTTAGTACAAAAAAGTCTGTGTATGGAGGAGGTTGGGATGGATGGATAGGTCAAACCACTGCACATTTTCACCCTGGAGACTGTTCCTGTCCTATGTGTATCAGGTCAACAGGCCAAAGTCAAGTTATTCTAATCTACATCATACATAACATACTGACATCGCCTAAGGTTATGTATGTTACCCTACATAAATTATATTACATACAAATGTTAGCTATTCCTAAACCTGTTTTTGGTGTCTAAACCTGATTAAATTGTTACTTTCACAATGTTAACCACATGACTAAGAAGGTCTGGTCTTGTATGTTGTTTCAGAAGTCATTGGCAATTAATATTTTCAGTCATTTAGGTATAAGATAAGATAAGATAGACTTTAATGATCCCACACCGGAGAAATTCACTTGTCACAGTAGCTCATATACACAAGGTTGATAATAAATTATTCACTACGAAATATATAGAAAAAAATCATGAATGGAGGACCCACAGTAGCGTATTTTCTTACATGGTGGAAGTAGTCTGTTTCTGAAGGAGCTGTTTAAGACCTCCGCAGTCTCATGCAGGAGGTGAGTGGAGCTGTTCATGATGGATTTCAGCTTTGCTAGTATGTTGTCTGCTGATGTTATGTTGACAAAGTTTGATACAGTGTGTTTCTTTTCATTTATCTCTTTATTCACTGACTGATTTATTCCTGTTTATCTCACTGGAATATTGGTCAAGGGTATCTGTTTGTTTGCATCTGGTTATCATAAACTGTACTGTTGTATTTCCAGTTACTCAGCTGTTGCTTACTGTCAGGCTAATTGATTTCATTACTACTGTCCTTGTACCATTGCCCAATGGTTTCATTTTGTTGAACTACCATGACTGAGTCTTTCTTTGATGCAGACAGACCATTGTGAGCAATATTAATGGCCTCTACATTATTGACCTAACTGAAGGTTTAAATATTATTCATCTGAATATCATCAAGTCTTTTACTGCATGCATTGGTAGTCTAACATAATCCAAATATTACATCGTCTGAAGCATGGCTTGGTATCTTGTATTTGAGCTAATTACCCCTAATGTTAAACCAACACATTATGAATGCCTTTTATTAAAATAACATTTAATCTGAGTTAATATGACTATTGGAATTATATACAGACCTCCCTCTATCCTTGGGTCTAACAGTGGCTGCATACAGTTGCTAATGGTTTAAGTTGGGACAGGGACTGGAGGAAGGAAATTACCTCACAAACGTGATTGGTGATCAGTTTTAGTGGGTTTGAGAGTGTTCAAGCTTCATTGGTTACGACCAAAGAAGCTGCACTTCATCTGTAGATACGTTTTTGTTGCTCAAGCACATGAGTCTGGGATGGAGGCCTAATGCAATTGTAGGGTAATCCTATGTGGCGTAGTGGCATGTCTTAAAATTTATAAGAATAAGAGTGGTACTCTAGGTTTTATAGGGAAAAATGAAGAACACCTAAAAGTGTTATCCAGAAAGCAAAACAGAGATAAATGCAAAAAGCTTAAGAAGGAAAGGTTGGCAGACAATTTCCCTGCTGTTTAAACTATAGGAGTGAATGGTTCTCAGGCGTTAAAGATCCCAATTCCTTCAAAAGCCATATTTGCAATGGTAAAAATCTCTTTGGAGTTAAGTTTGTAGGTGTAGGTTAGAGAATACCTTTGAGTACCTGTCCCAGGTGCACAGCTGTATGTCTGCGATCTGACTATGGAGCTCTGGAAGACAGATCTGGCTCAAAATGAGAAAATAAACTGAAAAGAAATTTGTAATGTGTAATTGTAATTTGCAATTTGAAATTTGAATTTAAAATTGTGCAGACAATATACAAGATATATAGAAAGTGCAACAAGATGGAATCTTGATGGGAAAAACAAATCACTTCAGTCACCATCTGAGGTTTAACCAACCACAGAAAATTCTGCTGCTGTTTCAACTACAAGAATGAATGACATCCAAGGGCTGGAGACACCACTCTTCCTAAAACCCTGTGGTAAAGACCTGTTTGGGGTAAGGTCTGGAGGCAGAGGCGTGAGACAGTAATATGGAAGGAAAAGAGAAATCCACTTGTGAAATGGATCCACTGATGATTAAGCAGGCTTATCAATGCATATGGGAAAAGAAAGACATGTTCAAGGACCTAGGGCAATCGGAATCCCTACCTGGAGTGGACAATGACCCTTTCTGTTGTTCAATAACACCAGATACTAGATGATTGGGAGTAATCACAAAGATGACCTGGGTGAGTGCCCCAGAATGATCTTCTTGAATGGGAATCTAGGTTTTTAATTTTGTATTGCTCTAAGTGCCTCAAGGGAAGTCGAATAACATTGATCATGAATGAACAGAAGTTGCTATCCATTTTAAAAGGGCCAAAGGGCTTTCTTGGGTGTTTTGAATGAACAATTGACTGAGGCTTGTCAAGTGCATAAATGATAAAATGGAAAAAAAAAGCACTAAGTGCGGTGTTCATTGACTTTGCAAAGGCCTTCAATACTGTGTCTCATAAACACACTTTGGAAGTGCTTGAAAGGAAGCGTTGATGAGCTGGTACTCACGGGGACTCCTACAATGACCGTTAAACTTGTGTGAGAACCAAGGCAAATAAGGTTGGAAGGATCCTCTTGCAAAATGTATGTCTCTGACAGCGTTCTGTAGGACCTTTCATGTCTTTGTTACATCACCATTCAAGAACCTTGTTAGAACCTCCCAGGCTGCACTAGAACATAGAGAAATCAGAAGGCAGATCCTATGCTCAACTACACATTTTGGAAGTACACGAGAGGAAGGAAGTTCTGGTACAAGTACTCACCAAGGAGTCTTACAAGGCTGTTCCATACCTTTGTTGCATCACTGTTCTAGAACCCTGTTAGAACCTTACATCATAGGCTGCACTTGGTGAACACACAGACAGACACAGCTCCAGAAATGAAATGCAGTTGGACTGGGCAAGACATTAGAAATTTAGAAAAGGAACACATCTCAGATATTTCAGCAAGATTATTTTCAAGGGACAGAGGAGGATGTGCTGTAAAAACAGATGAAGATTTACAAGAAGAAAGTCCAAATCACTGGTGAGGTTTTCAGTAAGTCAAAATGTTAGTAGCATTAATTTTTTGGAATGATTTTTCAGGAATATTTTCTTAAATAATACTTATATAATAATAATATAATAATACTTTCATGTGTGCATAAAAGTATGTATAAAATGGTATGTTCCTAAAAGTCTGTATGGAAATATGTGAGCATAGAAATACATATAAAAGTATATGTGCATAAAAGTATGCATAAAGGTTTCTATGTATAAAGGTATGTATGATATGATATGTATGTATAATATATGTTCCTGGAGTATGTATGAAAATATCTGTGCATAAAAGTCCAAAATCTATTAAAACCTGTATGTGTGAATATAAAAGTATGTTGGCATTATTTCTTTATACAGGTAGATGTTCTCCTGCTCTGCTCTAGGCATGCTGCACCTCCACCGGTGCCTATGTGTATTAAACACTATAAAAGTACGAATGTATTAAAGTATGTATAAAAGTATGTCTTCATTAGAGTATGTGTTAATGAAAATATGTATGAAGTATGTTGTGTGTAGTGTGTAAAAATATGTGTGGATGAAAGTATATATAAGAGTATGTGTGCAGTAAGTGTAAATGTATGAAATTATGTATAAAGTATGTCCATCAAAATATGTATCAATGTCTGTATAAAAGTATATATAATAGTATTTGTTCCTGAGTGTATGTATGAAAATATGTGAGCTTACAAGCACGTATAAAAACATGTTTATACAATTGCATGAGTGCATGAGTATGTATGTAGAAAAGTATGTGTGCATAAAAGTATATGTAAAAGCATGAGTACAAAAGTACATATTAGAGTATGCATGTATGTATGAAAATATGTGTATAAAAGTATATGTGTATGAAATAATATATAAAGCTATGCATGTATCAAAGTATGTATGAAAATATGTTTGTGTAAAAGTAGGTATAAAAGTAAGTGAGTATGAATATATAAGATTCAACGATATACAGTAATGTTGCAAACTGGAGGCAACAGCAAAAGCATTTTAGTCATCTAAAAAAAATCCATAGCAGTTTAAGTGTACGTTATATTTAGAATAATTTTCACTGCTGTACTTTGCTGACAAACAGGGAACTGAAACTGTCATCTACGCTCTCCTCATAGTCACCAGACATAACAAAAACTGTAATTTTATCAGAATATTTTCACATCTAACTTGATGAATTGAGGACCAGAGCAGGTCATTGTTGGTACAATGGAAAGACTAACCAACAATTTGGTGAGTTTTATATTTTTACTTTTACTTTTATACTTTTATATTTATACTAATGCATTTGATTGAAGTGTGTTTTATGATTAATTAACAAGGCAATTAAACTAATCATAGTTAGGTAAAAGAGAACGTTGAGTTCATTAAGTTTGTATTTTTTCTATTGTTAAGAAGGAAAACAGATGGAAGAATGTTTATTTTCTCTACAGTTATTACTAAACATGGTGAAGTCTTTTCTTCTTCAGTTCTTTAGGCTTGACTGGCTTTGAAACAGATTGAGTAAGAGCAGCAGGAATTTGTGTCTGTTGGTTTTTTATGATTAGTTCACAAAATTAATTTCATAATAAATTACCCATTTAAACTAAATTTCCAGCATACTATTGTGTACATAAGACCCCAAATTACAGATGTAGAAAGTATTTGGATTTCAGGTTACTTTTTTAAATTATGGTTGCAATTCATCTTATAATGTAGAATATTAATCTATTTAGGTAATCCTGAAGGTGTGGAATTTAGATATAAAAGTTATTTCACATGATGAAACATGGATACCTAAATATTTAATTTGGCAGAGTGTTTCAGTGTTCAAGAGATTGAATTTCTGACATGTCCAGTTTTTAGAACAAGCTTTGATTTTGCTGTGGTGGTTCATCAGAATATCAGACAGATTTGAGATGTAGAGCAGTATGTCATCAGCATAGAAACTAGTTTTGTGCTTATAGGTTTGATTGAAAAGGGGATGAGAGACAAAAGACATTAAGGTAGTGTTGAAGTATTTGGTAATATGTTACGTGACAAAGACTTCCAGTTGCACTTGGGTGTTGACTGCACTGTGTTTCTGTCTGATGTGGAGTCCAGTTTGTTTATCCCCTGAGTGACTTAGATACAGGTTTGGAAATGTCTGGAAAGTTCTGCTTCCTCAGCTCCATGTGCTGTGATGATGACATCATCACCAAGCAAGAGACCACATGAAAAATGGTCCCATTTATTTTTACAAGTTGAAAATTATTTCCATTAGCATTTCCAATTGAAATGTAAATGTTGGCTTTCAAAAACTTTTCCCAAACACACTTTTTTGAGTTACTTTCATAATTAACAAAAACACTATGCCTTGAACAAAATGAAACCTGTGAAGCAGACAAAATGACATGCCAGAGCGTTAATAAATTATCCAGTGGAAGAAGAGTGAGAAACCTGGAAGTGTTTGAGGAGAGATAAAGGCCATAAAAGCAGAGAGGAAGTGCCACAACAAGCTTATTAGCAGGCGTATCAGCCTGGAAGATAACAGGAGACAGTGCTCACTGGAAGGCTACAGTGTGCTCATGGTGACAGAGCAAATAATGAGCTAATCACACAAGATTTGAGATATACATGAATGAGGTGAAGAGACGTGTGTGTGTGTGTGTGTGTGTGTTATGAGGAGAAAAGGCATTATTGGAGAGGTAGATACTGTAGATTTCAGCACTTTGCATTTTTTTAGTTAATGAGCTGCAATAATCCATGTTTTTGTATGGACATTGGATCTAGCTGTAATAATATGGAATGCAATTTTGAATATGAAAAAAATCTAAGTATACCTCCATGAACTACTTTTTCAGTCCAAAGTACTGTAATGTAATGTAAGTTCAGTGGCACTGGGGGAGTACCCGTGTTTGTACCACAGGTGTTTTGGACCACCAGGAAGAGGAGGTTTCCATAGCTGTGGCATTGGGTAATGCTGACAATGAGCAGAATCAGTGTTGTGCCAGAACAGGAGCTGGACAAGCTGAAAAGAGAAAAAGAAGTGAGAGAGTGATCAAGCAAGAAGCTGCTGGACAAGAGTAAATCTGGGACTAACTTTTAGTGTTTGGCGAGAGCTTAAGTAATTAATAATAGTAAGTAAGTAATATTAGCTGGCTGCTATGTCTATGGCTGTTGCACTTGCTTGATGTTTGGCTGTTAGCAAAGTTGTCAATTTTTTTACCCTAAGTGATGTCATTGATCAAACACATTGGATGTTAAATGCTCACTTCAACACATTTCACAGAAATACATAAGGACCTTCTTCATAAGGACCATCTGCTGATGACAATGTACACCCACCACTAAGCGTGTGTCATTCCACGACACAGTGATTACCTCTGGTCAGTTAATGGCATCAGAGTTTAATAAACAACAGATCCAGTTTTCAAGACAAATGAGTAGACATGTGGGTGTAGACCAGATCTGGGTGGAGGACACATGACAGACACAGCTGTTGTGTTTGTTGCATGTTGACATGAACACCAACATGAAACAGGAGATGCTCCTACCCATTCTACCACCCGAGTGTTCATGAGTTGGTTTAACACCATTAACCCGACTAGGAGAACATATGAGCCTTCTTTCAGCTCTTGGAGGGATCTGATCTGATGATGTGTCTGGTTAATTAAAAATATTGGCTCCTGGCTCTGAACACCTGTCTGTATCACCAATGCAGTATATCTACCCCTGCTCTTCAACCATTCTTGGCCAGATTGCTGTTTCATCCTCAGTGGTGCTCTCCAAGGACAATCTCGAAATGCATCGCCTATCGTCTCATGACAACTTAGCCTCTGGGGGCAACTGCCAGTGGTTTTGGGCTTCTGGTGCAGCTGGTGATTATTCAGAAAACAAATAACAGATATGTAAGACTTCCTCTGCAGGTTGATTAGCAACTTGATGTGAAAGAATGATGAGAAAAACTAATTTATGCTAATCTCTATGAAGAGATATCTGGAAATATGGAAGAGCAAATGTTTTTAAAAAGCTAATAAAAAAGCTAAATCGTTGTCAGACAACAGCTGATGTGTTCAGAAATTCCATTTGGGCCAATGTGTTCTACCTTTACCCCTTCTAACCTTTTTTGCTTTTGTTGCAAACAACGTCCACTCATAATGCAGTTGGTCAATATCACCTGGAACGGAACTATCTTCAGAATCAGTAGGCAAGATATCTGTTTATAGAGCTCACTCAGTATATATTCCTGGTGCTTTTTGTACCTGTTTTGTGATACTAAGCTCTCAGGATCATCACCTGCATGCCAGCCCTCCTGCTTATCGTCCAGCCTCCCAGATACTAATGCCATCCCACCCTTCCTCTCATTCTTACCAGCTAACGCTGGTCACCCTTCTCCATTACAAACACTCACTCCTGCTGCTGCCACTGGATCCCCATACCCTGCCTTCAGTCCCCCATCCAGATCCTCCTCTACAATATCTGGCCATTTGTATACATGAACAAAATAAACTCAAGAACGGCTGCAGCCACAAACAGTCAGATTAAAGTTAAGAGAACTGTACAGGGTTTACAGACTGTGTAGCTTGGAAATGTAGTGGTTGTTGAAACTAAGCTCTCTGTAGCTGTTGTCAGTCAGCTGTCATTTCAGTGTCCGATCATTGTACCTCTCCTTTTCATCATATCCAGCCCACATGGGCACTTCCACTAAGTGTGTGTGTGTAATATATGAAATACACATAAAAGGTTTCTTATGTTGCTTAAAACAGGAATCTGTTTTAAGGACATGAGTATGGATTTTTGTGGTTCTTGATGTTTAATTTTTGTAAGTCTCACATTTATGATAAAAAAAACAGCAAAGTAAAAGTTTGTCTCCTAAAAAAGAACTCAACCAAATATAGTTTAAGAAGTGATTTAATATTCTGACAGATGGTTTCAGAAGATACAGTGTGACACAAACTCATTAAATGATGAACTGCATGGTCAAGGCTCCATTTTAATAGCAGATTTATGTTTATGACTGAAAAGTCTCATTTTCCACCAACCCCACATCAGTTGTACCATAAACACATTCACTCCAATGAAAAGACATGAACGTGCAGAAGCAGTGGAAACATCACAGAGCACGGTGTTGAACAAATGACACTGCAGTGATGAAAACACACTGATTACATAATGATAATATTTCAACATGAAGACACGTTGTTACCATGCTAAAATAATCATGTTGATTCCCAGATGATTTGATTCTTTGAAAGCAGTTTGGTTTGTTAATCCTGGATGAATTTATGTTCAATAACAGTGTGCTCTTATTTTGAAATAAACACATAAACACATAAACACAAAATGACAAGCGTTGAAACCATCATCAACATTCATATGATTATATGTATATGATGATCATGTGATTACAATCACATGCAGTACTATAGGTGCTTTAGGTATTCACCCAGCATGCATTAAGGCAATACATCTGTGGAGTCTTATGTTATGTGTGTTCCTGCTGTATTATGAGTGCTCTCTCCACTGTGTTTGTTTCTGTGGAACAAGCTCCCATCTTCTGTCTCGCTATCTTTCTATTGACTGCTACGGTTTTTGCTCTGTGAGGCTGAAATTTGTCGTAGAGGTCAAGTGTACGTACAAGAAAGTAACAGTATTCAAAGAAACCAAAAGATCATTCTTACTGTATCTAACTGGGATAACTTGGTTAAAACTTGCCCATAGTTTCCATTCCAGGAGGCATCCTATTCAGATGCCCAGATGCCCTCACCTGGCTCCTTTTAACGCAAAGGAGCAGCGGCTCTACTCTGAGCACAGCCACCCTACAGAGGGAAATCATGTCAGATGTTTTTTTCTGTCACTACCCAAAGCTTGTGGGCTGGAAAATCAAGAGCTTTGTCTTCTGGCTCAGCTCCCTCTTCTCCACAACAATCCAGTACAATGTCTGCATTACTGATGATGCTGTACCTCACGTCATTTTACTGTCGCCCTGATATTTTTCTTGTTCATGGCCAGGTTATCAGATCCAAACCTGTCGGCAGGCCAGCTGCTGACCAATCAAATCACTTCTTCTAAATGAAGTGAGGATATGAAGAGCAAAACAGACGTTTTTATTGGAATGATGATGTTGCCTACAATAATAATTATGTCAGAGATAGAAAATGTTAAAGAGATAGTTTATCAGCTACCTGCTAACAGCTTGATGAATGGAGTTTCTTGCAGCAGTAGAATCTAAATGTAGAATCCTGGTCAGACAAACTTCCTCAAAGATCTGCACTTTTACGTGATTACGTGAGGATGAAGGTGCATCAGTCGCTCTCCAGTGTCTAACATTTCCATCTGAAAGCTGAAAAGTGTGGAACTGATACGGGAACACATGACTGAGTTGTTGTTAAATAGATTATACTGTAGACTGTTTTAACATTGTTCCCAGCTGTAATAAAGATATCAAAGTAACTTTAGATGACAGCAGCTGTTCTATTGAAAGGACGTGTTGTGTGAAGGAGGACGGGTGGAGACAACATGAAAGAAGGACGTTCAAACAAACGTGCTCATCATCAGTTATAACACTCTGGCTGTATGATAACTGACCAATGATCAGTCAAAGATGACAGCAATCTTATTATTACACTGGGCTCTCCATGTGGCAACCTCTGCAGTTGTGAAGTGAAGCCAGTGTGGCTACAGTTTTGAAGTTGGACATTTTAACATGGGGACTTATGGAGAGTGACTCGTTCTGTAGCCATCCTCAAGTGGACATTTGAGGAACTGCAGTTTTTGGAACTTTTTTTTGAGCACTGAACTTCAGAAACCAGTGGCTGACGTCTTGGAGACCATGTCCATGTTTTATACTGTCTGTTTGTTCTGTATTCAGTTAGCACAGCACATCATTTTTTTTCTTTGCCTGTCGCATTGTGGATCATACAAAGTGTTTCTTTTACTAGATGTCAATGACAGTTTCTTATAACCACGATCATGATCATTCAGAACATCACCAAACCTGAAATAGGTTTTAAAAAAAAGTCTCCAGGATGGAGAGCTGTCATCATGGTGGAGGGAGCCTTTGAGCTCCACACTCTCTCCATTTCCTTTCTCCTTCCTCAGACTTCTCCTTGATCCCAATCCATGTAAGGATGAACCTTGTCTGTGCTGAGCCCTGCGCTGTACATTAATTAGATTATGTGTGAAATGTCATCTCCATTGTACACAGATCACATGTGTCTGTGTGAAGAAGCTGATTGGGAGAAAGGACAGAGGATGACGTGATGCTTCTCTTCCATACCACAACTCATCAGACAACTGAAAGTGATGAGGTCCCTGCATCTTCATCCTCCATTTCTATAATTATAATTAGTAGTAGTATTATTGCTATAATTAGCATCCTGGTGGCCCTTTTATCCAAATGGCCTCATGAAAAACACCAGCAGACTTCAGTCGACTGCAGCATAGGGCCACATAATCATGTTTAAACTTCACAAACAGTCTCAGAATGAGGATGAACTGAGTCACGGTGATAGATGATGGTGCCAAACAACCAAACCTGCTGATCCTCACGTGCAAACCCCGGGAACCCCTTTTATTTATTTTAATGCCTGAAGGGCACTGGAGCATACATACAGCCACGCACGCCCGTGTGTGTGTGTGTGTGTATTTGTGTGTCGACCCCTCTTTCGAGCCTGTACGCCTTTAAATGTCGTGTGCTGGTGCTGAGTAGAGGGCGGACCCGTGTGGCGCGCGCGCGCGTGTGTGTGTGCGTGCGCCTTTGCGCGCATGGATGGGTGTATGTGTGTGGGTACGTGTGTGCGCGCGCGTGCGCCTCTTGCCTGCAGCCGCTGCAAGTCGCACCGAGCTTTAACAGCGGTTTTTCTACGTATGATGCACCGTGCTCGACGCACCTGTGAGGAGCGATAAACCCTCAGCCCGGTACCGCCTGGTGGCTCACCAACCCCGCCGCGCCAGCACCGACAGCAAAACGGAAACACTGCTGCTGCTTTGAACAGAAAGGCTGGATTTAAAACAGAACTGCGCCTGTGTGGAGTTTACAGCTGGATTTTAGCAGTTGGATACTCTTGGTGGTCTGTTCAACTAAGGTCAGTAGCGTCGTCTTTTTTTTTTATTCCAACCTGTTCACGGTGCTTGTGCGCGTAGAAAACCCTCCTGAATTTATGGTGATGGGGCAGAAACAGGAGAAGCTTCCAGAGGAAATATGAGGCAGAAAGAGTTTGGACTCCTGACGTACAGGTATTTTGGAACTTGCTACTTTTTTCTGACTTTTTCCAGTTTGTGCGCACCGGAACTGTGAATATGGCGAGCCCAGAGGCAGGTGAGAGGCTCGGCGGCGTTTGTGGGATTAAAAAAATGGGAATTTCTCCCATGTTGGCCTCTAAATTCCCCCGGTGGAGACAGACACGGTGACAGGCGGGTGTAGAATTACAAACGTCCTCCCCACTCCCCTGAGGCGATGTTTACTAAATGAAATATCATTTTTTTTTAATGATTACACCTCACTAATGCAGCCTTAAACCTGCGTGCGCATCAAACATGAAGAGCGTCGACCCTTAAAAACAGACTTAAACCTGCAGGATTTCCTGCCTCTTGTTGTTTTTTTATGCTGATGAATAATAAATTACGTGAACGCCAGGTGTCCGGTGTCCACGCATTGTTCTCGTCTGCGGCTTCATGTTAAAATGTCAAACAAATGCGCCCTGACACGCCGCGCACGCCCCCACCCCCCCTTCTGTCCACCACCCTCCACCCTCTCCGCCCAACACACGCGCTTAATAAACTCTTTAAATATAGATGCATTTTTTTTTTTTTTTTGATGTAACTCGAGCGTTGTGTGTGACACGCAGTTTGATACGTGACCTTCTTGCGTTCACGGAGACGGAGAGAGCGCGCGCCGGCGGGCTGCACACCTCGACAACATTCCTCCATTATCCCCCCTCTACATCACTGTGTTTATATCCAAAAAATAATTAAAATGACAAATCCAGCTGGTTTTTACGCGCGGGTTGGAGTGATTTCTACGCCTGATGAATGCGTGATATTAAAAGATTTTAATAAGAAGCGTTTTTTTTTTAAATGAATAAGCATCAAAATATGATTTTTTTTCATTTTAGAAATATCAAAATAAATAAAATCAGACTGTTAGCTCTTTTTAAACGTGATCTTGGAATGGTTTTTCTACGTGAGGAGGGAAAAAATCATATTTTAGTGATTTGGATTATTTCGGTTCCCTCGTGGATCAAATGGCGTCCGCAGGGAGCGTTGACTGCTCCGCTGCTGATAAACTGCATTTCATGCTGACAACTTTTTTTCCCTCTCTCCTCCATGAATCCATATTTTAAAAAAGCAAAAGAGTCGGGCCTGCTTTTGTGGCTGCAGCCTGAAAATCTTCATCCTCTAATATCAGAGAGGATTGTTTTAATTGGACTTTGCGTTTCACTACGACGATGCAGGATGTCCCATTTCTACTGCACGTTTTCTCAATTTTCATTGCGGGGAAAGAAAAAAAAAAGATGTATAGGAGGCCTTGTGCAGTGCGCCATCAAAACCCACAACCTGCTGCAAAAAGAAGCAGCCAGGCCTCAGTGTGGTGTGTGAAGCTTCACTGCAGGCCTGAGTGTGATATGAAAATAAACACAAGTGATGTGAAGTCTGAGCTGCTGCGGAAAAGCAAAAAAAAAAAAAAAGGAGACTATTGTGTGTTTTCTCTTGGTGTCTGCTGCAGCGCACATTTCCATGTGTCGGATTTGAAGAGTTAATAGGATTAGATGATTCTTGTGCTCTTATGCGGAGGGAATTCCTAATCAGGCTTTTAAAAAAATCTATATTAATATATAAAAAAAAGAAAAAAATGGAGCTTGAGAAATGGGCGTGACCCAGCCAACTACTGCGTCTCTTTTCCCTGCAAAGGGCCCAAAGGTGCTACATCACCTGCTTCACCCACATCAGCGTGGAAACACCAGAGAGAGTGTGATCATCTGATGTTTGATTTATCCTCTCGACTATTGAAATCATTTTTATTTGATTTGTTTTTGTTGCATTCAATAAATATAAATATTATTTTAGAGATAAAATCCTTCTTTCGCCTCCATGAACGAAAAGAGCAACAAAAAAAAAAATCACCCCTCCGGATTGAATTTTCCTTCCCCCTCCGTCCTCCCCAGTTTTTCAGACTGTGTTGGGGGGTCTGTGGTGGGGGGAGGATGGAGGCTGTTTTGGGTAATTTGGCTGTCCTGCTTTTTTTTTTTTTTTTTTTTTCTGGTTGGCAGCCGATTAACTGCGCTGACAAATCAGGCGCAAAAAGCCAAGGGCTCTCAAGGTAACACTAATCCCTCTGGGCGGGGAGAGTCAAATATTACGCAGGATTTTAGAGAATGCTCTTTTTTTTTTCTTTGATTTGGTCTTCAGACGGAGCCCCCCCCCCACCCCCCCTCCTCCACCTTCTTCTTCTTTATTTTTTTAAAGGTGTGTGTCATTACTGAGCCACAAACTATACACTGTCTGATCTATAAACGATCTGATAAATAAGAGACTGAAATAAAAATGCTGCTTTTTGTTGTAATAAATCCGATTTATTCAGGCCTTAGGACGCACGTGCATGCTCTTATTTTATTACGTTTAATTTCTGCTGACGGACCAATCAGAGTCGAGAGAAGAAAAAAAAAACACGCAAATCACGTTAAAATCAACAAAAGTCACGAGAGACAGGGATGTTATATAAACTGCTGCTGCTGCTGCTGCTGCTGATGATGATGATGATGGAGGGGAAAGGCGAAGTATTTGTGGGTGTGTTCGCTGGAGGATTGTGTAGTGGTGTGTGTGTGTGTGTGGACAGAGGAGAGGTGTGTATTCAGGCTGAGCCATGTGTAATATTTCTGTGTGTATCTGCAGTAATTTGTGTGCAGGCCTACAGTCATCCGTTATCTGTTACTGGTAAGGTGTGCATCTATATGTCTGTATGGTGCAGGCGTCGTGTGTGTGTGTGTGTGTGTGTGTGTGTGTGGTGTGTATATGCAGGCGTTTGTGGGGTGCTGGGTGCTTTCTAACGGGGTGATGTAATGCCGTGAAGGGTGCTGCAGCAGAACCACAGAGCCCAGAGAAGGCGTGTCCTGCCTGCAGAGTAGCTGGATAACAACACGGTGCCCACGCTGCACCCGCCGCCAAGCCAACGCCAAAATAACACACGCTCCCACCCACCCACAAACACACACACACACCCTCCATCCTCACTAACTCATCCTCCCTTTTTACATTTTGCTGCTTTTTATTCGTCTGTTTAAAATGAAAGAAAACTGATTTTTAAAAAAAGGTCTGATTTAGAAATAACAAGAATTCCTGAAATATTTTTAAGATTTAAATTAGACTTTTTAGAGTTATTTAAATGAGCTCCTGATTTGAATTGATAAGTCGGCCTCTGCAGTGTCTGTCTGTCTGCTGATGAATGTCATCCTGTCTTTAAAATCCACCGCGTTCACGGTGAAAGCGGTGAATATTTCAACGATTTCATCGAGACAGATCAACTAAATATGTTTTAGTCATGTTTTACTCAGATGAAACACATTCTGCAGAATCCGTTCTTCCTTTTGATCGTTGTTGAGGTGATTTTGTCCTCACTAACTAACCACATGTTCTTTAATGAGAGTATAGATTTGTACAGTCACAAATCTTAATGTTTATACTGTGGCATCTGTCTCTTAAATGAAATATCTGTGGGTCAGGTTGGATATCATCAGACTTTTATTGATCCCGGTATCGATGACACTAACCCTTTTAATGCTCTCATTGATATACTCACCATAATATTGTGCAAAAAATGAAGACGTGACCAGCAAAGGTGTGAAAAGATTTCAGTTGTTTTATTTGTTTTTTTTGAAGAAATAACAAGCTCTTAATTTTGCTGCATTTTCTTTTACTATATTAAATGATATGAATGTTTTTTAGCTGTTTCTGTAGCGTTCCATCAATGTAACATTTGTCCAACAGTCATGAAGTGGTACTAGTTTAGCACTGTTTCTCTGTGGACCAGGCCATTGTTGGCATTGGTACAAATCAGTGATCAGGACAGCTTGACATTCCTGTCTGTAATTTATCTTACTAGAAAAATGATCCAGACATTTTCTAGATCACACACACTGCGTATGGATAAAATGATACAAATATATAAACTGCATGATGAGACTGAGGATGAGACTGTTGTTCTGAGGTTCTTTAGATGGAATCAGCTCAAACAGATGATATCAGCCTAAGATGGAGGGTGAATGCTGATCCTAGAAAGCTTCGCGGCTGTCTCGCAGAGTGTGTGTGTGTGTGTTTGCAACGTGATGAAGAGAGAGGAAGAAGAGTGGTGTCAGGGTGTTTCATGAGATGCATGAGTGGGAGTGGATGAGGTGGAACATCGCTCCCTCTGTCTCTGTCGCTCTCTTCCTCTCCTCCATCTCTGTTTCCACTCATCTTTCCTTCTGCCGTCTCTCCTCCTCCTCCTCTGTCAGGCTGCTCGGTCGTGGTCAAATGATTTTGGATTGTACCACTGCAGTGGCAAAGACGGGCAAAAAAAGAAAATGGCAGCTCTTTGAATGTATTGTGAGGTTTAATCGGCGGCTTCAGAGTGTGTGTGTGTGTGTGTGTGCATGTTTGGAAGGCCTCACGCTGAGCGATACCAAAAGAAAAAATGCAGCCTGTCCTTTGAGATATTATCTGCGAGCTGTGGAGGACATTTTGTCACTGCGTCTGGACAGCGATATTGTGTGTGTGTGTGTGTTTGTGCGATGAGTGTGCGATCAAGGCACCTGCTGTAAAATTACTAGCAAGTGACATCCATTTAAACCCAAGGGGCCTACCGGTGGGCTGCTTTTATTTGCATTTACACACACACACACACACACACACACACACACACTCCATCTCAGTCCATGTGGTTGTTAATAGGATCCAGAGTGCCGCTGCCTTTTGTCAGTGTGTGTATGTGGACTCGTCCCTGTGGGGTTCGTCAAAGGAGCCTTTCACAGAGAACAATGATCCATGCCGTTTAGCCTTTTAACCCCTGCCGCTCCCCGCACTGCAACAAAAGACAAACGCACACACACACACACACACTCACACACACACACGTTGTAGCAAACTGGAAATGATGCCAGAACAAGTCCACATTACACAGTGTACAGTTCAGTTACACGCTGAGCCACGTGTGAAGCAGCAAATTCACAAAAATACTGATTATTATTTTTAAGGCAGGATTTAAAATAGATCAACACAGACAGCTGAGAGAAATGAGAACAAAAAAATGTAAAGGATCAGCTTCTTTTAAATATTAACTAATATTAAATAAAGGGCAGATAATATTTGACACATTATGAAGCGTCAGAAAGTTTTTAAGAAATGGTACTCAATGAATTAAATATGAAACACGGTATTTCTACAAAAAACGCTAAGTAATATATATAATAATCATATACATAATTCAGTATAGACAGGAAGAAGCTCTGTGATGTCAGAGCTGAGCAGCATTGATTGGCTGATATCTCTTGTTTAATGGGAGCTTGATAAGCAGCTCAGTGGAGAGGCCCTGCTGAGGTCTGATAACAGCTCAGAATAAAGAAGTCTCATGGCTGAAAATGTTGACTGGTGGAGAGAATATATGTGAATATAATTCATTCAGCTGTAGACAGAATAAAATCAATTCAAGGTCTTTTTCCATTTTCTTATTTTGTTGAGAATTATCAGATTCTACTGCTGTATCCTGTGTTAGACAACCCCACATGAAGAGGTCACATCATTTCATCAATAATAATAATAATAATAATAATAATAATAATAAAGCTGTCTGTAGCTGTCAGTTAATGGCTGTTTAAAATCATTTGCATCTGCAGCCTGTGCTGTGCTATCTGAATTGAATCTAATGATTATATAGTATGTAATAGTAATAGTTTGATGCAGTGCTCAGCATGTTGCAGGTATTTAGTTTGGAGTAAAGCAGACAAAGTGATGACTGAATGATCATTGTCATAATGACGCCTTATGTTTGAAACAGGCCTGTGAAATGTATGTGCCTGTATCATGTGAATTAATGACTGAATTCTTATATATCCAACATAACAATTATATAATATTACAAATACAATATCTAATAATATCTGGTATTTTAGCTATAGAATAAAATGCAACTTTATTGTCCATTCATTGGAAAATGGATCATAGGACACTTACAGGCAGAATGATGACAAGTTCTACATTTTGAGGCGATGCCTTGAACTAGAAGGAAAGTCTAAAACCTTCTTTGAGTTTTTGATATTTTTCATGCGTTCATTTTGGCAGATAACCCCTAACCCTGAGCGTTATGTACTACATACAAAGTATGCTTCTCCTCAGTCAGTTCACGCCTACAGGGAGTCCAGCTTTTTGCAGTATGGAAACTGTAACACACCCAGAGGAATGACAGGGTTTTTTTTTTTTTTTGATACCAAATTAAACGTCATCATTCGTCACCTCTGTGATGAGATGTGAGTACGTAGCAACTTTTTTTCTGCTGATGTTGCTGGAGAGTTCTGCAGAAACAGTGAAGCTTTGTTCACGAGTTGAACGTAAAGCTACTGACCTAAAACAAATGTTGAGTCTCGTCAGCAAAGAGAACTAGTCATTCTCACGTGTCAGTGCTATTTAAGGTGGTATTCATTGTGCTCGTCATTTTAAGGTGGCATTCATTGTGTGCATCTGGAGAAGCTCTCAGTACCAGTGGATTATCTGTCTTGATGTCGAGGATCCTGTTCTTTCCATGCACCTGCCTCTGTTTTCCGTGTTCTCATGGAAGAGCATCAGTCTGTTAGTCTGTTCTCTCCCATTCTGACCACATCATCTCTAAATGACACCCAGTTACTTTACTGAATGTCCCGCTGATGGCAGTCAGAATGTCACATATAGTGTGAGCCGGCACTGTAAGCCTTTTGTTAAGCAGTCCTTATCTCTAGTAATGGACAATACATTGTGTTTGCTCCATAGTCACAACCTTGTCTTGATTATGTCATTCCTCTGACAGTTTCATTCCACCGACACGGCAGCAGTGTGTTCCAGCCGCTACAGCTGATTGCAGACTTTCTAGACAATGCTTGTGACTCCACCAGAAGTGCTGTAGTGCGCTTCAGAAGCGGCTGTCGTAAGCCGCAGCCAGTCACACCAAGCATTTTAGAGCACATCAAGCTGGCAGGAAGTCCAACACAGCACAGAGAATCTGGTCAGTTTTCAAAATAAAACACCCTCCTGATCATAAAAACAGTCAGTAAGGAAACAGTTTAACTATGAAGACTACCACCTGTGGAAGAAAACACATAAATCATGAGGCAGGAACTCTGAAGAGGATCACTGACCATCAGTCACCAGCTGTTTACAAATGGTGTGTGCAGGTTGACCCTGTGTGACTAATGCTGATATTAAAACATGTTCTCAGCCTATCCTAATTAATGGACGTTGCTTATGTTACACTGCAGTTGCATTTAATTAGAATAAGTAAATATCTGATAAAAAAAATTCATATATATATATACACACACACACACATATATACACATATATTTGTATTTAAACATTTTTCAAGAGGGACCTGAGAACTCCAAACTTTCATAATCACACAACCAGTTGGTGATTTGTTCATTTCTAACAGGAGGGATGGCTCTAACTTTCTGGTAGAAAGTATATCTGAAATAAAATATTGTTTTAAGGAGTGCAGATGTATTTCCAGCATCATGCTACTGAATAATCTGAGTATATTACTTTATATTATTAGAATTCTACATGCAGTGTTTGTCTATATACCTACATACTCTAATGTGACTACACGTTGCTACTCATCACTTTGATCATGAAGGAGACACTGCTCTCTAAAATATATAGACTATGACAGAGTATAGAATAGAGTATAATATTAAGTTTAGAGAATATTATAGATTCAAGACAAAACTGTCAGAAGAGCGGAACTGAGAGGAAAAAAAAGGCACAGATCTGTCTGTTACTTCAGCACCACGGACAGCAGCATGGATTCATCAACACAGTCAGGTTAGCTTCAGAGCTGTTTAAAAGATGCATTATATCAGTATGTGCATGTGGTAGAACAAGTTATTGAATAGTGGACTGAGAAGACCTAAATCAGACAATAAATAGTAGATTGGACTTTATTTATATATAATGTCAATAGTAACGGGCCAAGAATAGATCCCTGTGGCATTCCATTACAGGTTTTAACAGGGCTTGACATCATAACAACAGTCTGAGTTAATTGTTTTAATTGTCACTGTAACTGATTTTTCCTGTGGCTTCGACCACCTGACCATTCTCTCTCCTCTCAATGATTCATTCATGATTTTGATTATGATGCACTTAACGTAGCAGTGAACAGCTTGCCTCTTCTGCTTGCAGCTGGAAACCACAATGTTAACAGAGATAGGTGATAACTAGCTTCATGATACTGTAATGATACTACACTATTATTAAGAACCACTAATGCTAATTTTAGTGAAGAAACCCAAAGAGAGGCAGAGGCATTGGAACAACAGCTGGTGACATGGAGTCTGGCCACTAGCCACCCTCTTTTTGGCATCCTGGACAAACTCTAAAACAATTGACTTCAATATGACACGCAACATTCTGCCAACAATGTTATGTGTGTTGCTTCACCTTGAACCTGGATCTGTCTATTTTCTGTCTGCCCCTTTTGCCTCCAGCACTACCCTAGTGCAATGAATGCTGCCTCAAGTGAGAAAGTTCAATTAAACACAGAAACGTATTAACTTGTACCTATAATGATTCTGACAGCATTGGGGGGAGGGGTCCTAGGTCCCCATGTGGAGATTAGTTCAATGTAAACACAATGTTGTACTGAAGCATCTTTTCACAAACGTTACAATACTGGCAAAAACTTCCAGTCCGTGTCCAGATAATAGTTTCATCTCTTGCTTTCTAAAAAATTGTGCACTGTACACTGTAAGTATATATTAGTAATTTAGAAGGGTGTGTTTCAGTAGCCATCACTGCTGATCCAGCATGTTGTAGCCCCTCACAATACACACAGCAGATTATTGACTCCTCAGAACATGTACTGTATCCCCACAGGAACATCTGCCTCCCTGATATGCTGTCACCAGCAGCTGCTACAGGTTTCTCCTGGGTTCTTGGTGACTGCCAATATATAACATAATGAACTAATGAACTGATCCCTCTGATTTTCAAAATACAATACTAGTTATGATTTGGTGCTATATAAATAAAATTTAATTCAAAAAACGTAATGGTAATGATACTCTGGGACATGTAGCTTGCATGGCTAGCTTGACATGGTCCCACTGAAACTTTGTACTGTAAACACATGATACTAAGTTTTTTCACTGCACTGGCTAATACATTTTGTCATTTCAATTTAAAAAAACAAAAATAAAATGGGGACTGAGGACTGAACACTTATAGTTGCTGGTGATCATGCATGTGTTTTGTGCTGTAAAGACTACATTTCGGTGAATGCTAACACTTGTGTCATCGCTGTATCTCAGTTTTATGAACAACTGACCATTGTATGATCAGTATGTAGCTCAGTAGTAGTAGCTCAGTATGAAGTTAGAAAGCTACAGTTTCACATTTTAGCTTTTTAATATGAGTGAAGAAAAGCCTTGTTGGAGAACCCACTGTTAGACCAAAGCTAGTATAATACCCTGCTGGATGTAGTGGAACCCCTGCAACATGTGAATGAATCACTTTCTAATTTTGGAAAGTTTTTTTTCAGAATAAAAGGTAACTTGTTAAGATGTGTACTTTTAGATTATTATACATTAAGAAAAACATACTTATGGATATTATATTTTGTGTCTGCCTTATTCCTAAATTTGACACACTGAACCTTCAAATATGCATGTCATGCCTTCACAGTCATCATCACACACGCTTCAAAGTTTGAACAAGGCAGCCGTCTTTCTCTAGTATCCTTAGTAGTTTTTAGTTTTGTGGAGAGGATATAAAAGGAATGATATAATGATATGCTTAGAACAGTTTGTGACACAAATATGAAACTTGAAATATTTAGTAACTAGATATAGCGCCAGTATCTTCTTGTGTTTGTATGCAGAAAGCTGTCTCTTCAGTCTGGTCATCAGATAAAGGCCGTCTGCCTGGCTGACTGATAGTCATGCACTGCCATGAGAATAATGAGGCTAATTTACGCAGCAGATGACTGATAACTCTGAACAACCTTTGTGGAGGAGGCGAGAATGCATCAATATCACACACACTTTTAATTAGGATAGGTGGCTGCCAACAGTACAGTACATGTGAACAGTGCACTAAAATAAGGTCAAACTGCTCCTCTCTAGAAGAAATCATGTGTGTTTTGTGGGCAAGTTTTTCCTCACTCGAACCGAGGGTCTAAGGACAGAGGGTGTCACTCCCTGTACATATTGTAAAGCCCTCCGAGACAAAATGTGTTTTGTTTTGTGAATTTGGGCTATACAAATAAATTATTGATTTGATTTGTCACATATTGTCTTCATTACAGTGAAGAACCACATGTATTTTGTGTGAACTGGACCGCGCTGCCTCAGAGGACACATCATGTCCTTTTTCAAGTTTTTCTGGTAAATCTGGGGTGTTTGGAACCTGTGAAGAGTTTTCATTTCACACTGATGGATAAGTGCCAGTACAACTCATACATAAATACTGCCATAGTTGGCTAACTTAAAGGTCCAGGGTGTAAGATTTATGGAATCTATTGGCTAATTAACATTTTCTTCCCTTAAGCTTCTCTACATATTGTTTTGTAGTTTGATCTCAGTGGGTTTAATAGTTTTGGGTCCCTCTGCAAACTGGATTTTCATGGTACTATAGTTTTACTCTAAGAATGTCGGTGTGGTCGGCAGTGGTAGAATAATAATAATAATACCACTCTTAAAATACTTAAAGGGATAGCTCTGTTTTTTTTTGTTTGTTTATTTTGTTTTGAAGTGGGGCTGTATGCTGGACTTTGACTTTGCGGTCAGTATGTTTGAGTTTGGAGAAGCAGACAGAAGTCCTAACAGAAATAGAGCTATGCATTGAAGTGGACAGGGTCAGCAGAACACCTGGAAAACGTCTATGTGTAGACTTTATTTAGAATATTTTCACCACTTTACCTCGCTGTTTGACAACCTTTTCCTTTTACACTAAACATAGAACTTTCATATACAATTAAAGGGCACTTTTTAAAAGGTCGAGTGTACACCTCTGTCACCTCTGTAGACTGACCACTGTCTACTGCAGGTTACACACAGACTATGGATAAGTATCTCTTACAACCAACAAGAAACCTGAACTAGTTGTACCACTTCAAGTTTCTTCATTTTCTTGATAGACTGCTGGATAATTATGCATCATATTTTATATGTTGATCATATTTACAAGGTACTTGTACTTTCTCTGAATATCTACTTCATATTTCTACTCCACTACATCTGCAGATTAAGATTTTTTTAACACTAAGATTTTCAATACACAAATACATTGAACTGATATACATCATTATGAGTTAAAGTGCCCGGCAGTGTGAAGTAACATTAAAACACAATCGCAACAGAAGTAACACCTCCTTCTTTCTTGATGACTTCTCTTCTCTCAGGTCACCTTCTTGATTTATGAAATGTGTTTTTTTGGTTGTACACATACTGTACGTGTCGCGTGTCATCTTTACAGTTTCCAGGATGTGTGCTCTTGTATTAGCTGCAGTGAAATCAGTGCTGACGGACTTGCTGTAACTCTCTGAATCTCTTCTTTCCTGACAGTGATGGAACCAAGAGTGGCCGGCGGATCCCTTGTCAGCTCCGTTTCACAGTGGACAACATGAAGGAGGAAAATCTACTTGCCCTGATAGCCAGAGAAGTCCATTCCATCAGACCGAACTCCACGAGTCTTGATAGCACCTGTTCTGAAGTGTAAAAAAAAAAAAAAACACCTCCTAAAACCTCCTCCTCCTCTGTCCCTCTGTCGGTCCTCTCTTTAACCCTTTGGAGGAAGACATTTCCTCCATTCCAACTGGACAATTCACTCATGTGATTGACCTTAAGACTGTTAACCACAACGACTGTTCTCCCACTGCTGCCCTTCCCCCTTTAAAAAACATATTTTTATAAGAAATATTTATCTTAATATATACATTATTATATACATATTGTGGATAAATTGTGGGTCGTTTCAATCCACTTAACCACTCTAAAGATTTACATCCTATTGATTTCCCCTCACACACCCTGTTGGATTAATACATTTTTTCGCAGCTATGGATCTTGTAGGTTTTTCTATCAGGCTGCAAATGTTCCTCAGCACATGTCTGGGACTGGAATTTTTAGGCACGTCAGGTCAGTGGGCACGCTACCTCCGCTGGGACGCCAGCACCCGCGGTGACCTCAGCTTCCAGTTCAAGACAGACGCCTCGGAGGCGCTGCTGCTGTACTTCGACGATGGAGGCTACTGTGACTTTCTGCAGCTGGCGGTGGTGGAGGGCCGACTGCAGCTGCGCTTCAGCATCGACTGCGCGGAGACCACAGTGGTGTCCGACAGACGGGTGGACGACAGCAGCTGGCACTTTGCCACCCTGAGCAGGTATAACCTGCGCACTGTGCTCATACTGGACGGCCAGGCCAAAGCAGATGAGGTACGGCCTCAGCGTCTGTTCATGAAAATAGTCAGCGACCTGTTCCTGGGTGGAGTGCCTCAGGATATCCGCAGCGGTGCGCTCACACTTCCTACGGTGCGAAACATGCAGCCCTTAAGGGGCACAATTACAGACCTCAAATATGGCATCTCCCAGCCCCTGTTCCTGGGAAGCCTTAAGGTGCCCCTGGAGTCAGAAGGGTGGTGCACCGTGAACCCGTGTGAGAATGGCGGTACATGCTCAGTGGTGGATGGAGAACCGGTCTGTGACTGCTCCAAAACAGAATACAAGGGCCGCTTCTGCAGTGAAGGTAACAGCAGCCGTGTCTTATTTACTTTAAGTTTGAATTTCTTTTTGGATTCTGACCATTGGAAATGTTTTATTTATTGTCATTCCAACTGAAGCCATGATGCCAAAAATGCCTCAGAGCCCACTGCTGTTCCTGGGGGGGGCTTCATCTGAACAAAGTCTAGATGTGGTCAGTAATTCAAAGGTCTGGGACCAACGGCAGCTAAATCAATCAATCAAGATGGCTTCAATAGGTGGTGTTCCACAATGAGCTACACCGGTGTGTCATGTGACCTTACAGAAATGTTATCATGACCTTGAGGTTTTCAGTGTTCTTCAACCTTTTTAACTCCCCTCTCTCAGGATTGTTTCTGTTATTCCGTCAGGTATCATGGGCTCTGAGGCTGTTTGACTTTGTGGGCTTGCTTGGCTTTCTGAGTGATTGCTATTATCCTTACACATGTGTGTGTGTGAGAGAGAGTGGTTAAAATCAGAAAGCTAATCTAAGCACAGTTATCCAGTGAGGCGCAGGTTAATGGCATCAGTCCTGCAGGCAGTGATAAGGGCGCCTATAGAGAGAATAGGGCCTCCTGAGCCCCCTTTTTCTTCACCCAAACACAAGATGGCAGGTGTTTATATCACATCCTTTTGTACTGACAGTTTTGCCAGAGCTGTGTTTCAGTCGCTCTACAGCTGGCTGTCCCTGCACCAAAATTGATTCCTATTAAAAGAAAGCCCTTTACTCATTTCCCCCCGCCAAAATAAAAGGCTCTCTTGCTTGCTATATGTAGATACTTGGATTTCCTGCGAGTGCAGAACATTCTGCGGTAATGTCTGTTTTTCTTCTGGTAATTGGTGAACATGCAGTCAGCACAGGAAATGGATTCAGGCACCTTGATTTTTTTTCTCTGTGCTCTGAGAGAGAGAGAGAGAGAGCGAGAGAGAGAGAGAGAGAGAGAAAACCTCTTGTCATGCATGTAATTATTCACAATCAATGCACATTCTTTAGGCTTTCCAAAGCAGCAGCTCCAGCTGAGGAGTACACAATAATGTGACTGCTCATGAGGTAATCAATAACACTTAGATAAGAAAGTCGCTGAACTCTTTTTCCCCCATTTAATTCATTCAGATCAGGTAATTTGTTTTAATATATTTGCTCTGCTGTTTTTTTCTCTGCTCTAACTTTGACTCGTCTTTACCGCTCTGCAAATATAGAATTTACATCCCATTTGGCCCGACTCCAAACCCCCTCTGTACGCAGACAAAAGGCCGGGGAATCTGGAATTTAAAGATTAGCTTTTTCATCTATCTCTGCTGGCGTTTGAAATAAAGGAGCTGATGGGGTTGGGCGGGGAGGGTGGAGTGGGGCTGGGGGGTTGGTGTCGCTGCTCAGCTGATTGACCTGGCGGCATTTTACCTGACGCAGACCGCTCAGAGGGTTAGGGTTTCAGTTCCTCTGTTTTTTAGTTGTTTTTCCAGCACAGAACAGTGAAGACATGCCGATGTGCAAAGTATGAAAGAAAGCATGCGAGCACGGCTGGTGTTTTGTCACGACATCAGGTGGGTGGAGGACTGGCTGCAGCTGAGAGGAGGAGCCACACTTCCTCTATACTGACCTCTGAGTATTAGTCATACAGAGTTGTTTGAAGCATCACATGGTCTGAGGTCTGGTTACTAATCGCCTGCTTTTATCCTGTCCGTCAGTTCATCTCTCTCATCAGTCCTCTGTTTCCTGTCTGCAGATTTGTTATTTTACTTTGATAACCTGCACGATGGGTCTCGTTTCTCTTTATTTCTTTTTACTCTTTATGAACAACATCACAGATTTAGCTTCATAACCTTTTGTATGTACGACATCAGAAAAGCAGAACAAGGCCAAGGCTTCTACTTTCACAGTAGTGTGTGTCGGCAGACAGACAGGGCATGGTGGTCCTGAAATGGGTGTGTCAGGGCTGCAACTCATTTCTCATTTTTTAACATGTGGCCACTCGAGGAATTACAGTTTGTTTGTTTGTTTGTTTGTTTTGGCACTTCCGCATTGGCTTCACTTCTCAGCTGCAGAGGTTGCTGCTTGGATTTAATAAGCTCTTTTCAGCGTCGTTGCTCCTGTTCTTCCTGCCAACACATGACACCGCACCACTGTGAAGGCCTAAAAGTCTGAAACTGTTACAAACCTGTTCGACAGAGTGTCATACTGATGGTTTGCTTTGCTTGGTCTCACCATTACTGGGGCTAAAAATGTCAAATCTATCCTGAAGGTGTTGTGAATGAAAACACAAGAGACACTGCAATCCAACAAAGCTCACCCTCTGCAGAGGTTAAATGTGATATCAGTGTGTTCAGTACATTTTGGCAGGTGGTGCTTTAAGTGGAAAGTTTGACTCCAGGAAGGCGAGTCACTGAATGTCCAAATGCTTTGTACTCCGAGAAGCATGAATATGTCCAGGAACGTTCCTGTCAGACCAAAATTGTTTTACTCTTACTAAAAGCATAAAATTCATCCCATGTGGGGCGTGAATCATTTATGTTCAAGCTATGCTGGGGCTGTACAGTTTGCTGCAAGCTGCGGGGAAATTTGTGGCCTTTGTTGGGTCATGTAGGGCTGCTTCTTTCCCCCTTTCCCAAGCCTAATATCATAGAGCAGAAGGATTTTTGACCTCAGGGCCACAAAATAATCAGCCATCATCCTCAGGGGACCATGAATATCCACAGGAAATAATGAACACAGGAAATAATGGGAAAAAATAAATAAAACACCAAAAATAGTTTGTAAATATGGCAGACATTCATGTCATATATTTTTTTACACAGGCCTTTAATTGTACACATCTATAGTCATCTCTACATACAATATCTTCCCACTCTTTGCATCCTCTCTCATTCTCTCCCCAAAACACACACACACACACACACACACACACACACACACACACACAGCCTCACCACCCTGCAGCATCCCCGGCGCTGTGATGCGTGACTCAGTGAGGCACTGGCGACCCTTGTAGGTTGATAGGCCGCCTTTTTCCCAACCTTGATTTACAGCCTCCATGTTGGGACCAGTTCCCAGTGTTGATTTATGTCTGGCTCTCCCTATCTCGCCTGTCTGCCCGGGCTGCCTCCTGCGAGGCAGAGATAGGTGAGCGGAAGCGGGGAAGTCGAGCAGCACTGAGAGAATTTGGATTGTTGATTGTTAAGGGATAAATAACACTTAATGAGGCTGGCAGAGGCACATTGGCTGAATACATTAAGGAGAGAATATGACATGAACCTACGGCTTGTGTATTTGTCAGGGTACATATGGTCAGACTGACAGGCTGTGTATGAAATATCTGACACACATTCTGATGTATTCCAATTTTTTCACTAACAGATTTATATCAGACTGAGAGCTATTTTTAAACTTTATGTTTGTCTGTCTGGATTTATTTGGCACTATTTTTAACATGAATTTTATGTATGTACACACTACTGCTACTAATACTACCACTTTCCTGTTAACACTTGTACTACTGTTTTCATCCATTAATTAACTCCACGTCACTCTCACTTCTACTTTGCCATTTTAAGTAACCTTCAATTAAACTCAGCACTTCCTACAGATATTTCAAATTAAAAGACATAAACACAGCGGGAGTGTCGAGGCAAATGACTCTGATGACAATGGAACGTCATCCGGCAAAACCACACAGTCACATGCATGCTTGCGCATATTCCTGATGGTAATGTGAATATAATGTTGAAGATAAAATGGTTGCCACCATGGTGACTTTCCAGAGTTGTTAAATCCTGTATAACAAAGCATTGTGCACAGTTCTGGTGTGTGTTCAGCCTTTAAACACATTTAAATGTTAGTTCTTAGAGAAGTGTTCTCAGCAGTGAAATGACTGCTGTGCAGATGCACATGATTATATTCATTGTTTTTAATTAGAGGTGAATTGTTGAGTTTGTATTAACATAAAACAGATCAAACAAAGAGACATCTTAATAAAGTATGATCAGATCTGTATGAATAAATCCTGGTTCTCTGAGTAGTTCATATTAATAAAGCACTATTAACTATTTCTCTGAAAATGTAGAATTATGCTTCAGTGTTGTCCTGCAGAGAGCAGCTTCAACCTGACAATAATATGCACAACTATCCTATCACAGCCTGGGGGCGGGACCTTGGGCAGAGGTTATAATTTCAGACACAATTTAATGGCGGCCATGACAGACAGTTCACATTGACACTACTAATGATGTACATTTATTTTCATTTGTGATTGACTGTGTGCAGCTTGAAGTGATTGTACAAAGAAAGAACCATTTTGGCGCAAAAAAAAGTGTTGGCAGCTAATAAACAGCATTAGCTTCCAGGGAACCCTCACTGGTTTAATGGAGGTGGATAAGTTACTCGATGTGAGAGCACAGGACGAATGAATTTGGTAGTGTGTAATAAAAGTCAGCTGTCATTTTTCAGACAGAAGAAGAAACATCATTTTAGTCTTTGTCTTCTTGTCCCTGTAGATTAGAGTGCCCTTTGTCGGGTACACTGCTGTATATGTTAGCAGTTTATCAATATCTGATTAACACCACTGCAAACGAGATGGTGAACTCCTGCTTTCTTTAATCAATGATTAATTGATGAGATCGGAAGGAGCGAGAAAGCAGCGGAATCGCAGAGTTCAATAATAAGAATTGATGATGTGAGAAAAAGCCAGTGACAAAGCTCCAGATTAGGCAATTTAATGAACATTTAAATCCAGACCGGCACAGCCAGAACTGAATGGTAGCTTTTGTCTTTCTCTGATGATGTTATGTACAGAAATATAATAAGACTATTTTCTGTTATGTTGAGAAATAATTTGATCCTATGATCAATGCATGTGCCTCAAGTAAAGTATTGTTCTATCGCTAGTTAATAGGCACAAACATTGTCGAATAAAAATCATCTTTTTAAAAAAAAAAATATATATATACATATATATATATATATCACAACCAAAAATAACATGGTTCTTTCTTCTTTATTTCAAAGTCACTAAAGAGTTAGTTTGAATTTATTAAAGTAAGGTTGTAGGTATTTATGTAGTCAGCAGGTTGCTGACAGTAGATAGTTGTCAAACGGCTCTTTGCAACAGGAAACTGAAGCCTAACGGCCGAATTCCACCAGACATGGATGCAACACATTCCATGTTCTAGTCAATGTTTCAAACCCCACCAGTCCAGTTGAGAAGTGTCCCAGAAGCGTCTTCCCACTAAAGCTCCGCGGAGAATACAAAACTGTTCTATTTTTGATGGACGCCGCGAGCAGCCTGCGTCAATATGCACAGAGCAGCTCGAGCTGGCAGACACACAAACACAGAGATTTTCAAAATAAAACACCCTGTGCAAGCTTCTGGTGGTGAAGACAGTGTTGACTGCTTAGCATATTTACATATTTAGAAGCATGCTTAAAAGCACATAAATGTGTGGCGAGTGTGGAGATCGGACCAAAACAGCATCGTGGCATCATGGCTGTGGCATGGTGAGGAAAAACAGTGGGAGCTGCTGCTCTGTCACTGCCTCGATCTGCAGCAAGTAACACCAAAGTCACACAACACAACACACAACACAAAGTGACTAACCGGCACCTAATGCCAGTTCCTTAAATCCAAATTCTCCTTTCATTTTGACAGCACCTCTGTCTGTCATGCAGAGACTACCCAACAACACAACCTCCTTCAATCTGTGTTTCCCACTCTAACAAGTCTCAGCAGCGTGCTGCTGTCAGTCAGTCTACCAGCTGTATGCTGGTGACACCCCAACATGAGCAGATGGCCTCAGCAGCCCTCCCTGGTTGTTTCTCCAGCCGCCCGTATGTTCATATCAACATGAAACATGGCTGCTGGGGAAACCGGTCAGCGAGGCTGTTACAGTGATGATGATGAAAACAGTAATAATCAAGCACTCAGCACTGTAATGACTCAATCCTTTATCCTGTGTGTGTGTGTGTGTGTATGTATGTGTGTGTACTTACCATGTACAGGTTTACCTTCCATGTTAATAACGTGCAGAAAACAATCAGTTTTAAGCCAGCAGTGATGAAAGAAGGCAGTATTTGAAATTCCTCATTAATCGCCGCGCTCTCCCACTTTATCCAACACATCATGAATCATCCCTTTAAGTAATCCACTTTGAGCTCTAATCCCCCCTGCTATCCTCACCTCACCTTTGGCGTATTGAATTAAAAAAGAGTCATACTCTCATACCCTACTACTCATATCCTATATTATGTGTCCACTGGTGAATGAATAAGTTCTGTCAAAGCGCCGGTGAGTCACCTCAAAAGAATGGCGATCTGTTTGGATTGTATTTTTAGTGTGAGGAGAGCTGGAGGACATAGATTTGTTTCACTCATGACACAGACAAAAATGTTTTGAGCCCCCTGATACAGTAATTGGATTGAGTTAAATGCTTGCAAGCCTGCCACTGGGAATTGTACCTGTGAGTGTTTGGTTTGTTGACTGGTACCTTATTAAATATGTATGTGTTTGCTTGCCTCTCTCTCTCTCTCTCTCTCTCTCACACACACACACACACTCTCTCTGTCCACACACACACAAAATCCTCATGGCACAACACGAGGGAAGTCAGTTGTCAAAGGAAGTAGGTCAAGATAGAGAACAAAATAATGATAGAGCAGGAGGGAGGCAACTGAATACAGCTGATCATCAGCAGAGAGAGATTGAGCTTTGAATGATAGATTAGTGAGAAAGTCAAACTGGAGCAGGAGAGAGAACTGAAAGATGAATCTGTTAATCTGTTCTCTCCCTGTTCTTTTCATCCACGCTCTCTCTAAGTTATTTGAAGTACGTATCCCTACTGTCGCTGCACCATAAAGGACATTTAGTCTGAACATGGCAACTTGACCTCAGCAGAAAAATGACAGCAAATGCATTTACATTTAGGCATTCAGCTGACACTTCTATCCAAAGTGACTTACAAAAAAAGGGAATTGTCTGATTGTCTTGACAATGAAAAATGTTTGCATTGACCATTAATCCTGTTAATCCTGGGTTCTGCAGAATCTTCCAGTCATCCAATATTTGCAGAACATAACTCTAAAAAATATGTTTTATATTCAGGAGAAAGAAAAACGCTAGAGGAAACACTGGTGGAAAGAAAGAAGTGAATCAGAGAAATAAAATGTTATTTTCTTCACTCGCTGCTGCACAACCCTGAACTAATCACCATGACGACTGATTTGGTCTGATTACGACCTCAGAAGGTCTGAGAGCTAGGCTCCAGTATTTATGATTAGACTAGACCAGCCATGACTCCCCCCAGAAAAACACACATTTGTCTTTCTGATCTTGTCTATCTAGCATACACTGACTGACGTAATGCATAGCTCTTAGCACTAACCATCACAACTAAACCTAAACCTGAACTCAAATCCCAGTCTGAATCTGCTAATAGTCCTTTGAATGCAAAAATGTTGTGAATGAAAGTTTAAAACTGAAAGACAGCAATACAAGCCTGTGTGTGTGTGTGTGTGTGTGTGTGTGTGTGTGTGTGTGCATACAGACTTAATCTGCCCTAATCTTCTTCCATCAATAGTGTTTCTTTTCTGTTGGCATTTGAGTGTCGAGTTCAACACTATGGAAATCTCAATGAATCAACAGCTTCAGAAAGGACACAGAGGAATTGAGGCTTTAGCAGGATTATCCTAACAAGCACACACACACACACACACACACACACACACACACCGAGAGCAGGCTTCCTCTCCCAGATGACCATTTGACCAACTCATTCCAGCACAGCTGACACAAGTCCTTAGTTTAAACTGAATTAATATCTAATGCATATCTGATTGACTTCCATCTGCTTGTGTTCACATTAACCGCTAACATGCCCAATTAGTTTCCGCTAAGAACATTTAATGCATCTCAAGTCAATTACCTTTTACTACATTTTGCAGCCACTTCACCTCTGTGAGTGGCCTGACCAAATAAGGCCACATACGTTCCAATAATCAAAGAAGGCCAATGATGAATGTGACATTGGCTGAGTGTTAGCGACTTTGAAAAGACAGTGTTCCAGGATTTGGAAAGATTTGCAGATTTTAGTCATTCAGCTGACACTTTGAAAAAGGGAAACAATCAGTGTACAGTGTGACAAGGACATGTTAGTGCAGCAATAAGTACTACTCACACAGAATCAAGTGGCAGCTGTAGAGAAGCATAGATTTATCATGTCCAGTTGTTGGTAGTGTTGTAGAGGAGGTCCTCTCTGAAGAGCTGGAGGTCTTCAGGAGCTTTTTAAAGGTAGAGAGGGACACTCCCATGCTAAAAACTGGTAGTGTGTTCCACCAACGGGGAACAACAGATGATAAAAGAAAAAAAGATACATAAAGCCTATATAAGGGCATTCAATACGGTGTGTGCAGAACCACAGGCCCGTTAGGAAGGCGTTACAGTAATCTAGTTGGAGATGACCACCGCCTGTATCAGGAGTTGGGTAGCATGTTGAGTTAGCTAAGGCCTGATTTTTCTTATGTTGTCATGGTTGGAGTGACACGGCTGGGCAAGATATGTTCTCAACCTCCATGATGTTGCGGAGAATTATATTCATCAATGGTCAGTCCAGTCAGTTCAGAAAACGTGCACAGGAGTCCAAGATGTCTTATTCTGAAAGGTTTCTTGGCTCGGCCTTGGAGAATGGAGGATTTATCAGTACACTTGTCATGACATGATGCCACCTCAGTTGTGAAGATGTGCCCTCAGGACAGTGACACAACTACTCTGTCCATTAATGTTCATTAGTCTACAAACAAGGAAATATGTTGTTTACCATTAGTGGTCCAACATCTGACTCTGTACAGGCTTCTAACATCATGTACCTGTCAATTGTGTCTATGGAGTGAGACAGTCTTATTCTTTGACCTCAGTTACCATAGTAATGACCAGAAACACAACTTTCCTAAACACATACATACAGCTGCAGTGTCTCCAAAACAATCTAAGGTTTAACAATGTCCCTACAGTGACCACCATACATTTGACCCTGTGTAACCTGAGATATGCTGGAATAGAAAATTCCCTCACAAATAAGACACATAATAGCCATAATTGAAGATCATTATTCATGGTCCCCAGAAGATGAGTCCTGAGACAAAAATGTTTTTGCTTTGGTTGAAAGTGGAGGGTGAAATTTGTAGTCTAATAGCTATCTTTGTGGAACATTTCTTTGACACCAGACCTTTTATCTTGTGCCTCCCTCGGGTCACAATTTCCACTTGATTACCACTAAAAAGGTGTTTCAAGAGTTTTGCTGTGGATATTCATTGTTCCCAGGGTTAATTTGCTCCATTACACAGTGGGTCTAAGAAAAGCAAAACCATCAGTATGGTAACAACATTTCAGCCTCTAGGGAGTGGAAGGCTGAGCTTTGAACCTGTCTGCTTGTCATTTCTGTCCTCCCTCTGGACTTCAGCAAAGGTCACAAGTCACTTAACGGATGAAGTCATCTTATTTTATTTTTCAGTTGTATGTGTCTTTATGATTTCACAACATCACCTTCCAACGTTATAAAAAGACTAAAAGTTTGTGTGTGTCACACGTGGAGGGAAGAGCTGTCTTTTTTGTCACACTGGACAGTTCTCTCTGAATGTCGACTCAAAGGTCTCACTGATGGATTAACTCTTCTGTGTTGTAAAGGACATACATATGGCCGTGCCCACTGCCGGCCCTCTGTATGGACCATGAAGTGTATTATCATTTGCATGACAGTCAACATGCAAGAAGTAAGAGTGTTTCTAATGCTGCCTTTGTTTGCTTGTCTTCTTTGTTTCCTTCTGTTCCAGAGGTCATCAACAATATGCCAGGTGAGTCTGAATGAAACAGAAAATGATGTTAAATATGATAATGTGCAGATTTTACATACAGGTTAGGCAAAACAAATATGAGCTTGGTGATTCTGTAAGGCGAAGCTGCTGGTGAACTGTTCCAGCTTCAACATAGCTTACTGAATGACTATATTGGTAATATTAAACTTTATTAATACTGATAATAATATTTAAAAAATTGCTAATGAAGAAAGAACAGTAAAGTCATGTGCTGAAGCAAATATACTGTAGATGTAAGAAACAGGCTGTAGCTACAGTATATATACTAGATATTGTCACAGTATATGCGTGCAGAATAATGAGATTACTACTAACTAACTGTAACTGAAACACTACATTACCATGACGTGACAAAAGTGAAGATAGCATCTTGTTCAGTGTAATAGATTACTAAGAAACTGATTCTTTTCTCGCAGTTTGATTTTCAGAGAAATATTAACTTAAAATCTGACAGCTGGTAAGCAGCTATTAAAGCCACTGTATCTATAATATAAATAAATAGAATTGAATTCAACAGATTATACAAATGATCTGCTGTTGTTAAAGGAAAATACCAATAAATGCATACTGTTATCTGAATAATTGGTGGTTGGTTCCAGTATGTATGTTCCATTAATATACATTGATACAGCTCAACTCTCCCACCTCAGTCAAGTGTAAAAGAGTTTTTCCTATTCTGAGTTTATTAGTTGCTGTAATAAAAAATGTCAGCTTTAACAGCTGAACAACTGATTGAAATGTATTATATATTAAACATTTAGCACAATTTTATAAGCATGTTTTACTAAATGAGTCAGTAAATAAAATGATACACAGCAGCTATCATCACAATAATTCAGCCTCTGGGGGTGACAGCCCATGTTTAAGGCTTCTGGTGCTGCCAGCAGATATTCGGATGGATAATGGCATCCATGACGTGATGCACAAACTTACATTATGAAAGAAGCTGCTGCAAAACATGACATTTTGATCCATTTGTTCTGATAACATTCAGAAAGTATAGATGAGCTTGAAATCCAAAAGGTTTGCTGCTTGGCCAGTAAAAATCTGTAGCGAGCATGCCCTATGGGCCCCACAGTGTGGTATAATTCAGATGACTCAGCTCATTTTATGCCAGAAAATTCAACTTTTTTGGCTTTATGCATCACTGAGGCTTTCATAAGAATCACAACACTGTAACTAGTTCTCTTTATACATCCATGGCTTCTGTGACCAAAACAGAGTCCCACGCCTGTGCAGATATCTGTTAAGAGAGATTAACAATGTGTCAAATGACAAATCAAACCTGCAGTTTTATGAGTTTGTTTAGCTCTCCAGCCTTTAACTTAACATTATGGTTTGAGACAGACACAGTTAGAGACTAGGTAGTGAACATGTGGAGCATGTAACAGACAGAGTTGGTAGAGATCAAAACTTAAATGTGTTCTTTCACTTCTACTATCTTCTAAAGAAGCCTCCTGCTCAGACACAGGAAGCTTTGTGTGACCTGTGAGTGTGTTCTGATGTCATGCTTTCCCCCCTCGGAAAAAACATGTATCATCACAATACCAAAGAGTATTGAAACAAGTGTTCTTTTTCACTCTGTCCCTTCCCTTTCTTTTATCTCTCTTCTTCTCAAGGCCTTGCACATATGATGGCAGAACAAGGTATGCTTCTGTTTTCCTCTTCCTCATCACATCTTTGTTTGGTTTGTGATTTTAGTGTGGTGTTGCTGTGGAATATATATGAAAGTGCATGGTTTTATATACATTGTGATCTTATTATCCTGATTTCATGACAAAGCCAAAATGCAGAAACTACACATTTGATCAAAGCAGTGTGAAGATGATCTGATGTGTTGACCTGATGAAGCAAGACAGCTGTTTTGAATTAAAGCTAGCCAGTGAGATAACAACAGTTCACTGTGCTAAAGCTTCATTTATCTGTTTTCCATATAAATTAAAAATATACATTTGATAAAGCAACATGGTAATTTATTCAAAAAAATAAACAAGAACAAAACAGGTAGGTCACATGCAGTCACAGAGAATAAGTGGTGTCTGCTTACAGTATTGTTAACAGGTAACTAGCTTAACCTTAGTGCAGAGTTGCAGCACCTCATGAAAAAAATATATATCTGACAATATTGTCAGACGTGTTATCAAATTGACATAATGCGTAAGTGATGTAATTATGGTAATTATGACTTAGTTTTCATTTTGTACTTCACTACTGTTTGGTTACATGTCTAATTAAAATTGTACATAAACAACCAAACAAACAAAAAAAAAACAGGATTACCTCCTTTATCTTCTGTCATTTCAGCAAAGTGTGTGCTTTGACACAAAATATTTAAAGTCAGTGTAGCTCACCATTCTTATATATTTGTTTGTCAATATATTTCAATATATGCTGAAAAAAAATAACCAATAAGGAGCAGTGTGTGTAGATTAAGGTGGATGTAGCAGTGCATTTCACCTCACCAGGTCCTTCAAGAAGGAGAAACTATGGTGGTTATGAAACATGCACAAAAAAAAGTCTCTGTGTAGATGTTGAAGATAACAAAAACATAATTATTCCTATTTCCAGGTGATTATACACAAATGAAAATATACTTAGTATATTTACCTCGTATAGTATAGTATAGTATAGTATATTCTGTAATAAATCCAACACTCTGGATATTTAAATGGAGGCATTTATATGTAGTAAGTAAGTAGTGATTTTGTATTATGCAAATTGATATAACTAAAGATCAATATGACCAATGCTGTTCTTCCCATTATATTGATGATGCATGAATGCAGCATGAGAGTCCTTTAAATGAAATATAGTCCAGTGTGCAACAAAAAGGCAGAATATGAAATAATATCCATAAGTATGTTTTCATTAGTGTACAACCTTCTGAAAATTCTGTTATTTCACAATGAGCCTTTTGTATCTGCTGATGCTGCAGGGTGGAAACCATGCTACAGTAGCCCAGAAGAGACAAACACTGGCTCCAGATAGGACCTTTATTGTTTTTTTGTGAATTTTGCTGCCACCATAGTCCTCCCTTCATTCTAGGAAGGATCCTACACACTGGTCCTTTAAAACTAAGAGAACTAACAGCAGATCAATGCCTGTAGTTGGTGCTCTCTGGCTTTGTGTGTAGTTCTTTGTGTGTAGTGTTGCTGTGGCATTCAGAGGTCTTTTAACACCTGATGTGGTCACGTGTTTTAAATGTTTTGTGATGTACAGTTACATTATAGTTTCCTGCTGTACATTGATTTATCCTCATGACATGTATTCATATATAAAGTATACATTGATATGTTTGCTGAACTTACGTCTCCTCTTCTTCTTCCTCCTCCTCCCTGTCCGGCTCTCTCGGCTGTGGGTCCTCTGTTCTGTCTGCGCCTCCTCCTGCTCCTCTAGCTAAAAGCAAAGGTACAGCTTTTTCGAAATCTTTCCTTTTCCGCCTCTATGAAAAGCGACGCTCGCTCTGTGAGTGTTTGAGAGCTCTAATGTGTTTACTTGTCTGTGTTCAGTGTCTCTTCTGTAATGGTTTCTCACCAAGGGTGCTGGATTAAGCGAGTAATTAAGCCAACCTTAATTGAAGGAGAAAGAAAAAAAGAGAGTGTTGCTTTGTGTTTTCTTACTGTGTGTGTGCTGTAATTTGTTGTACAGTGTATACAGGGACGCTGTGAGACAGTCTTGTAATGCAAAGTAAACAGCAGTCACTGTGGATCAGTTTTCAGAAGAAGAGGCCTCTCCACGTGTTTCACAGTAAATCAGGGTTTCCACTCGTGACTGATGTTTTCATAAACTCACTTCACATGACAGCATTTAATTCATTCTTGCTACAGGCTGATGGAAGCCATGACAGGACGGGATCTCTTTTGGCAAAAGAACTGACAAGAATTGTTTTAAACTCTATAATCCATGAACTAAAGCCTGTTTGTTCTCAGTACACCTCAATTTAAGTTCATTTATATGTCAACAAATCATGAGAGAAGTTATCTCATGACACCATACAGAGCAGGTCTAGACTCTACTCTTCACAGTATTATTTACAGAGACTCAACAATTCCCTCCACAAGCAACACTTTGCAAGAGTGACAAGGAAACCTCATGGTGAGGCAACCGGCTGAGTTTAGAGAGAGACTAACTATATTAATATAACAATAATGAAATCCATGAGAAAATCCATGAAACTTGTTAGGACATTTAGCCAATCACTGAAAGTTAATTAATCAAACAAAATAACTTCCCTGAGACTGAAACTGATTAAATGGACTTGAAGGTAGATGAAAATCAGGTAGAGTCACTAGACCCAACATTACTGTAATGTGTGGTCTGGAGCCCTGGGTCTTGCTGATGAGGTCAGTGGCAGTCGGGGGGAAAAAAAGGTGTAGTGTGAGGTTTTGGTCCTGATGGTCCACAGGAAAAAAAAAAAAAAAAGATTTCTGGGTGGGAGGGTAGGGATCAGCTGTCATGCTGTTAATACTGCATAACTTTAAGCCTTAATATCATGTGAACAGGTGAGTTGTATATAAATTCACCCTCAGTACAGTTGTCATGAATGGGGAAATTAGCTACAGAGACCAAAACTGTTGGTCAAACTGTTTACCAGGCGGTAAACATGTTTATTTCTGCTGTGAAGTTGGACATTTGAACATGGGGACATATGGAGACTGAAATGGTCTGGAGCCAGCCTCGAGTGGACGTTTGAGGAACTGCAGTTTTTCACACTTCTGTGTTGCCTTTATTTCACAGCTCTCTCATCTCTTTAATTAACAATTGAAACTGATCAAATGTAGACTCGTATAAAGAGAAATATAAGTGTTGGCATTGCATCGGAAGATTTCCACATTGTGGTTATGAACACAAACGTGAATCAGTATGACAGTGTGGAATTTAAAGGTTCTCTGCAGGTGCTAGTAGAATTATGTCTTTGGGTGTTTGCCTTAAGAAGCTGCAGCCTGCTGTGTACACCTGTAATGGCTTCCCCCATTCAGAGAACAAAGCTCTTAAAAGCTCCTGGAGATTCCTCTCCCCTCACCACCTGTCTCTCTTCCTTGTTGCTGTGTCTAATCCCTGAGCGAGATGGACATTATTAGGCATCAGGCTCCCTGTCGTCTCCTGTTAGGCAGACAGAAGCTCCATTCTGGCTCTATTTGCATGGCGGCTCACTAGTGGCGGGGCGGCAGATAGAGAGAGAAGTGGATAATAGGAAACTGTGTCTGTGTCATCGAGGAGTTGCTTTTCACTGTCATGGGCTCAAACAGAAAGCTTCTCTCCCCATTTACATTTTTTTTATTTCCCTCTCTTAATATTTTCCTGCTCCACCTGCCGCTCTGCTTCTGTTATCTCTGTCAGCGCTCTGACTTCTCTGTTGTCTTCTTCATTTTCCACTCCTCATTCACTCTCTAATTACTCATTTTCTGCCTTTACCTGACCTCTCTCTATGACCTCTTTCTAAAATCATCTTATCCATTTTTCATTACCTTCACTCAGTTCATACTCGCTGTCTTAATTTGATCTTGTCCACCTGCCTTTTACTTTAAATACACCTATGATTTGCATTTGTCATGGCATTGCAGATCTAAATGTATTGAATTTCAAACTCAGGAGTGTGTACTGCATATGCAGTGGCTTTTTGAACAAATATATATGTATTTGTTTGAATGGCGATAAATGAATGTGTGTGCTGAATCCTTACAGCTGCCAACAATGGCTTTAGTTAGAGAAAGGCTTTTATTTCTTTCTTCTTTTTTTTAGGTAGAAGAAATGATCAAAACTTATAGGAATGATGAAATATGTAACCTTATTTTTCATGCTTTAAACTCAAATCAACATCAATGAACTATGTATTTTATTTCATTCTATTCTTCAAACCCTACTGCTAGAGGTCCATCCAATAGTAACAGAAATTGGCCTGTAAAGCAAAGCAGAAAATCCAGTGAACCTTCTCATGACTGGATCAGTCATGTCATGGTGGTTTTAGGGTGGAGGAGTAAACAGACATGTTGGGGGTTGGTGGTCAGGTTGCTTGGACAGTTGTGTTTTCTCTGCTTGACTGAGTGCTGGTAAGTGAGCCAGACATGGAGGGGCGGGGATAGCCCAGCATCAGTGACAGAGGGGGGTGGTGGGTGGATGGGTGTGCCTCGGAGGCATGTCGAATCAAGGTGAAATGCAGTTCTCGTGAACCCTGGAGAGGCTTTGCCCTCATTGGTTTGATCAAGTGCATGAGAACAAAGCAAGGCTGCTACAAATGACTGTTTTGATTTTTGTTGGAAGATGGTTGATTGCTTTGAAGGAATAGAATGTAGGATGTTAGGATCAGTTATCACATATAACATTTTAGTATGGAAAGAAACAGGAGTTAGATTTCTTTCATGAATTTGATAGCTGGTTATTTACTGATATTTTATTTCCTCTATGATTGTGTTACAAGCCCTGAGGTATTTTAGTCTAGTTCTGTAGCCGCATGAAAAGGTTTTAGGAGTTAAGCTGATGAGCAAAATATTATATTATTATTTCACCATTGCCAAAGAAATCAAGGTGTGTCTGTATTTGGATTATGTTGTAAAAAAACCCATAAAACTCTGGATTTAAATCAGTTTCTTCCAATAGACTCATCTAAATCCACAAGTCTGTTTGCCACAAGTTATTATGAATTGTCTTAGTTGTGTACGTATGTATTTTTATTTTTTTTTTTATTTTTATTTTTTTCTGATATCCGTGCTCTTCATGCAATCATTTCTAAGTTTACCTCATTACAAAATAATATAATATTGTGAGCAGGTATCTGAATTCATCAAAAAACTGGCATGATTTGTGTTTGGACCCAGCTACAAATTCGAAAAAATAGTCTGATGTCCAAATAAAAGCTGTTTGTTAACAGTAAATTGAAAGGGTTAGTGCTACATGCTAAATGGACTTGTATTTATATAGTGTCTTCTTGATCCACTCACTCATTCACACACTCATTCACACACACTGATGGCAGAGGCTGACGTGCGAGGTGCCAAACGCTCATCAGGATACATTGCTTCCTGTCCAAAGTGCTCACACTGAAGATCACACATTTACGTCACAGCCATCAGGAGCAATTTGGAGTTTATTCAGTATCTTGCCTAAGTAACACTTTGACTTGGCTGGGAATCAAACCAACAACCCACTAGACAACCCACAAAGGAATGGCAAAATGAAAGTAAAATATCATAATTCAAAAACTGGAGAAACAGTGTTTTTTTTTTTTATTTATTTATTTTTTTATTATAATTATTATGATCAAACAATAAAGTGACGATACAACATGAACATTTCTATAAAAACCTATGTATTAAATTACAGATGACTATTATCATTTTACATATGTTTGTATGTAACTCAAGAAAGCCAAAAATACTATCTAAAAATATTGTAATCTTTCTGTGCATAAAGGAGAAATAACTGTAATTTGTCGTTAGTGGCTTAATTCTACTAAAAATGTTGTTAATTTACAGATAATATCCATAATTTTACAGAGTTTTCCACAGAACATAAATCTACTCCACTTCAAAAGCACGATCACCTCCTGTTTTCACCACCACCAGGAAGCCTTGGTCAGAAGATCTAAGTGACCTACTTGTACAGTTGGACCAGATCAGAGATGTATATTGGTGTCTGACGCTGCACAGCTCTCTATGTGATGAATCCTGAACTCAATGGGAAGCCAGTGTGTTGTAGATGGTCCAGAGACGCCTTCCTGAGGCAGGTGCAGTAATCCAGCCAGGGTGAAGAATCAGTGGCAGTTCAGGTTGCGATACAACAGCTCTGAGTTTAACATCAGATTTTTCCATACAGTGTGTACTGTAACATATGATGTCATCCAACCCTCGACCCAGTCTCTACACTTGACTACCATCTGGTCACAGAAACAGATCACCATGCTCAGTCCAAGCTTAGTACTCTCTGTCCCAGTAACTGTTGGGTGTGAAAAATGATCATGATACATATAAAAAAATGTTTATTTTCATCAGTGGATGTTTGCATGGACATGTTGACATAGACAGCTAACTGTCTATATGTGATTCACTGAGCAACATAAAGTATGAATATACAATCTAAATATAACAGGAGGGATGCAAAAAATACAACAGACTAACACCTCGTCATGTGATTCAGACCAAACCACTTGGCAAGCGTTGCTGTTCATGCAGTCCCATACTATGCTATGCCCCGTGCTGGCAGACATCATATGCCAAAAAACAGCAGTGGCAACAAAAACAACATACCCAGACAAAACAGAGAGAGCAAAGCACTGACAAATCACACTCATTTGTTTCCACGTCCTCCCGGGACGGCCGCTCTTCTTCTTCCTCCTTAATTTATTTTGTCTTAGCTTCAGAATTTTAAGGTTTGCCAATAGAACTTCACTAACAGTGCCTCTGAACGCAGAGGGATGTTGACATTAATACATATCTTGGGCTGATTTCATTGTTTAATTTATAATTTTTACGAAACAAATGAATGACATAACGATGACAAAGGTACAATGTGCCCAACAACTAGATCTTGTTATTTTTACTTTGCTGCATTTTGAAAACACAGCCCCACAGATGGACTGGACAGAGTTCTCTGCTTGCTTGTTTCATAATGCTGCTATGATTCATCCCACATCCAACACAGTTTGCCTCTAAACTGATGTGCACTCTGACGCAGATTGAGATGACGTTTTTTAACAGAGGGTCATGCCACCAGCTGATTCGGCTGTTGTGTGCAGAATACACATCTGGCAGCCTCTCATGTTGTCCTCACTCGAGTGACTTCAAATGACACATGAACGTTAAGAGTAACATTTGATTATTCAGTAATACTGCACTAAACAAGACACATGAACCCACAATACATCTTGTGTTGTGTGACCCCATGTTTTTAACAGTTTTTCCAGTTTCCCTACTGACGGGGTGTCAAGAAGGCAATATGGCTTGCCAAATGGGCAATTTTTCCTGAGAAATCAATGTGCGTCAACCTGAAAGATTGCTGTTCATGCTGTGTATAAGAGCTTTTATGCACAGTTGCTATTGTTAACCAACAGAGGCAACAGTTGTTGTATTAAGCGTTCTTTCAGCTGGACTGGAGTTCCACGGTCTAACCCCTCACTGGCGCTTCTACTACACATCATGTATCCAAATCCAAAAAGCAGCACAGTAATGTGGTCCAGAGCTCGTTAATACTTAATTGTAGCAACACTGACGTCATATCCTTGAACTCTGATTGAACAAATGTGGTGGTTAGAGACTATGATGCTTACCTGTGAGATGTTCTCCACTGCCTTGAGCAATTCAGTCAATGATATTTGCCAAAACATTTAGAAAGAATATGCAATGAATATGATTTGGTCATGATGACTACTGAAGAGGATGAAGCTAGAACAGGTCTGTTCCGCTCTTTGTCCATTTGTGTTGACAGTTGGCAAACATTCATGTAGTGTCTGATATGTAAATCTCAGTTCTCATGAAGATCAGATCAAACACGTTTAATCTTGACAATGACTGATCTTTTATGTTATTTGTGTATCACCCTGGAGAGGCGTATGAAACAAGCAGCTGAGTTGTACGAAGTTTCCTCACCTCCGATTTATTCTGTAGACTTTAACATTGTCCTTCCACAGAGGATTTTAACAAAACCCCGTGCATTTTCTTGTGAGTTCTTGCGAGCAGAGCCAGGTCACTGGTTCTCACGTCCAGAAAAAAACATCCTGATGTGGCCAAGTGTGTAACGCCTGGTGTCAACAGTAATCCCACTCCGTTGGGTTTTTTTTCAATAAGGCGCTTTTCCAGGTGAAGTTCAGCAGACGGATTATCGTCACTTCCTCCATCACGTTTTCACATCCACAGCCTCTCCTCATGCCTCCATGATATGAAGTAGCAGTTCTGTGCACATTGCATACATCCAAACACAACACACACAAGTGTGTGTGCGTGTGTGTGTGTGTGTGTAGAGAGAGAAGGATCAATGTTTCCTGTGGAGAGACGATGAACTCACTCAATGCGTAATGAATTGTGGTGACATTATGGAAGTAGTATGCTAATCAGCTAATCAGGTTTCATTGCTCTACAGAGGTGTGGAGTCTCGCTAACCTTGAGGAGACATTGATAATCAGGAGATGATGAGTCCTGGGAATTCTCTGCTTCTAACCACCAACAACCTCCCTCTCTCTTTCTCTCTCACACACACACACACACACGCTGACACATACTCAAGTCATGAGTATGGGATGATGGGATGATGTTGATGATGATGATGTTAGTTGATAACACAGGTGTGTGTGTTTCTAATTTAAACCTCTTGTTCATGGATATTTAAAACTTTTTTGTCGTAGATTTCACCACTGATTGACTTTGTTGCTCCTCCAGTTGCTCTTGGATGCATGGACCAATCAGGTGAAGCTAGCTCAGTGGTAAAATTCATTTCATTTAGGGTATTTTTAGGCCGTTTTCTATATTGATTTACATAGTGTTAAATAGATTATTACAAATAGATGGTTACAGCACCTAGTCGTGATGGAAATAAATTAATGTCTTTGACTCTTCTAACATCTTGACATCGTCTCTACTCATCAACCAACAAATTGTTGCTGTCAGAACGTCAAACACGTATGTCCAAAATTAATATTTTTAAGGAGTTTGATCAAATTCTCACAGAATGCACCTAAAACTCTGTACTGAGACACATTTAGCAGCAGAAATGAAAATGTTTATACAGTAATCGGTGAACCATTTGATATTTGAAAGTGATATATGTGGATTGAAAGTGGATATGGGATATGCATGTTTTTAAAATAAATGGCTCACTCGACGTGCAGCTGGTTCTGAGCGACCTTGGTTGGTACAAACATCTTTTCATTGGTCAATAAGATTCTAAATGCTGACAGTAGATGCAAGAGAACATGCATGTTCTATATTTAGAAAGAAAAGTCTCAGTAATTGTCAGAGTTGGTGATACGTGGTTTTCATTAGACAGTTAATTATTGTAATATTTTAGGTATATGTGATTTTTGAATTGTGTGTGTGTGTGTATCTGATACATGATCTTCAGGTCTTTTCAGTCCATCTGTGCCACCTCCTCCATATCACGAGTCATTTGCTTCACTTTGCATTTAGCTTTTGGCTAACATTCCAGCTTGGCAGAGTCAGTGATGGAGAGGCAGCATGCAGATGTAATTGATCCAAAGTTCACTCTGGCTGTGTAAACACCAGGTATGATGATCTCCACAGGCCTGGTTATTCATTAATGTTTAGAGTTTGACAGCTGGGCTCATCTGCCAACACTGTCCACTGGAAGAAATGTACAGTACTGATAGTTTTGAAGCAGTGAGCGCTGGAAGGTTGGAAGGTGGTATTGAAGTGAAGAATGTTGTGGTGTTCAGATTGTCCTGTTGTCTTTCCCAGAAGTATTTTTAACTAAAAATAACATCATTTCAGCTAATGATCATTTCATTAATATTCTATCAAAAATATAAATGACAAGATCATTAGCTCATCCAAAACTTCAACTTGTACGTCTGCCTCAACTCTGTGATTTAGAGTTTCCCGATGGACAGTAAACTGCTGCCAACTGTAGCAGCTGTTAGCTAATGTTAGCTCAGTTTGGTATCCAGGCTGCCCAGACTGTGAGCTCAGAGCACCAGGGGAATTGTTTTGGACCAAAAAGCAAAAGAGGTTTTCAGAGCAACTCTGGAATGGGTACCAGAACTGGAGTCAGGTAAGCAGGTACCGTAAGAAGAATGAGAATTACTGCAGACGAGGCTGATATACAAGAATTGATCTTAGACTGGCTTTTAGTGCCTTGCAAGGCTTCATGAAGCCAATAGTTTTTAGATCATAAGTAATGTAATCATAACAAATGCACTTGCACAGCTGTCCATATTTACCACAGCTGGGTACATGAAATAAACAAAGCCTGAACACAACAGGTAGAGTATCAGAGTTGAGTCCATGAATCCACCTGAATAGTCTCAGCTTCAGAGACATGGCTGACTGTGGCGGTTTAACCGGTCTGATCATCTGATTGGCGGCTGCAGCGTGATGTCAGGCTGCGTTTTTTCCAAATGTTGGATCCAGCTCAACTTTTCCACCCCAGCCAAAAATGGACAACACTCACACAAAAAAATATAAAAAACAGGAACCAGCACTGAGGTGAAAATTCTGTCTGATTAGCCTCATGAGTTCAAACACAACTCTAATCATCTCAGAAAATACGATCACACTGAAAAGAAACGTTAACATTTGCTGATTTCCCCATTTTATAAAATAATAGTATATTTCAGTTATATTTAGTTCTCTATAAGACATTGTCCAAGGAAAATGATTTATTTACAGAATTGTTGGTCTAAACGTGGTCAGACCTGTTTACACTGAAGAGTCCAGTAAATCACTCACCATGGCTTTTCTCCTTTAACTTTAATTAGACGTGAACGCAATAAAGAGTGAAACGGCCTCATTATTGATTTACAATTCATCACTGACACATGCAGGACTGTTTTCTCCTTGGCAGCACTGTTGAAACTACACTTACAATGTTGTTTAAACACACACACAAAAGAAAAGTGTTTATTTTCTGTGAATATGTGGTTGTACAGTGTGTGTGTGTGTGTGTGTGTGTGTGTGTGTGTGTGTGTGCGCGCGGCCTCTGTGTGGCAACCAGGCCATGATCAAAGCAATGACCTTTCAAAAGGCTGGAGAATTACACCATCTATCAGCTGTAGCATGTGTGTGTGGTTTTTGTGTATGTGTCCTTACCTGGGAGTATCTAATTTTGGAGCCTGCTGTATACACTTTACCTGGGAATGTACTCCTGTGGTGTGTGTGTGTGTGTGTGTGTGTGTGTGTGTGTTATCCCGTGGGCCTAAAGTGCTTCTTTAGCAGGGTCTACTCCATCTCTTCAACAAGGTGCCACCAGAAATAACATGACCCACATTGAGGTCCACACAGAGCCACATCCAGAAACATAACAAGACACTCTGAATCTCATAAAACAACTGCAGAAAAATGATTTGTGCCTCCTCAAAAAGTTCAAATACTAGTTTGTTATTCTTTTTAGAGGGCTGCATTTTGAGAAAGCTTGTGGTAGTCATATGACCTCAAAGCCAGCTTACAGCTTAATACATGTTTTATTATTATATAAATTTAGATGTATCTGCAGTTGTGAAACCATCTTGCTCTCAGCCACATAGTGCAGAAATTCAGACGTTTAGCAGCTAAAGAGATGTCATCTCTTTTTTCTCAGGTGTTAGCTGAACAAAAGTACAGAATAATATTGAAGTCCATCAGGATGATATCACTGCTCTGTGCCTGAAGTGACACATGAGGCCTTCTGCTGGATTGTTTTGTACACAGTAGATGAGCTCATTTTTCTCATAATAATTAATTATTTGTTTTGCTGACTGTTTAAACAGTTTGCAAACTCTGCTAAATAGCAATATTATAAATAACAGTATAAAATTACTGTTATTAATAATATAGTTATATTTTCCTGCTTTCTTACATATGTACACATTTATGTAAAATTACAATAATGATCTGCAAAAAAATGTGTGGCTTATAATATTAAAGTTTATGTCCATACAAATAATTTTAGTTTTTCATATATATCTATGTGTATATATATATATATATATATATATATATATATATATATATATATATATATATATATAACCTAGACTAAAAATAAATAAATTAATTAATTAATTACATTCAGCTGGCTGAATGACATCAGTCTGATATGTTTTTATATTGTTACTGCTGAACATGTCTCAACTATAAAAGAATGGAAACTGTAAAATTCTTTTTTTTTCAATGTCCACTTTGAATTGGCTCAGACCGAAAAAATAAATCAAAGAACAAAAACAAAGACATGTATGGAATCAGTTAAAATAACTCATTCATTTCACTCATTCTGGAAAAAAAATGAACGCAGATTAATCACACTTCCATTCACACTGTATGTCACTGAACATTACACACTGCACGACAGCTTTGTATTCATTCAGACTAATCACAAAGGATGTAATTAATTCGATTTTTTTTTTTTTTTTGTTAATTGTGTAGACACATCATCAATGCCAAAAAAAAAAAAAAAGGTCTGCATGTGCTCTATTTGACAGAAATGTAAATTTAAATGTAACATGATGTTCTGAGGAGCTGAGTTAACGGCCACGAGGAAAAAGATCTCTCACAGCAGTTCATAGACGTTAAAACTCCAAATTGCATCAACAGCGAACTATAAAGAATCATTTTTATTTTTGAAAATACATCCTGCCTCATCCATAGCATGATGTTCAAACCATAGTCTGCAGCAGCACTCTGAGCTAGTCACTCCAAAATGCAGCTAAATGAGTCCAAGAGAGCACTGCTGCATTGTCGCACACACACCCTGTACGATGAATTGTAACCCGTTCGGCTGAAGACGTCAACCCCAATAGCCCAATTGCCCCAGAGCAAACACATTTCAGCTGCAGAACACTCCCTAGACGACATTTAGGAGGAGGAGGTTGTGTGTGTGTATGTGTGTTTGGGGGGGGGGGGGGCTGAGAACACGCCTTGGGGGGAAGAAAAACATGGCGTCGATCTGGGAAACGATTAAATCCAGATTCCAACCGACAACATTTCTCACCATCCCCAGAGGGGAGTGACACGGGTAGCAGCACAGAAAGAAAGACGGAGAGAGAGAGAGAGAGAGTGTGAGAGAGAGAGAGAGAGAGAGAGATTATGAGTGAGAATGTGCTGGTTATCTTAATTAAATGGAAGTGCATTTTATCCTCCTCCTATTGATTTCTGCCAGGGGCAGTGTGTATTTCAAAGAGTGTGCTGTGTGTCGCTGGTTCAGAGGCTGTATTGTTTTTTTTTTTGTTTTTTTTTCACTCATGGTGGATGTGACTATTGCAGCCAAGAAACTATTGAGATGGTCGTTAAAAGGAAGCACAAACACTGTACAGCTGCTGGACTCCATTTAGCTGCAGAGCCACGTGTACAAACAGATGATATATGATATGCATGAGAGAGAGCATATTTGCAAAGGTGTCCGTTTGCATGGATGCTTTTTTGATTGTGTGTGTGTGTGTGTGTGTCGTGCCCATAAGCACTCTATTTGCCAGTGCTGATACCATCCGGGGGACGGTGGCCAGCAGTCTGCACAGGTCGCAGACGGAAAGCAATGCATTTTTATTTCCCTCTCCTCCCCTCCTGTCCTCCCCTCCATTCATTTTGATTTTTGGAAAGTTAATGTTAACAGTTTTGTCAAAGCGCACTGTGCTCCAGGCAACACTGCTTAAGTATATCTTTTGCAATTTAAGTGACCTGCTTTCTGCCAGGGACTTTTTCCCATTACTGGGAATGACATTTCATTTATACTCCATCATTCATCTTTCCCACTTTGGGATATAGCTCTCTCTCTCTCTCTCTCTCGCTATCTCTCTCTCTCTCTCTCCCTATATTTCTTCATCTTTTATCCTCTGTTAATTCTATTTTACACCTTGTTTGTTTTGCAATCTTTTTTTTATTTATCTCAGATTATCCGTGTTCAAATGGTAGCCATGTTTGATCAACACAACAAACACCTGTCAATATAATGCAAGACAGTTTTGACAGTGAGCTCTGTAACTTTTTATTGATTGGCGGCTGTGTCAGCCAATAACAGGCAGAGTGGTAAAGTGGGAGGAGCTATTTACAGTAGCTGGCTCCAGAATCAAAAGTCCCATTCATCGTCATGGTCAATGTTGTGTGACTCACAGTTGGTGCCATTCAACAACATTACACTTGTGCGCCACTAAAGCTAAAAAAAATAATAATTATTAACATTATTATAATTATTAGAAATTTAATTTTGGGTTAATTCTGCAGTCAAATATGATAATCATTTCAAAACTCACACGTAACCAGTTTGATGACGAAAAAACTAAAGTCTGGCTTTTTTCATATTGAAGGCAGTAATTGAATTAACAGATGGATCTAACAATAATTAAAATTGAATTGGAATTGAAAAGTATTCCCTCATCTTCCCTTTCTTGTTTAAAATGTGATCAGCGTATGTTAGAAACATGACTGAAAATGACAAATAACAGAAGTCATTTGCTGATGAGGGCCAAAACAACATGGCCGTTGGAGAAATGACATCAGCACAAGTCACAGGATCTTCATTAGCAATAATAAACACTATTGTACGTGAAATGGTTGCAGTTTGGTTAGGATGAAGTTCAAATAAGTCAATGTTTACTTCCAACCCACCCATGATGCACTTAGTTTTTTATGTTCCAACCCTCATACCCTCATATATGGTCATGAGCTTTGCGTAGTGACTGAAAGAATGAGATCTGAACGCAACCAGTCAAATGAAGTTTCCATTGTAGGGTGGCTGGGGTTAGCCTTAGGGTGAGGAGCTTAGACATCTGAAGTGAGCTTGGAGCAGAGCCATGGATGGATGAATGGAGGGACAGAGGGATGGAACACAAAAAGTGGTGGCCTCCTGGGTGAAAGTCCTAGATATTTGACCCATCCACTCTGACCTCCACCTATGCAGATTGTCTATTTTTATAGTGCTGCCTACTAGAGGTCAGTACCTAACAATAAATAAGTCATAAGTCATAAGTCAATTTATTTATAAAGCACATTTAAATACAGTGAGACATTGCCCAAAGTGCTGTACAACATCAAAACAAAATAAAATACATTAGAAGGAAACAAAGAAAAAAAGATAAATAAAACAATTTAACCACAAATTAAGCAATTACATAACAATAAGGAATAATAAATAAATACTGTAAAACAATAACAAAAATTGGTCAAGTCTTAAAAGCCAGCATGAAGAAATGTGTTTTTAATCCAGATTTGAAGGCTGGTAGCGAGGTTGCCAACCTGATCTGGAGGGGGAGGCTGCGACGAGCTGCGACTGAGAAGGCCCTGTCGGCCCTGAGCGCCAGTCTAGACCTTGGGACTAGTAATAGTTGTGGGTCAACTGACCTGAGCAAGCAATGTGGGACATATGGATATATAAGATCTGTGAGATAGGGTGGGGCTAAACCGTTTAGGCATTTATATACAATCAGTAGTAATTTGTAGTGAATTCTGTAAGGGACTGGTAACCAGTGTAGGGATGCCAGGACAGGTGAGATGTGTTCACGCTTGCATGTGCCAGTCAGGAGCCTAGCTGCAGCATTTTGAACTAGCTGCAGCCTCGATATTTGTGCTTGGCCCATTCCGACATATAAGGAATTACGGTAGTCGAGCCTGGAGGAAATGAAGGCATGAGTGACCTTCTCAAGGTCTTGAGGGGAAAGGAATGGTTTGAGCTTGGCTAAAACTCTTAATTGATAAAAACTGGCTTTGACAACTGAGTTTATCTGTAAATCTAATTTGAAAGAAGAATGGTAAGGTGCCATAGGACCAAGGAGAGAAGAAATGTTGTCAGGTGACACAGGTGAGTGGCGTGAGGGATTGAGTACCAGAATCTCAGTTTTATTTTCATTGAGGGAGAGAAAGTTTTGCAAAAGCCATGTTTTAACATCGGCCAAACAACGTGTTAATGTATTTATGGAGTCGGTTGTAGGATTCAGCGGCAGATATATCTGAGTATCGTCAGCATAAAAGTGATAGCCAACATTGTGTCTTTTAAAAATAAACCCCAAAGGCAGCATGTATATTGAAAATAGAATTGGCCCCAGTATTGACGCTTGAGGTACACCGCTGGTCAGAGGGGCTGACTAGGAAGAGTAGTCGCCAGTGCTGACACAGAAGGTTCTATCAGTCAGGTAGGACCTAAACCAATTTAGAGCGGTACCATGGATACCGACGTACTGCTCAAGATCTCATGGTCAACTGTATCAAAAGCAGCAGTGAGGTCAAGTAAAACAAGGACAGTAGGGTCACCAGCATCAGCAATAAGTAAAAGATCATTAAAAACTCTTAAAAGGGCAGTTTCAGTGCTGTGATTTAAAACCAGATTGAAAGACCTCACAAATGCCATTCCGGGATAAAAAAGACTGAAGTTGTTGTAAGACCACTTTTTCTAATACTTTAGACAGAAAGGGTAGAGTAGAGATCGGTCTAAATTTTGACGGGTCTGTAGGATCCAGATTTGGTTTCTTTAGGAGGGGACGTACTGTTGCATGTTTAAAATACCCTGGAACTGAGCCTGTCTCCAGGCAAGCATTTAAAATTGTTAAAATTGAAGGTCCAATAACAGCAAAGATATCTTTGAAGAGCTTGGAAGGAATAATATCTGAGTTGCAGTTTGTGGGTTTCAATTTAGCAACAAGTATTGTTAAGGCTGAAAGAGAGACTGGCTCGAAATGATCCAAGACAAACGGTGGGGAGTGCAAACTGACTGGATCAGAATTATATGGTGTGAGACGCGATCTGAGTTGAGTGATCTTATTTTGGAAGAAATTCAGAAAAGTGTCACACATATCAGAAGACAAATTTGGACATATAGGAGCAGGTGGGTTAATGACAGAATTTATAACACTGAATAGGATTCTTGGTCTATGGCAGTGAATAAATGTAAATATTTGTCTGTGTGTGTACGTTCTGCATCAAATGGCACACACAGTTATTTTTAAAACAAAAAACAGTGCTGTGTGTTGATGATCTGTCTCTGTTTGCATTTAGTTTTTGAGTACTTCATAATGCTACAATACACCAGATAGTCACTGCATCGAACAACCCACCCTGCGATGACCACTCTCTCTGCTGACATACAGTAGTTGCCCTATAGGTGGAACTGAGACTATTTTATCATTTGACTGCCCTATGCCTGATGTAGAGCCAACAGAGTTTGAGTCTTTTAAAAGGGGCAGGGTTAGGGTTGCTGTACATACAGCACAGTAAAAATCTAAACATCCAAACATCCCTTCAGAAAAGTTGGCCCTCATCATACAGGGGTGATGGCACTCATGATAGGTTCACTGATTTCCTGCTCCACACAGACTCTGGTTCAGCTCCGATGCAGATGCGGATGAGCACTGTGCTCCTCTCAGGCTGCAGGTGTGGACAGAAGAGCCTGCAGATGTAATTTAAAAGATAAAATTACAAGCATATTCCTGGACACTACACTTGGAGATGGACGCGTTGTGCTGAGGGCCAGTATGGGAGCCACATGAACACAAACCCAATGGAGCACAACCATCCAAGGGAGGAGGTGAAAAAACAAGCTCCTCTTCTTCCCTGCCAGTCTGGAAAACCAAATATCTGAGTAATCAGAGGATGACTCACGTTCCATCAAACTGTGGGATCCTTCAGAAACCTGTGCTTAATCTTCTGTCTGGCTGTGCGTTTGGGTTGGTGTGTTCTTTTGAGTTGATATTTCATGGTGTATGTTCATTCATACTTTGAGAGGCTAATAGAAAAAAAGACAGACAGCAACAAAAGACCTGCCCCGTTTAAAATAACCATGACAGTGTATGTATATTATCTTCAGTTCCTCCAACATTCTGTTCACACACACCTTTGCCTTTATGTGTGTGACAGCGGTGCTCTGTTTAACCATGTGTCTCTGTATAGCCAATGTATTCTTCAGAATAAAATGGTGTTTTAATGGGCTTTTAATGGCCTTCAGTCAGTGAGGACTACACAACACTGAATCCTGCTCAAGCTGGCTACATTTGAAGGAAATGGTCTTTCATGAGTGGTTGGGGAGCAGCTGTAAGAAATAAAGAGCTCACTGGGCAGTAGCTGAAACTAAAGCTGCCTTTCTGTCTGTCAATTGACTGCATGCATTTTTAAGTTTGATGTGTAGCAGTGTGCTGTTGCTAACAAACAGCCAAAATGCTAGTATAGAGTCCAGAGGTGCATGTCAAGCTTTGCTGTAGGGTATAAGGCTACAGCATACCTATGCCATACCGATAGCATCAATTCAATGCAGAAGTATAAATCTGTGGTCAGACCAGCAGTGGGTCTCCTGCTGTTTGCCTACCAGGAGAACATCGCAGTGAATCACTGTCCTCCCCTACTTCCCTCTTCTATTCACCTCTGATTCAGCTACAACATAAAGTGACTGTACCATCGTGAAGTGTGTCAGTGCACAGCAAGAGGTGGAATACAGAGGCCTGGTGAATGACTTTGTTGGGTGTTGCAGATTGAACTGTCTGCAGATAAACATAAACCAGAGCAAAGTAACCACATGTAGAATCAAAGATTGATAGATTGTCTTTGGCACTCTATGGATGACAGAGTTTGACTGATACATTGGTCAGCCAATCAGAGATATATCAGTATCAGTGTGTATGCAGAAAATGCTCTGGATAATTTAGATCTGTTAAATTATAGCTGATCACAGCAGTTCACGTTACCCCGCTGCTCATCGAGCTCCACTGGCTACCTGTAGCAGCCCACATTAAACACAAATTGCTAATGCTTGTCTACAAAGTAGTCCCCAGTTAAACCCACCTACCTGCATGCCATATACAGTTATAGGCTACGTTACCTCCCGTAATGAACAATGCCTGGTTACCCGTACACTCAGGGCAATCCAAACTTTTCTCATCTGTTGTTCCTTGTTGGTGGAACGTCTACCAGTTCCTACCAGATCAGGGCCGTCCCTCTCTACCTTTAAAAAGCTCCTGAAGACCTCCAGCTCTTCAGAGAGGACCTCCTCTACAACACTACCAACAACTGGACATGATAAATATATTCTTCTCTACAGCTGTCACTTGATTCTGTGTGAGTAGTACTTATTGCTGCACTAACGTGTCCTTGTCATGCTGTACACTGATTGTTTCCCTTTTTTTGTGTCAGCTAAATGAGTAAATCAAAATATAAATGTAAAGTTAAATAGTAAAGTTTTGTGCCACCATTACAGAGCTTTGTCAAGTGTTTGATAACCAAGTTTGGGGCATTATTACAAATGGGGGTTTATATATAAACAAAAGCAGGTGATGTACGAGTATGGGAATTTTTCAATCAGTATTCAATCTAATATTGACATGGCCCCAAAAATCCAGCATTGGTCAGGATCGAGACAAAGTCGCTTGATCAATCAGTCCAATTTATAAGTCAGAATATACAACCAGTTTGCAATTTGCTTATGAATCCCTTTGACTTCGACCACCATCTAAACCACCATCTTTTCCTGAACGCTGCAGGTTCAACATGACCATCTCCTCCTGTGCAGTATACCCCCCAGATGTGTTCACATCTGAATTTGCTGGCTGACAGCTCCACTTGGAAAGGCTTTGATGTGCTCTAAGAAATGGATTCATTATCATCCCATAGTTGATCCACATATTTAATCTGCACCTATTATATATCTGCCAAGAGGCTTGTTGGTTAAGCAGTGTAGAATTATGTAACACTCCCCAGTTTGATGAGTGCTATATTGGAACTTGATATATTCTGCACAAAATGTGCCCCAATGTATTCACAAGTTCATAGCAGACTTTTTAAACGCACCTTGTCTGGATAGAGATCTATGAATATGTTATTGAGGGGATTATGATTGTATCAGTGGAGAGATGAAGAACTGAATCGAATCTTGGAGTGTCTTCAGTTCTCAGTGAGAGTGAAAAAGGAACATTTGCTGTCTTGATGTCTTTCAGCTATAGTTCATTTCCACTGAGGGTGTGGTCAGCCGACAGTGAAAGCTGCCTCAGTCACTGCTGATGCACCAAAGTTAGGTCTGCATACATTTTCTTCTTTGCTCAATACTTTACAGTCAGAGTATGCCTTCCTCATCTTTTTCAGCTTTCGCATTGTTCCACATGGCTGAGTTCCAATGATCACCCGATCGCATTTACCCGACTATAACTGCAGCAATCATAAAGTCATGACGGAGAAATACTGGTCTTTTTGAAGAGAGAAATGCTTTAGTGTTGCCCTGCTCTTTGATATTCTTAAAGTATGACTGGCCGCTATCGAAACCATTCTCCCCTGGAGAGGAATTATCAGTTTCGTAAATGTGAAATGAAGAGAGAAACTGGAAAAGCAATGTTTCAGTTTTGAAGGTGACCTCCTCCGATCTTTCAGCATTATGGTCCCGGCAAATTAAAACGTCGGTGCTATCAGATGGAGGGAGGCTAAGCGGATATACACACCACGTCTGGCTGGCTGAACATACTGTTTGTAGGAGGTGAATGCCTATCACTGATTGATCTCACTCCTCGATTACCCCGTCTCATGTAATTCCCTGTCAGCATAATTCATACTACTAAATGTTCCCCTCAGCCATTAAGTTAATGCAAATTCCCAGAGAGGAAGATGAGTGGAAAATATTTGCACTGTGTGCTGTTATAGGAAATAAGATTGCTTTTTTCCCCCTAACATACCTCAGGGCTTTGCACCAGGCCCACTAAGCTTTTTAACATTTATAGGCTCAGATAAGAGAAGTCCATTATGTCTCATGCAGAATGCTTATTGCAGTGAGACACTGGCTTTGATGCCTCAAAAGCTTTGAAGGCTTTATTTTCTCAGAGGTCAGCGTGGAATGAGAGTGTGATCTGTATCTCTGTGTCCTTTGACTTGGAGAAAACTTCTCACACATTTTGCAGTACTGTACATTACTGTATATCAATCTGTTCTTCCACACATATACAAGAGAGAAATTCATTTGTTCAAACATTTTAAACAGCCTAACAGCTGACCTTTTTTTAGTTAAGAGTATCACCAAGTGGCAGTGGTCATCACTGAGCATCAAAGGCGGAATGACGGGCCTTTCTCTGCTTGAAGCTTCTGCATCTCATCACCAGTGCCGCCAAGTGCTTGCTCATGGTCACTATTGTTGGCTCTCTGTAAATGATGTTATAAAATATCATGGTGGTTTCTACTTATAGCAATTAGCAGTTAATATCTTAGAAAGATCTGTCCTGTCGCACACCAACAGGTGCTGGGCATATAGTTTGCGGTAGGTTTATCAGAGCCTTTTCACTGAAAACAGCTGCCTGTATGGGCTGAAATATGTGCCACCAGAAACTGAATCTGAATCATTTATATTTGAATTTGAATTGCTCAACTTGAGTAATTGCATTAAAAAACTGAATTTGAATCACATAATTTGAATATGTATTGTTCAATTTGAATCATTGCATTGAAAAACTAAATCTGAATTGTAATTTGAATGTGAATTGTGAAAACTGAATGCTCAGTTCCAAACTAATAAATTCAATTTCAAATATAAATGATTCAAATTCAGTTTCTGGTGGCACATATTTTAGTCAATATGCCTGCTGCTTCTGGAAACAGGGTTGATAATAATTGAAATCACAAAACCCAAACAGTTATCCTGCGTGCTTTCATCACTACAAATGACACCTTTTCACCTCACACATACTCATTCGATCCATTGTTTATATAAAGTTATTGATCAGAGCAACTTTAACCATAGAGGTGAAAGGTCAGGAAAATGTCTACTTATCACACTAGATATTGTAATTTTGGAGGACCACAATAAATGAAACCTGTTACATAATGCCATAAAAACAAAGCTTTTAAAAACTTTATTTTTTTTTATCTACCACCGCTTAGGCTCTAAGACCTCAGGGTCTTCAACATGATTGTTCAATTCAGCACTTTTACTTTGTAATCAACATAGCAGCCTCTAAGTGGTGCTAGCAGGTTTTCGAATTTCCCATCTGCGAAGATTATTTATTATAAAAGAAGCTGCTATAATGTGCTGAAAACATGCTGCATATTTCTTGCTTTCTTTCCGGGACTGAGAACAAATGGCTCATCTAATGCCCTTACGTTTCCTCCCCTACATCATTGTATGTATCATCAGTATCTTCCTCCCATTTGAGTGAAAAGCTTTCCTGAGGGGCTGAGATTTCTGCACTCTCCTGAGTACAATAACAACACTCATTTGCGGAGGGAGGAGAGTGATGGATAGGCTCTCCATGTCTGGTTGCACTATGTTTGCTGGCTTCTAATAGAGAGTGCTTTTTTTCCTGATAGAGGTGTGATGCTGTATACCCGAGCATGGACATGAGTTCAATGTGAACAAGTCACATGGATGTGTAAAGTACACACGTTTGTGCAGTTAATGTGTTTCTCATAGATTAGTTCCTCGATATTATAGTGACAGTGTTATTTCTTGATAAGATTACTATTATCTACTAATTAGTCTGGGTTAAAAAGGCAACACTGAACTGCCAGCAGTCATTAGACAATGAAGAAATGTTCATTCTTTTGATTGAAATCTGTAATGACATACATCATTTATATGTGGTCTGATTTTAATCTTAATTCGCACATGATTGGTATCATGGCACTCTTCTTGTACTCCTGCTGTATCTCTGCAGTCTTGCTAATGTTTCTTCAAGATCCTCATACAGAGTGGACTGTGTCCTTCCCTGTCGGGGCACTGGTAGGTGACACACTTGACATTGACTATAGCAGTTTGTCAGCATGATGTAAGCATCGTGACAGATGTAGTATAACTTAAGAAGAGATCCGGCAAAACAGTTTTTAATTGTATTTCTAGATGTATTCAACACTTTTGACTGTAAAGGTGAATGCTGTGGAACCTGCAGCATGATAGTCATCTGGATGACATGTCAAAATTATGATTTTGTAATTGCTTAACACAATTATATTGATAAGGTTTTAATAAATATTTAATAAATAATAAACATTAATAAATATTTAGACTACTAAAGTGTTATTAGATAACACTTTATTTGGGTGGTGTGCCTACAGTTTAGAGGAACTGTCAAGAACAGCTGTTTTCTGATATTATAGCATAGTATGTTGATGAATAGAATAGAATAGAAGAAGAGTTGAAATGTCATAATATGTCCTCCACTGTTGTGGCGCTGGGAAATGATTTTTGGCTGTAAAAGACAGACATTTCTCAGCCATAATGACACTGATTATAGCAGTTTGTCAGTATGATAAGCATCCTGACAGATGTGGCAAAACTTAAGGAGTGAGTCAAAGCTGAACTGCATATTGATCAGTGTTAGTACAATAAATAAATAACTAAATATACTGATTCCAAAAAAACACTGCTATCAGTAACAACAGCGCTATATGCCACCAATTGAAATGGTCCTTCTCTGTCAAATGAGCACTTCATTCTTTGTTTTGATCCGAGTCTTTTCTAGTTAGTTTCCCTCTGTGGTGGGAAAAACCAGGCCTCACACTCTAGTGTATATTCTGGACTTGCATTGTATGTGACAGACAGGTAACTTCAGCCATTGTCATCACAGAACAAGCCCACTTCATTGTACTCCCATTATTCTGTCCTCAGTGGGACCTCTCTTGACTGTATCAGTGTCTTCATCTTGTGTCAAGTCCCGCGGTCAGGGATCAGTGGCGGGGGCGACGCTGTCCAGACATTATCTGCATGTCACAAAGCTGCAGGACTGCACTTTTGTAGTGTGTGTGTGTGTGCGCGTGTGTGTGTGTAGTGAAGGAGGTCTGGGGTTACTCGTGATGTCTGCTGGTTGTGCTACCATTGTCTTCATGTATATGCTGTGTATGTGTTGTGGGGTTGATTGGGTTGCTAAGGTTGATGGAAGCATGCAGGCCAAGCCAAATAAGCCCAATTGTAATCAGTGCTAACCCCCATCACCCACCACCCCCCACTCCTAGGCTGATGCAATTATGAGCCTGATGAAGCTCTGAGTGTGTGTGTGTGTGTGTGTGTGTATGTGTGTGTGCGCGTGTGTGTGTGTGTGTGTGTTTGGGAGTGTTCCCAACTTGCTAGTCTATTGATCCCAGTCCGACTTCATTAAAGTTACGTCTCTTCAGTAGGAATCACACATCACTCTATTTCCATCTAATCTATTCTACTTTACTGCAGTCTGGTTGAGTCCTGTCTGATGACTGTATTTCTTAGTGGCACATCATGCAACCATACATGCATAACTTTAGAGACATTTCCTCAGATTTCCAAATTTATAATGAAATTCTGTTATTTTGTAAAATAATGTTAACTCGAGGTCACCAGGTTTTTGTTGTTGTTGTTTGTCTTCTGAGATTTCAGCCACATCTTATGGTCTCCATCAGCAACTGGAGCTGCCGTGGATATGATCAAATTTCCCAAGAAATGGAATTTTGGTCTTTAACTCCCATCCAAAAACCAACAATAGGACACACTATAGTTCTTGAGTCAACGTTATTTTCTCAAACTAAACAATCAAGAATGAACTTTAACTGTATGTGGAATACTTATTTTTCCTGTGCTTGTGTATTTAAAGAAATGTATGTTAGTTTTGATACCCATGATGAGGACAGTTCTTTCCCATGACTTCACAGTTCACCCTTGACATGAACATTACATCATTTCCACTCAGCAGAACATTTCATGGCCTCCTCATACAAACATTCAGCATATGCTGCAATAATATGACATTTTGCTCATTTGTACTACTGTAAACGGATTCATCTGCTACATCTACACTTGAGTTGTATCACAGAGTTGCATATTTATTATCAGTCAAAATAACACATTCATTTCTTTTCAAAAAGTCAATAATTCTAATCATGTAGTCAAAGACAGCGCAAAACTGTGAGTTTATAATCCCCAAAGGGTGAAATATGTCAACTGATCCGAGTACAGCCGAACATGTGTTTGACCTCATGAGCAGCAGACTGAAGAAAAAGGCTGAATCCAAATCCACTTGCAGTGTTGGCCCTCATGACTATACTGTGACAGCATCACTGTGTCATGTCACCACATGCCTAATATTGTGTAGCTCCCCCTTTTGCTGCCAAAACAGTCCTGACCTGTCAATGCATGGACTCCACTGGACCTCTGAAGGTGTATTGTCCTGCTAAAAGAGTCCACTGCTATGAGGGAACAACATTTCCATGGGTGTACATAGTCTGCAACAATGCTTTGGTGGGTGGTACATGTCAAAGTAACATCAACATGAATGGCAGAACCCAAGATTTCCCAAAGCAACCATAGTGCATCCTGGTACCATGTGTTCCCCAAGTAATCGACACACACACACACACATACACACTCCTGGCCACATATGATCTGAAAGAAAACTCATAGAGCCGGCCGCCTTCTTCTATTGCTCCAGTGGTCCAGTTCTGATGCTCACATGCCCGTTGTTGGTGCTTTCAGCAGTGGACAGGGATCAGTATGGACACTATGACTGGTCTGCAGCCGAGCAGCCACATATGCAACAAACTGTGATGCACTGTGTGTTCTGACACCTTTCTATCAGAACCAGCATGGACTTTTTCAGCTGGTCTTTTGGATTGGACCACACAGACCAGCCTTTACTCCACACATGCATCAGTGAGCCTTGTCTGTCCATGACCCTGTCGCTGGTTTTCCTTCCTTGGACCACTGTGACAAGTATTGACTACTGCAGACCCCACAAGAGCTACAGTTTTGGAGATGTTGTCTAGCCATCACAATTGTATCTCTTGGTGTTGTTGTTGTGACTTATGTATCTTATGAACAATTTCAAGGGTGGTTAAAATCTAGAGCGGATTCTCAAGAACTGTGGATGTGGACACTTGTAAGTGTATACAGTATACAGTATATACAGATCTTACTCCCTGAAACAGGCAAGAATCACTGAAGAAAAACAAATGTACTATTTCTAGGCCCTGCTGCTAGTGTGGCAAAAATGCACACCATTCTTTGCACCTGAGTTTGTACCATCATTCTATGAATCTATGATCTAGAAGTCAGTTTCGATGTCCCACCGGGAAGGTGTTAATGAAAAGCAGCCTCTGAGATGAAGCAGCATAAGTCCCCCATGTTCACCCTCATCCTGCAGGTAACAGCAATGTGGCTGTGGCTCACGAAGAAGACCAGGTTGTGCATTAATCACAGCGGTCAGTTGTTGCTTTTCTGGTGCCTTCTGTCCATATGTGGATGAGCAAGAACCTGCATCCTGAAATGCTTCAGATGGGTAGACCAGCACCTTGGCACCATGGCAACGCTTTCAATGTCAGTGTGAAGGTGTGTTCATGAAATTACAAGGGCCACAATCTGCAGAGTCATGTGACGTCACCAAAGCTGTCACCATATACTTCACCTTTCTCCAAAATCATCAACTCTAACCTTACAGTATCAAGATTTGGACCTGAATCATCACCAACAATTATAAATACACACTTACATTGTTTTTTTTAGCTGAAAAAAGTAGTAGAGGGTAAAAAGGTAGAAAATGTTCAACACAAACAGTCACACATAGAGCTGCAGAGCTCGTTTCTCAAACGGTGCTTTGTTGGATTAATAGTGGAAGTTTACTGAACGCGCAGGTTTTGATGAACACCTCGGCTGAGTAAATTCGATCATTGATAAGGTCTGTTTTTGTGGATATCAGGGTATGCATGCGTGTGTGTGTGTGTGCGCACGTGCGTGTGTGTTTGCAGAGCAGATTACTGTGGTGGGCTCTCGCCCTATCTCCGTTGGCCAGTCGCACACTGTGACACGCCACTCACATGACAACTCAGAGCGAGACAGAGAGGGAGAGGGAGGGAGAGAGAGGGAGAGGGAGCTGTTATCTCGGCCCCTCCAGATCCTGCACTCTCACCTCCCCCCAACCCCCGTCCCCCGCCTCCCGCCCCTTCAGATTACTTCCTTTTCCTCTGTCTCACCACTTTTTTTCACTTTCATCTTTATTCAGTCAGGATTTATCTTACTATTCATGTGCAGGGCTCTGTGTTTTAATTATGTAAAGGTATAAAATAATCAAATTAAATAACTTAAAATGGCACTTTAAGCTGCAGTGATTCACACTGTGTGATGACACATCACATTTAGCACTTCACATGTCATTACTAGTCATCCTAATTTACATTTTGTCATCTCGTGTGTCTTGTTTTGTTTTTTGTTTTTGTTTTCAAAAAATGTCCAGCTCCTTTCACTCTGAGTGAAAGGACAGACAGCAGAGTGAAAGGACAGACAGCAGAGTGAAAGGACAGACAGCAGAGTGAAAGGACAGACAGCAGAGGAGTGAAATAAAAGCAGGAAAATAGAGAGGGGGAAAAAAGATGCCTGGGGTGGGGTGGGTGAGGTTGGTTGGGGTGGTGCGGGTGAAAACCAAGCCAATCAAGGAGGAGCGTGTGTGCCGTTACACACCAGTGATTCCCACTTCAATACCGCCCCCACCCTCAGCTGTTCAGTGGCCTTCTGTACACACACACACACACACACACACACACATGCACAGAAACACACACACACAGCAGGCTTCATATATCATCATGCTATATCATATTGTTTGTGAGTATCTCTCTCTCACACATGCACACACACACACACACGCACACACACATGGTACAGGTGATAAATATGTGTCTTAATGAAGATCAGGTTGTTGAGTCAAACCTCTTGTCTGTCCTCTGTCAGTAGCAGAGAGGACAGAAGTCTCTCTGACCATTAACCATGTCATTTTAGTTGCTCAGTGATATTAAATTCCATATTCCCCTTAAAACAGGGGCAGCTGGTGGAATACAAAATGGCAGCTCACCCTTACAGCTTCATTTACACAGATACAACCAGAGCGCCGGGCCTGAATAAACCTCACAGAGCGACAATGATCTAAGAAACACACAGAGGATAAAGGTTTGCAGGTTGAGGACAGAACAGAGATGCTGCTGTCAGACTGCTGGAATTTTTTAAATGGGAGGATGTGACGTAGGAACCAATCAGCTGACAGCAGACACTACCAGCAGCCAGTCAGAGAGGGACACATGAAATGACACTCAAAGACCTTTGCATGTACAAAGCACACTGACATCCATCTCCAGTCTGACGGGGCGCACACATTTTCTGTTTTTATGTCCAGATTAGTATCGAGTGTTGTTCTTTCACCAGTTTTAAATGAAGATTTTCAATTTTAACCAAACTCACCAAATAGTTAAATTTGTCAACATCATTTCTTAGTTTGTTTAATATTTGATCTACATCCAACCTTATTTCACCATATCTGTTGTTAGAAATCTGATTTTACGGCACATATTTCCAAAGCAGGTTCTAATTATTTTTTTCAGGTTTTCACAATTCATTTAACAAAAGAGATTGCTGTGATAACATTTGTGAGGGTGTTTCCTCATATGACACTGTACCACTGTGGAGCCCGGTCATGACGGCTGGAGCTGGTGTGTTGTGGGGGAGGGGGAGGGGGGCGGTAGGGAGGTGATTATTAGCGCTCCTCTGGGGCTTTTGTCTGGGTCCCATGAGAGAAAGAGGTTAACGCCACTTAGCCTCAGGAAGGCCCATTGTGTGTGTGTGTGTGTATGTGTGCGTGCGTGCACAGCTCCCATGTGTGTGTGACTGATAGGCTTCCCTGCTACGATCCAAAATCACTTACTATTTTCCTCAACCCATCATACCCCCCCTCCAACCCCCCGGCCTCTGTCAGCTTCGCGCTGACACAAAGGCCTACGTGTGTGTGTGTGTGTGTACATAAACAAGGTAATAAAAAGGCAAATGTTTACAGTTGTGTTTTTGCTGAAGGTTCATCCTCACCTTTGGTGAAATGTCGAGTAAATCACATTTTCTGTTTTCCACAGCAAGATTTTCTCAAACTGGACTCAGTTCCTCACTGCAAGTAAAAAAAATGAAATAAGTAAAAATAGTTTTTCAGTCACCTTAGAAATCACAAAGAAACTCTACAAAAAGTGAAAATGACAATAAATACACAAGAAGAAAAAGAAGTCTGAGTGGACATGGAAAGGTTAATCGTTTGTGCGTGAACATTTTAGTTAATAAATGAATGCAGATCAGATTATTTTTTTCAGGCTTTGAGACTTTATTTTGGCAGCACACACACACACACTGACAGAGCCTGTTGCTGCTCAGAAGAAACTGCACTTCTAATGTGGAGGCTGACAGGCGTCTCATCACCCCGACCCGAGCTCCATCTCCTCATTAGGTCACAGTGTGCATGCGGTATTAGCCCTGCCACATCTCATTGCTGGAGACGTACACTCCTGCTTGGAGACGGTGTGTGGAATCATTGCCCACCACCTTACAACTGTCCCTCAGAAATGAGTTTAGTGTTGTGATTAATTTGGCCTTGTGTCATCTGTCCCTCTCAAAATGCAATTATGTCTTTGAGGTAAAGGACAAAGCATCCATCAGATGAAAATGATTAGGAATCAAAAAGAAATGGTGAGTGACAGTGGAAGAGGAGCTGGAGGGAGGTGTTTACTGTACAAGAGAGACAAAGAGGAACATGTTAGAGAGACGAACAGAAAAAGAGTGAGAGAAAAGAGTTAGAGGCAAATAAATAAATCTTTTCAATAACTGCAGTGAAGATAAGCGAGGAAGTGCCACAGATCTTCAAGAACAAATAAATAAAGGTGATTTCATACACTGTAAAAAAACAACAACAGATGACTAGAAGCAGCGGCTGTCAAACAAAAAGTATGAAATCAATCAGTAAAATATCATAATTCAAATACTTTATTTGAATTATAAATACTCTTTTTTTACAGTTATTTTCTGTAAAAAAAAAAAAGAAAAAAAAAGAAGAGTATAGAAAAGTAAAAGTGTGATGAATTGGTTAATCTGTTCTCCTCTGTTTAGGCAACTTAAAACCCTTTGGTTATGGTTAAAGGTGTAGGATTTAGTGGCTTCTAACGTTGTTGACTATGCTAACGTTGTTGATTCCAACCCCTTGTTTCTAGTTTCTAGCATGAAGAAAAAACTACAGCAGTAAATGAGGCAAAAGGCCCAATCTATAGCCAATGTTGAGTTTGTCTTTTTCTGGGCATGGTGGTTCAACATGGTGGACCCACTGAGTCTGTAGATATAACAGAAACTCTTCTTGAATAATCACCTAATTATTTAGGTGATTATTCACTAATAAAAACATAGTTCTAGTCATTATATTCCATTTCTGTAATATTCCTAGATCTTCAGAGTGGATCTTTCAGATAATATGAAATCTCTTGTAACATTGTAAGTTATTAATTAAATTGTAATTGATCTTTAAAGTAAATTATCTTATAAAGCAAGGCAATGTGAATGTGATGATATGTGAATGACATTGTTTGGATTATTTTTTGAGATATAATCTCACAGGATAAATTGATCTGAACTCAAGCCGTATTGATAGAGCCTTCACTCTTGGCTAAATAGCCTAATTTTGCATTAAAAAGTACACAGTAAAAATAACCGAGAGCTCATAGAACAATGAGAAGAAAGCTCTAAATCTGACCAAAAAGACAGCTTATTAAGTATTTATGATTGTTACAAATCAAATCAAATTCTATTCATGTGTCTATTCATGTCTGAAAACCTTGTGAGAAATATGCTTTTTGAATGTCTGTCTATAGAGGTGTGCATACTATAAATGCTAAATCCATCATACCTGGAGATGTGCTGAGCTGTGTTCAATGATGCCATGTGGTTGGTTATTAACATTTTTGTTCCATGAACCACAGAAGGAGTAGAAGAAATACTTTTTCTACAATGAGTTCCATTTATTAGCAGATTCGACACCCGTGCCACGCCCACTGGTGGCTATAAAGAGTTTTCTGACTTTGCTTTTGATATTACTTACTGTGTGTCAGTAATTTTTTTTTTTTTTTACAAATTTGGAGGTGTGGCCTAATGAACTTAATGTTAGTCCTCAATGCTACATTTGATTGCAACCAAACTTGCTAATGTTCTACATACAAACAATGCAAACATATATGTGGCATTTGCTACATGTCTACAAACAGATGGTGCTGCAGTAACAATATAACTTGGTGAATCTCCATTTGTCTGTAATTAGATGAAACTTGGTACATAGCTTGAGCGTAAGCATGATATGTTGAAGCATGGCACCAATAGCTCCACCATGTGGCCTTCATTAAAACACCACCATATTTCTTGAACGCCTTTATCATTTATTTGAATTGACATGAATCAGCAGCACTTCTCGCTGCAGCAGATGCAGCAGTCCTCAGGAAAAGTCATATAAAGAAAATGTTTTTGTGTTTTCTTTAACAAACAGTCAAATCTGATTTTGCATTCAACCGCCTCTCATCCTCCGCTCTCGTTCTCTCTGTCAGATTTCACTTTTTTTCTCCTTTAAATACACTCATTCCCTCCTCCTTCCCCTCTTTCCTCCTCCTCCTCCTCCTCCTCTGTTCTTCGGTAACCATGGTGACCGTCAGCTGAGAAATGGCAAGCGTGGCCCTTCATTAGGTATCAACACAGGCTCCGACAGCCCAGATAATAGCCAATAAGGGTGTGTGTGTGTGTGTGTGTGTATGTCTGGGATAGGGATAGGGGGGTTTGGGGATGTGGCATTATGTTGGGCAGTAAATGAAAAAAGCCCCCAGGGACGAAGCCAACCTTGCTGTCATGCTTCAGAGAGTTATGGCCGTCTGTGTGTGCGTGTGTGTGTCTGTACGAGTGGATGGGATCATCCTTCACTTCCGCATATGTGGGAAGACGTGCACATGTGAATGTACAGACACAGTGTACACATGGATGCCTCATGTGCATATGCAGGCACTTGCACATCCTGTCACACAAACACACACAAACGATTAATTTAGGCTAAGGCTTACGTACTGTAGATGTTTACACTGACTTGTTTTGATTTAAGATACAAAGATGTATTTATAACATATGCACAGGACACCATGCAATGAATGAATCAACTCAAATGAAGAAAAAATAAAAATACACACAAAAAAGATTTTAAAAGACCAAAATTAGACAAATAACATAAATAAGAACAAAGTAAGCAAAATTAAATCCAGTGAAGCCAGTGCAGGTGCCAAAAACTGCACTTCCTCAAATGTCCACTTGAGGCTGGCTACAGAACATTAAAAACCCCATGTTAAAATGTCCAACTTCACAGCAGAAATAAACATGTTTACAGCCTGGTACAAAAAACAGTTTTGGTCTCTATAGCTAATTTCCCCATTCATGACAACTGTACTGAGGGTGAATTTATATACAACTCACCTGTTCAAATGATATTAAGGCTTAAAGTTATGCAGAATTGAGAGTGTGGCCACTTTGATTGACAGGTGGGCGCATATTTTGAACTTCAGAATGATGCTCCGGAAAACTATGTGTGATAGGATAAGCTGTGATGTAGTTATTGTTTGACCTGAAGGTGGCAGGAATGTGCAGAGCTGTTCCTCTGCATATAGAGCAGGGATGGCACATGGTAAATGTACTCCTTATATAGTGCCCTTTTAGTCTTCTGACCACTTGTGTTTTACAATTGCTTTTACACTACATATCTCATTCACACACATTCATACACTGATGGCACTGGCTGCCATGCAAGGTGCCAACTGCTCATCAGACAGAAAAGAATCACACTCACACAAACTCACACACCTTTGGCAGCAATTTAGGGTTTAGTATCTGGCCCATGCAGACTCGAGGCCAGTGGGTCGAACCACTGATCATCTGATTCGTGGAGAACCCAGACTACCGTCTGAGCCACAGATGGGTCATACAAAATGCATGTCCCTATGAAACCAAAACTCAATGTTGACTTCTTTTAAGTTATGTGACTATGTTAGTTGTCATACCTAAAGTTATGTTGTCTGTGTTGTGAATAGTTAGCACTCACTGAGAGATCTGTTGTGGATGAAATGATGGTGTCAGTGTTGGTATTTTTGCTGAGCAGGCCATGGACCCTCTCAGAGACTGCTGACATCCAGTATCAGTGGAGACTGATCTCAAACTCAGTCTATCAGTCGTTATCTGCGTGTGTGTGTGAAGAAGGCATTGTCTGAAAAGCTCAGCCTCCACTTTCTCGATGCCGACAAAATGGCACCTCTTCCTGTTCTCTCTCAGAGCTAATGCCTCAGCGGCTCCATCCCCCCCTCTGTTTCCACACCACCGTTCGGTGCAGACATCTCAACGCACCATTGGTCAAGCCACCAAACAAATGGAAATCCGCTAGCTCGCTGAAATTACTGATGATTATCTTCCCTAGTCCCCCCTCACCACCACCACCATACCTTACTCCCTCCCTTCATCCCCGTTCCTTGTGCTTCTGTCTCCTTCAGCCATCCTCCAGCAAGCTGCCTTCCTTTAGATTACAGTCTATTCAGTGCAGAGAAGCCCCAGGATTTATTCTTTTTTTTACATCCTCCTTTTATTTTTTATTCCCTCACATTCTATCTGTTTATTTTCCCATCCAGATGCTGATAGTCGGATCGCCCATTATGTTGATTCACAGCGGTTCACAGTAGAGATGCTTGGTCTTTACCACAGATCATCACACTATGATCAACAGCCTTTCCAGACTAAAAGTCCAAGTACCCGCTAGCAAGCACTATGTACTGCAGTGTTTACATGATGATTTAACAGCAATGTATGAATGTTGCTATTTTAAGAGCCTCACTTAAAGCCTAAAAAGTAATGACCATGCTAAACTAAATAAACAAAAGGTCAAAAAAGGTCCAAATCACTCTTTGTACAAAAAGCTAAAAACCTCTTCAGATGGTGATTTCATGGTAGGATTAGAAACTCTAGAAACTCTAGATCACTTCAGGGTCCAGGATTTGACAAAAACGCTTCAGTCGATTCGAATTAATCGTGTTTTCACATTGGTATTTATTCTGGCATGTTATCTACCAACCGTCACTTATTTTAGTGAGAATTTTTCAAAATGATTTGACTTATTACTACGGAATGTGTCCCACTTAAATAATGCTGGCCGTGAGTTCTTGAGTTGTTGAAGCAAATCCAAAATCTAAAATGTAAAGTTTGTACAGAAACACAGTTTATGGATTATATTGACGCTGAGTTGACAATAGAACTGTCGACATATGACCATATATCGTGTTTGTAAAGTGATGTATTTTTACGTAAATGTAAGGAATCATTCAAATGTCATATTTCTTAAAGGGTGTTTGGTGTTTGGAGCTTTAGAATTCAAATGTTTATTTTGGAACGTTTTATTAACGCTACAGAAACATAAGTATGTTAGGTATGATAAGGTTGTCTAATATTGTTGTTAGTTATTGACTTGATTAAAACAGCTGTTAAAACACATGTAAAGTGATGCATGTAGTTAGTTGCGGAACTATCAGTTGTTTAAACCATATTCTCTGACTTTCTATAATCCCTGTGTGTGTGTCTGCACATTATGCACGAGGCATCACTTTGTACCCTGACATCTCAGGCTTAATTTGGCGCATGCAGTGATCTCCTGCATCTTCTGCTTCGTAGCATCTTTTCTTTTTTTGCCATATGAGCACCATGTAGTAGGTGTGAGATCATAATGCACTCACTGGGGCGTGTAATAACTTCTTTGGTGTGTGTCCACACCTGTGTGTGTCTGTGTGTGTGTGTGTGTGTGTGTACAGAATGCTGGCCACATTGCTGATCTACATCAACATCATCTGTTGCAGAGCTGAGTAAAGCTGTAGTTCTCTCTGGATGAGGAATGTTCCTCAGTTCCTTGTGTTGATGTGTGTGACTGCTCCAACTTTTTTGTCCATGTGCCTTATTAGTGTCTCAGTTTGACTTTCCAACTAACGACAATCCCACAGACAAACATAATTATATCCTTTAAAGATATAATAGTCTATTTAAACGTGTGCATTAAAATGTCTCAATGAACTTTGTTTTTATTATAACAATGCTCAAACACTGAAAAATCTGTAATTGTACTCTGTGGTTCATGTAGTTTTATTTCTTGTTTCTAGTTGCTGTATCTTCTGAGTTACATGAGATTCATAAGAATGTTAAGAATGAAATCAATATTGAATTAAATTATTAAACATAGTGTGCATAAAACTTCTTAAAACTAATCAGAGCCTGACTAATATGTTGTTTTCTAGACCAATACTGATACTGATTTTAGAGCAGAAAAAATTAGGCACTACCAATATGATAGACCATATAGTGAACTTTTGAGCTGTAAATGAAAGTCAACCTTTTTGATCAGAGGTTGGACAAACGTATTTGGAAGGGTGTATGTTACCCTTCTGCTCATTGAGCTCCACTGGCTACCTGTAGCAGCGCACATTAAAGTCAAGTGATTTATGCTCTCTGGTTCTGCATGCACCTACCTGTTCCTTGTTGGTGGAACATCTACCAGTTCCTACCAGATCAGGGCCGTCCCTCTCTACCTTTAAAAAGCTCCTGAAGACCTCCAGCTCTTCAGAGAGGACCTCCTCTACAACACTACCAACAACTGGACATGATAAATCTATTCTTCTCTACAGCTGTCACTTGATTCTGTGTGAGTAGCACTTATTGCTGCACTAACATGTCCTTGTCACACTGTACTGATCATGGACAATGGATGATCATTGACAATTCTAGAAACTCAGAGAAAATTAAGAATAAATAAGAAACCAAATAAACATCAGTACTGTATGTTCACTATCAGTCAGTCCTCATCAGACCTGCTGTAAAGTCAAGTCTCTGCACTGAATTCCCAATCATAATAACTGTCCTCTGTGGGTTTTGGAGGTTGTGCTTCGGTGTAAGCGGCACAGGTAGCTTACTTGAACACCCAGACTTCATTTGGCCCACCCTCAGTGCCACCTACGCTCCACGTCCTTGCCCATTTTTGGATTAGTAACGAGGCCGCAGAGTACTGAGGACTGCCAAGATGGAGACAACCAGAGCCACCACACTGAGCTTCACAACAGCTCTTCAGAAACCTGTGGGTGATGTCACAAAGGCTACAAACATTTTTGTTTATATTTGGTTTGGTACTGGTCCAGCAGTGTTCACTGGGATTAGTGAGTATCCTAACACACTCTGCTCTTGCCTTTAGGCACATAACGTCCAAGCAAACTCATTTGAATTTAAAGTTTTCTCGCACACATTTCTTCTGTGAGTCCTGGTCTGAATGGCTGTACATCAAGTCTTGTATTTGCTGTCGTCAGAGTGGCCGGTGCTCCGGACTGGCTGTGTTCATGTGTTCAAGAGGCTGCTGAACCCGGCTTCATTGCCCACCCACCCAACTCTGGTTCTGGTGCCCATTCTGGCATCACTGCATGTAGCATTCTTTGCTTGGCCTTCCCCACCCCAGGCCTGAAAACCTCTTCATAGTGGTCAAAGGTCCTGTGCTAACAGTATTAACACCAACACTCATTAACTGATATTTGACTTCTAGTCATTGACTGGATGTCATAGTTAGACCTCCTCTATATGTAACAGATCAGTGCCAGCACTTAACTTTTTTTGGATCTTTGTATCTTACCCTCTCGTCGTCACACACCACCACCAGGAACCTGGAATGGCCAGTTTCTGTGGGTTTGGTGGTATGACATGCAGCTCGGACAGAAAGGAATTATTTTCATCTGAGGGACAAAGACACAACCGATACGGAACGAAAGAATAACTGAGTTAATTATGGATGACCTCGTCATTTATGTTCATATGATGGTACCAAACTCTGTGTTTAGAAGTGTGAAAATACTCAATGGGTGATTTTAGCATATGAGAAAGTTGAGCCACTGTTTGTTTCTAGGCAAGTGTAATGCACAAACCCCACCATTCCAGTCAGTTTATCAAACCCCACCATTCCAGTCAGTTTATCAAACCCCACCGGGTCTGCTGTGGTCTGTCCCAGAAGCATTTCTACACTCAGCTAGTGCAGCCAGGCACAGAAAAAATCAAAGAGAATCCAGTGGATTTTCAAAATAAAATACCCTGTGTAAACTGCCGGTTGTACGAACAGACAAAGGTGAAACTAATTAACTACGTAGCATATTTACACACATAGAAGCATGTTTAGATGAACATAAACCAGGTAAATGACCAAATCTGAGCAAGTAAACAAAGTCTGGTGGGCTAAATGCTTCTGAAACGTTCTTGGTGGGGTTTGAAGTCACGTGCAGGACAGACCAAAATCGCGCCGCGTATGCAACACTCCAGAGACATGTGCAGTGGGGTTTCGTCGTAATTGGCACAAAATTGATCATGTGACCACACATTTGGAAAGAGTCATCCATTTTACCCATCCTGTGACAGAGGCCTGTGGAATAGGTTTGCATGGTTCTAACAATGTGTGCATGGATCCGACTTTCCTGTTTCTGTCCACCTCAGTTGACATCTTTCAACTATCAATATCAAGGCTGTCCTACATGTTCCTCCACCACAAACCAAAAATAAAACCTTATAAGAAGTCATTTGGCATTGACTTCTTTCTTTCCTGTTATCTGAGGTGAAAATGTTTGCTTTAGTTCAACATAATCAGTGACACATGTAGTTTAACCTATCACTCATTGAGGGTCCAGGTCCAGGCGCCTCAAGTAAAAACTAGGCTCTCCCTGAACCATGAAAATACATTATTAGAACGCTCCTGCGAGCAGCTAGTTTTCAATGACTGTTGTTTTCTTTTCATATCGTCTATGTTCCAATACTGTGAACATAGAAGATATGTAAGGTATGAAGGTCAAAGGCCAAAAGTTGTCTACAGCTCCAGATCAATTTCAAGATTCTTCATGGAGGACCTCTGCATGATCACCTCATGTATTGGTCTTCATACTCACAGAAAATATCAAATTATTTATTTTATTTACTCTGTCCCACATACATCGCCATTATATACAATAGAGAACCACATGTGTATTAATCCACCACTGAAAATAGACGCTAACAAATGTACAACCTTCTCCTGCTTTCTGTTAAAACCCACAGTGGCCAGAAGCTGTATGAATTTGTTTAAATCTACAGATATATTTTTTTGAAATATTTACATCTTTAGTAGTCTCAGACTGAGTATGGGAAGGATAAAGTACTGATAGGATGACTAACACATCGTAGGTTTTTTTTTTTTTTCATGGAAAATAGCTTCATTGTTCTTCGCTGTGCTGTCACTCATTGTAGACACTTTTTGTTATTGCACTGAATAATCAGAACTATACAGCTGAATCTGCAGGATAGATTTCTGGAGATTTGTCCACAGCACAAACTACAGTGCTACAGGTTCAAGCTTCAAAAACACTGGATACGATCATTCCCATCATGTAATCTTCCCTGAAATGCAATCACTTCTTTCAACTCCGACATTTGCATTTTTTAATGGCCTCAAACTAAATCATGTAATTATGCTAATTTAGTCATAAAAAGACTTTGTCCAACTATTCATCAGCTGGATAGCACATGTGTAAAACTAGTGCAGTGCCATTTTAACAGAACCATCTGCTGCAATAGCATATGATGTGGTTATGTCTTATGCATGTTATAAAAATATATATCAGGCCATCACCCTCTGAACAGTTCCATTAGATTCCACACAAATGTCAGAGCAGAAATCACATCAGCTATAGTCTTGAAAACTACAAATGGATGAACAAGGAAGCCATTTTGTGCCTTTCTGGTCTGTCCACTCCGACTGGCTGCCTGAGTCCTCTTCTTTGATGGTGTGGGCGAACTGCACCATTCAATATGCCGATGGTGTCTCACTCAGTGTCTCGCTCTGTTCTAATTTACAGTCCCTACCCTGAGAGAAAGGGATAATCCAGCAATCACATTCATATTCAACACCACCCAGGATAATGCATCCTCACTCTGCTGCTCTTTCTGTCCCCCTCCTCCACCAGAATATTCAACAACACTTTAGCTTTTCAACAGTGCAGCAGTTTCACCTCAACTGATTTCATAGATAGATAGATAGATAGATAGATAGATAGATAGATAGATAGATAGATTCTGGGGTTGAATATGAATATTGCCTTGCTCTCTGTCGATTGAATGAAGCCAACAGATGGTCTACCCAGGAGTTTCTAAATGCTTTCACCTGAGCTCATGCCAGATCACGCCTCCGTCAGGTGTATGTATGCATGTGTGTGTGCATGTGTTCTTCCTTCATTTGTTCAGGTTTTATATGTCATTATCAGAAGTGTGAGGTGAGGTGGTAAAGTCCTCTTCTCTGTCTGAGACTGTCTTAAACACGCCAAAGTGAACGGCTTTAAAGCAACATGGGAGATGAAGATCATCTAAACATTTTAAAGATGAAACATATTGATGCACTGACTTGACGTAACATATATGTGGAACGTGCACATTCTCTTCCGTCTACGGTCAGCATTTAGGATCTTATCATCCAATGAAAAGATGTTTGTCCCCCTCATGTATGTAGGACAGATAGAAGGACTCCTCCTTGTCTTCTAGCTTTGGATAAATAACACTCTGAGTTTTGATTCAAAGATAGACGATGATCTCTGTGACTGATGCAGCAGTGTCAGTGTCAGACGAGCATTAACCTGAATTCTGCTCATTTAATTGCAAAATTAAAAAAAAGTAAAATGCTTTGATTAGGCCAGTGTGTAATCAAACATGTAGGACAGCCTGATACTGACCAAGTGAGGTGGACAGAAACAGGAGAGTCAAGGCTCAGAACCACCCGCATGTTGTCAGAACCATCTATAAAACCATGCTAAATGTGTCACTACTGTGTTTTAGCTTGATTTTGTGAGAGATAAAAAGTAGGGTCTGATTTGATCCATATTATTTTCTCATATTCATCTATTAATATTTTAGCTTCCTGAAACTAACTCTGTCTTGCCTGCAGGAAAAATATTTGATCAGTAAAATATAGAATTTAATGTTAAGATTTGTTTGAATATGTTGAATGTCTAGACTCTTCAGATCTCCTTATCAGAGCCCCACCCCTCAAGAAAGAGAATGTAGAAAGAAAATCACTTAAAGTAATGATTAATATTGTATTTTTATGTGGCTCAGGTAGACCATGTATGTAGGATGCCATCATAACTGACCATTATGACTGCAAACATTCACTGGCTTCAAAATGATCAGTTTTCTACCCAGAATGCCATTGTTCTCCCTCTGTTTCTCGCTGCCGAATTTCTCAACATAAAATAATGGATCTAAAATGCGTCATTCTTCTCTCTTAGATTGGTGCTCATCTGACCGTCCCACTGTTGTGCAGGACCTGCCGATCTATTGCATCATCATAAATCATGATGTCACTCAGTTATGCATGAGCCAATGACTTATTTATTGTGGATTCATATTCAGACTACAACCATTACACAGGTGCCACTGAGGCCTGTCATAACATTAATGATTTAGACAAAACAATCCATATTATTCATTTATCATAGCCACACTTAATAGTCACTTAAGGTTGTCAGACCTGAAACAGCCTGTGAAGCCGACCCATCTGGGCTGGACTTTGCTCTAATATCTGAGCTGATGAGGAGTTCTAGGGGATTTCACCTAACAGGGAACATTTGCCAAACATTTGTAAAGAAGTCTAATGACAAAATAAGCAAAGATCAAGTGTAGAATTATTCATTTCTCACTAGTCATAAGCCTTACAGTCACTGCAAGATATTGAACTGGATTAGATTACACACACACACAAACGTTTGAACCCTCATCCTACCACTGATGGAGTCCTTTATGACCTGGAGAATAAACTACTGTAAGAAACAATCATCAGAACACAATAACAACATATTTCCTCTCAACATATTATTAGTTATATAAGTCATGACAGTTTTACTTTACACCAACAATAAAATGTTATGATGAAGCATGAATTAGGGCGTCATGGTGATGCAGCGGTTAGCACTGACACCTGACAGCAAGAAGGTTCCTGGTTCTCCCCGTGTCTGCATGGGTTCTCTCCGGGTTCTCCGGCTTCCTCGCACAGTCAAACACATGAACCTTAACAGGTTCATTGGTGACTCTAAGTTGTCTGTAGGTGTGCATGTGAGTGTGAATGGTTCTTTGTCTCTATGATGAGCTGATGACTTGTCCACGGTGTACAGCCCCAGCATCAGAAAGCATTATGTGTGTTGATGAGTCATAAACTGATATGACTGCATTATTATACACTATGAATGCCCCCATAACGCTCTTTAGATGTGGTCTTCACTATGCTCTGGCTGCCTGTCAGTCATATACATGACACTATTTTACAGTTTTATCTTGTTTAACATAAAATATACATTTACTTTGATAGATATTATGAAATGATGTCTTTCAGGGTCACCTTACCCCCCTGATAGTGCCAGAGTTGGGCATCAACTTTCTAGATACGTACGCACTTGGTGCTGTTGTTGGGAAGAAAGAGGATTATCATAGTTTCAAAAATGCATGCAGCATCCTGAGAACACAGCCATCTTCCTGCCTAGACTTCTGTAACGCAGACTTAGTGATGTGCATTCAACTCTGTGTTGGACACATATGAGTACGTTTGAGTCAGTGTCACTCTCCAGCAGCAAGTGTGAAGAGGTCTGGTTATACTGTTGCCATAGCTGATAAAGCAGTGACATGAGTTAAGAAAGTTTTCGTATCAAGTCCTCTCTCAGGAGAGAAGAGTACAGCAGTGTCTTGTGATTGAACACTTGTGTTTTTTGGCAACAGAGAACTGGACGTATCTGTTTGCATTTTCAGAGACAGAGAGTTAAAACCTGTATGAAACATGAATGCAGTATCTGCGACGTCAGTGGCAGGATTCTAAAGATCAGTTGTGAAGTTCAGTGTGGTCACTCTGACCATCGGCATCTTGACAGTCCTGCCTCGTTCCTAATCCCAAAATGGGCAAATTAATGGAGCGTGGATTGAGTTAAGGCGGGCCAAATGATGACTGGGTACTCAAACAAGCCACCTGTGATGGCACCCACCTGTCAATCAAAGCAACCATGTCGTTAATTCTACATAACTTTAAGCCTTAATATCATTTGAACAGGTGAGTTGTATAAAGAGTCACCCTCAGTACAGTTGTCATGAACGGGGAAATTAGCTATAGAGACCAAAACTGTTTTTTTGTACCAGGTTGTAAACATGTTTATTTCTGCTGTGAAGTTGGACATTTGAACATGGGGACTTATGGAGACTGACTCACTTCTGGAACCAGCCTCAAGTGGACGTTTGGTACTTCTGTGCTGGCTTCACTTCACTGGCTGCTTGGTTAAAAATAAATGACAAAAATAACAGAAAGTTGCACACATTGGGAAGAAAGGTAGTAATGTCAGGCTGAACTTAAGTTGCACCTTCATTTTTTGATGGAGCTGTGAAGTTCCTCCACCCAAGTCAAACTCCCTGTATTTTGTTTGGCAGCTCATTAAAAAAAATAGAAGACATGAAGGTGAATGAGTCATGTGTTGGAACTCAGTTCAGGATTTTAAACGACAGCTATGAGTCATAGTCGACACGTAATTTTAATCTGTGTAAAATGAACGACACTACAGAACGTTTAAATGTGATTCAGTTAATCCTCCACACCTCCGTGTTTCAGAGGAAGCTCTGCTCGTCAGTTGTACAATCCAGAATCAACATGTACTGTACGTATCACACAAACTGTACAGCAGTTACCTTAAGAACAGTGCTGTAGTCAAGACCTAAACTGAGAGCAAGCCAAGACCAAGACCAGAGTTCATCGAGATCAACACTTTTGGACACTTTGTATTTTAGGAAATCTGACATCTCTTCCTAGACACACACGAGACAGCACACATCACTTTCTAGTGAGTGTGTGTGTGAAGGATGGCTGACAGCTATTAACAGTGACAATATTTCAAATTAGAAATGAGTCAAGTCAGTTTCATTTGAAGCAGGACATTTTACCTCCAGTCACAGTAATGATGTTAAGAAATCAATCAGTGCAGAGGCACATTTAGTCATTCAATTTTTATTAATTTCCCTTCTTATTTTAACAAACAAGTTAAGTTGATGATCACCATGTCAGTTTATTATGAAGTTGTGGTGGGACAAATTAGACATTGTCAGGTGGTTAATGGGTAACACTTGTGATATCAGCACAGTTGTGGTCTTGACCGGTCTTGAAATGAAATCCTGAGTCCTCTTTGTCTGAGACCGAGACGAGATGAGTAAAAGTGCCATTGATTCTGAGACCGAGACTTTCAAAAAGTGGTCTTCAGACTGGTCTTGAGTACTACAACACTGCTTATGAACTCCTTCCAGGGGGTCTGTCTGACCAGGTAATTTGTAGAATAACCTTATATAATATTATATAATATATAATATTCTGGAAACCGACGAGACAAACCAGAATATTTAGACGAAAAAAATAACAACAGCAAAGTTTTAGGTGGGGAAAGAAACTCCATCATAATTGATAGCAGCTGCTGAGAAGTTCGCCATGCAAACAGTGTCCCCTTACCTTCCAAATATGAGGGAGATTTACTGTGGCCATAACTTTTCCTTATGCCATGTCTCCCTGTGACATTTTTATGGATGACCCCTCGCAGGACTCATCCAAGCTCATCCATCAAACCCAGGCCTCCAAATGGAGCGGCTTACGGATGCCATTAAAACCATTATGGGTTGATAACCATCTCCTCGCTTCATCCTCATTTCGGTCATAAAGAAGTTCTATTCATTCTCAATTCATTACCATTCCATATTTCAACTGAATGGCTCTGACTAGCTCTCTGGGTGGTTGTAATCTTGTATTGGATTTTTCTTTCTGTATATCACAGCTCATTATATAATACAGAAGTGTTATATTCTCATATTGCATGTTTGGATTTAGTTTATAGAGCATAACAAAGACAATTCAAAACCTGATGATAATACTATGAAATGTTTTTTCTGCTGAATTTCTGCCTTTTCTTAGTTTGTCTTTTCTCCATACGTCTGCCATCTGAAGCAGGCCAGTATTCTTATTGCAGCCCTGACTTCCTCATGGATGAACTAGCGTGATTCCTCTTGCACACAGATAAAGCTGCTTTTTCCTCACAGTGGGCTGTAGATGGAGAAAGAGGCGGGGTGCTCACTCACATTAGGGGAGCCATGTTGGAGACGAGATGCAGTTTGACTCTGGCAGCCCAAAAGATGAGAGGGAAATATATTTATTTCTCTGTAGTCATGCTGTATGTCGAGAGGATGTGACTTCATTGACAGTGTCATTGTACAGTAATATTTATTACTTTAGCTCCAACAACACACTGAAATGAGCAGACTTTTGAACTGCTCGTTTGCGGAGCTGAAGATTTTCAGTGAGTTGAGACCCCAGGACCACAGGTGCTCCTTTGAGTGGGTCCCTGATAATATTTGTGTATTTTATGGATGTAATTTAGGTTATATTAATGTTGGGAGTTAATTAGAATATTGCAAGGGTTTACATATTTTATTTTATTTCCCAGATATCCAAAGACATCTCCATCTCCTCTTTGGCTGCGTTCAGCTAAACGTTCTCATTCTTTCACCTCAACACCAGACTCCTTTCTCAGATTTAACACTTGGCCAATGTACACACACCAAAGAATATTTATCAGGTACTTTTCCACATGAAACACTCTTGCAAATGAGCACCCACACCAGCTTGGGCGCCAGAACCAGAGCTGGGTGAGCAGGTGACATAGCCAGGCTCAGCAGAGACAGAACGTTGCTTTAAACCCATTCAAATGAGCATTTTTTTTAATCCCATGACTATCAGAGCATAAATGTATTTTATTATATCAAGCTTGCAATCTCTGGCTTCAAAATGTAGTTTTTATGATTTTCCAGCAGATTGAGTCGTTTCCTTGTGTTTGCCTGTGGGTCAAAAACATGCTATATTCCTGCTTTCACTACATGCATTGTTGCTCTGTTATGAAGCACTGCAGGCCAATGTATGCAACTAAAATGGCGTGAGTGTGTTGATATGGATGTAGGGGAGTGTGTTGTGTGTGTGTGTGTGTGTGAGAGAGAGAAGTTATAAAGTGCTGCAGGTCACAATCCCTCCCTCCCTGTATTTCTCTCCAAAAAGCAAAAATGAGACATGAAAACAGGAAACATGTTCTTCCATGTTTATTGTTCCAACAGGCAGTTTAAAACCAGCAAACCATCAATGTTTTGTTAAGTGATTTGGATTTTTGGTCAACATAAAAAAAATATTTACTGATGGAGGGGTTGTCAAGGAGTGCATGATAGCGTTAGCTTAAACTTTACTTGTAGGAAAGCTCACAAAAGGTTGCGTGTGACTGCAGCGTCAGCCACAAAGAGAACAGAAACATGAGAAGAGGAGCTGATCAATTAAGATGTCATGAGTTTGTTTAGAAAAATTGGTCGATGTGTTAAGATGGAATGAACAAAAAAAGGAGAGACTTTTGCAGGTGTTTGCTGTTTAAAGGAGTAGTGTGGAGGATTTAGAGGCATCTAGTGGTGTAGTTGCTGACTGCAACCACCTCAGGTTGAAGGGGGTTAATTGCAAAACCGATCTCAGACTTGAGGCCGATTTCAAGCTAGTGTTTGGTTTGTCTGTTCTGGGCTACTGTAGAAACATGACAGTTCAACATGGTGATTCTAAACTATTCCCATATCCCCATAGTCATGGAAGAAACCTCAGGAAGAGCCACAGAGGAGGGATCCCTCTCCCAGGACGGACAGACGTGCAATGGATGTCACGTGTACAGAACAAATCAACACAAACATATTGTACAATTACAATGAATGATAGAATGACAATGAATTACAATAAATGATAGAATGATTACAGTAGTGGTGGAACCTGTGATAGAGTTAGAGAGACACAGATGCACAGCAGCAGTGAAACATTAACAGACTATAAACTATAGGAGAGATATGGTAGCAATAATGACAGTGATGCTATATATAGTGGACGTCAGCAGCAGACCACAGCAGCAGCCACGATCCATGAGAACCTGCTGGACAAGAGAGCACAGAAACTCCGGGGAAGAAGTTTAAATGAATAATGTTTATTATTATTATTATTATTATCAAACTTGTATCAATAGGCTTTGCAATATGACATTCTATAGCCAACAGTGTGCCACTGGAGAGGACAGTGTGTCTCTCAGCTGTCACTAAACTCTGGAAACTTTCTCCATGTTTTAGATGTTACCTCTGCAATCATCAAACAGTTGTATCCTCTTTTGAAAAGGATGATCAATAGTTGTAGTAAGAATGATACGTTTATCCAAACAGCCGGTACTCAACCCCCAACCCCATGCTGGGCCGGACTGGGACCATAAATCAGGTCAGGAATCAAACACCAGCTCAGGAAAATCATTTTTTCACAACACTGCTTCACAAAATCTAAAATAATTTATAAATATTCACAATATATTGTTTTGCACCTTGCATTTCCTCACAGCTCTGATATCTGACATCTCCTGCTTTCCAACACAGCATCATGAAGTGTCCGTGGCACTTATTTTTTAAATCACAGAATGAAGTCAGGAAGGGGAGTTGTGATGTGACATGCTGGTAGTAAAACACCACGTCTTGCTCGTGTCATTTTGAAGCATTTAGCTGCACTTCCTTGTCTGTATTTGGGGCCTATGTGGGTGTAAAATGTATGATGGAGTGATTAAGAGTCTTCTTCTTCTTCTTCTTCTTCTTCACTTTCCTTCCAGGATTTTCTCCTTTTAACATCCTCCCACTCAGCTCAGCCTTTCCTCTTGTACTATTTTTGAACATTGCATTGTCCTTTGTAACCAATCACATGCAAAGACAGGTAAAGACCATCTTGTTCTAAGTTGATGGTGTACAGTTCTGAGTGACTGCAGCTGACCTGTGTTGCTTTCACTTGGACTAACCTATTTTATTTTTTGCATTTGGAGTCTTCTCCAGGCCACCAGGATATCCTTCCAACCCAAGTGTGTTGCTCAATTCATTATGTATTAAAGAGCTGGTGAGAAAAGGTAACATCCCTGTTAATTAATAATTGATCATTGTCCTATCACTGGAGGTGTTTGGAGACTTGGACTGCCTGCATGTCAGGTTGCCGTACCAACAGTGAGATAAGATGTCAGGGTGTTGTCCTAAGGAGTGTGGACGCTCTCCGTAGGCTGAGATCTGGTTTCTGAGATACTTAGCTTATAATTGAAATCTGCAGTTCTACACAACCACGGCCAAAAGCAGCTTAGCTTTGGTCAGCACATGCTGAGAAAGTATCTGTACCAGTGGTTTTGGAACTGTTACCGGTACCTTTACTCCACCATTGTAGAAGATTTAGACCTGGACACTAGTCTCTCACCCTGGCCTATGTTGTACTTTTAGGGAGGTGTGTTTGCTCATTGGCAATGTGACTAATAATAAATGATAAGAGCATTGACTCAACCATCGATTCATTTTCAGATTTTACTTTCAAAGGCTCCAGAAGAACTCCCACATGACATGTTGGAGTGGTCTGCTGTGTGGGATGAGTCTTCTTTGAGGAAGTGATGCCCGAGGTGTCTGTGTTAAGGAGATGAAAGCCGTGGCCATTTTGTTTCATTCTTTTTTCCTCTTTTGCAGTGGTGGGTGGGGGTGGGGCTCCATTGCAGAGCACATGAAAGCTGCACTCATGCAGATCCTTGTAAGCGTCTTGGTGGCTGACACATTGCACCGTGTTGTGGCTGAGCCGCCAGTCCAGCATTTTTTTTTTGGCTGTGACATTGAGTTAATTGAAGATGATCTCGCAGATAGCGACTCAGCTGACTCTGCTGGGCCTTTCCCTCTCTTTCTGTCAGGGCTTCCTTGTTTCTCCCCTCTCTCTCTTCCACCAAGAAGACATATCCCCTCCGTGCTGGCTTCTCTCTGTGGCTTCCCTCCCATTTTTGCTCCTCTCTGTCTTATCACGAGCATAACCCCTGTCACAAGCCAGCTATTTGATAGGAAATGGCAATTTCACTGGCAAGATTAGGCCTTTGATGTTGTTAGATGATAGCTATCTGCGCTCCCCTTTACTTCTCCCTTTTGCTTGAATTCCTCTCCATCACATGTTGAATACATCTGAAGGTTCTTATTTTCTGGACAGGGTGACTCTATTTATTTGTCAGTCAGGGACGTCTTAAATTATATAGCGATTATCACTTGGTTAATACTTATGTTACTCAACTAAAAATATGCTTTCAATCTTGATCATAAGTGGTCTTATTTGACCTCATGAACCTTTTTTTCCACCCAGTATACAATATAGACCTGGTTCAACCACAGTAACACACCAGAGTCTTAGACTGCCTGAAGACTTGAGACGTCAAAGCAAAACCAAAGTGTCAATTCAGGATTGATATTGAATACATATATGGGGCTTTTGAATGAAAAACCTTCAGCATCTTAGATAAAATAAAAAGAAACACGTACAGGCGGCTGTGGCTTGAAGGTAGAGCGGGTCGTCCACTAATCAGTTGATCGCTTTGATCCCCGGCTCCTCCAGTCTGCACATCCTTGGGAAAGATACTGAACTCCAAGTTGTTCCTGAAGGCTGTGCCATCGGTGTGTGAATGTGTATGAATGGTTAGCTCCTCAAAATGATGAGCAGTTGGCATCTTGCATGGCAGATAATGCCATCAGTGTATGAATGTGTGTGAATGAGTGAATAAGATAGGTACTGTAAAGCGCTTTGAGTGGTCGGAAAGGTGCTATATAAGTACAGTCCATTTACGTTTAAATGTCAGCATTCACAGACTGAAAGACTTGAGACTGCATTTTAGACTTAAACTTGACCTGACCTTGAGTTACACCAAAAAGACCGAAGAGGAGATGGAAACTTCTTTAACTTCTTTATAACTTTTATCTCTAATTTAAATGAATTTAAATGCTGCCTGGTGACAGAAGAACTGTTCCCAACACCTTTTCCTCTTCTTTCTTTCTCACCACAGCAAGGGAAGAGAATGTGGCCACTTTCCGTGGCTCCGAGTATTTCTGCTACGATCTCTCCCAGAACCCCATCCAGAGCAGCAGCGACGAGATCACGCTCTCCTTCAAGACGTGGCAGCGCAATGGCCTTATCCTTCACACCGGCAAGTCAGCTGACTACGTCAACCTGGCGCTGAAGGATGGTGCTGTTTCTCTCGTCATCAACCTGGGCTCTGGAGCCTTTGAGGCCATCGTGGAGCCGGTCAATGGAAAGTTCAATGACAACTCTTGGCATGATGTCAAAGTGACCCGCAACCTTCGGCAGGTAAGGCACAGAGAGTGTATTATGTGAAAATCTTAATAAATGGTATTGATGTCGATGTACAGCAGTTGAGTTGCAACATGCTAGCTAACCAGTAGCATGCTGTTAGCCAGCCACTACAGCCTGCTAAACTTGCTGGCTTGCAAACTGCAACCCACCTGATAGCTTCCTTTGTTTTGGATAACCCTTTCCTCAAAGATCAACACAAAATTGTTGGTTGGTCAGTAGTACAAATTTGTGCATCACCAACTTAAAGCTCGAAGCCCTGTGGAGATTTACTTTGCAAACATTAGTGATTTCACCAACTTCCAATGAAATGGCAAATAGCAATTTTAGTCTAACAGCTATTTGAAGCCACCATTGTCCAAAGCAGTTAATTGCAGTTCAAGCCACAAAAAAATGTTTCTTGTATGATACGGTTTACTTTAAACTTGATTTGTCTTTTGGAAAATTAACTAAATTATGTTTGTATGTGTATGTATTGTAAATGAAGGAACACCAATTTCCAGGTCTTCTCACTGCCTGTCATCTCAGCTCTTTCTGGTGTCAGAAGGCTGCTTCTTTCCTCTTTTTCAGTTATCTCTTCCTCCACCCATATCTGTCTGTGGACAGACATTTTAGGGGTGATCAGAGGGTGAGGCTCCAATCATCCAAGACCTCTGTTGATTACCCAAGACTGATCTCAGTTCAGCTGTACAATTTCTCACCATCCTGCATGTCTAGATATGTAAATACACACAACTGTTAGACCAGCCCTCTTTGAGTAAAACCCTGTGGTTTACAGCTTTTATATGTTCAAATTAAAAGTCAGGGAATATACAAGATAACCTAACAAGACTTAAAGTTAACATTTCAGTCCTGGTTGATTTGGTAATAGCTGTTGGTTACAGAAAGTGGTTAAACAGTAAACTGCCAATTTGTCCAAATTACAACAGAGGAGCAGCTGGTGTATCTGCTTACAGTGCAGCCAAACAAACTCACATTTTAATAAAAAGTCATTAAAAAATAATTGAAATGCAATCTGATCTTATGCTGCACACGACGCAAGTAGTTTTCCACAGAAGAGCTGGTCACAGTAAAAGCAATAGGTGCTGAGGAGTTGGAGGTGTGCAGCCTGTTTACAGCTCTTCATCAAACAGCTAACTGTTACTGTTTCGCCTTTTCCGTTCTGTTCGGCATAGCAGTGGTTAGCGACAGGGTTGAAAGGCAGTATGGGTTTTTATTTCTTCAGGATAAATGTAACCACTGAGAAACAGTCAATTTACTGATGCTGCTTCTCTTTCATTGACTGTCTGTATCACTCGACCATTACTGTCTTTCCCAAAGCATCGGCCACAAACCAAAAGAACCCACTGCCGCTATTTTCCAGCAAAGACTGTGAGCCAGACAGAGACATGTAAGCTGGGTACATGAAATAAACCAATCCAGAACACAACAGGGAGAGTATCGTTTAGTCACTGAACTCCACCCGGATAGCCTCAGTTTCAGTGACATTTCAGGCTGACAGTTGAGGCCACCACAGCGTGAGGTAGGGTTACGTCTCTCTAGAAGTTGATTCTGTTTCAACTTCTCCTTCACTGCAATTTTTCCTATCCTTCAGCCCACACTGCTGCAGTGTAAACCAACTCCCCCCACTGAAATGAATGGGAAAACCTATAGTTTGGCCGCAGCGCCTGGTTCGGGCTGAATTGTCCCTTGTTCACAGATCAACACTGTTCATTGTCAATTGAGTGCCTTTATTATGAAGCCACAGCAAGCAGCAAAAAATACTAACACTGTAGTGTAGGCTGTAGTGTGAAAGACCTTGTCTTTCTGGATGAACTGTGGTGGTTGGTTGGCACACGCAGGTACACCAGCCAGGAGCATGTTGCAGTGGTCTAAGCCTGACATGACAAGAAACTGGAGAGCCCGTTTTTTGTGTAAGGAACGGATGTATTCTCCTGATGATGTGAATGGGAATGAATCTACAGAACAGGTGGACATCCACTAAGAGTTTTGTAACCAGATTCTCAGACATTCATGCTGCCACCTTGGGTTCAGATCAGGGACAAAGCAATGGATATTTGAGAGTCATCTGCATAGCTGTGGTAGAAAAAGTTATATGAATCAATGATATTTTGTGTTAAGAGAAAAAAGTAGGGGACCCAAAACAGAACCATGAGTTACCCCTTTAGTAAGCCTATGAAGTTCACTAGTATTTTCAGCTGAGCATAGTGAATACGTAAAATAGTTTGCTGGAGCATATTCTCAAAACTGACAAATGGATACACATTCTATTTAGTATTTCTGGCAGCCGTGTAGTGTAGTTGGAACTGAGTCAAAATAAACTACAGTGTTCAAGGTAATGAAAGGAGCATGCACCAGTGCAGCAGTGTGGGCTCATTGATGTCGTTTTTGGACAACAATGGAGCTCTGCTCTGAGCTCTCATAGGATTCATAGGATTAGGTGATTATAGGCTAAGTAAAACTATTGATCTGATGATGAAAGTTTAACATGGAGAATGAGACCCATGAAGTTGATGTAGTGTGATCCTGTGAGTGTACAGCAGTGTTACAGAAGTACAGACACACAAAACCCGACAGGCAAGTTTCATTTTGGCCTGCTATCAGGTTAGTCACAGAGTAATTAGAGACTGCAGACGTGACCTGCTGCCAGCAACGTTTGTCATTTTAACTGGTGAAATCGGTGATCAGAGTTGAACAAATCCCACACTGTTGCTCCTGAAGACGTTTTTACATCACTGCACTGTGGACAACAGCTGGTTTTAAGAAAAGCAGCTTTGCAAGCAGTGGACAAAAAACAGAAGATTAAAAAGAAGAGTTGTATTTTATCTGGTTTATTTTACCTGCTAAGAATCCATTTAATATTTCTTGATTGTCCCGGTACTTCTCTACAACAGAACTTTTAAATCTTTTTTAAATGATTCTCTGAGTTATAACACATTTCATTTTGGATGCTATTGGGAAAGAAAAACAAGTCTGTCCTGATCTATTTTAAAATACTTAACTCCAACTATTTCCAACTGTTGACGTCTACCTTTATCTGTCCTGGAACTTTTCTTAGAAAACATGACTTATGGAATTAAATTCAATCATTCAATTATCATTAAATCATTATTTTTACTAACGTGTACAAACTCCATTACTTTTCATCATTTGCTTTTCATTTGATTTACTCTGTTCACTTCTGTAAATTCGTTTCTCACCTACTCCATCTTTCTTCAAAGCAAACAGGCATTGGATTCGCCATGGTAAACACACTCCATTGTATGGTAGATATCATTTTCATTGTCATTTCATTTTATTTGATTTTTTTTGGTTTGCTTTGTACTCATCCTCTTTCTGTTTTACTTTTCTTGTGGTTCTAACATTCACCTGGTTCATTCACTGAGGTTGCTTTTCGGCTTTCCTCTTAAAGCTCCTTTTATTCTGTCACCATAACTTTTGCTTCTTGAGGGTTTTACAAAATCTGCTTCAGTCCAGAATTTCCTGTTAAATGTTGTTTGGCGATGATACTGTGGAAACTGGCAGAGGTGTACTAGAACCAGAGGAGAAAGATAAAATCCTGACTGGAAATCTTGCTGAACAATTGTGTCCACATTTTCATTTACTAAATATGAGGCAAGCCACATTGGAGGAGAACACCGGATGGGAAAATAAGCTCATGAAAAGATGCTTGTGTAACTTTTCAAAACAATAATAATAAAATGACTAAAGGTTAAGAGAGGTCCTGGTCTGGTTTTGCCTGCAGACCTGTGATGCTGAAACGTGAGGCGGGCTCGGGTATGTGGTTTCAGTTCAGCTCTTAGTTAAGCGAAGCAGCAGGTGAATGCTTTAGCTGAGCCTTCTCACCCACTTCTTGGCCTCTCATGGCACAAACTGCAAAGAAACAGGATTCTAACTGATATAGGAAGTCCTGGAATCTTATCTTGAATACTTGTTCAATATTTAAACAGAAGTTTAAGTTCCATTACAACATGGGCCAGAGTACAAGCACTTCACCATAAGCATTCAAACTAATACAAGCATCAGCAGCATTATTAAAAAGCAAAAGTACTTAGTAGTACATGCAGTACTGCATGTTGCATTATTGTATATGGTGTTAGTGGATAGTTGTTACTGCTGCATCAAACTCCATCGTTTTAACTCCTAAGGCTAAAGTCCACAGCAGAATTTATTTAATTGATTTATTATTTCCTAAGCACAAATCCCTTAAAATGTTTGATTTGGTCAAAGCATGAGGCTGTGTTAATCTTAGCATCCTTTTTTTAGTCGTTAGTCACAAGGGATTGCCAGTTTGTCGAGTTTCCAGGAGGGTACCTCTAGAACAGAAGGTTAGAAATTTAAGATCTCCATTTTTTACAGACACATTCTGAACTGGAAATTTAATTAATGGTTATGAAAAACATTTAAGTAATCCAATTTAAAAATAAACCATAACCTCTTGGACGAGAGACAAACCCCCCCACATGTAATTAATTTTTACAATATTTCACATTTTTAGCCTGGCTTATAATAACTTTTATATTTACTTTATTCAACTTTTATTTTACCTTATTACCATATTTATATGCTGGTTTATTAGCCTATATGTGTTTATGATTAATAAAAAGTTCATGCATAATTATTATTGGTTATTATGGAGTGCAAATGTTTATAGTTTCTCAATTATCTGCACTCTCACAGTCACCATTGTTTTGGTGAAAGTTGTCAATTGTTATGACAAAAATTGACGGACCGCCTGCAGTACCTCTGTGGACCACCTAAGGGTCGTGGACCCCTGGTTGAAGACCAAAACAAATAGAAACCTGGTTGCGCCCTTTTATTTGTTTTATATATTGAGAGTTGGCAGTAAACAAAATAAGGCAAAAGGTAGAAATAGAGTCAAAAATCACAAAATTATTTTATACAGCATAAATTGTTAGAATAATGAAGTTGATGAAAGGATCAACATAAGCTGAAAGGATCAGTACAGACAAAGAAACGATAACAATATCAACAGGGTCATCCAAACATACACGGCACAGCCAGTCTATTTACAGTACTATAATCAATTAAAATAAACAGTGAATGTTTAAATGATTATATTTCAAATAGATAGAAATAGTAAGAGATTACACATATTAGTTATTAATTAGTAAATATTTACAGGTGAGAAGTTACTTAACATTAAAACATTTGGGAAATATTTAATACAACACCAGATTCAAATCAAGAAAATCTTTCCGATAATAAAGTGAAATAAATAAAAATAAAGAGAAATGGGGGAAAGAACTGGAAAGTGATACATCAGCAGAAGATTGGAAAGACTTGTATACGATATGAATCAAAACAATGGAGGGGGTTTGTTGGAAATGGGAAATGTTAGCCTTTAGCACTGACTGTTTGATAGAAAGTATTCTTTGTGTTTGTCCACTTAGTAAGTCATGATGTTGATTTTGTTGTGTAGCCACGTCTTCCCGGTTTCCACAGTAAATTTTGTGTTTGTGTGTTTTCATCTGTAGAGTAACCACTCAGTGTAGGCGTCAGAAAAAGCACAAAGTACAGTGCTTGAAAAAATGTATAAAAATGTCAAAGACATTCCCTGCAGTGTGCTTCTGTACTCTGTGTCCTGCGTGTTTGCATTCGGTTCTGTGTGGTGTGACAGCAACTCCCCCTCCCTCTTCTCTCATGGTTTGTGGGTGTTTTTTTTTGTCTCCTCCAGCATGCTGCATGTTACAGTATTTATTAGTTCACTCACTTATTTAGACACAAAATATATATAAATATATTTATATATAAATATATAAAACTGAAGATGATTTGTGCATTAGTAGTGCTTTATGTTTGTCACTTTCTGGATTTTAATTCACCCAATCTTTGTTTTGACATGTTACTAACCACTCATACCTCTCAATAGACTCCCACAAATAGAATCTACTAACTCACATCGCAAGTAAAGAAAATTGTGGACTGGCAGAATTTCTTTATATCTGTCCTGTCTCATTCCTAACACCGTTAAAGCATCACCAGGTCTCAGATTTATAGCTCAGACAGACAGAGTGAGTTCTAAAACCACACTGTAGGTCACCTTCTATTCCTCAAGTGTAAGAAAAACACATTTTATTTCCACCCCTCACTGTTCACTCCTCATTGTCAGGTGACAATATCAGTGGATGGGATTCTGACCACCACCGGTTACACCCAGGAAGACTACACCATGCTGGGCTCTGATGACTTCTTCTATGTTGGTGGAAGCCCCAGCACTGCTGACCTGCCTGGATCTCCAGTCAGCAACAACTTCATGGGCTGTCTCAAGGAGGTAAAGTACCTGTTTACTGTTTGTCTGAGTGACATGTGGTCCTGCACTGATTGCACCAGTTATTAACATGGATCACAAGTGAGTGGACCTGAATACAAGTTTAAACGACCACCAAGATGAACTGTGACCAGATCACTCACCAAGGCCAAGGTGACTGAGATGTCCGGTAAGAACATGAAACACACTGTCTGACTTCCATTTGGGTCACCGAATTACCGTGGTTACTCTGAGTTTGAACAGTCAAAGTCTGTGTGACGTCACCCACATGTTGTGAAGAGTGTGGTGGCTCTTGGCGTCTCCATCATGGCAGTCATCATGGCTGTCTTCATCACCTCCCAGCTTATCTAAAAAAATATGGGCAAAGACATGGAGCAAGGGTAGAGCTGAGGTGGGCTGAATTCAATTCAATTGTAGGTATATAGCACCATATCATAACAAAAGTTTGAGTCTGATTGCACACAAGCCACTTATGATAGCTGTCAATCAAAGCAACCACACTGTTAATTCAGCATAACTTTAAGCCTTAATATAATCTTAACAGGTGAGTTGTATATAAATTCACCCTCAGTACAGTGGACGTTTGAGGAACTGCAGTTTTTGGTACTTTTGTGTTGGCTCAGCTTCACAGCCACAGTGCTTGTGCTTGGTTTAAACACACAGAAACCTTGAGCAGAGCCAAGCCCATTGGTGGGCGGCTGGGACCAGTTGCGTTACAGTAAGTCCCCAGACTCCCTCAAAGTCTCACCATTTTGTGAGTTGTTGGGTTAATGAGTTAAGATTAACTTCATAAACATTACAAAACACTGTCTATGACAAATTTGGAAAATACATTATACATTACATTATTTATGTCTCTGTGTAGTAGAATGTTTTTGGACTTTACAAATGGAAATGAGTTATGTGTTTATTTGTATATATAGAGAGAAGTGAGATCCGATCAGGGAAGTAGTAACTGGAGAGACATTCTAATGCCAAGTGTAAACTGAAATCCTTAGAACTGTAAGCTTGTGGTCGGATCACCCAAGATGCACGAAGGTGTAAGCAGGCTTCAGGGGTCAAAAGAACTCCAAAACAAACTGTCAGACACTCACTGCCTACCAAACAGGCTGACACATTATCATCGCACAGGAGTCGTGTGTCTGTACACTAGACAAAGTGGGTGTCCTCAGACTAATCACTTAGCTCGCCTGTCAGCCTTTTGGTGCTGGGCTGGGCAGGTACTGCATAGAGGATTGTCATCAAAACAAAGCAGTGACACAGAAGTTGTAAAAGGATTTGGCTTCCTTACATAAGAGTTGAAATGTTACAGTGCCACTCTGTGCTCGTGGCCACCAATCAGTCGATCACCAATCACGTTCTCTCTCACATCACATTTGGCAGTGTGCATACGCCTCGCTTACCTGGGGAGCACATAGCACCAGAATGCATTATGGGAAGAAGGCAAGCCAGCAGAGGCATACAAATTTCATACTTCAACTGCAGATATTCAGTGGTGACAGATGAACTGAACTGCTCTGAGCATTTTCACTCTGTTGTCACACGTGTCATACGGCTTCCATCACCAACACTTCAGCTGACACTTCAACTCTTTAACCCCTTACTTTGTTCCAGCTTCAAATTACACACCCACTACTTTAAATACATCAGTGGTTCAACTGTTCCCATGCAACATCTCACAAGCAAAGAAGGAATGTCAATTATAATTCAGAATAATAAATATTTTATTATTCATGTATTTGCAGTCAGGAAGGGTCAGTAAGTATAAACTGCTGTTTGCTTCAGCTACAAATGTGTCATTCAATTTAAGTGCAGCCTCAACAAAACAGTTCTCAGGGTGTGAAAACAAACCCATGCAGACACCCATGATGTCATACATGTATCTTAGCACCTGACTTGAGCTAGTTACAAATACAGACACACACATAGAGTGCACATACACACGCACACACACACACACACACACACACACACACACACACAGATGACACACAGTGTCATATGGGCTGCAGGGAGAGGGAGGAAGTGGCAAAGTGGCCATTCAATCTCCTTCTGGCCCACTTCCTGCTCTGTGTTATGCTGGGCAGGTTTGTGATTCCCTGTATCACCCACCCCCAGACACACACACATGTACACTCCCACATACACATACACATTAGGTCTGAATCTTTTATTTCCTCATGATGAAACACAGAGATATCAAGCACAAAGGTGGTGCCACAACAAATATGAGACACACAGCCATGTTTCCATGTGGGCTTAGGACACCCCCCCCCCCCCCCCCCACACACACACACACACAGTACAGAACTGTGATTTATTATTGTTATTTATTTTTAACTCTGTAATCTGCAAATCAAGCAGCACGGCATGTGGAAATGAAAACAAGGAAATGAAAAGAGTAGCATTGCTGCAGCATATGTCACACATGCATTCATCATTTGTTTAAAAACATAGATGTTTGCTGCTCATTTATTAACAGCACATACTGAATGTATAACAGTGAATTGTATATAAAAGGATTTCATAAAGGATTTCATCAGCAGTTCATATTCGAATTGACTGAGAATACATTTTTACCCAACAATTATTAATCAACGATTATGGCTGCATAGAGTTTTTCTGTTTTTTTCATCAGCAGTGACAATACATTTTCTGACAAAGGCATTTTTCAGTCAGCACCTTTAAAAAGTTTTCTGATATTGTCAGAATCATGATGGACAGTTGGATCAAACCTAATCAGAAGAAGCACAGACATCATCTGTTTTTCTTCATTCTTTCTTGACGTCATGTGAGTAACATAGGAAACATAAAAATCTCTGTTATCTAACTTTTCTACTATAAAATAACTTAATGGCCCGACCATTGGTCACGTGGTTGCCATATTTTTGTGTTTTGCCATATTTGTAAGCAAAATTATGGAATTCATCACTTAGATTCACATTTAGTCATTTAGTTGATGCTTTTATCCAAAGTAATGCATAAAAAAGGGAAACAATCAGTGTACGGTGTGAGACGCTGACATGTTATAGTGCACTATGACTCATATGGAATCAAGTGGCAGTTTAGATCATCTTCATCATCTTTTTACATTCATTTCACTCTGTCACACAGCAGTTAGTCTTAATTATTGATCTTCCAACAGCTTCTAATAAATCTGAAAACACATCGAATAAAACACTCACATTCATATATGCACACTTGTTGCAAACCCGTCATACCATCTTCCTCATACAAGCACACACACACACACACATTCTGCCCACCTCCTAGTCACAGACCCACCCACAGATCTGCGGCACCCACCAGCTCTCCCTCCGTCTGCTGTCTGCTGTCCAGCACCCTCTCATCCTCCACTCCCTGCCATTAGGGCTAATTTGCCTGTTGCCAATGCTCTTGTCCTCACCATCCACACAGCAGCATTATGGATAAATGTTTTGTTGCCATGGCACCAAGTACTGGTCTCCCTTGGTAGCCCATGTGACTGGCTGGCCCATGATTATTATGCCTTTCATAAGCCAGCAATTACAGAAAAAAGCCTACATCTCAGAACCTACAAAATACATAATGGCCTACAATAACACATAATTGCTATAATTGTCATTGTCATTACACCTCCATCAGCCACTAATATGGAGCCTTCTTGCTGTGCCTGTAAGATATACAGGACGGCTTCACAAGATGAGTATTTGTGCCACACGTTAGTATTCTTTCTGATTTACCTTCCACAACATTTTAAAAAGGTTCGCCAGATGTTATTTGCTGCAACAATTGACTTCATGAACATTAACTGATCCTAATGTCATAATCCTACTATATACTATCCAGGAAAATATTGTGTTTTTAACTCTACTATATTAATTTTACAGCTACAGCATTATATACACCAAACATATGCATGTGTTAAATATTCTTGTAGACTAAGCGATCAGTGAACAGTTAGAAGTATTTCAGTCCTGCTTTATTTTGACTGCCAGCAACAGCTGAAACTGTGTACACAGTCATCGATCAGTAGAAATAATTTCTCCCGTCCCTTTTCCAAAAACACTTTCTAATCAGGGTCATGGTGGGCTGGAGCCGATCCCAGCTGACGTTGGGTGAGAGGTGGGGTACACCTGGACAGGTCACCACTTCATCGCAGGGCACACAGAAACAACCATTCACACTCACACCCACACCTCATTTTCTAGAGACCTCAAGATCACGAAAAAAACGTATACCTAAAGTATAGTCTAGTTTTTATATATATATATATGTATATATATAGTCGCAAAAAATGTGCAGAAAAATTTAAAAGAAAATAGAGGAAAACAAAATAATTAGACAGCACCCTCATTCACACCCTCCCTCTTCCTATTCCTCTCTCAGCGATGTCTTCCATTGTAGTTGTAAAAGAAAAAAAAGATGCTCACCTGTGGTCTTTTATTGCTTACTTCCTGTTTGAAGGGTTAACAATTACATAACACCTGTTTGGCCAGGTGGCACATATAGTGGCCAATGAGTTCATGTAGTGTCATTTTAAATGGCAGTGTTTTCAAATTGCAAATATGTGGCTTTATGTCAGATTGTTGTCTTATGCAGAGAACCACATTCAGTACACTTAAAAAGTGCCATTTCCAATTGCAAAATGTGTGCAAAGCAGAAAATGTGTTTTGGAGATTTGAGATGAGGTTTTGCTCCCTGTGTGTCAGTTTAAATATTTGTGCTATCCATGTCATTTCAGTGTGTTAGCAACTGGAAAAAACTGTAAATAAATGCAAATTAATGCAGAAATCACATGATATTAATGTTACTTCCACTGAGTCTAATACAATAATGGCCACTACTAGCTGCCACTGCCACGAACTGAGCCAGCCCCTACTGCAAAATATTCTTTAATAGCAGTGTGTAGATTGTCTCATATTTTGAAAACATGTAAATCATGTCCTTCCGGTTCAAAGGACGGACCAGTCCAATCAGCAACGATTCATGTCGCCTGAGAGTACCTACCTTTTCCGGTTTGGTTAATGTCGTTGTCGTTTCTCTTTTGTTGTTGTGTTTTTTTGTTTTTTTGTTTTTTTGGGTTGTTTTTTTTTTTTTTGTAATTTTGTTTTTGATTTGTTGTGTTTTTTTAATTTGTTGTGTTTTTTTATTTGTTGTTTTGTTTTTGATTTGTTCTTGTGTTTTTATTTGTTCTTGTGTTTCTGATTTATTGTCATGTTTTCTGATTTGTTGTTATGTTTTTCTTATTTGTTGTTGTGTTTTTATTTGTTGTTGTGTTTTTTTGTTGTTGTTTGTTTTTTATTTGTTTATGTTTTATTTGTTGTTGTGTTTTCTGATTTGTTGTTGTGTTTTTTGATTTGTTTTTTTTAATTTGTTGTTGTGTTTTTTGATTTGTTGTTGTGTTTTTTATTTGTTGTTTTGTTTTTTTATTTGTTGTGTTTTTTATTTGTTGTTGTGTTTTCTGATTTGTTGTTGTGTTTTTTGATTTGTTTTTTTTTATTTGTTGTTGTGTTTTCTGATTTGTTGTTGTTTTTTGATTTGTTTTTTTTTTTGATTTGTTGTTGTGTTTTTTGATTTGTTGTTGTGTTTTCTGATTTGCCGTTGTGATTTGCACAGACTTGATCTCGATCGTTGAAGTCAGAAGCAGTCCTGAGCTGTCTGTCATTAGCATTAGCGAGAGTATCACATCAGGATCAGTCCAACACTTACACTGTGCCTGCTTAATTAAAAGATTTCCCAAAAATATAGGGCCCCTCAGCACACCATTGCCTACACACACGCACACACACACCATTCACCGACATGCCTTTATACCTCACCAAATTAAAGCTTGTCTTCATCTAATTAATCAAATGAGTGTATAAAAGCACTATCAGGCTCAGTCAGAGGATCCCTTCACAGATTTCATTAGACTTTTGACTGAAGGAGGAGCTCGCCCATGCTGTGTGTGTTCTGGGGGAATGATGCCACCCTGTGGGCAAAACTGCACACTGCAAAAGCCTCACAAAACACCACCTCATGGCGAGACCACGTGACTGATAATACTACAACACCATGTCAGTGAAGTGCACATTGCTCATATGTCTACAGGAGGGCTAAAGGATGTTTTTTCCTTTGATTGGATGAATATTTCCACCTTGCAACCTTGTTTAATTTAAAGATATGTTGTATGACACATAGAGTGTGTGTGTGTGTGTGTGTGTGTGTGTGTATGTTGCCAGAATGAAAAGTCTCACACACACAGTCTGTTGTGTTGTGTTCAGAATTTGGTCAATTCTTCTTTGTGACCTGGTTGACAGTCTCTTTACAACAGCCATACATGCAGCACCCACCCACTCACACACACACACACTCTATACAATGTCACTGACACTGAGATTTATGGGCAAGACAGACATCTAGGGATGATAAATGTTTGTGTCCGCCAGTGCCTAAACACACACACACGCAGACAAACCCTGATGCATTCAGGCTAATGCTCGTGTATCCTATACGGTATGATTCTAGGCTCCGTGCTAACACTTTAGCACATGCTGGATGGTATGTATTATGCAGCTAAATGAAAACTTCACATTAGACTTTTCTGGAATAAGATGTTGGCAAACCGCAGTGAGTTGTTCGCTCTGTTGACAAGGTGATTGGCTTCCATCTCTTCAGGACCTGTACTCCTGTATCACCCTGAGGCGTGCACCAAAGATTGTGGATGACTGTGCCTCCCACCCAAAAACAAACTCTCTGAGCCCTGCAGCAGGAGGCTGCAGTCCACTGCAACCAAAACCGATTTTTTCCCCCTCCCACTGGCCTCATTGACAAGGCCTTTAGATTTTTCATCTAATGTAAAACACCACAGCACAGTTCTTTTAAGGAAAATCCTGCTTGGCAATAAACCTCATCAATCTGATCAACAGACTATGAATCAAACAAAGACCACCATGTGTCCCTAACCGTAGCAATGCTCTGCCAGTGCCTAAACATGCATCCTTCTTCTGTAACCACTTATTTTCATCACACCTAAACATAAAAATTATAATAATCATGTAGTATAAGTGTATTCTATATTCAGATCTCATGTTTCCCAGAAAATGAATCCTTATATTTAATGAGCTTTCCTCTGGCATAAGAAAAGGACAGCAGTCTCAACATGGACGCTCACAGCATTATGATTCAAATGAGCTGCTGGCCTTTCCTGCATCATCGCCACCATCAGGACAAACTTTGCATTATATCCCCTCCCATACGGCACCAAGAATACAAAGGTCTCTGCCGCGCATGTCCGCTGCTTCAGGTGAAGCTACATCACTTTGATACTGTCCCGAGTGGACGTAACACTAAAATCTAGCAGCTCTGTTAACCGGCAATCTGAAAAAAGGTAATTTCAAGCCTGCATCATATTTTGTTACATTACTCATTCTCACACACTGATAAGAGAGTGTGTGCGTGTGTGTGTGTGTGTGTGTGTGTGTAATGTTGTGTGTTGTGGAGGCCTGGCTGAGGAGATAATGCAGTGATGGATTTCTATCATCTAGCCTTTGTCAGACATTTTCAATTGCTCTCTGTTACTTAAACTCACACTCACACAGCAGTGTGGTGCAGGGTGTGCGCACACTAAAAAATAAAGGGTAACAAAAAACATTTCAAAAATGGCATCAGTTGATAAACAAGAACTATAAAATTTTAAGTAAGTAATTTATATTAATATCAAAATAAATAAAATTTACTAAAACGTTCAGTCAAGGTTTTGCAGAGAAATACTATTATTTTACTGCAATATGTAAAATGATCTGTAAATTGGCTTACATGTATATACATATACATATATAAATACACATGTAAAACTGCTACTACTACTAACAATAATAAAATACAGAGGAAACATTCAATTGTTAGACCTACATTTTTATATAACAAGTCAATGTATAGTATATGCATGTAGTTTCTGAACAAAAATGAGAAATAACTGTAATTTTTAATTACTGGCAAAATAGTGACAATAATTTAGAAAATAATTTACAGATAATGTAACATAATTTTACAGATTTGTACACTATTAAACACAAAAAAACAAAACAAAACAGAAATGCACTGTAAATTCATGATTTCTTTTTACAGTGCATTCAGTCATTTGCAAGCTGAGTGTAAGGAATCACTGATGATACTCACAATGCAGACTCATGTTTGTCTGACTCGTCTGTGGGTCAGTAATTATTACTAATTATTAACCCACACCTCTTGTGAGACTAATGTTGATTTCTTGAAGACATTCACTGCCTGAAGTCAAGCAGCAGAAAGCAAGTAACAATTTGCAAATAGGACCAGTCCATTTCAGTTTGAGCTGAATGTGTCAGAGCAGTCTGACATGTCACCGTTTAGAACACACGCTGCTTTAAAGACATTTCTAAAAAAGGAGGGGGCGCGGGGCATAAATTAAGAGTATACACATCCTCCAGGCATCATCACACACACGCACACACACACATTTGTGTGTCTGCATGTATGGATATTCCATGTGTGTGCTGGGTATCCCTCAGCCTCTATCAGTCTCTGCTGAAGCTTCATTCTCATGTTAACCTGCAGCCTGCGTCTGCAGCGTGCTGATAAAGCTCCCTTTGCATGTTGAAAGGCCCTTTTGCTATTATTGTTCAGAGGTGGCAGGGACCTGAAAGTGACTTGTCAAGATGTCAGCTACACCCTCCGTTTTCTGCTCCACACCCCCACCCTCCCCGTGCCATACCCCCACTCCTCCTTCTCCTTCCAGTCTAAAGCTACAGTTTATATGATTTATGCTCTCTTTTATCAGCAAGCATGTAACAGGGGGAGACATGTACAGTGTCCGCATCAAATGCTTTTGTGTGTGTGTGTGTGTGTGTGTGTGTGTGCTTCCTGGCAGCATATTCTGAAAGGGACCAGCCTGTTTTTAGTAACAATGCTGCATTATTTCAAGTCATTGTCAAGACAACAAAAGCAGCATAAAGTCCTCTTCATCCTGTTTACTTTGGTGTTGGCTCAGTTTTGGGGATAATATAGATATGTTCTTTTTGTGTTTTCAGGGATTTCCAGTTTAGTTTCTTATTCATTTATTTATTTTTGTTAGACCAACATGATTTTCAGATCATCATTTTTGCTACACACATGTCCTGGACTGTGAGAACACACAGTCTAAAAGAACAACGAAATGTGTTGCTTTTTCTTCCTCCAGTATTGACAAAGAAACAATGCTTATAGTAGACTAATGACTTACATACCATACCATGATACAGGAAGCTCAAAAAATCAGACTTCAATCAAACTTTTACTTTTGCTACAATCCAGTATAGATCTGATATTTAAATGTTAAAATTATTATTATTATAATTATTAGGTCCAGCTTTGTTGACCAACTAAGGCATGATATATGATATATGAAATAAAAGTATAAAATGGACATCACATGTCTGGACAGTTACCACAGTAAACTTTGTTTCCACCTCTAACAGAAGCTGTATAGTTATAATCGTTAATCATAAATAGATCAAATCCTGATTAAAAATCTTCATTGTGTAATTATTGATGCATATGGGTGTGGCCTGTCACTTTTTGGTTCATCACAGTGTAATTACTTCTCCTCATGCCGACCATAAACTACAGTATAAAGAAAGACAAAAAATTTAAAAGATCTGACTCATCTAAAGACAGTGTGTCTACAGTCACAGGGTTTTAAGAAGACTACAACTAGATCCATTTGAACACAATGTCCCATCATGCACCTGGTGGAAGTTTACAAGAAGAATAACTGTTAAAGATGGAGCAGAAACATCAGCTGTCCTTGTGTGAGCGTTTTCGAGGTCTGTGGTGATTTCTGTTCATTTCTGTACTTCTCCACTTGATCGTGATACGAATGTGAGGACATGTGGAAGAGACGCTCTCATCACTCCATAGCTCCACCAGTTTCTCCTCCTTTCCTACAGTCCAAGAGAACCTCTGAAAACGTCTCCTAATATTAAACATGTTTGATTTTATCAGAACGTCAAGACGAGAAAAAGAATTTTCTGACCGCCTTACGCCAAACAATCCAGAGGACAGGAGTGTGCAGCAACTGAAACAAATTTGCCTGCAGTGGTGAAATCATTTGAAAAGTTGTTTGACATTAGACAGACTCTGCTATTAAATCTAACTAAAAAGGAGCTGGGTGATTGGCATAGCATAGCTTTTGTTTTGTTGTTCTGGGTTCCACCATCGAGTGCAAAGAACAGAAGCTTCTCAGATCTTAAACAGAAACTGAGCTGAAGATTTTTCAGCCCCCACTTGACTACATCACAGATAAAATGCTATGCACTACATCACCATCTTTGCTGAAATTATTATGATTAGTAGTAGTAGTCATATTATTAATATTATTATTAGTTATTTGAGGTCAGGTTTTTACTGTATCACTTCTACGTCTGCCTTTGGGGACAGGTGAAATTCAAGCCTTCTCTGCTGTTGTCTGATTTATTTAGGCTTTTATTTTGGAAGAAAGAGCAGTGGGGGTGCTCGAGAGGCTCAGGGTATTTATGTTCAGTCAGAGCATGAGAAGGAGCGGCTGCTTCTTTTAGAGAGGTGGGGGGGACAAGATAGATGCAGGGAGGATGGAGGATGGATGTAACACGAGGAGAAGGAAAGGCAACAAAGAAAGAGAGTGAGAGGAGAGCAGAGAAGAGGAAAAGACAATTTTCCGTCCAATCCCCGAGCACCTTAAGGGATGAGTTGATTTACTGTCAAATCTGCTGGTGGATTATCGATAATCTCAGCCAGGCCCCTCAATCTAGCAGCCCAGCCATCGGTGCACACTCAGACAGAACCCCAGGCGGAGCGAGAGAGAGCCGAGACATTAATATAAGAGAGAGTGAAATGGAGGAGAGGGTGTGTTTGTTTTGTGTATGTATGCGTCCAAAATATAGCCAGACAGAGGGTGTTTTTCTGCCCAGAGAATTAGAAAAAAGAAAAAAAAGGCCCTTCAATTTTCCACTTGAGCAGATTTCAATTTACACACACATCCCCCTCCGTGACTCCGTCCTCCCGCCGTTATTGATAGCATTTAGGGCTGCTGTGATAAAAGATTGGCCACTTAGTGTTTTTCATTCCTTTGTTTTCCATCATTACTGTGGCCCAACATAACTCACTTTATTATTATTGCTATTATTTTCAAAATGCTTTATGGGACAGAGCGACAGCTTCATGACATGTCTGAAAGTAGACCTGAGAAATGTAGACAGCCAGCATTCACCCACATGTTAAATATCAGTTATATTTACTCCAACTGCGTTCATTCATTTATTTATTATTATTATTTATTACATAAGTGAAATATATAAAAACAACAAGTGTGTTTCAGTAAGAAGCCTTTCTGTTGTCTGATCAGCTTCCGTTTTAAAGCACTTACGAGGAATCTTCATGTTCTGCCGTTTCTGGTGCCCCCTTGTGGACAAACAGACCGAATCAGACCCTGTGACCACAAATAATAGCTAATATGTAATAGCTAAAAAGCTACTTTTCTTGCTGATGGTCTTGTTTGTTTATGCAGGTCATAGAAGTTAAATTAAGAACAAATATTCATCAAGCAGAAAATGCATATCATGCATATCATGATGGTTTCCCGTGCAGTCCACTGATTCGTGATGATGATACAGGCATGTTGTGGTTTTTTGTGCAAAAACACCAGATGTGATGAGATCCAGCACTTTCAAAACTGGACAGACGGACGCCATGTGTTTAGCAAAATGTACTGAGATGAAAAGTGCACCGGGGATAGGCAGTCTCGTTTCTGTGAGGTGTGGGGACGAGCCCCTCAATGGAAATTATTGATAATGTAAGAGTTTGTTAGGACTCAGATGTGAATCAGGGATTTGACTGTAAAGGTGCTGTGCTCCTGTCCCGTCTAAAAGAAAGGGAGGATGGTGAGATGGACGTGCACAGGTCACTAACTCTCTGAGCTGATGTCAGATCTAGGTGGAGCGCTGTTTGAAGGGATAACATCCTGAGTGAGATTTGGGTTATCGGCTCAAAAGCTTCCACTTCCGCTTCCTGCTCAGGCTTAGAAGAAATCGCCTTAATCCTTGTGATCTTTCCAGGTTCTTTTGAGAAGTTGACATCTCTGGTTCTATTGCCCCACACTTTTGTTTCTTCTCTCTCTCTGCGATTTCCTGTGATGTCTCTACTGTCCTTATTAAAGGCATAAAAATGTGCCACAAAATACATTTAAGACATGATTCAGATTCTTGTTCCTGTGTGATCACACCTCATGCAAATCTAATTTCACCAACATCTGAAAAAAAAGAATGAAAGAATGAAATAAATGCTAGACAATCAGACTTACTGTCAGTGTTCAGACGTTCTTGTAACCGTCATCGTTAGTTTTTGCATGATGTCCTCCTCTCTTTCTTTGAAAGTAATTTGGCTGACATGTTGAAGGTGTTCCTTTGTAAATAAAAACCATGTAATGTCCAGGCCAACTGCATTTCACTTCTGAAGCTGTGTCTGTCTGTGTTCACCAACTGCAGCCTGTGATGTCAGGTTCTAACAAGGTTCTGGAATGTTGATGCAACAAAGACTGTTTCAGAAGTCATCACCAGGATCAATGAATGTGTCCAGTTACCATTTCACTGATGGTACATGTATGGATAGTGTTTTAGTGTTTTGTCAGATTATGGTATTACACTATATACTTTTGAGTTTTTTCAAGGGAGGAATGTTAATGAACTTGATGGTTGAACATTGAGGTAGGTGGTCATAATGTTAAGTTTTGTTTGGATGAATGATTTGAGTTGCAGGTATTCCAAAAATGCAATGTGCAATATCTTTTTTCAGTGACTGTGTGGAAGGTAAGCGCTTCCTTGTTAGCTGCAAAATTGGAGTTGTTCCAGATGGAAGTAAAGTTGGATAATGGTGTTTTGTGCTGGTCTTGTGATGTCTGGAAACAAGGACACCATTTGATTGTCTGACAGAGCAATAAAATAAATTGACCAATCTCTTCAATTATTGATTAAAATTAGAAAAAAATGACTGATAGAAGCAGTCTACACATAAATAGACACAATAGACAAGTCATAAACATCATAACAACAAACCTGTCCAAGCTATGTTCAGTGTGTTCTGGGAAAACTTCCACTGTATTTATTTGCAGCCTGTTTTTTTTTTTTTGTTTTTTTTTTTCCTTTCCTTGCCTTTTCAAGCTTTATTTTGATAGAGACAGCTGAAGAGTGACAGGAAATGTGGGGAGAGAAAGAGATGGGGAACAACATGTGGCAAAGAGCCACAGGTCAAACCCTGGGCCACCGCAGCAAGGACTGAGCCTTCGCACATGGGACAGCTGCTCCAACTGAGCTAAACGCCGCACATGTATCGTAAATGCTGCACGTGTATTGTCCATAGATACATAGCTGTATGTAAATTCACCCTTAGTACAGTTGTCATGAACAGGGAAGTTAGCTATAGAGACCAAAACTGTTTTTTGTACCAGGCTGTAAACATGTTTATTTCTGCTGTGAACGTTGGACATTTGAACATGGGGACTTATGGAGGTTGACCTGTTCTGCAGTCAGCCTCAGGTGGATGTTTGAGGAAGTGCAGTTTTTGACACTTCCACGTTGGCTTCACTTCACAGCCACAGTTTAGCATTTGATCTTGACAACTTTAAAAAAAAGATTTTGCTTCTGTTTTGTGAATTTGCACGTTCTCTATAATTTACAGTGCATTCAGCTCTTGGGTTCCTGATGTCAGCCTTCTAAATTAACTGCAGGAAAACATACAGAGTCACTTCTCACTTTGCTTTTGTGTTGGTTTTCATTTGAGGCGTGAGAGCAGCCAGTTCAACACTTTCAGTCTGTCAGCCTGTCTGACCAGGTTTTATCTCGGCAGGTTGTGCTTCTTCTAGAATGTATTCTTCAGTTTACATTTTATTTTATATATTTTGGTGAATATTAGCACTAGTGTTACAATGACAGCACCATAATCAATATTTTTTTATAACACTGTATCAGTTTGATGATATAGAAGGGCACGATCATAGTGAAACCATTCATGGAGCTTTATAGTGAGTTACAGCTCATTGTTTAGTTGTCTGGCCAGTAACTTGACAGTTTTGGTTCACTCACAGCTTCGCTCACTAACTGCTCTCACAATATTGTTTTAAGAGTTAGTGAAGTCCAGTAGCCAGCATGTGATAGTGGTCACAGTGATTGTTTGTTGTTTCAGATGGTTTCTGTTGGCTGAATTCTGAATTGTCTCTAAAAAAACAAACTTCCCTTCCAGTCCTTCAGCGTGGTTGGTGCACTCAGAGAATGACACTGTGTGGAAACTCTGAGTGGCAAAATCACTCAAACCATTTCCGTATCAAGGAAATTAGGAACTTGTTTGTCTGCAGGGACTGTGACCTTAAGCCCTACTTTTGGCAAACTCAGCAAGTACTTCTACTAATATTACTGTGAGTAATATAAAATTTTCCCTTATTGGGACCATCTGTATTTTCCCTGTATTCACTTAGGACAATGTCGTGCTTGGCACACAACAGTACAATATCCCAAACTACTTTTAGATGGTCCCAATTCCTCTCAATAAAGGAATAGCATGGCAAACATTGCATCACGCTTCATTTGGTTTAACACATTTCCCTGGCCTGCGGTTTGGCTGGCCTTCTAGCCTTGAAATTCATCCAGTGAAACGGAGTGGGGCTTGCTCATCTGCTGTTTTTTCACATGCTTACCATAGGTGCTTCCAGTCCAAAAACCCATCTCTAACAAATGGGCCATCAGCTTTGCCGGGGAAATGTCTGCACAAAACACTGCATCCTTAGTTATGTTATCTTAGTTGTCTTCCAACAAAGAAAAGTGAAAAGTCCATACACTTTGACATGAAGTACCTTAATTTTCCATTCTTGGCTGTGCACAGAAATATCTTAGAGGTTAGCAGTGAAGTTACATCAATTGCAGATAAATCACAGAGTAAACCAGGAGAATCCGAAGACGATAGTCATGGTGTGTCTTGTTAATTAAATAAGCCATTCTTGTAGCATGTAATTTGGCCTGAAAAACGCAAAAATCTAGCTGGCTAGATTTTGGGAGGTCACAAAGAATGGTGATAGCACTGTAAAAGACAATTATTAATTTTTATTCATTTCATTGTTATTCAATTTATGTTGATCAAACCTGTGTTTCCTTCACACCTAGATGGTACACACAATAACTCCAGGGTGTTAGACTTAAAAGGAAAACCAACCTAGGACCCTACTTACTTTCTTTTATTTACATTGCCTTGTGTTCATTAGCCTACTTATCATATTACATCAGACTATATTGATCCCATAAAGTGGTTATTGTCAAGTATTACAATGAAGTCTGAGTAGACAGACTTGTATATGTGGGCTTGATTTAAAGTTCATATTCACAGACACAGTGCATTCATCTTGAAAAGACTGAGCACTTTCAGGGCAAAATTCTACCAGAGGCACTGAGTAAATATATTCTTTGACATTTCCTAAATTGGTGAATAACTTAATTGCCACCTCTCTCTGTGTATCACAGGTGGTGTATAAGAACAATGACATTCGTCTTGAGTTGTCCCGCCTGGCTCGCATTGTGGACCCTAAGATGAAAATCCAGGGTGAGGTGTCCTACAAGTGTGAGAATGTGGCCACCTTGGATCCCATTTCTTTTGAGACTCCTGAGGCCTACATCAGCCTCCCCAAGTGGAACACCAAGCGGATGGGATCCATCTCTTTTGATTTCCGTACGACAGAGCCCAACGGCCTTATTCTCTTCACTCACGGCAAACCACAAGAGCGCAAAGACGCTGCACGCAGCCAGAAGAACACCAAGGTCTGTCTATCAATCCAGTGATATATGCAAATATTAGGTCAAAGACAACTGGGTTCATGTAGTAGTTTCTTAATAACAATTTGTGTATCAAAATGTTTCTTTGTTGTCTTATTTTGTTAATCAGCTCATAATCCATTCAGATTGATCTTGTGACCACTCCATTGGTTATGTTCCCCAGGTGTTCTCACTGGTCACTTGCCTTTACCACAAATCAAAGAACCACATCTCATTCTCCACATTCTCCTTTTCACAAAAAAAGGACTATTGTGTAATAATTCCGTAATAATTGAAACAATAATTGATGTGTACTTTTGCCCTCATCCAGGTGGATTTCTTTGCAGTAGAGCTGCTGGATGGCAGCCTGTATCTGCTGTTGGACATGGGCTCAGGGACCATCAAGGTGAAGGCCACTCAGACAAAGGTCAATGATGGTGCCTGGTATCATGTGGACATTCAGAGAGATGGACGCTCAGGTCAGTTGTGTTAGTGAAGTTACAGACAGCCAATTGTATTAGCTCTAATATAATTTAAATACCCCCCTTCCATAATTCCACTTCCAATTACATTTCGAAGTACTTCAGGACCATATCAATTTTGTGGAGAACTTGTTATGAAGTTGTTGCCAATAATTTGTTGACTTTCTTTAGATTGATAGATATTCTTAAATACATTTACAAATAATAAAGTACAAGAACTGACTAAAGTACAAGAAGTGCACCAGAAAGTTTCTTATCTGATCAGGATGAATAACAGTGAGTATGATTTCTTCCTGACTTCACTTTGTCTTCTATTAGTGCAGCTCTATAGCTTGTCTCTACTCCCTCTATGCCCACCACAGGCACCATCTCTGTAAACAGCCGAAGGACCCCGTTCACAGCCAGTGGTGAGAGCGAGATTCTGGACCTGGAGGGCGACATGTACTTGGGTGGGCTTCCCACTGACCGGACCAACCTCATCTTGCCCACCGAGCTCTGGACAGCGATGCTCAACTACGGTTATGTGGGCTGTATTCGTGACCTTTTCATTGATGGTCGAAGTAAGGACATCCGTCAGATTGCTGAGGCACAAAATGGCGCTGGCATCAAACCATCATGCAATAAGCAACCTGGCAAGCAGTGTGAAAGCTACCCATGTAAGAACCGAGGTGTCTGCAAAGAAGGCTGGAATCGATTCATATGCGACTGCACTGGCACCGGCTACTGGTCACGCACCTGTGAGAGAGGTAATTGTGTGTCTTTGGATGTGCCCGTGCTTTGTTCTCTTGCATAAACTATAGAACATACTGAAACTTTATCCAAGGCAAAGACAATGATATCAAAAAATACAGACAGAGGACTGGAAGAAACAGACAGACTGTTTGATAAGCTGTACCTATGTCTACTCTAGAAAAGCTTAGCATCATGTCATTGTGAGATCCCATCCGTTTAAGAGTGCCAGTCGCTCTTACACCACTGTCATAAACTTAATATCAAAAGCTTGTTGACTAGTCGACAACTATGCTAACAGCCAAACATCAGTGCAACAACACACAAAATAGCAGCCAGCTAATCCTAACAACAGGAAGAAGCCCAGCTGTGTATATCGTATTTCAGAAAGCTTTCACCAATAGCTTAGAACCAGTCTGTGATTTAATCTTGTCCTGATGCCTTGGTCACCATCTCCTTTCCTCTTCTTAGATTAATCTGTCTCTTATGTTCCGCCATTATCTCAGCTCTAAGCACCCTGCATGTGCGGTACGACTAGCTCAGTGGAGCTAACTAGCTAACAACAGCTGAAAGGTCTTTTACCAATCAGTTCTCACTGATTGCTCTGCTAATAACCTCATGCCATCAGTGTTTGCTCCCACTGCTTCCTCCCCTACTTCAACCCTCCATGTGATTTAAGCTTGTTTATTAGAGGTTGACAAATCAATCAGTTTGGCCGAGTAATATGATAGAATGATAGAAGGTTTCAAGAATGTCATTTTGTAGAAAATTGTCTCCGATTGTCTCTGCAGCCTTCAATAGGAGACATGCTGTAGGGACTGGTGCATACACCCTGCAACTCTATGCCATCTATGCTAGTGTCTTAAACTAGTATCTGCTCAACAGAGGGAAAGTCCCAGCTCAGCCAAAGAGACATAGATTAGCTTGCCAACCCTTGGCAAAAAGCCAACCACTCTGTTATTCATAGTTCAGCCGTTCTTCAGAATCGACTTATTCTCAAACTCCGTCCTCTAGCTTAATTACTCTGTGGTTCTACCATCAAAGTGTCTGGTTCCCAGGCTGGCCATTCCCTGAAGCCAACAGCAGCACACTGGCTGGACTACAGGAGGTAAAACTCCAGAGATTCCTGAGAATCATTAAGCTTGTCTATTAGACACAAGAGGTCACTGGGGTTAAAGGTAGTATTGAGCCTCAAACTGAGTATTTTTGTTTCCTGAGATCCCTGAGAGGAGTTTTTGTTGAGATAAGGACTCATTTATTGTTAGTTGAACTGTGGGTTTTGTATTGAGCTCTGACTTTATAATACATTGTGGTGGACAGGTATCCACCCCCTGTAGTACTGCTAAGACATATTCACAGCTTTGTCCACCATAACCAATCATAGAACTCTTTGCAATAGTCAGTGCCTTGACATGCTGTGTCCAGATGTGTCTGGAAGAACATCAGGACAAGTTTTAATCAAACTTCTTAATGCGTTTTATTTTTAAAGAGACTGAAGAATATACTGATTTGTAGTAAATGTGTGCAGAGAGGTAATGGCAGAGACCAGATCACAGTTATGTTGTTCTGTTTGGCTATGACATATTGTTCTTTCACCTTCAAGTCCTCCAGCTGCCTCAAGGTAAAAAATTCCAACAAAGGTTTGAGCTAAGCAATGAGATGTCAGAGTGTAGAAAAGATGTCTAACTTGACATTGCAAGGTTTCTTCGGAGCTCGCCTGTTTCCAGGCCAGAGATGCTGCAGTGTGGATGAGATTTATGCAGCTACGCAGCTAAACATTAACTGATAACAATGACATGACGTCAGACTCCATAATGAAGTGAAAACAGAATGGCAATGGAGTCAGACTACTTCCAACCAGGAGTGGATACTGAACTTGCCAGATCTGGCTGACATATCCAATTAGTTTAACAACCCAACATATCGATCCGAGGAGGCTGCACATCTATCCTGACATCTCTCCTCAGCTCTTCACTTTCTTCACACAAACAAACTGTTTGTGAATGCAGTGAGAGAGCCACCTTTCCCCTCACTGCACCGAGTGAGCAGTTACTACACTGATGTTGTCACTGACGCTGCTGAATGATCATTATGCACCAGCTGCAACAACTACAAGTGGTTTTACTGGTGAGGGAGAAGAGCAGCTGTTGGAGTTATGCTCTGACGTACAATGTCATATTCCACCAGGTGTATCATGCAGGCTTTTGGTACCTCTTTTCACAGACCATCTTTCCTGACTCTGACTGAACTGTGCACCAAAAATAGGTATTGTTATCTCAAGAAAATGAGACGTTAAGTTGTGAAAATTTGTTCCAGGGATGATAGGATTCACGATTAGATTAGGTCTCACAAGGGATGAGGTAACCGGATCAAAAGCATTAAAAATGTCAATCAGACACAGACAGAAAGCATGAAAAGAAGGAACAAATACAAATTTTGAGTGTCCAAGTTTAGTTTCAAGATCATTCTGTTATCATTTGTTGTCTTATCATTTCGTCCAAGATGTTTTTTTTTTCATCTACTTAAAGACAGAGAGAGGGAACAGTGAGTTACTGGAAGGGAACAAGATAAAACAGAGAATAAGAGTGAGCTTGTTTCTATACAGAGAGAGCTAGTCATGTCCTTATTTGTGAGTTGTCCAAATTCATTATCTTCTACTGCCAGCACGGCAGCCCACAGGACACACACATCCACCCACACATGCACACACACACATACACACACATCCACCCACACACACACATCCACCCACACACACATACACCTAATTCTCCCTATTTCCTGCTTGATATTGTACAGTAGGAGCCTAGACTGCTGTGTGACTCTCCAGCAGTGTGTTATGCGTATTGTACATACAATGCAGTTGTTCTGTACCATAACATGGTTAGGCAGATATGACTAATGTATCGCATACACAGTTTTTACACATAATCAACGTAGACAAAGACAGTGTCATGAGATAATGTGCTTTCTGAGTCACGTACAGCTGTTCAAGCTATACGCTATATAGCAGAGTCAATACAAACAGGCCTTGTGCATGTTTGCATGTTTGTCATTTATTATTATACTTTTGAAAGTTTTTATTTAATTTTTATTTAGTTTTTATTTTATTTTTATTAAATTAATTATTATTTAAGATACTGAGATTGATATGTATTATTGTAGATGATACATCTTGGGCACTGTGATGGTTTTTGACACTCACTGGCAAAGAACAGACCCTAGACCTTGTGGTAAGAGACAATCCTCATATCATCTTCATAGCTGCCTGCCAGATCTACAGCCTACGCCCCACTGCCACTCACTTCTGTCTAGTTTTCAGTCATTCTTTCCAGCTTATTAAAGACTGATCAGAGTTCAAAAAAAATATTACCACATCCCCAATCCCATCAAAACTCCTTACTGCTTTTTAGCTCTTTAGCATATCAAATAACAGCTTCCTGATCATATCTCTATAGCAGTTGTTCCCTTTCTTCATCCAGTGTGCTGCTGGGTAATAATTTATCCTGAATCTCATTTTTGCTTTTGAAAGGAAAAGTTGTAGGGCATCAGTGGGTCAATCTGATATGAGGTGCACATTTCACCTTAAATTATTTTGTAAGGGATATTTTAATGAAATATTGCAATATAATTATCAGGAGAAAGACGGTCAGGGTTGTGTAATATATTTCTAGTTAACACTATTATTTGGATTTATGTATATTTAGATATATATTTGTGAATATTGCTCCTTTATGCAATGTTATCCTTTCCTTTAGACCATTTTTTGAATCATATGAAAATGAAGACAATTTAAGAACCAGGCCAAAAAAAAAAAAAAAAAAAAACCTGTCTGTGTGTGTGTGTGTGAAGGTGAGTGCACGTGCGCATGTTTGACATAGCAGCCATTATATCTTGGCGCTGGTGTTGTTTACTCAGTGGTTGTTTGCTGTTCTGCATGGTGTTACCTGCCATTTGTCTTTGGCTCTGACTTCAGCCAATTTGTCCAGCAGGATAAAGTGCCACGGTACTGAGACATCCCTAGTTACGTAATGGAGTTGAGGATATATTGGGGTGTACAGGAATATATCACACCTCTTACTCTTGGCGTGAGCACAGTCACCTGTTGGTCTACTTACTATTGATTCATAGGGGAGTGAAGGCCACGCTTATACTGTAAATAATCACTGGAACTTGGCTCAAACAGCAGAGGTGTCAAGAAATCTGAACCGTTCTTACCAGCTTCAAAACTAGAATATATAGACAATAGAACAATAACAAAGTCATGGGTATGCAAATCAAAGTCATAGTTATTAAAGCCATATGTGTCATGATTACAGCATAATGATGGAATTCTTCAAAAACATATTTTGGGCATGGAAAGACAATTCATGTGCAGCACGGTGGTGCAGTGGTTAGCACTGTCGCCCCCAACTTACTTATTTACTGACTGTAACTGTTGAACTGAAGACATTTTATTGGTCATCTATTGATTGATGTCCAGGAAACATGTTTTTACTTTTTTCTTTGGATTAGTGATGCTGTTATTAGCTCTGTCCTGAACACTACAGTGTCAGTTCTAGCATTATTTCATTCAGGTCAGGTGATCCAGTCACAAAAAGTTTCAAACAAAGGGTTATGTCAGTCTGAACACAGAAGGAAACTGACATGGCTGTAGTTATGCTAATGAAATTAGCACTGTGGAAATGTACATTATTCTGGATTTTTTAAGACAGGCAAACATGGTGTGTTGAGTTTGAATTAACAAGTTCTAACTGCAGCGGATCAATTATACAAAGATACAAACAGAGTATTAAAATAAAGGCCTGTGTCCAATAGAAGCCTGTTTCAGGTTTTTCGTTCACATATATATATATATATATATCACAGTTTTGCCTGATCTTCAATGTAAAGGTTTAAAAAGACTTTAGAGAATTTGTTTCTGCTGAGTCACAAAAAAATCAAAGCAGGAGACATCTTCATACCAAACAAAATGCATTCAAGTCCTCTGGGGTGGTGTTAACGTGGCAAGGTCAGCCAGTTAAAAGTGTATCAATCCTTTGGACACACTTTATTGAGACCATCTCACATGCACATCATTACATACACACACACAGACACAAACACGCTAACACACACAGAAATATGACATGTTAGAATTAATCTGACAGCCTAGCTCAGAGCTGTAATGAGAATTTAAATTGTGTATATCTCACCGGGCTGTAATCTGACACCTTGTCAATTAAACGTGAGACCCGGGCATCCCTGTGACCAAACATGGCTGTTTATTTCATGTTCAGCTGAGCATGGACACACAACAGCATGTGAACCCACAGGTGAACCAAACACATATGCTCACATTGATTTTGTCACATCATCATGGATATTACATTTATGGGCATTAAGTCACAGAATGGAATCTCTCTCTCTCTCTCTCTTTCTCTCTCTCTCTCTCTATATATATATTATAATATTATGTTGTTGAGATTCATATTGTGCAGAAATGTTGTGGGAACAAGATAATTCTCTAATAATGATGCGTCTCTACTGCACAGCTTGCCAATATTATTTGTGCAAAGGTGCTGCAAAAAGAAGAGAACTTATTAAATATCATACAGTGACATTTACCTTACTGTAGCACAAAAACATGAACATAAATTACATGTTGCATTATATTAATAGACCATTTATTCCATGATTAGTCCCAACGGCTTGAAGGATACACAAGTTTAGATGTCTAACGTGATTTCACAGAGGGCACTCCCTCTCAAAAGCACCAGATGATTACAGGTTTCTTTAGGTTTAGAGTTGCTAACGCACAATTCTCTACGCCAAGCTCACTTTTTCTAAACTGTTCATAGAGTTTTCTTTAACATGCAGTTTAGAACACACCTTGAAATCAAATGAAGCAAGCAAAACACATCTCACATCTTAAACTCAACTCACATGTTGCAATATATCATGCATCACTATATTTTTCTAAAGATCCAGTGTGTAGGATTTAGTTGCACCTAGTGGTGTAACTGGTGCATTGCAATCTCCTCACATCACCCTCCCCTCCCTAGTGTAAAGAAGAAACAACACTTTAAGGCTCTGTCTAGAGTCACTGTTTAGTTTGTCTGTCCTTCAGTGTCTCAACTTGGCGGCCTCAATGGAAGAGGACCCTCTCTCACTGTAGATATAAAAGGATCATTTTTAAGTAACAAAAATGAAAATATTCTTATTTTGAGGTTATTAATCATGCATGAAAACAATTTTATATTCCATGTCGGCCTTATACTGAAAATAAATGGCCCAAATCGTACACACTGGACCTTTAAGTATCTTTTTTTGTGGTATTAACCAAGGTCACAACTAAAAGAAGGGCACTTCCTTCTTTGTACAGAGAGTAATTCACAGGGGATGATGAAATGAAACTTAAGTAATTCCAGTAATGCAATGCAAAACTATACCCATCACTACACACCCTTAAAGTTAGAAGCTGTGGTTCTTCATAGTGATTCTGAGGGGAACCTTTTTTAGCTTTTTAGTTTCTTCAAAGAACTATTTAGTATCATGTTTCCAGGATGTAGTGTACATAACATGTGTCCCCGAGTTCATTAAAGTGCATTATAAAATAATCTCTATTAGAATATTTGATTCTAAATGCGACATTGAGTCAATTACTTTACCAATAATAATTGCTCTCTCTTAAAAAGTAGCTATAGAATATTAGTAATTCATTAGAAATGGCACCCCAACTATCATTTCTACACACAGCCACAGCCAGGAAGCGGAATACAAGCTTAATAAAAGTTGTGTGATGGTTGTAGATGACTGCTGTCATTGTAGAACTTCAGAGTGAAGTAGGTCTGAAAGGAATTTGAAGACTCCCCTGCGATTCACTGAGATGCACTACGTGTGAGGGTATGCATGTGTGTGTCTGTCTGCCTCTGTGTGAGTGTTTGTCAAACTGCACTAATTAGCAAATCTCAATCAGTTATGTTTCCCCATGCTGCAATCAAAGGTTGCCATGGTGACTGGAAGTGCTAGCTCAGAGAGTTCATTTCACAGACATGAAGCTGAGGCGCATGTCTCAAACTCCTGCGCAGCACTCGCTGGACAAGCTGTATCACATTTGTATGTTGTGGCAGGTTAGAAAAGTCTGTATCAGCACTCAAGACAGATAGCAAGCAGTGCGCCTTACGCACACCAAATAATAATAACTAACTCTGTTATGTTTCCCCTCTTCCTCAGTTTCTATCAGCACACATCTATTTTCAATATCACTCATCAGGTACCAGTCACATCATACCCTGCTTTTACTTTCTCAGACTCCTGGGTCCATCCATCATTCCTCCTTTCCCTCCCTCCTGCTCTGCCTACACGCAGATGTTTCCAGCGCACAGATGGGCTGTGTCTCCACTCTGTGGACACTTGGCAGAACTGCAGTTTCCTATTCATGCAGTAAAACTGAACAAAGGGCGTTTAGAGGACACGTAATGTCTCAGCACATTATTGGCTCATTTATCATATTAAGTTATTGTGACAGGGCAAATAATCACCTCAGAATGATACCGAGAGAGTGCAACAGCAACCAGCTCTGCTTTTCAGCTATGGATGAAAGTAAGACGAAGTGGAACAGAGACTGGGCAGTAACAGGAACGATAACAGAAGTAGAAATAACTGCTGGTGAGGAATAGAGTCTTACTCTTTAATCATCCTATGCTCAAGATCAAGACCAGGGGATTGTTTTTACTATATACTTCTCATGGAATCCATATACTACCTGCAACTAACCCAAGTCCAAATATTTGTTCTGCTGACATCCCAGAATTCTAAAAAATAACTAATACAGCTGGTTGGTAACACCTTCCATAAGGAATGACAAAGCTTATGGACTGAAAGGGCTTGGTCTTAGTTATGTTTAAAACATTACACAGAATAACAGGAGATACAGTAGTGTCATGACTGGTATGAAAGGGGCATGGCTCCATTATTCTCAAGCAAGGCTGACTGCAAAAAGTCAAACAATCAAATACATTTGTGGCTAATTTGAGAATTTCACCAACTACAATACAAAATATCAATAAATGATTCAAAGAATGAAGAGAAATCTCTGCATGCAAGGGGGAAAAGAAAAACAGAAAACCAACGTTCAATGCTCTCAGGCAACACAACATTAAAACATAAATGAACTGACATAAATGTATAAAGGAGATAATTACAGGGCTGAGGAAGACCATGGCTGGTAAACACAGTTCACAGTTCATACTGGAGAAGGAGAGCTGACTGTGTCACAGCTCCACCATTAATATTGAAAGGTGCATACAGGACTTGCAGCAACATGTGCTACCATCCAGAGAGCAAATCTTTCAGGGCTGTTACTGCTTATTTCAGCAAGACGATTTCAAAACACATTCTGTAGAGCTGAAAACGGCATGGCTAAGTAGTAAAAGAGTGCAGGTACTGACACTCTTTTACTATTTAGCCATGCTGTTTTCAACAGACTGTCACAAGCTGTGTGCTCTGTGTGTGTGTGTGTTCTTTGTGTGTGTGTGTCAGTTTGTGCGCTCTATGATGTCCTCACTCTCAGCACTATTAACAGATCTAAATATGTTTGAAAAGGCCAGGGCAGAATCAGAGTGCAGCGTGGTGTGAGAGCCGATCTTAAGTACAGACAAAGTGTGTCGAGAGTTTGCAGTCAGATGAGGACACGGACTGAACACAGCCATGAGGGATGGCTTTCACAACTCCTGGAACCAAATATAATTTCATGATTTGGCAGGGATTAGCTGCTGTTGGCAGTGGAAGCAGCCGTTTTTAAGAGTACCTCACTCCTTCTACTGCTAGTTTCATTCGGTTGCGTTTGCTTGTATGGACAAAAGCAACCCTGCATGAGTTTGAAGTCACAACCTCCTTGGATTGCAGCTATCCTGTTTCATCCTCTCTTTGGCATGAAGGACAAATAATGGCTGTGAAACCTGAAAGGGCCATCTAGAGCTGGTGCTTAGTTTGTTTATTCTGGGCTACGGTAGAAACATGGCAGTTGAACATGATGGACTCCATGAAAGAGGTCTGTAGATGTAAAAGGCTCATGCTAAGGTAACAAAAACACCATTCTTATTTTCTGATGTTTATACACTAACTATTACCCTTAATTACTAATGAAATAAACTAATGTAAACACAGTTATAAATATTATATTTTGTTTGTCACCCATAAATCTGAAACTTTTGGCTTATAAAGGAGCACTGTGTAGGATTCAGTGGCATCTAGCAGTAGTGGTTTATGATTGCAACCCCCTTGCCTCACCCTCTCCCCTACTTAGCATGTAGGACAAACTGGTCATGAAACTTGCTCTTTTGATTGGTTGCAAAGCTTTAAGAAGGCAGTTCTTTCCTTCTGTAAGTCTGTCTGTGGTAAATATATGGACGTGTGGGATTGACTTTTCAATTAGACAGTGATGAATAATGAAAATGAGTCATTCATCAATTTAAATAAAAATGTATTTATCAATATTATATCCAATTTCTGCCAACAGAGCCTCCTAAATTTTGTACATTGGGTCAAAAGCCTGTGTCGCCTGACCCCAGCCCAACAAAGTATGCAATTTTTCAGTTTCACCAAGACCGACACCGATATCATTAAACGCTCTCTCTGACTGATCTCCTGATGCTGCAACAGTCCAACAAGGTCGTCTGGCTGGTGGCAAGAATTCAGAACGAGCTGTAGCATCTACATCTACACCTCAGAGAGAACAAGGAGAGTGTCCTGGTGGTGAAAACTTTCACTCCCATACATAACTACTATAACTAAGACAAAAGAAGCTACAACTTTTCTTTGTGTTTTAAACATGTGCTCACACCACAAGCCACCAGAGATACACTCAGGTGATCAACACCAGTTAATATGATCACGACTAACTGAGGAGGTAGAGTTGAGAGTTGGCACCTTGCATGGCAGCCAGACTCATCAGTGTATGAACGTGTGAGAATGGATGAATGAGATATGTGAAGCAAATCAAATGCAGCTTTCTCCTTTTTGTTGATCAAAATCAAGTTACGTATAGACACATGGAATCCAAGGTGCTTAAATCAAACTACGCAAAGTAGTCTGCAATGCCAAAAGTTTTTGCAAGATACACATTTCATGAGCTAGATGAGTCTAGCTTGTTTTTGTTGATTAATGAGATGTACAAGGACCATAATGGTGCAGCAGCTGTTGTTGATGACATCCACGTATATGGGACTGCAGAAAGGGAACATGACGGTAACCTGAAGGCCACACTGGTGAGAGAACAAGGGAGAGAGGATTAAAACTCAACGCAGAGAAAATGAGATTTGTATTTCAGAGGTCAGGTTGCGATACTGATGAGTGATGGCATTAAACTAATCACATGTTCAGTGTTGACCGAGGCTGGACTACATCATGGGCAAAGGGGCCTCTAAAGCAGGCTTTGTGTGCATTAGAGGGTTGCACATTAAAAATGTGTTGGGAATAAGGTATTCATGAATCACAACTTAAATACTAGTATTAAAAAACAAATACTCAGTAATACAGCAGAGCACAGTAGACCACTTGGGAAGGCTAGAACAACAACGAGATTGAGTCCAATACTTAATCAATAACAGATGACTTTCGTACTTTGGGTAACATCAAAAGTACACAGATTTTATCGCTCTAAACATGTGGTAAAGATAAAGTATCAAAGTATTAAAACATTTTTGTCAACCCTTGTTGGGAACATGCAACATGAACACACATAATAGCAGAATGGTGGATCCAAGACCCGGTCTTGTCTTGAAGGGACCTGTGACCAAGTAGTCCTGTATTCCAGCCACAAACTGACCTGACTGACAACATTTGCGTTGACTCCGACCTTATTTAAAATCTGGCTAACATCTATCTCTATCTCTATGCTCCCGACTTTCCTCACACAGAGGCATCCATCCTCTCCTATGATGGCAGCATGTACATGAAGGTGGTGATGCCAACCATCATGCACACTGAGGCCGAGGACGTCTCCCTGCGTTTTCGTTCCCAGCGGGCGTATGGCCTCCTCATGGCCACCACCTCCCGAGATTCAGCCGACACACTCAGGCTGGAGTTGGATGGGAGTCGCGTTAAACTCACGGTCAACCTAGGTATCGTATGCCCATCATCCCCCTCACCCCCTCACCCATCTGCCTCCACCTTCACCGTGAGACGGTTTACCGTTGAGCAGCGACCTCTTCTCTCACCCTCTTTCCTCTCTACCTTTTTGTGTACAATCTTTTCATCAGTTACTCATCACTAATAATTCTTTAACAATTTCTACCTGCTTAAGAACATAGATAAGATAATAGATAATCTTTTTTTTCTTTTGCATGGGTGTTAATCTGATATATGCACACGTATAACCATGGACTGTTAACTCGATACAACTATTTATTGGATAACATCTTAACTTATCATAACTTTATTTCAAAGGTTAACATTTTGGCCCATCTTTGAAACAGACAAACCATAGTCATATCCATATTCTTGTTTATGGAACTTTTGAGATAGTCACAGCACAATAAGCAAAATACACATTATGATGTAGAGGTACTGGTTTTTAAAAGTCTACTCTCTAATAAAGTCTTTTTAATGAACAAAAGTGTGCTGAGACTTTCTAAGAGGTGATCTCCACCAACTATGCCCACTGACCTTCAGTCCATCCCTCAACAGGACATTAGAAGAAACGTTTCTTGTCTTTCTCAGTGACCTAATATTTCTGTCTGACATCAAGTCATTTCTCTGTCACCTTCTTGTTCTCCTGGGTGGTTGTTTTTGTTGCTAATGATGGTGTCTTTTTATTGAAGTCTATGCTTTTTTTGTGTTTTTTTTTTTTTTGTTTGTTTTTATGTTTCTTCCCTGTCAACTCCATCATTCCATCATGCTTTGTCAAAAGATGGTATTCACCCCTTCAAAGGCCTTAAGCCTGCGGCCCGTCAGGCGAACAGCCCGAGAACAGAGCCCAGCAAAACCTACAGCTGGCTGCGACCCCAAATATTTCCAAACACTTCCAATTATAACATGTAAAGAATGCCACAATGACAAATGTGTCACACGCCTCAATTTATATTTCCCATATACAGTATGTTTAGTAAAAATGCTGAACAGTGTTAGCAGAAGTTAGTCACATTTAGAAAAGTATTTCACTGGTTGTGTTAATTCATGTAAAATAATGCCTTAGAATTCAGTCAAAATGCAGCTCTAATTGGTCAGCTCTCATATGATTCCTCAGTTTTTGTCATTTTCCACAGAATGTTTGTAAAAGTGTACATGGTCACAGATCTAGCCTCTGATCTAGTTTGGTGACACATGTAGGTGTAGTATAGTACACCAGATGTGATGGTTGGGGTTCCTGTGCCTCTGCATGGTGCTGGTGCTGATTGGATCGTGGCTGTTTGCTCCCACTTTTCTGTTGCGGTTGACGACACATGAAACCACCAGCCACATGGTGACCAACCCTCACTGTCTTTCCAGCTGCATACAGCGGTTATTCCGGCCTCAGATACATCCTGTTCTCATTGTCTGTCACACTACTGGCTTACAAATTCAACTTTGCTTATTTTAAGAGCAAATCAAAGCATAGCAGTCTGTATTTTAAGACTTTTCAAAGATCCGTGGCTCTAAAATGGATGGCTGCACCTACCTTGTTGGTGTGGAGGCTTTGGAGCCAGAGACTTTGACTTTTCGAATCTGACTCTTTACACCTAAAGTCAAACAGTCAGTGTTGGGTTGGAAAACTCATGTGGCTGGTACTACAAGTGGCCATTTTACTGTAAATACTGTGTATTAACAATTAATACAATTGAACTCTGGTTCTGTGGGTAACTAAGGAGCACAAGCTTGAGAAAAACACCTTTTTCTACCTTTATCACCTTTCTAAGACTGATAAACCCATGCATAATTTTATTTACTATTTAAATAATATTTCTGTAAATCTGTCATTTATTTCATGCTAATTTGGCATAATGTTAAATGTAAATACCAAAGGAATAAAATGGCTGCCTTCCTGCATGTGTGCGTCCCCGGAAGGGTGGACTTTTTGTTTTTGGATGTCTGCAGCAGTAACCTTGAAGGATGCAATTTCATCTGTCATTTATTCTTCCCCATCTAGACTGTATCAGGATAAACTGTAACTCCAGTAAGTTAACACTCAAGTTTCATTTTGCTCTCTCTCTATGTTGATGGTATGTTGATGTTGTTTCTTTTTAAAAGGAAGTGTGTTTTAAGCCTGTCATGTGGAGTTTTCTCAGTTGGTCGGGGACCAACAGAAATAGCCTCAATCAATGGACAGTGTTGATTTATTTAATTATTAGACATAACTAACTTATTTTTAAGTCTACCACTTTGCTCTATTTTCTACTGCTCTCTCAAAGTTTAGATTATTCTCACACCTTTTTGCACTGTCTTCAGAAGAAATGACACACATTTAAAATACAAATCTAAGTAAATGACTCTTGCAATAAATACAAAGGTGTAGTTGTAGCTGAGTTTTACTTTGACGCCGCAACAAGTGCAAAAAGAGAGAGCAATTCTAAAATCTAAAATATCTTCAGTGTTGTAAATGAGACACGTCTTTTACTTCTCTAGATGTTTGACACTATCTGCCCGATATGGTTGATCTCCCCAGGCTTTATGACCTTGACCTTGAACCCCTTTTTCAAATACAAATGTTTAACACAGTTCCTTCCATTCATTAATGTTGAAGATAATAAATAATTGGTATGGATAACAGCTAAATTCCATTATAGGATGCCAATAAAAAATGGTGAGTAGTGCATGAGACAGTACTTCATGCTTCAAGAGCCCACATTCCATTAGACCAAAACATCTACCGCAATGTAAAAGTATGGGACAGTATTTGATAAGGTGGCTGTCACACTGAGGAGAAAAGGCAACATACAGTATTGAGAGCGATGTCAGAGAATGTTAAAATCCTCTTCAAAACTTTGTCGCACTTCACTAGTACCCATTAACCCATTAACCTGATGGTAACACCCACTTAGCCCCAACAGAGAGAAAAGACAGGTTCTGGGCATGTTCTGAATGAAATGAAAGCAGAGTTCCATATTGTTTTATATCGCCATGAAAATGTTCCCATATTTACAGTGAATAGGAATATGGTCGAGCTGTCAGATTTGAACAGTAGTACAATGGTGCGGCCACAGAAATGTGGCGTTTTGAAGTGTGAACATGGTGATACCCATTTATCACGTGGCACTGTGATTTTTTTTGTATTTATTCATTTATTTTTACATAAATAAAAATGTACCCAGTATTTGAAGAGATTAAATAAATAATTGAAGTGTGTAGTGTCTCAGCTGTGCAGCAGTTGTCAGGTGTTCATAAAATAACAATAATTGCTTTTACTCTTAGTGAGGCTACAGAGATCTTTTCCTTTTAGTGTCATTTCTATATAAACAGAAAATATAAGAAATAATTACGGATCAAGAGGCTGAAAAAGTAATTTTGTGTCTTTCGCCATCAGCGATATTCTGTAGGTTGATGCAGGGAAAAGAGACGCAAAAGGAAAAGAGATCAAGTGTTTGTTCAATTCAGTTCAGTTTATATGCTCACAGATACAGAAAGGACAAGGACACGTAGAGACCAGGTAAATAAATAACAGAGATCCTAAGAATGTCTCCAATCCACAACTTTTTCAAGACTCGTCACTCTTCAAATGTACCATGGAGGAAGCATCTTTTTGTGAAGCACTGACCAAAGTGCCAAAGCTCAATAAAACAGCACTGAAATTCCTGCCCTGTCCTCAAAGTCAGGACATTTTAATAATTAATTAGGTTAATGATGCTTTGCCATCTGTGCTTAACCTGTGTATAAACTTTTTTTCATAAAGTCAAAGGAAAGAATTTTGACAGACATTTCAATAGGGTATGTATTATATGGAAACTTGTAGAACAAACTGAAAGAATGATTTCTTGTTAGTGTGTGTCAGAAGCCTGGATCATGAGTTAGAGACTAAGTCCTGACTCCTGCAACATTTTGTTCATAAATCCAATCTTATCTTCAAGGAAGGCTCCGTTCAAAGTTGAGTGCAGCAGAGGTTTTATTCTCTTCACAGAAAATACAACCGTTTTTCGTTCATGAACGAAAGCATTTTTACAGCTCAAAACATCATTTTTTATATAATCGCAACATTGGTACCACCCATTTTTATTTCCCTATAATAGAAAATCAAAATTAAAATCACATAATTCTCTAGTATCCAATCAAATTATTTGGGCTGAGTTTTCTAAACCTGCTAACATGGCATATATCACATCCACTGACACACCATGTGCTCACCCCCGCCCCTACCTTGTTCAACTTTATTTCAAATCCCTTCTATCCGAAATTTCTCCACGTAATTAAGTTCCCCCTGTCATGCTACACTCCTTTTAGAAAGTCTAATACAAAACAATAAGTACTTCCATGATTATATAGTTTTCACACTTTTGGTTTCACTCTAATAAAGGTTTATAGTGGTGAGTCATACATCCCCTTTGTGGAACCAAACTCGCACGACTCTTGGCTGTGAGATCAAACTCCCCTCTCAAGGTTCTTGGCTACCAGTGTATTGTTCACATCTTCACTTCATACCCATACTCTACTACTAAAAGGTTAATACTCCTAGCCTAAAATGCTACTAAAAAACATACTATTGTATGTTCTTAAAAAACATGCAATTATAAGTTTAACCTACATACTAACACAAACTTATAACAAAGCCCATAAAATAGCACTACATTAGCTTTTTGTGTGGGTGTACACATAAAGTCACCTAAAGCCACACAAACTGTGACCTCTTTTGTTTTTGGAACAATGAAACACTGCAACCAGTAGCCCCATATGATCTGCCCTAATGACCCCACTGTTTCCCAATCTAAAAAATGGTCATTCATACTGGTTTTCAAAATCACTGACAAACAATGTCCTTCCGCCAATAGAGGCATTACACTATATAAGTGGAAATGTGAAAAAGATCAGATTTCATCTGGTTGAAAGAGGACCCTTAAACTTTGGATATTTATCCATATAAATATGTGGATATGTGTGACTTTGCATGCACGTACACATATTTCCTATCAGCAAATCTGTTTCGTCACAACATGGATCAAGAAGATTAGGGATACATTAGAAAGAAGGGCTAATGCCATTTTATATTGGATTGTATTATATTGGATTGAAGTTACTGGTGATGTTTTTGGTTTGTATTACATGGTATGAAAAAGCAATGAAGAGAGACGGACAGGAAGAAGTGGAAGGAAATGATTTCTATATGCGTATGATGAGTAAAAGCAAATCTCCTACTGTAGTTGCCCTTTCTCTGTTCAAATTGTTGAGATTCTGCAATTTTGCAGCCCAGTGGTCAGGTGTACTCTATGATAATTACAGATATGAAGTATTTTGTATATTTTCTGTCTATTTCACTGACTAAACCAAACCTTTGTTTCCCAAAGGTATAAGAACTAGTCTGAAAACTACGTTTAAAGCAATTCTGAATATTAAACTACTAAGTTGAACGTTGCCAATCATTTCAGACTGACTGGTGGGAAAACAAAGGCTTGGTTTTAGCTTCAGGATGTTTTTAACTTTGTGATTAACCATTGTTCTCAGGCAAGGGACCGGAGACCCTGTATGCCGGGCAAAAGCTCAATGATAATGAATGGCATACAGTGCGTGTGGTGCGCCGCGGCAAAACCTACAAGCTAACGGTTGACGATGATGTAGCAGAAGGTACTTACCTGCATCAACTCGGTTCATGCTTGAAAAAAAATGTTCTTAGCGTTGCCTTGTCACTGGTTTTACACCATGCTGCAGTGTTGCCGTAGAGAATGACAGTATCAGTAATTCTGCTCCAAAGAAAGCATGTAGATATATAACCATTAGACATAGTTTGCATCCATCTAATACTGTTAATGTAATTTTCTCCTTAAATCAGCCCTTTTGTGTTAGTGTCAGACAGTGTTCTCTTTTCTTTTCGTTTTTTGTCTTTCTTTTCAACCCATCCCCTGCACCCTCCCCGTCTTCAGGACAAATGGTGGGTGACCACACTCGTCTGGAGTTCCACAACATCGAAACAGGCATCATGACAGAGCGTCGATTTGTTTCCAGCATCCCATCCAGCTTCATTGGTCATCTTCAGAGCCTTAGGTACTCAGAACTCACTTTATTCATTTATAGACAGAACGTTTAAAGTTTCCCTCATCACTGTTTGTCATAATAACAATAAAATAAATGACAACAGGTAACAATTTCCCACATAATTATTTCCAACTACAGAACCTCTACCTCTAAATTTAGTGAGCAGCTGGTTAAGACTTTGAAACACCGAACAGCTAAAGAGGCAGATATATTTCTCAGGAGGTGGTGGAGACCAAAACAAGTCCGTATTACACAAGACACAAGACAGAATTTGTCATCATGTTGTTTTGTATATACATACAAATTTATACACACTACATACATACGTAATACATTCAGTGGTATGTTGGAGTTATTCTGTCAGATTTATTCTCTCAAGAACAGTTAGGGTTATGGTCTCCCATATCTAGTCATACTTATGACTTCTTTTCTGTGAGTTCTTATTATTATACAACAATCTTCTCTATTGCCTGTTTCTTTCCCTTCCACAGATTTAATGGCATGCTCTACATTGACCTCTGCAAGAATGGTGACATTGATTACTGCGAGCTCAATGCCCGCTTTGGGGTTCGCTCCATTATCGCCGACCCTGTCACCTTCAAATCCAAGAGCAGCTATCTGAGCCTGGCCACCCTACAGGCCTATACATCCATGCACCTCTTCTTCCAGTTCAAGACCACCTCCCCAGATGGCTTCATACTCTTCAACTCTGGAGACGGCAATGATTTTATTGCTGTGGAACTGGTTAAAGGGTATGTTTTATTTTGAAAGGATGCTTGTTAGGTTTTTGCATATTGAGGCATCAAAGGTCTTCTCCAAAATGCTTGTGCTAATGTTTGCACTGTCATTAAATAAAACCACAAGTATAATTATCTAAGGAATATACTAAGTATCAATTTTATTACACTAACAGGTAAGATTGTTTGACTTTTGTTGTATGGTAGACAATTCTACCTGCAGGAAATGATGGACATACAAAGTCATCAAAGACTGACTGGACTCTAAATGATAATGTGTCTGCAGTGACTTGATACGTTACGTTGGCACAGTATGTCAGCGTTATCAACATAACTCATACTTTGGTTCATAAACTGGTTATGAACATTTGAAAGAATAGTTTTGAAGGCAGGAAGCTGAAGATTTCTGAAACGTTCTGTAACTTCTCATAACTTCTTCTCTTGCAGATACATCCACTATGTTTTTGACCTTGGAAATGGGCCCAACCTAATCAAGGGCAAAAGTGAAAGGGCACTGAATGACAACCAGTGGCACAATGTAGCTATCACCCGAGATAACAGCAACACCCACACGCTGAAAGTAGATGCTACAGCCACTAGTCAGAGCATCAATGGGGCCAAGAACCTGGACTTGAAAGGTTTGCAAATGACATGACACCAAAACTCTGAGTGATTTCCCTTGTTAGAGTTACAGACAGTCTTCTTACAATGTCATTTAACATCAGACATGTTGGTATACTATTGTGGTAGATTATTGTGATTGATAGATTCAGAGGTTATTGTGGGAAAACTCTCTATTAATGGCATGGTGGTTGTAGGCTGTTGTTGTGGCATTAATAAGTGCTTTATATTGACTAATAAATAGCCAACATGCTGCTAATATGCAGGCTAATAAGCAACTTTTTTAATGCTTAATATGTGCACCTATATAAAGTGTTATGGAAAGAATTTATAACAAAGGCCTTTTGAGAAAATGAAAAGCAGAACTCATCCTACAGTCTCTGTGTTTTCCACATCCCAGGTGATCTCTTCATCGCAGGACTGGGTCCAGGCATGTATGGCAATCTGCCTAAACTGGTGGCTTCCCGAGAAGGCTTCCAGGGCTGCTTGGCATCAGTGGACCTCAACGGTCGCCTACCGGATCTCCTCAACGACGCCTTGTTTCGCAGCGGGCAGATTGAGCGTGGATGCGAAGGTACACCGTCCCTCAAATCCCAGCCTGATTTAGACTACTACAACACAAACTTCAACTCCAACTCCAGCTCCAGCAGCCCTTTCTTCCTGCTGAATGCAAACAGTAGTTCCACAGGTCTTCATCAATACGGAAGTCCCTTTATCCTATTAACTGTATTTGTTACTTCACTTACACACTGAGTCAGGCCAAACATCAGACACCTCACCCACACTACCACACCTTATCGGCCACATTGGTCGCCCACTGACAGTGCCGTCACAATCACCATTAGAGCAGTTTTTGCCAGTGCAGTGACAAAGAATACTGCCAGGTGCTCCATTTTTATTTCTTACACTTTTGTAAAGTTCATTTTTTTCTGAATTTTTGTGACAATATTATCATGAAGGTACAACAGAGTTCCTTATGTCTGGTTCAGGTGTGTTAGGTAGAAAGACATGCATCCGTTTGATTGTACAGAAATACATTCACATTTGGGGCAAAAGTCTAACTCTATTAATTGACTCTTCATTAAGTCCTACCCAACCTTATTTATTGTTATTATGCTTGTCGAGCTATCCATTGCAGCAATGCACGTATGTTTTTAGTCAATTTTGAAATAATGGATGTTTGACTTCAGACAGCTCTGGACAAAAGCAGCGTCTCACATTATCTCTGTGAGTTGGTTTAAAACTCTGAATATGCATTTGATGGCTTCATAAAGTCAAGTCAATTAAGAGATAACGTACAGCGAGCCAGTAATTGTTGCAAAATAAACCCAGACAGGTTAATAGGTGAGAGAATTAGGCTAATGCTAACCAATCCCTGATGAATAAAATCTGCATCAAGACCTTACCCATGACCGTTCTTGTATTATAGGGTAGCTAGCTAGCTCTTAAAGGGCAGTATTATATGAAACAATTTCTTTGTAACATAGCACTATTCTACAGCATGAAACCTCTCATCTTTAACTGTTTACAGTCGAAATACACAATAATTTTACTGTATGTGCTAAGTATTTTTAAGGCTGTATGTTTCCCTTTGAGTTTGACAAAAGTTGTCTCAGGTAAACTTCGCCAATCCCAATACAAAGCAGGACAGAGCTGCTAACCAGTGTTCTAACATTTTCCATGGCAATCCTGAATGGGACGTATTCCAACATAACCTTTTAACCCTCTGGGGCCGATGATAACGCCAACGTGATCAGATCACGTGGCGTCTTTGAAGCACAGCAACAAAAAAACTCATAGAGCGCTGCCGTCAACTTTACTCAAAAGTGCAGATTTCAAACTCTCTCCCACTTTTTATTTGGTGCCGACAGACCATGGAAAACAGGAGATATGATTGTTTTAATTTGATAGTAGAAAATAAGTTTATCTGAGCATAAATGTGCACTTATACTCGTGGGATGGGACGCAGGCGTTGCATTTCTGTCCATATTTAAGATACGAAGCATGGGCATGTTAAACATTTTTTTATGTGGTATATAGAGACAAAATCAAAAGTATTAAAAAAACAGCCAATATAGACTCAGGAATTAAAGGGTTAAACCCACAAAATAATATAATAATAATAAATTATAAACATATGCTAACACAATATCTACACAGCATGCAGCAGTTTCAGTTGTGTTCACCTTGAATCTAGGTCACAATCATGTTGGCAGCAGTCAGATTTCATGTTTACATGTTGAATAGTGTGTGCTAAATGCAGTCTGTGTAGACATTTCATTAAAATACAAGCATAACTTTTCTGTCATATGCACTGGGCTGGACATCTGGCTGAAACACCGTAACTAACGCCCTGACTTTTTGCCTTCAAAGAGAGGTCACTACTGTAGGTAGAGAGGCGTGCATAGCTGTGGCTGTTAAGCTGTTATTGGACAATCACTGTTTGGGTTGGGCTTTAGCGAATGTCAATTACTGGAGGAGTGCAAAGAAAAATACAAAACAAAACACCTGACCATGACATCAGAGCACAGTGGAAATCTGTATCAGGCCATACACACTCCAGACTCCAACTTGCCTAAGTTTTCATTTGTTTATTAGTTAATTTATTCATGCACATAGCTACATCAAAATGGGCACTTGAAACATTTTGCACGAGCGAGCAAATGTCACTGTGGACAAAATGTTTCCATCTTCCTGTGCAAGTCGTGCATTCTTTTGTGGTTGTTTTTTGTCATCCTCTTTAAGGTTCTGGGCCAGCTTCCACAACCTGTTTTTGTTTTACAATTGTTTGCATGGAAGTCATTCTGTACAGCTGTTTTTTCTTATGCCTGCCATATCATTCAGTTGGACATAGAGTGTACTGTATGTTGTTTTTTTTTTTGTTTGTTTGTTTGTTTTTTAAACCTTAATTTACAGAGCCCCATGTTAGATGAAGAAATGTGGTAGAACATAACTATGTGTACTGTATGTCCTCCTCGCTGTGACAATCTGAATAGGGTCAATAAAAATGTTCTTCACTGTGCTGAATGTACTGCAAGAAAGTAATGGTTGATTAATTTATTTTTCAAAATAAAATCTCATCAATCACAGTCTGTTGGTTGTGTCCATGGCATTCTAATGTCTCATTTTTACGTGTGCTTGTATTTTTTTCTTACCTTTTTTTTCATTTGCAGATGTATCATGATCAGTTAGTCATTCTATCAGCGATAACCATGTACTGTCTGCATTCCATTACAAGCTTTCATCACATAAACTGGATTTGTGTTGATTCAAATGCTCCTATCAAAGCCCATTAATGATTCTATAGCTGAGCAGCTCAGGTTGCTGCAACACACTGTGCCACCACTAGATGGAGACACTAGAGCAAGAAACATTTAACAGAACGGAAGTAACATGATACAAACCTGAAAACTCATCAGAAATAGAATGAGTTCCCACTGCAGGATATTCCTGCACTGTAAGTCCATTCCCTCCTCCAACTCATCATCAGTTCACTTGGTCCTGAACAGCTCGCAACATATTTACCAGGTAAGTCTCCACTCAGCATATTCACCTGATTTCAGTCAAAGTAGTTTATTTTGATGGCAGATTTATATAAAAAAAAGTGTGCAGAAATATTGGAAAAAAATCAAATTGCACATAACCACAATTGAAAACTGTGAGCAGCAGCAATTTGTCTTCACTGTAGGAGAACTGAGAATTAAAATGTCAACATGAACGTCTCATTCATTCCTTCAGCCTCATGTTATGCAGCATGTAGTTCTCCACCTCCCATCCCAACATTTCAGTTTGTTCCAGATGTTAAATTTTAGCATAAATATGGCTAAATTCAGTTTGATATGTCAAGCTCAAGTGAGATATGAAGTGTGTAAAGTCTATATCATACACAGAACGTTCACTTTGATGTGACAAAATCCAAAAATGTCTGTGTCTAGAATAACCATGTGTTCACAATGAATGGGTTTGAAAAAAGTACAGAGTTTATTAAAGCTGGTGAAGAACACAATCACACAGTGTGTGATTTGGAATCCAATAGAAATGAAGATTTTAGCTTTGGGGACAGTCGAATAATTGTGCCACATTAACATTTATCAGGTTTGATAAAGTAATTTTAGCGCTATCATAGAACACAACAGATGGATTATGTTATTTTATTTTTCTGTGGATTTTTATTGGTGAGCAGAAATTTTAGGCAAAATACCACTGCATGAAAACACAGTCTATTCACATGTCCATTTTGTGGGGCATTTTTCTCATAGATACATAACTGGAGAAATACATGATGTGATATTTTAAGATTTGTGTTAAGAATTCAACATCAACAAATCATTCTTCCAAATATACAGTCCAACCTCTGCTGTCCTCATTAGAAAAAACTGCTTTCTCACTGTTGTGTTTTCAAGTGTGAGGCCCATTCTGTACATGAATTATAAAATATATATATTATGAATAGAATTATCATTTATAATAACTACTGGTCAGTTGAACACAGTTAAACACATTTATCCATTTTGAGGAAAAACATTTTAGAATCAGTCAAGAGGAGGTGTGTGGGTGGTTACTTCTACACTCTTTAACGGGGGTTTGGATTCACTTCAGTTATTTGCTGATTCCAGTTAAACCATCAGTAAGTTTGCTTAGTGTTAAACACAGTCTTCTGTGTGTGTGTGTGTGTGTGTGCTTTGGATGGATGTCTGGATGTGTTGTTTGGACTTCTGCAGGTCCTAGCACCACATGTCAGGAGGACTCCTGTGCCAACATGGGCATCTGTATCCAGCAGTGGGAGAACTACACCTGTGACTGCTCCATGACCTCCTACACCGGCACACAGTGCAATGACCGTGAGTACTAATGTCACTATGAAATACATGATGCTGCACACAGCGTGCACAACATCAGATAAAGATTTTAACTTTTTTATAAACTGTTAACACTTTTCTTAGAAGTGTCGTGTAGTCTCACAATAAGCATGTTGACAATGTTATTATTAACACCAATAATTTCGGTAACATATATATCAACGTATTACAAATGTTAATAAGCATCTTATAAGGCCCTTATTACCTGTTATTACTAATGCTTATTGCAAACATCACAATATAACTTTATCCACAAGATTCTCCAGTGACATAACATACAAAATGTTTATTGTGATGTGTTCATCAAAGGTAAGTGCTGTGTGTCAATGAGAGGTTCATCATGTTTAAAGGTTTCATGGCCTTACACTAAGGCCTCATCACCCTTAGTAATGGCTCCTCCACGGGGTGTAGATCACACTAACAGGTAGTATAAGGTATGATGCAGAGATGCAGCCTCAAAGCCACACATCAGCTGGATTGTGTGGATTGATTCCGAAAATACAGTTTATAAGAGGAAGAACTACCTTTTCTTTCTCAGACTCTGTGCTGACGGTAGCTCTCCTTGACATTGCTCCTCTGTTGTACATCCACACATTGAAGAACTGACTTGAAAAGTCTGTTAGTGTCAACACAAAGCCCTTATTCAATTAATTAATGAGAGCCTCAGTTAGCCCTACAATACACAGTATACATGTATGGCTTACCTGAGCCCAAAACGAATCCACCCGGACAGACACTGTGGCTGTGGCTCAGGTGGTGGAGTAATTGAAGGTCACTGGTTCAGTTCCCAATGAGCATAACATTACCATAAGTGCTTTGGTTATGAAGTATAAAAATGTGAAATGTCTTGTGGGTAGACCAAAGAAACACGATATGAAGACAAATACATTTATCATAAACTGAAAGGATGGGATAGCATACACAGTATATGACATTACAACAGTGAGAAGGTGCATGTGAAGTTGAAGTATCACCCTGAAGAACACTGTCTTTAGTTTCCCACTTGCCCCTCTCCACACTACCTTTCTGCATCATGAAAACATTATCCAAAGGTATAATTCACTTCAGTGAGCACGAAGAAAAACTGAACATTATAGACAAAGTGACAAAGGTAGTATTGGGGTTTGAATGCATACACATTATTCACCACTAGAGGGCAGAGCAGCATTAACATCTCATGCCCAGAGGGAGCACTTCAGGACAAAAATGAACTGCACACGCACACACACACACACACACACGTAAGAAGAAGAAACTTAATCATTTGCTCCAGGAGGCCTGATGTTGATATTCAGCAAGATTTCATTCAATAGTCCTCCAGAGCTGCTCCACCCGATCACCAGCATCTACTGCACTCATCAACCTGAGCCTCCTGGAAGTGTTTTAATTAGAAAGAGGGCGATGATTAAACTAGTTTGTAGCAAGTCCAAGAGAATGAAGGCTTAACTGAAAAGATTAGCGAGGCAGAGGCCAATGCAGAGTGACCGCAGGTGACGAAAAGCCAGATGCTGCAGGACAGTCTGTACACATGCAGGCTCCTTTCAATACACACACCCCTACATATAACATGCATACACTTCATAAATACACTGCCTCCTTCATCTCCTGTATTTCTGCGTGCCTTTGTAGTTTCACACCATGCATCGGTCAAACAAAGATAATGGCCCACACAGGCTTTCATGTCGCTGCACTCGTTTGTTCACACTAAATGGATAAACGTAGTTGTGAGAATAAAGACAGTGAGCCAATCCCACAAATAAAAAACATTTTTCATACGCTATGATGATCTGACAAGCACTGAGGTTAAAAAAAAAACAGGAGTATGAAGTTCAAACTTCAGTTAACCATCCATTCCACACATTAAAATGAAGAACAGGGATGTCAAGCGGAGTTCAAAGCATTTCTTCTTTTCTTTTCTTTTTGAAAAAAAACATATAGTTCAGCACAGGCTTTGAACACTCATTCTCTAATTTGGCTCAAAGATTAAGTTGTTTCCATTTAAAGTGTCTGCAAGCAGAGGCACACAGCCACTGTACACAGACATGTAACAGACATGTACACAGACATGTAGCAAACATGTACACAGACATGTAACAGACATGTACACAGACATATACATAGACATGTAACAGACATGTACAAACACATGTGCAAACACATGTACAAACACATGTAACAGACATGTACAAACACATGTAATAGACATGTAGAGACACATGTAACACACATGTACAAACACATGTACAAATACATGTAACAGACATGTACAAACACATGTACAAACACATGTACACAGACATGTACACAGACATGTACACAGACACGTACAAACACATGTAACAGACATGTACAAATACATGTAACAGACATGTACAAACATGTACAAACACATGTAAAAGACATGTACAAAGACATGTACAAACACATGTACACAGACATGTACACAGATATGTACACAGACATGTACAAACACATGTAACAGACATGTACAAACACATTTACAAACACATGTAACAGACATGCAAACACATGTACAAACACATGTAACACATGTACAAACACTTGTAACAGACATGTAAAAACACACGTAACAGACATGTACAAACACACGTACAAACACATGTGACAGACATGTAGAAACACATGTACACAGACATGTGACAGACGTATATAAACACATGTACAAACACATGTAACAGACATGTACAAACACATGTACACAGACACGTAGAGAGACATGTACAAACACATGTACACAGACATGTACAAACACATGTAACAGACATGTACAAACACATGTACAAACACATATGACAGACATGTACAAACACATGTACACAGACATGTGACAGACATATATAAACACATGTACAAACACATGTAACAGACATGTAAAAACACATGTAACAAACACATGTACACAGACATGTACACAGACATGTAACAGACATGTAAAAACACATGTAACAAACACATGTACACAGACATGTACACAGACATGTACATAGACATGTAAAAGACATGTACAAACACATGTACAAACACATGTACACAGACATGTACAACCATATGTACAAACACATGTAACAGACATGTACAAACACATGTACAAACACATGTAACAGACATGAACACAGACATGTACACAGACAAGTACACAGACATGTAGCAGACCCTCTGAGCCCTCTCAGCCCTTCCTTTGAAAGAGGCAGCTGTCTGTCTGTTGATGCAGGGTTGCATCACTGCTATGGCCCAATGTGTCTGGGCCCTGCAGTAAACTATCATCCAGGGATATTTGATTAACTATACCAATAAATGTCTCATTAGCAGGCCCATTGCCTGGTCAATGATCTCACTTCAGATGAATGCAGGATATTTAGAGAAGCTGGGGAAAAGACAGTCTGTTCAACAGTCAGCATAAAAAAAAGTCACCATATACTCACTTTTTTTCATTAGTGGTAGTTGGTGTTTAACTTCATTATAACCTAGTCCTTAGAGGTGTTTGAGATGTTTTTGCCAGGGCTGGTTTGCTTTTCTGTCTGCAGGATTATGCATGGGGCGTCTAAGGAAAAATGAACTAGATTCACCATGCATATGTGAAATCTATCATAATTAAAGTGAAAGAAACACAACATAGACCCGTTTCAATGATAAGTGAACACACTGCACTTTGTCCCAGACAGAATTGGCATGTAGTTGTGATGTAACTTATGTTTGTGGAAGTTGTCCAGCAGTCAGTGGTCGAAGCTAGCTTGTCTCACCTGCTGTAGCTTGACTTCTGGCTCATCCTTCATCTCATCTCAAGTGTTTTTCTATGAAGTCTAATTTCTGTACATAATCTTGCCATACATCAGGACACAGACACTATATATTTCTACTATGTATTTCATACTGCAAGGTACAAATCGTCTCACAACTGCAAAGTGGCAGAATGAAATGAGCGACTGAAGTGACTTTTTTTTTAAACTCCGTCATCCACTGCACTGGTCTCCTGAGCAGCCTCTGCTCAGTAGTGGGAAGCTGATGGAAAGTCTGAAGGAATGAGTGTGCTGAAGGTGGATATCTCTTGGATCTTGGAGCTCATATCCATCATGAATCTATCATGGGACTTATGATGAGGAGACTGACAAAAGATGGAGTGGTGCAATAAGAGAGTAAATAACCTCCCATGAGAGACAGGCAGCTGCTGAAAAATGAATTTGAGTACGACACAGGAAATACGACGTGTTCTGAGTGTTCTGGGTCCCATCCATGTGGGATTGGACTGGAATTGTTTGTTATTTGTCTTTGGCATTGTGAATGGAAAGTGAAGCGGAGGATCCATCATGGGCACGCACAGGGAAAGAGAAATGGCGCACTTAAGATATATGACCCAATTGATTGAAACGATTGAATGTCTTCTATTTATTCAGATATGATATGATATAGTCCCTCTGTCAGTGCAGTAGTGTGTAGTATATTTAAGTGCACAAGTAATACTCAAGATGTTTTCTTATACTGTTCATATTTTCCAGATGTTCCAGGGATCATACAAAATACATACATAAGTAATGGTGTCTTTACTTAGTGCTCTTCTTTTTGTAGAATGAAAGGTGTGTCATCAAAATAACAACTTGAGTCAGAACATATCATGTAGAAATATAATAAGTAATGATAATGATAATATTTTTGTCAGCTTCAGGCAGAAACAATTATTGATAATAGTTTCTTAACAGGTAGTCTCAGAACTGTCTCATGACAGTTTAGCCTAATGAGACAACGGCCAATGTTTCCAGAGGAAGGATAATGAATATCCAGGCCAAGGCTTCCTCTGCAGTCTGTCCGATTATTGATACATGAGAATGATGACAAAAACACATTTGTGTTGATATCTTTGAGAAAAGGATAATGCAAAGTTGAATTTTCATCCAGTGATGTTAGTAACAGATACCTTTAGTCCTGTAAGTTGCCAGGTGATAAAGAGTTGATAGCCAATGGGTTATGGGAATGTATTTCTGCTGATGTTTTCTGTCCCTTTTGCTCACCATGTGCACTGTTTCACCCAAAGCTTGCTCAAATCTGACTGTCAATACTACAGAAAAACCCATGATCAATCATCATATCCACTTCCTCAGTAAGTTAGCTGTTGTTGTTGCTGCACAAACATTTATTGTTGTACCAGTGGAGGATAAGGATAAGGAGGTTTTTCCATCTTACATTTTCTAGATCTCTCAGAACCACTGTTAGGAAACTTCTGGTTTTGCACTATTTTAATTTACTTGCTCATATCTGGTTGACTGCTGCACAAAGCCCATGAAAACATCACATTTCCACACAGTCAATGAAGTAAAATGTGTGTGTCATAGGTCAGTTATAAAATCCTTGCACAGCACGGCGCATCACTCCTGCTGCTAACAGTCTTATCTCTAGAACAGTCAATAACCCTGGATAGCAGTAGAGGAGGGTTAACCAGCATTTGGTCCAAAAGTGAAGTCGACCTCAGCATGTGTCAGGCAACAGAAACAAGACTTTTCTGCATTGCACTGCCCTTTGTCTCTTTGTTCCCTCACGGCTAGTTACGTGAAGTCATTTTGAGACTCCATTTACAAAGGTTTTTACATGCAGCAATCCTGTGCTCTGTGTCTATGTGACTGACAGTGTTCATCTTTATTTGCAACCAAACACAGCTGACAAGCTGATGTCATCCATACACGAGACACAAGTGCAGTGAGCACAATGCCAAACCAAATCTGAAAAGTGATATTTTCAGCTGTCTTGTACAAAATCTCTCAATATGTTTTAGCTATATTGCACTTGTTAAGCTAATAGCACTTTGTTGTGAATAAGCCAACATAAAGCTGACTGAATGTGAGTGAGTGTTCAGCCACAGATCTTAAAATGGATTAAATACTTTGACTTCTTGATTTAACTCCTAAAACATCTCAATCAGTGCTACCAAAACAGCAGTCAATTGACATAAACATTATTTTTATGATTATTAGATCATTTAAAAACCTCACTTCAACCTCACCTCAACTTCAAGGAGAAATCTAAAAAATAATAAATGAATCTTATACATCTAATAATAAATTACTTAATCCTGGTCTGAGTTTATTGATTTGAGGTTAACCCTGCACCTGTCTTCTCCTCACAAGCTATGCTCTGAGTAAGATGTGTTGGCTTTATGTGGAGCACCTTAGTAGCTTTGGGGTTTAAGCTTTGACTATGAACTCTAACATTCCCGCATCAAATCCACTACGTTAACCATCTGGTTGTTGAATGTACCAGAATAAGTCAAATTTTCTGTTGGAGGTCAGTTTTCAGAGGTCTCAGAGTACTGCTTCTTCCACCCCCGACCTTCTTCTTCTCTTACCACTTTTCTCCTTCCACTGCCATACCAGAATGTTTCCCTGCACTTTAGAGAGTGATAAGAGGCAGAGCCCCGACAGATGGTGTCTTTAATGCATGGGCCACTGCTAAATGAAATGTGTTTGGAAAAGGTGAGGCAGGCTCTCTAGTAAATTGTCCAAGGTCCTGAACCAAGACGATGTGTTCATAACAACTGCAAGGAGAAGTGCAAAGTGACATTCCACAGACTAAAGCAATAACACACAGGAAGGAGTGCTGATGTATTGGATATCAGCACAGGTGTGATGTGGTTGTAGGCCCATGAAACATAGATGTTCTGATTGTTACAGCAGCACATCAACTGAAATATGGATTTTTATAAATATTTGTTTTGTTTGTTGAATCATTTATTTTGCTCCGCCAATACAAATAGTTCCACAACTGGACTGGGACTGTACAGTTGCCAAGCAACACATAAACATTTTCCTGAACACTACCTTGTTATCTATTTGTGGCTTTGTGCTTTGGTGGAAATATCTGGGGTCACTCTCTTCAGCACCAAACAGGAAGCAGCAAACCGGGCAATTCCTCGAGTTGTGGCCAAAGGCCAAAAAAACTGTCACACACAACTGTTTTCAAGTCTGTGGTTAATCTGGCGTGCATCTGATCCACAAGCCAGTAATTTTAGTGAGTTTGCCTCATTCCATCTCTGACTAAAATACCATGGCTAAACAAAAGATTGGCAGAGTTGTTGAGTTTTTGAGGCAACAAAATCCAAAATCTTTATGAATTATATTGATGCTAAATTAGCAGTCAGACCGGAGACACATGCCATCCTTTATCTTGTGTTTGTATTGTAGATTTTTACATAAATGTGATAAAGTGTTCAAATGTCATATTTCTTAAAGGGAGTTTGGTGTTTGGAGCCTCTGTTGAATTCCAACTGCTAAAATGTTCATTTTTGAACGTTTTGTCAATGCTACAGAAACACTGGATAAGTATTGGAACGTTGTCTAGCGTTGACTGCTGTTAGTTATTGGTTTGATTAATGGTTATGAATTGATTACTGACAGTGGCTGATCAGATTTTATTCAGTTTCTAACAGCAGTGTGCAGTAAATAGTTGCCCTTTTGTGTGTTTTTGAATGACTTGTAGTTACTTGTAGTTTGTGGTACAAACTTTTTAAAATAGATGACAACCTATAATGTCACTTTAATGTAACAATTACTGGAACACCTGTAAAGCCAGGGATACATGTACAGTAAGTCCCAGTAGTGTTTGGCTCTATATCAGTACTACTGAAATGTCTCTTGTCCAATCAAATTACTTGGTTGGAACCAACTGTTCTACAACAATCTGCCACTTGACATGACTTGATGCATAAATCAGCATACAGCAGATTAAGGCCAGTTAATAAAATCAGAAAATACCAATGTTTAGGGTCCAGCACTGGCATCATTGCTAATCTTTGTAATCGGGGATGTCGAGCAGATTATTCTTCAAAAGGTGATTTGTGCTAACTTCACCTAAATCTAATATCTATCTTTTTACTTACGATACTACACTAGATTAATGGATCAGAGACCACTTTATGGCCTAATGTGCAGAGGGAATGAAGAGTGAAATGGGAGGGAGCAGGGAAATGAGACTGAAGAGGGATGATTGAAAAAGTGATAGTGAAGTTAGCTTGAGATCTCTGCCTAAGCCGACCATCCAGCAAACAATGATGATTTGGTATGCCACAAAATGTTTTAAGAACTTTGATTTGTGGTCCAGCAGACAGCGTAATATTTACAATAAACCTGACCTATTGCACATCCTATTGTATATCCTATTAGTAAACTACGCTAATGAACAGAACTTGAGCAAGTAAGCATAAAAACTACAGAGACTTGTTACCTAAGTGAGTCACTTAGGTAACAAGTCTTCACTTAATAACTCTCAAATGAGACAAAAATGCTTCACTGAGAAATATTTAGATGTTCAAATACTGTACCCTTCAAGTTTAATTCTGGCAGTGTGTATGGGAATCACAGTCTGGGAGCAAATGTTAAAGCCTCATTCAGCAATGCAATTGACATTCTGAGTCTCTGTGCTCTGGGATGCTTTTTTATTTACTTTAAAGTCTGTGTAAGAAGTCAGAATAAATATGAGTTCTGAGTGTCAGACCAAAGAAGAAAGTGTCGTTGACCACCCAGCCATATTTGAACAATTAAAAATATTGACAAGTTTATAAAATTAGTTGTCAAAATCAGGTAAAAATGAATTCTCAGCTGCAGGACTGTGGGGGCGTGTCCGCTGAAGGCGCTGCAGCCACGCCCACTCATAGGAGCAGTCAAGCAGCCATTTTGAAGCAACTGAAACGTGTCAGATGAATTCAGAATATGACATGACTAACTTTGAAACACTGAGTGAGATGATTTCATCCATCTCTCTGCTAGGGGTGCAGGGGTATGCTCAGCGTGGCCTCAGCATGTCATCGAGCCACCCTTTAGGGACCGCCCACAAAATCCTGGACTGAAAACTGGTGAAAAACTATTTGAACCTCTAACTCCACATTTCACTAATATATTGTTCAAAGTCTTTTCACGTGTTTTCAGCAACTATTTTCTAACATATTTAGTATTTTGAAAGAAATCTCAGAATTGGCCTTTTTTAGTGCACAAGAGCACTGTAGTTAGTTTCATATATTTTTTTAAATGATCACAGTTGAAGTTTAAGTTCTTTCTTAATAGCTTCTGTGCGTAAATAATGGTGTATATGGACTGGTTGCAGAGCAGGCATATTGACATGTCATAGCAGGAAACTTATATACAGGTATATTACTGATAGCTGGCATTTGTGCTGGTTCCATCGAATGTCCCTTAGACTTCAACTCTTAACTTTCAGAACTTTCTCTTGTCATACACAATTCATACATTTAAATCTAGACAACATCTTCTCATGTACGCAGGGCAATATAAGCAGTAGAACTTTTTGAATCGTTGCCTCAATTTGAGTATCTTAATACCTCTTACTGTATGATAAAAACACAACTGTAGGGACTATGTGATGTTATTTTGAACTTAACCAACTACATGTTGACATCTTCTGCAAAGTCTTCAAAAGGTTTCACCTATGCCACCTACAGTTTTTGAGTTTTGGTGTTTTGATGGTTTTAATAGAGAGATTTTTACAGGGGTCTTACAGGTATTTGCTGGGCATTGATGGGGACAGGCCATCTGGTCACAAGTGAGCAGGCTGGCAGGCAATCAGAGCAATCGGCAGGGTGACAGAGAGTCTATTTTCCCCTTCACTGATCTTTATATCTGTCCTGCTGCGTGCTAGATCATTCCCATCGATCCCTCAACCTCCACACCCCTACCCTGACCATTAGCTCCGAGTGCACGCTGCAAAAGCCGCATCTTTATGCACAGCAGCCCCCCAAACTTTAATCCAGGCCAAGCTCTCCCTCCAGTCCCGCTCCTTGTGATTGGACGGGTAGGACAGGAGATAAAGCTTTATGTCATTATATCGTTCTCAGGTTCTTCCTCCCTGGGTGGTGCAGATAGGCGAGGTTGGAGAAGGAAAGGCTGATACGACCTGGGTCGTCTATGTGTAATGCGAGACGGGAATGAGCTGTGTTAATACGCTGTTGATAAGTGGAGGATAATGTGTTTGTTGACCTTCACCTTACCGTCTGGCTTGGCTGTTGTTTGTGAAAGCTTTGCACCTCACTGCTCTGCCTTGCATAAATCTGGTGCAAGAGGTAAAAAAGCCAGAGAGCGGGAAATAAAAAAGTAGCGGGTGTCGGGGGTGGGGGCAGCAGAAGAAGCTGGCGTTCTTCAGTAGGTGAGGCAAAAAAACAGCCATGCATCACACTGGACAGGTCATTTGAACAGTGCAATGCTGCATCTGAGTGTTCCTGAGATTACAGAGGCTAATAATTTCCGAGGACCATGCTTTATGTTAATGTGACAGGCCTCGCTGTATATTTCTGCTGAGGCGCCGTCTTTGTGGTGCTTAATTTTGCTTTAATGGAACTGTTGTGTTAGTATCAACAGCCACCTCAGAGATTTAGACCGGTCCTGAATTAACTCGTTTTTATAGCAGAGGACGTCCTCTTATTATTTCTCACATGTGTGCAGACACATCCAAGGACATTCCAGACAAACCAACTTTTCTTTACCAAAAACAGAGTATATAATTTCAAGATGTGGAATGCCTTTGACAGGAACAGTTGGGCGTTTGTTCTGCATTTTTCCAGGAAGGTTTTAAAAGCTGTTCCTTTTTAGTTTGGGGTGTTTTTCTTTAGAGAACAGATTTTCAGTCGCTCATTTTTTCCCTCACTACTGTCATGGTCTTAATAGTCTTTATGATGCTTTCTCCTCAGCCTGGTCTGACTCCATGAGGTCTAAAAATAAATCACTGCAGAGAGACAATCATGAAGGCAATGCGAACAGAAAAGTGAATTCTTCCACTTGCCCACAGACTGCAGATGGAAATTAGCTCAGAGCTCAATCTGGTACGATACATGTCTTTCTAATCTTTCTATGAGAATCATATTTTTATACATACATGTAACAAGCTAAACATCTGTAATTGGCAGTGAGTTCTGTTCCAAGAAAGCATATCGCAGTGCCTATTCTCAGCTGAAAATTTAAATAAAGGCAGAAGAACGCGAGAACAACAGCTGCATATTTTCAAATGTCATTTTATGTTCGTCATTATCACAGTGTGCACCTGTTTCACTGGCAGCCAACACTTTCTGAAAAACCCAGATGTTCAACCGACTACTTGAACTACTCAAAAATTCAAAGTGAACTGAACATTAGTCTGATTAAACTCTACAAACTGTGCTCAGAGGCAAAATGAAAATCTAATAGAGACCATAAACGACTGTAGCTCCCCGAGCCAAGCACAACGGGCCTTCAAGTGCAAAATTTGATTTTGAATTTAATTAATGTAATTCTTGGCATGATCAAACCAAGTCTTTCCTCATTTGTTGCTTCATCTTATGGCTAAACTTACTGCATTCATGTTAGACCCAGTCTTCAAAAGTCAAGGTGTGAGACTCAGATCGCCCTTCAGCCTGTTTCAGTAAAAAAAAAAAAAAAAAAAAAAAAAAAAGCCAAATGTAAGCACAAATCCTGCAACATTCAGAACATATTACACATGTCATATGAAAAAATGAAACCTCAAAGCAAAAAAAGAAAAAAAAAACTCTTTGATGAACAAAGCCAGAGATCTTTAGCCAGGATTGAGTTCAGACTCACAAGTAGAGATGATCTGAACTCCCGTTCACTTAATTTACAACATGTACACCATGAAACTCAACATGCAGTGAAATAACTTGAAAATATGATTACATGACATATGACTGCATAATGAGCTTTTCTAAAAACTAAGAAGGTTTACCACTTGATTTGTACAATCGAGATCATGAATACATTCAGATTGGCTCTTTGTTATGTTTCCATTTTCAATGGACACATTCATGGCATGTCTGTCATTTGAATTGCAGAAGTGCAATGAAAAGCACATGTTCATTGGAATACTGTGCGTGTGGTACTAAAAATGAATAAGGTCATGAATTTGACTATGCTGCCAAAAAGTATTACCGTATTTTCCGGACTATAAGCCGCTACTTTTCTATGGATTTTTCTTCAGCCTCAGGGGGGCGCTCTAGCAGGAAGTGCAAAAACAAGACAGGCAGCGGAAGTCAGTGCAAAGAGTGCCCTCTCCAGGGGTTCGCCGCCGGGGACGGGAATTAATCTATGGTGAGACGTCGGAGACGGCAACGGGAAGAACTGATTCAGTGCCAAAAGACAAGAAAGGCTTTCAGAGGACAGAGGTCTGTTTTAAAAGCAGGTGGCCTGAACTTTCTGTGTAAATATCTTATTTCTCAACCTGGATATCGGCGGCTTATAGTCCGGTGCGGCTTATATGTGACAAAATGTATATATATATATATATAAAATTTTAGTGGGTGCGGCTTATATTGAGGTGCGCTCTATAGTCCAGAAAATACGGTAAATCTGATATCTACTGTGAATGTTGAGTATGCAGCAATAAAGGGAATAAACAGATAAAAAAAAATCAATTCATTCTCCCTCCATCCCATTTCTCTGTTGGCTTGATGTGATGGTTCTATTACTATACATAAATAAATCATCACACATTGGAAATGCAGCAATACATTATCAGGAATAGACTATTCCTCAATGATCACTCATAAACACTCATAATGTTTTCTGATGCACTATAAGAAGTCATAAAAAAATGTTCAGAAGACCAGAATGTTCCATTCCTAAAGCAGACAAACTTTACTTTTAATTCTCTGTCATAATAATCAATCAGTTATGACGCAGCATAAACTCTTTTAAATGCATGGAGATGCATCACACTTACTGTAACACCAAGAATGAAAAAAATTGATGAAGATGCAATATTATAGATGCATCAAAATGTACTTACACATGCAATAATAACTTAATAATAACCTCATACTTTGAGTTCAGGTAAGTATAGGTAGTCATAATGTGTCAACCTTGGGTTTATAACTATGCAAGGGCATCCATAAGACACTTCAAGTTATAATTCATTATAAGTCACATCCATGATGTTTTATGACTGCTGTAATGTATCAGAAGGATTGTCATGAAGCATTATGAATTTATTATAATTTACTATGAAAGCCTCCAGATTTCCAAATGTCTCCTGTTTGAAATGAATAATCCAGATAAACTCCACATCAAGGGTTGAATTGTTGACGGTGAGTAAACATAAGTAAGCATGATCAACGCAGATGTTGAAGCTGCATCCAGAGATTTAAACAACACTCATCTGAACAATGAATTATAAATAATTATAGAGGCCATCAGGTTCCCTTGTGTAGTGCCAAATATGGCAATGAGGTGCAAATGCACTTCCATGGAATGCACTTCCACACTGACTGAATGCTAAGTGGTAGGCATTTCTTGTCTGTAAACTCAGAACAGTGCATTGTAATTTTTTTTCATTATTCATAGTCTGATTACCGACAACTTGCTTTTGATGTAAATGTGAATAACACTAACATTATTAGCAATGCTAGTGCCATAACTGTAGGGATACAGATGGTCCATTGACAAAAATGGTGGATGGATTGACATGAAATCTTTACAGAGATGACTGATCTCCATACTGATCTCCATATGATCAAACCTCCTGACTCTGTTGACTCTCTGACAGTGATATGGATTTCTATCTTTATTTTTAGGAGATTAAGAGCTCCACATCTGATTCTTACTGCAAATCTGTTAAGATTTGTGGATCCTTGATTATATCAGAGACCAACATATTTAAATGCATCTAAATGGGTTTAGCATTTATGTGTCCCCCTTTGAGTATAGCTCAATAATCCAGTTTCAACCTGTATGGACATTTCTGTCACAGTGGCTGTTGATGTCAGAAGATACAGCATATCTGGGCCTGGATGTACTGTTACTTTGTTTTTTGTTGGGCCTGTCTGTAATTTTCTCTTCTTGTACAAATAAATATTTATTTGAGAGATTATCACTTGATGCGTACTGTATGGTGGCATGCCATTCTTCCAAAAAGTGTCCTATTGGACATAACGTTGATTTATCCGACAGCCTGGTATCCCAGTGTTCTGATTTTACCCCAGACTTACCCCCAGACATAACTCTGATTCATTCCTCTGCTTCATGAAAGTAGTGTTTTGGTATGCTAGTGGTATGTCTCCACAGTTTCATCTGCTATTTTAACCAACCTCTTTGTGTATACAGAACCCAGCTCACAGTATCCTCTCTACATACAGGTTCGTAACCATAGAAATCCTGCTCCATTACACACCATTTTTTCTCTGTTACTCTTACAACACAGTACAAAGACCTTGTGAGAGATAGTACAAGCACTGAGTATAAAATAGAGTATGTGAATCCATTTTCTGTTAGCTTTCGTGCAACACAGCTTTAATGCAGTTTGTCCTCTACTCTCAGGTTTTATCTTGGATCACTGTGGTCAATTCCCAGGGCTCACGGAGAGGCTGAATCAGGCCTCCATGGTTCGGTGGCCCAATCAATTTCCACAGCACTTGTTTGGATAATCCTGTGCTTCTTCACAGCCTTTGTTTGCCAGACACTGTGGTGATGGAGCGAAAGATTCTCAGTACAGAGAGGCCTTGTGAGTACCATGAGGGCACCATGATCAGAAAGTTACAACAGAGTTACAGCAATGCAAAGGCTGAAGAGAGGGAGAACAGTGACCCAGAGATTGCGCACTTTAAAGAAACTTCTGGAGCAATGGATAAGATGAAAAGTAGCCTTTGAAGAAGTTCTTTCTAATTTATTCCTCTTGCTATGAATGATTGTGGGATGTACATCTTGGCAGGTTCTATTCTCCTCAGTATGAGTGACACAGGGCCTGGGAGATGCATGAGTCCACTTGGCTATAATTTGCCACCTCCTCTTATGATGTCTCTGGTACATCTACAAGTACAAAAGAAAAAAAACTTCTTCAACTCACCCGATCCAATCACTGTGGTATTTAACTAAATGTTCTATGCTGTCCACAACTTTGGATTGAACATAAAAGCAGCGATTAGGGTTTGACCTGCTGCAATTAGAAGTTGATAAAAGCTCAAATTATGGTTCCGCAAATTAGTTGTCAATCAATGTGAGGCTTCACCATAGATGATTCAATTTCTTTAAGTCTGCCTTAACAAGCCTTCACAAGACTTGTTAAGGTGAGCCACAGAAGGCATAATTGCACTGTAGAGCAGTGACAGCACTTTGAGTTAGTGCAACAGCATGAGCACCTGTGCATACAGGTGAGATTCTAAATGTTACATGTCATAAGGCAGTTTACAATGAAATGGAAGACAGGGACAACAGCACGTCCTTTCATGTCTCCTGGGATGACTGTGAGTCAGTTAGTCAGTCCAACATTTTGAATAGGGCTAAACTATCGTTTGTGTTTGTGTGTGTGTGCCGAGAGAGGATCGGTTTATGACAGTCAATACTGATACATTTTACAGATGCCCAGACTGGATGTAAAACCGATCCTGAGAGTCAGTTCTGGATGTCAGTATAAACCATGTAAACAGTGTGTTAAAAAAAAAAAAAGAAAGATGGTCATATGAACAGTGATTTAAAGTCTCAGTTACTGATGTCATGTTATATGATGTGGAGCAAGTTCAACTTTCAAAAATGTTCAGACATGTTGAGACTCAACTTCAGTTTTCCAAGTTCTCCAATCCCTGACCTCCTAAGTTTCCTCTACTTACCAGAGTATTTCATGGAAGCGTTTTTTTTTTTATTTTTTTATCACATATCTATCTTGGTAGGTAACCAATTGCAGCAAAAAACAATACGTGTGTTGTAAATACTGTATGGCATGTACCAACTCTGGTATAGGTTTACTAAATGGACAGAGTGAGAAAGGGACTTCCTGTTGACCCACAACTCCCATTATTGGACAAGTTGTACCACAGTACTACATCTAGTACAGCAGATATTGGTTATTATTAAATGCAGCACCCCAAATGGACAGAAAGTGTCCCGTGTTTTTTTTTTTTTTTAATGTACATTTAGGAAGTTTTGTGTCCCATCAGACCATGGGACACAAAACTTCCTAAATGTACATTTGCAATAACTTTTATGGGGTTGCTGGTTTTCCCATTCGGACAGACAGACAGATTTCGGGCAATTGAGTGTATTGCATGCACATGAGTAGTTCCGTCTGGATTAAAGCAGACCCTTCTTGGCTCATTTAAAACAAAGTATTCCCTCTGGACAAATAACAAACACTAGATCTGAACAAGAAGGCTCATGTCTGGATTCAATCTGGGCAATATACGCCACATGGACAAACATTGTGTCCCATATGTACAAAAAGGCTTCTATCTGTATGAGAATGGTGGCTGAGCTCAGTCAATTCACGAGTGGACAGAAACTGTGCCACTGAAGTTCAAACTTGAATACTTGAAGGCAATCAATACAGTTTAGCTGACATTAAAGAAGAGAACCCTTCCTGGTCATTTTCATACGAACTCACTGGTTGAGTCAATTGTCACATGACCCCAGTGTGACTTCAACAAACTTGTCAGCAGTGTTGGGCAAATTACTCTAAAAAAGTAACTAGTTACAGTAACTACTTACTTCTCCCAGAAAGTAACTAAAGTAGTTACTGAGTTACAAATCATAAAAGTAACTAGTTACTTTGGAAAGTAACTATTGCGTTACTTTCAAGTCATTTTTGAAATGCTCAAATGTATCAAAGAATTTGGACCCCACCTCCACGCTGCATTTTTTGGCAGTAATGGTAACAGCGTTATAATGATGGGAAGAGTAATCAAATAGATTACTCGTTACTGAAAAAAGTAATGCTGTTACTAATGTCGTTACTTATAGTGCCGTTATTCCCATCACTGCTTGTCAGGGATCCTGCTTGTGACTATGAAGTTCATTCTTGTTATAAATTGCAGCACCACTAACATCATGTACAGTATTTGAAAGAGGCTTCATTTCAAAATAAGATTGTGATGACGCAGTGTAACTGCGAATTTCCATATTTTCCATATGCAAGTTTCTCTCCAAAACTGTAATCTCCAGCCCTCACTGATTCTTTCATTCAAACCTGCTGAACATGGGATTTGTTTGCCTCCTGGCCAAAACCTCTAAAAACTCTTGTTGTGATTTGTTTTTCTTTCATGAAGTATGTGATGAAAGAGAATCTCTGCTTTATAAACTATCCAGGTAAAGCAAAAACTGTCAGACTTATCATAGTATGAAGAGAGTTATTTTGTTATGGAGCGGCTATCAGACATCTTTCTCATTACCCGGCAGAGTTAAAACTGTCCTGTCTGATGTGTGCAGAGGTGTGTGGGGTTACCTTGTAGCAGCCTTGTGTCATTTGCACATGATTTAATGAGGTTAATCAGAGGCTGCAGATTTATTTCATGACATGGTTCCAGATGAGTTTCACCTTTGATTAGGAATAAATTTATTCAATTTATTTCAGCTTCAGAAGTCAGCTGGTCAGTTGAGGCAATGCACCTATGATGAGTGTGTTAGTACCATGGACACTGTCGGGGGTAGAGAGGTGGAGAGAGAGAGGCAGGTGACGGTGCTATACTAAATTATTTCACTCTAGCTGTGCTAGTTGTGAGGCTATAACATGATGGCAGATAGAAAGCAATTTAATATGAATGGTATATCATTTCTTGTCATACGTCAGGGAGAAGGTTGTTTCACCTGTTTTAGGACATCTCTGAAAAACCTTAAAGTTTTGGTATTGGGGCCAATCCAGAGATATTCTAATGAATTGATTGTTATTTTTAGCCATAAGGTGACCCAAATTTGGTCGTGTCATGTCTCAGTTACATATTTAATCAGGATTGCATCTGCGGCTATGCAAATATAAGGATTAGACTGTATTGGAGCCTTAAGGACTTGTGATCTGGGCCAAAAAACCTTGATTTAACATGTATCGTTTTATTTTTCCTTTTTTATGTTTAACAAAACCTGACAGGAAGAAGAGGAGGAAAGTAAGAGCTCAGTCAACTTTACTACCTCTGCAACAGTTTACTTTCATAATATACACCATGGTGGATGTCAGACTGGTTCAGATTTATCTTGGCCTTAACTGGCCTCTTCTGGCACCTTTGTGTCTGTATTGATCTCAGCTTGCCTGTCTCTGTGAGAACTTAGAGTGATTTGCCCAGACTGTCAATGTAGACATGCAAACGTAAGCAGACGTCCCAGAGCTCCCTTTGAATTCATTATAGGAGACATATGGAGATTAAACCCAGTGAACCTGCTAATGTTCATCCTGTTTTGTGTGTTAGGCAGAAAAGATCTTTACATGCTTGTCCATGCGTGAGTACAGGTACGTGTGTGTTGTGTTTAAATAGATGTCAGATATCAGATTGGAGGCTTGCCTGCTCACTATCTGTTTTTTATCTTATTACTTCTAGTGCTGAATCTGTTTCACACTTTGATTTTCATATTACACGAATAGATAGAGAAAAATAACTGCAAGATGGGAGAAAACTGTAATAAAGGAGCTTCTATTCTGGAAGAAAATGACATTTTCAAGGGCAAACTAGCAAACACTGCAATTCCACGCAATGAACAACAATATTAAGATTACAGCACAATCAACTTTTTCCCATAAACGTTGCCTTTGTGTTGTAGGTGTTAAGGCAGTTAAAAGTTCAGCATCATCACTGCTGTGGCAACCACCATTACACCTTATCCCCACGCTGCTCTGACAGCGCTTCTGTTTCTATCTGATGAATGCAACATGAGTCAAATTAAATCTACTTGCAATAACAAGCCACATATCCATACTTAATATTAAAATAACATTATGTAACTACCAGGCTCAGAAGCTTTTCAGGGCACAGTTAAAGACAGAGGCAAAGAGGACAACCGAAGAGCAAGAGGCTGCCAGACAAGAGCAAATCTGGAACTGACCTTCAGCCGCTAGGGAGAGCCGGAGGGAGAGCGTAGACAGACGTTGAGATGGGCTTCTTGCTGTTTGACCAGTCTGTAATATGAGTATTGGCCTACTTGCTAGTTTTTGATCAAAAGTAATACAATCATAACAAAGGCATGTGCACAGCTAGCACAACAAATACCTTACATCATAATTATTATTTAGTTAGTTCATTTCCAAAGCTTGGGGGAGCTGGGAACAGAGCCGCTGGGAACAGAGCCGCTGGAAACAGAGCCGCTGGGAACAGAGCCGCTGGGAACAGTTCCTTCACGTTGTAAGGAGCCAGCTAAGGTGGTTTGGGCATCTGATTGGGATGCCCCCTGGGCGCCTCCCTTTGGAGGTCCAGGCACGTCCAACTGGGAGGAGACCCCTGGACTCAGAACCCGCTGGAGTCAGTTTTAGAATAGTGGTTCCCTGCACATATAGCATTAACTTAATACATGACACCTGTGACTGTGATTTCAGGCGCAAACATGCAATTAATTTAAGGCAACAACACCACATGGCTCAGTGCCCATAAGCATTCTCCCTGTTTGGAACCTGCCCCCACTGACAAGAAATCAATTTGTGTTTAGATGAAGAGGATTTATTCACTGTAAGTACGACAAGCTTCAGAAGCCAAAGAAATTAAAAATGGGCCGCAAAGTTCTGTTAAAGCATTTTGATGATTTTTCCTTTTAAGTTGAATTTTAATTAATAATCAATATTAATAATTAAGTCAAGCACTTATAATCCATGCAGAAGATCGAGTTCTTATCTGGCTGCAGTGATGTACAGGTGTACCCCAGGTGACATCATCACTGGTCGGTGTCTAAGGTGACAGTGACCACGCCCACTCATTACCCACCAGTGATGTTGTGTGTGGTCAGGCCGAAAGAGGCTGCAGTAGAACAAGACGTTCCAGCTGCTGTTCCTGTTTTAACAGTTCTTATTTAACCCGTGAGGCACATCAGAGCTCTGACCATTTGTACAGACTAGAAACAGCAAAGCCAGAACAGATCCAAACGTCTCTTCCATAACGTGCTCAGGTGAATTACATTTATTCTTGTCGCTCAGTCATTCAGGTCAAGCATCTCACCTCATTTCATGCACAGCATGACAGTGGCACCACGCAGGGATCAAATTAGGTTCAGTCAGAACGGATAGGGCACGGGCAGAGAAGACAGGCTAACAGACAGCAGAAAGAGTGCACATTCATTGTAAATTAAATTTCAGTGATGATCTTAAAAGTCACAGAAACAAACCAAGAAACAGTTGTACAGAGTATTCTGCACAGATATAGATATCCTAAGCTGGCAATGATTTTGAAGGGTGAATTACTGTTGGGAGAATTCACATATTTAGCATGTCCCCTGTCTCTTACTTACTAACTAACCAGTCAGTAGAGGCTTTTTATTTATTTATTAGGGTGTCAAAATGAAATTTCTATTTTGACATTTGACAAGTTTAAAGTAGTTTATTTTGTCCTGCAAAGAGCAAAAATATTCTATTATTGTCAGTTTGCAACATAGTAACTGTTTGTCAGTTGGCCACACAGTAACTGTTTATCCGTAACGTGTGATCTCGTTCTCGTATTCCACACAGAAAAATTATGAACACCTTGAAGCTTATCCACAACAAAACAAGAAACAATAATCAAAACAACATCAAAACAATAAATCACGTATGTTACATCTATATTCCAGACCATTTTCATCATGTACATTCAATATCAACCTAGTGCTTGCTCGCAGTAACTAGGCAACCAGTGCTAACTGCCGATGCTTTCGGTCCGTTAAGTTCGCTGAACAAGTAACTTTCATAACCATTTTTATCCATAAACTCTAAACGGGATAATAAACTACTACATATTCATCATAACATATTCATCCATCAATTACCCATTTCTAATTCTCCCTTGCTACCTGCAAAGAGCAAAAATCTTCTATTTTTGTCAGTTCGCAACACAGTAACTGTTTGTCAGTTGGCCACACAGTAACTGTTTATCCGTAATGTGTGATCTCGTCCTCGTACTCCCGCGAGATTTCCCATGTCCCTGAACACACCACGTAGCGAACGCGCCCTCTGCTGGTAGAAATCAAACAATACATAACTGCTGGATAACGCTACATTTTTCCAATCAATAAACCCTTAAAACCAATCTCTTACACCCAGAAACTTATCACCACACTCTGAACATGAGCTGAACTACAAGTAAATGTAAATTAAATATGGAAATAATAATAATAATACAGGTATGTTAACCCACTGATGGCATTGTATGCCAAACTCTCCTCCCCAATAATAAATGTCACCACACATTTCAGATACTCAAAGTGTACCATTCTTACAACACATTGAATTTTCTCGCTGAAAACATGGTATTGCTTGTTTTAAAGTGGCACTTGACATTCAATTCAATTAGTACCCATTTAAAAAAGTATCTGACCCATTAATGCCTATACCACTAACATCAGTTACTGTACTCTGGACCCCAATCAGATCAACTCTCAAATGTAACAGTACATGTAACAAATGTCTTGGCAGACTTGTTTTTCGTGGCGTAGGCTTGGGCGCAACTAGTGAAATGATTGATCACAATTAGAATGTACTCAAACCCCTGTTTGCATGTCTCTAAGTGTAAAAAGTCAATGCATACTAGATCACCTGGACATGTTGTGACAATGGTTGACTTGGGAGCTCTGGTTGCTTTGTGAGGTCGCTTTGCCTTGACACATTCACACTCTTGGGTGACAAAGTGTTCTATGTCAGAGTACATACGGGCCCAGTAGAATCTATCTTGGATCAGGTTCAAAGTCCTCTCGACCCCGAGATGTCCCATTTCTTTGTGAAGCTCATGGAACACTGTTTGATGATGCTCTCTTGGAAGGACAAGCTGTTGTTTATCTCCTGCTTTCCTATAGACAATTCTATCCTCACTGACATACAACTTTGTCCACTGTCTCATTAATACCCTGATGTCCGCCGGTTCTGCTTTAAGAGCTCTCCTGGACGGGTGATTGTCTCTCTTGTAATTCAGGACTGGGCCTATTACAGGGTCTCTTTCCTGACTGCCTCGTATCCGTTCTGGTGTCAGGGACTTGGTTCTAGGGTGTGCACTCGCATCTCTCACTCCCTGCACTGTTGCATTGAACACTTCCTGACCCACCTCCTCTGTACACTGTGTCATGTATGCATTTATGTCTAATGGCATGCGGGATAGACTATCCGCATCTACGTTCCTCTTTCCTGGCCTATACTTGATGGAAAAGTCAAACTCAGACAGCTCACCCACCCACCTATGACCCGTAGCATTAAGCTTAGCTGTAGAGAGGATATAGGTTAAGGGATTATTATCTGTATAAACTACGAAGTGTGGGCCGTTATACAGATACTCTCAAAAACGTTCACATATTGCCCATTTTAGTGCTAAAAACTCTAATTTCCCAGAGTGTATGTGATAGTTTTTTTCAGGTGGCGTTAGAGTTCTGGAGCCATAGCCTATGACTACCATCTTGTCGTTCTGTCTCTGATACAGTACTCCTCCCAATCCCTCCTGAGATGCGTCTGTGTGGAGGATGAATGGTTGGATCATCTCTGGGTACCCCAGAGTGGAAGGCTCTATCAGCTTGTCTATTAGAGAGTTCAGTGTCTTTTGGAGATTCTCTGTCCACTGTATAGGAGTGTTAGGTGGGAGGTTACCTCTCTTCCTGGTAGTGGCCCTGACCTTCTCTCTGTTTATTTGATCAGGGGCTGTTGAGAGAAGCTGGTAGAGAGGCTGCGCTAATCTGGAGAAGTTTGGGATGTATGTTCGGTAGTATGAGAGGAATCCCATCACTCTTCTCAGCTCTCTCACTGTTGTAGGCGTTTTCTCCTTTAAGGCTTGGACTGGGGCAATTTCAGATGGGTCCATAGCGTAGCCTTCTCCAGACACCAACCGTTCCAGGAATCTCACCTTCCTCTTCAACACCTCACATTTACGGGGGTTGAGTTTGACCCCGTGCTCCTGATATCTCTGTAACACAGTTCTCAGGTGCTCGATGTGGTCCTCGAAGCTTGGGCTATGGACCAGATTGTCGTCCAGATACGGTTGAGACATGACATCTCTCAAGCCCCGCAAACAGTCTTCCATGTTCCTCTGGAATTCCGCGGGCGCTGCACTCAACCCGAACGGGATTCGGACCCACTGGTACAGGCCCCAGGGGGTTATGAAAGCTGTTAGGGGCTGGCTTTCCTTGTCCAGGAACCCCTGGTGATAGGCCTTTCCCTGGTCCAGCACAGAGAACCAGGAGCTGCCAGTGAGGGAGTCAAGCATGTCTTGGATTCTGGGTATGGGGTGGCGATCTGGGACTGACCTTTTGTTCAGCTCTCTGTAGTCACAGCACAGTCTTAAAGTCCCATCCTTCTTTCGCACGCACACGACCGGTGAGGCGTACGGAGAGCGTGAAGGAGTAATCCAGCCCTGATTCAGCAAGTCCTGGATATACTCTTTCACCTCCTGGTGCAGTGGCTTTGGGACTGCCACGTACGTTTTTCTTACTGGGGTGGTGTCGTGCAGCGTGATGTGGAGTTTCAGTGAGGGGATTGAGCCGATGTTCTCATCGTTGTATGCAAACGCATGACACTCCTCTCTCAGCAGCTGTTTTGTAATCCTCCTTTGCTCCTCGTTTAGGTGACTAAGGTCAACTGGAGGGTCCCACCAGGCGGGTTTCTGTTTTTTTTGAGTTGTCACCGCCTGAGGCTGATGCTGTGTTAGTTACTGGCTTTACTCTCTCTCCTCTGTTCATCTGCTCGATGCTGGCCGCATAGGCAGTTTTGACTGTTTGCAGATGACCAAGAACAGTGCGCTGGGTCAGGGTTACACTGTGTTTATTTGTGTTGGCGATGGGAACATATAACCTGACCTTTTACTGGGGACACTGACTAGACCCTCCTCTATAACTACCCCTTGTGGAAATATTGGCTCTTCACTTGAGACTAGAAGCAGGTCTTGGCCATGATATAGTCACATATAGTCATGTTCTCACTCCCAACTCAAAAATGGAAGCTTAGTCAGTGTGTGTAGGAACCCTTCAAGCACTACAGCAATACATATGGACGTCATATCTGTGACGTCACCCACAGGTTTCTGAAGTGCTGTCGTGAAGCTCAGAGTGTGGAGGCCTCTGCCGCCTCCTGGATAATCTAAAAATGTGCAACGACGTGGAGCGTGGGTGGAGCTCAGGGAGGCTGAATGAAACCTGGTTGCTAAAAAAAAACAAACTCTGGCACTAGTACCAGGCTGTAAACATGTTTATTTCTGCTGTGAAGTTCAATGTTTTAACATGGGGGCTTATGGAGAGTAACTCTTTCTGTTGCCAGCCTCAAGTGGACATTTGAGGAACTGCAGTTTTTAACACCTCTTGATTGGCTTCACTTCATGGACACAGAGGTTGCCACTTGATTTTAAACTACTTGCTTTGGGTTAAAATAAGTATGTAACGTATGCTTAAAAGAACATTGAATTTTGGTATCACAAGAGACACAATCACCCATGCTCTGGTAAAATGTGGGTATTTGGGGTGTTGATTAGCTCAGCTGGTAGAGCATAGGCCCATGTACAAAGGCACAGCTGCGGCCCAGGGTTCAGATCCAACCTGCGGCCCTTTGCTGCATGTCGTTCCCCATCTCTCTTTCTCCACATTCCTGTCAATCTTCAGCTGCCTCCATCAAAAATAAAGCTTGAAAACACCAAAAAAATCTCTTTAAAAAATGTGGGCACTCTGGGTTAGGCCCTGGCTAACAATTTTAGAAACCTTAAAAAAGTCCACCTTAAAAAAATTCAGTAAGTTTGAAGGAGGATTTAGTGGCAACTTGCAGTGTTATTACTCAGTCTGTGTGACAGAAAAACTATGATGGCTGCAAAACCCACAAAAAATGTGAACCACTTATTGACAGCCAATGTTTTGTTTGTCCATTTTGGGCTACTGTAGAAACTTGGATGTCTGTGGAAGACATCCTGTGGCTTCTGTAGACATGAAAGGTTAATTCTAAAGTATCAAGAGGTGACTGTACACTACTGAAATCATAGTTCTGAATATCACATTCCATATCTGCCATATTCTTTAAATAGATCAACCTAAATCTGACACACTGGACCAACAAATCACATAAGCATTCACGCAGATACACACACTATAGTAATAAAGATGTATTAATATAAAAACACATGCATATGCCTGGTTGTATACTTCCTGTCATGGAATGACTTCAACCACTCTGCAGCAGAGCTGACCAAAGTGAAAACGAGTGATGCAACATCTTGAAATGGTGCTGAACAATTTCTTTCTTTATTTAATTCCCAATGATTCTCACATTGCCACATGCGATTTTTTAGAAAAAAAAAAGCGGATTTACTACAACAGATGCTGATAAAAAAAAAAAAAAAAAAAAAAAAAAAAAAACAAGCAGTGAGAAACGTACAGCAGCATTTGTTATGCTGCAGTACGAGTGTGTATGACATGGTGGTTTTCAGGTGATTGTGTAGCCTATGTTATATTGAGCTTCCTCACTTTATCCCCTCAGGCTGTACAAGAGTCAGAGGTATTCCATGCTGCAGCCAGGGAAGTTGAGCAACTTCTCAGGAATCAGAATAGATTTAGTTGTGGAGTCATGTCACAGAGACTGAAGAGATCATACACCAACATCCAGATGAAGGTCATCTTCAAAAAGCCCACCAGTTAAATTAGTCATTGATATTCATAGAAGGTGATGCAAACTGCATCAACATTATTATGCCATAAAATGTGGTATAGACAGCAGCTGTGACTGGTTCCTACCATGCGAATACCTCTGTTGCTGTGAAGTAAAGCCAATGCTGAAGTTTCAATTGCTGCAGTCCTTAAGATGGCCACTTGAAGCTGGCTACACAACATGCCAACCTCCATAAGTCCCCATGTTAAAAACCTCACAGCAGAAATAAACATGTTTACAGCCTGGTACAAAAAACAGTTTTGGTCTCTAGAGCTAATTTCCCCATTCATGACAACTGTACTGAGGGTGAATCTTTATGTTTCTACAGACTTGAAATTGTTAGCTTCAGCTCACCATCAGTGGCCAGCAGAATATAAATCTGTGTGATTTTATGTGGACTTTAGTTGGACTTGACTTCACGTTTACACCCACAGATTTGTAACTCCGACTTTGTCTCAAAGAGATGTCGCCTCACATTTCAGGAACCTTGGACTCGTCCAACCTCACTCCTCTACAGCTGATATAGTCAGTAGTTGCTGAGCAACCATTCACAAAATATTTTGACATTTGTATGGTGAATAAAAGAGGTTGTAGTTCAATTCACAGCTCTTACAATTTTACAATCAATCAAACCACCATTTTAAAAGGAAATGTTAACACTGATGGAACAGTGGCAGATTTACATAACTTAATCAGGAATGTTCATTTCAGATGCAACAGTCTGTTACACAAGCATTTGTTAAAATAATGTTCTGCAACCTTGATTCCAAAAGAGATGGGACGGCACTGTAAAACATAAATGAGAGCAGGATATTTTCAACCTTTATTCAGTTGAAGACAGCGCAAAGACAAATATTTAAAGTTCAAACTGTTCAACTTTTTGATTTATTTTTCTTTTGAAACATCTTTTATTACTTTGTTATAAACAACTGAATATGTTACAGTTTATAATATAACTGCATAATTGTAACTGCCATTGGTGATACTGATGAAAGAGTTGACTTAAGTCACTTTGGATCATACAAAATGCATTCAGTGACCACATCATTCAAAAATCATGCCCTGTTCTCTCACTCTCCATCTCCACATATTTATATACTATTAACTAACACCAATATGGATATAGGTGTAGACAGGCATACTGCATTTTGTGGATGAAGGTGAACCAGCATGAATGAGGGTCAAGAGACAAAGGGATGGCAGTCGATGGCAGGGATGTTTGGAGATGGGCTGGTCAGAGGACAGGAGGGAACCAGGAGGGATCTGAGACTCTGAGTTGGGGAGCAGTCGCTTCATCACTTTATGGGATTAGAGCACCCCCTAATCAGATGATCATCAGTCTGATCCCCGGCGCCTCCAGTCTGCATGTCGAAGTCTCCTTGGGCAAGATGCTGAACCCCAAATTGCTCCTGAGGCTGAGCCATCAGTGTGTGAATGTGTATGAATGGTTAGCTCCTCAAACTGATGAGCAGCTAATACCATCAGTGTATGAATGTGTGTGAAAGGGTGAATGAGATATGTAGTGTAAATTTACTTTGAGTGGTCAGAAGACTAGAAAGGTGTGACATAAGTACAGTCCATTTACCATTAGACTAACCCTAACTTATAAAATGCAGTAATAAATATTATGATAACAGACATCTTCATAGTATAGAGTTTGAATTCTGATGTGTTGTAGTTGTTTTTGAGGGATTAAAGAAACTACAAAAACAAGCATGTTGATAAACAAGCATATTTTGCTCTCTGCTGGGTTACTTAACTTCAGAACTTATTGGCTTTACACTCTGCACAGATGTGCTATTTTTCTTTGCTTCTCTATCTGCCCATGTTGTGGCACTGCACACTTTATTGTTATTACCAGTATTAATGCTTAGAATCTCTCTGGGTGTAGGAATGTTTAATTTCTTCTCCAACAATATTTTACACAGTGATGGTGCTAAAAAGCCTATAATATAACATATGTTAGACGACTAATTACAGTTTCACCATGAATGTTTACTGAGAAGGTTTGTATTGAAGAAATAATCAAAAAGAATCCAAATGCTGAAAGTAATTATAGTGAGGTCATTTGCATGCTGCTCATCTGAGCCAGCTCTTCCTCCACTGACAGGATGCTGAAGAGGCCTGTTTTTATCTTACATACTGTGAGAAAAGATGTGTTGAATATTTGTAAAAAGACAAATATCAGACCTGAAATGAATTCGCTCCAGATTTTTGACCAGCAATGCTTCTGGTCCGCTCTGCTTTATTTGGTGGCTGCTGCTCTGTTGGCAACACTCACAAAAGCTTCCTCGAAATAGCAACAGAAACACTGTCCTAATTTAATTTTCAGCCCTTGTTCTATTACTGGCAGGAATATCAGCAGCCATTAAGCTTTTTAGCTTTGGTAATTTACTATTTTTGGAGCCTCTGGAGCACACTGGTGTCCACAGGCAACGTATGATTTGACTAAAGTGACTGTAGGCAGACAAGCAAGAATCAGAAGTTCCATTTAGATCACTGTGCCATCAGCTCCCTGGTGATCTCTGGACGTCACTGTTTTTCTCTTTCTGCCACAGACATTTCTCTGTTTCAGTCTCTGTGCTTGTCAAATTCAAATTGAAAATGAGCTTTATTGGCATCAACAGAATTAGGTCCAGTATTGCCAAAGTAGGTTGCACAAGGTTTACAGTGTACAGTTGCTTTTTTATTAGGTCCTCTTTAAGGGATTGTTTATTATTATTATTATTATTATTATTCAGTTATTATTACACAGTCAGTGTGTTATCTATAGTACACTATAGTCCCCAGTTTGGGAAGCAGACAGAAGTCCTGGACTGTCCTCCTGTACTGTACTTCTTACCCCCAAATTCCACCGGGCACGCAGTGTTGCATGTGCGCAGCAGTCGATGCAGTGACACATGGCCGTTCTAGTCAATGTTTCAAACCCACCGGTTCCACCGCGGTCCAGTTCAGAAGTGGGCCTCGGCTCCATGTGAAATACGCGTCTGTTCTATTTTTGACGGACACCGCAAGCAGCCCGCATCAATTTACACAGAGCACCTCGAGCTGACAGGAAACCAGACACAGAAACAGCATAGAGAATCCAGTGGATTTTCAAAATAAAATACTGCCAGTCGTAAAAACAGACAAAAATGAAACAAATTAAATAGCATAGCATATTTACACATGTAGAAGCATATTTAGAAGCACATAAACAAAAGAAAATGACCAAATCTGAGCAAGTAAACAAAGTCCGGTGTGCTAAATGCTTCTGAAACACTCCTGGTGGGGTTTGAAGTCGCGTGCAGGACGGACCAAAACAGTGTCACAGCCACAACGTGACCGAGATGAGCCCATTGGGGTTTTGGGGTAGTTTCTATGGGATCTATCTAAAGGATATGCTGGACAAACAGGTCCCGTCAATGGAGGTCCCACCTCGCAAGTTAGGCGACTTAAAGCATCTGATGCTAACGTCTTGGTTCCACATGCCACAGCACACCTTCAGAGATCTGTATGGGTCAGGACTGTTTCACATTTACATGTAGTCATTTAGTATGCCATTTTGTACGTCAATTTATCCAAAGTGCCGCACAAAAAAAGGGAAACACTCACTCAACTGTACAGTGCAACAAGGACATGTTAGTGCAGCAAGTACTACTCACAGAGAAGTTAGGCAGGTAGTCATATCGTTGTAGCTGATTTGTATTTGTTAAATAGTCTCATACAACCTTCAGCTTTGTCTAGAACATTTCTCCATTTTTAGAAATCTAACCTGAACTTTCTCCACTCTTGGACACACATCCTTTTTAGAACATTCCACATCTTTCGCACACTTATTTATGAACCCAACATTCTGGGAACTCGAGGACTTGTATTGACTCAACCAATGTGTTGCCAGAGTTATCTTGGCTCATGTATGGAAATACATCCACCATAGTTTTCGTCTCAGGCAGTGACATACTCTGTCAGATTCTGTTACTCGTCCAATATAAGTTTATTTTTTGCAAAGTAAATTTTGTTTTGGACTGAGTGTGTGCGAGAGTTCCTGAGTAAATGCACGGTGTAGGCTGGCATATGGACCCCTACCAACATTTTTGGAGGACAGAATTGTGATAATCTGTTCCTCTTTTCATCTGCTCTGTCAGTCTAAACCAACATTATGGCAAAGCACACTGAACAGTGTAAAAGTAAAAGTGGAAGCACTCTCACTTCTTTCATTTACATTCTCCCTCTTTGCAATCGTGTCCTCACTCTTCCAGCTCATCCATCTATTCTTTCAGCCTGCTTATTTCTATCCTTCTGTCTGCCTCCACATCCCCCACCACCGATGCTTCACCTTTTTCTTACCTTGCTATCTCTCTCCTCCCCTCTCTCCCTCCCTCCCTCTCCCTTCCTCTCTCACTCTCTCTGGCTGCTCTGGGATCCAGATCATTGCTGCTGCCTTCAGTTGAAGTGTGGTGTGGTAAAAAAAAAAAAAAAAATGTTTGCGCACATCAAAAGGAAGGTCTGTCACTGAACCACAGACCTGAGGCGAGGGAGAAAGGATCTTTTTTGTTGCTGTGATTATGAAATGGATACTTCTAAAACATGCAAGAAGTGAAACTGGAAGAAACAAGAGGAGCGTGCAGAAGTGGACAGGAAGAGGTCCTCGTGGATATACACAGCGTTCTGTTCCAGGACTTCTCTGCAAGTTTGACGAGACAGTCAGCTTGTCCCCGTGGCTTTGAAATTTTTTATCTTTGTTAGATTGTAGAAGTCCCTTTTTCATGGGAGAACAGCGATAGGCAGAGAGACAGAGGAGTGAGTGGAGTGGAGCGCATGAGGAGCTGCCAGTGAGCTGGCAAATGGCTGCACAAGCTGAGCCACGAGTCCTGCACAGAGGGGGAGGCAGGAGGAGTCCGTTCGTTACCTGCAGACCAGAGGGCGAGTGTGTTTGTTTGATTTTCAATTAGACCTCGTTTTTTCTCCAACAGTCTCAGTTTTTTCTCCTATGGTTGACTAATCCCAACCCACTGAGCAGCATGTGTAGGAGGGGTCTGAAAACATCAGGGACTGACAGCCTGCTGGTCTGGGTTTTTCTCAATCATGAGACTGTTTCTCAGTAGAACAGGTGCATCGGTTCAAATCCTTTCCATCATGTGCCCTATGGGTGTTTCACCTTCACAGGGTCTCATGAAAGGGGGTTCCTGCCAAGCGTTTGGTCTTATTGTCCTCTATCAGACCGCCTGGATGGGGTGGCTGATCCTGGGATGTATCGCTGCGCCCCCGTCAGGGAGGTCACTGAACTCTGTGAGACCTCAGGTAGGAGCAGCAGCAGCAGCAGCATCGTACGCTCACCCTGAGCAGCATCACCTGCGTGTGACTAGGCACCGCTCCTCTCCCCCCATCTCTATATACAGGTCTCCAGCGTCACTGAGGGGGGGTCATGGTAAGTGGAGGTCAGATAATCATCCAATAGTCTGTGTTCCAGTACCTGCTCTGTAGGAGACTGAAATGAGGTTTTGTCCTCATGTTTGTTTGTGGCTCAGTCTAATTGTGTTTAATCGTGCAGACTTTTGAACAAAGCTGTAAAATAGCTGTGTACTGCCATCAGAGAACTGGTGTAAAAAGGTTTCAGCAGCGGTGTATTCTCTGAAAGCAGGTGTAAGCACAGTTTGAGGGGAGGAGTGGGTAAGGTGTAATATTAAATAGCTTCATTACACCTGTGTTCTCTTCTGTCTATGGTCAGTATTCAGAATCTTCTTGACCAATGAAAAGATGTTTTGTCCCATCACGTATCTAGCATAGATAGAAGGAGCTTTGGATGAATAACACTTGATTTCAACCTACAATAGTAAAATAGCTTTGAATAGGGCAGCATGCTCTGTGGAAACATGTAGGACAGTCACTGGTGCTAAATGTGTCTCATTACAGTGTTTATGTTGATTCTGTTGAAGTTCTCTTCGTTAAATCATGTTTTCAGGGAAACTAGGGGAGGAGGCTGTGGCTCAGGTGGTGCAGTGGGTACAGGCAGCATCCTCTATGGCTGTGAAATGAAGCCAATGCATATAGTGACAATAAAAGGCATTCATTCATTCATCATTCAAGTGCTAAATAAATGCAGTTCCTTGAGCAGCCACTTGAGGCTGGTTGCAGAACATTTCAACCTCCATAAGCCTCCATGTTAAAATGTCCACACAGTGAGACTCAAAACTATAAACTGTTAATAGTCTACAACAAAGAATATTTTTAAAGAATTGTATTCTGCCTGCCAATCAATTAATCAGCTCATTGTTTCAGCTCTGACACACTCTGCATACACAGCATGGAGAAACATTATTCATGTGTTGTGTCTGTCTGTATGAATATTATGTCGACTCCGCCTGTTACCAGCCTCACAAACCTCTTCAGTTTAAACTACATGAGCACATTACATATTATCATGCTGTTAAAAAATACATTCAGCACAGTTGTCCTGAACTGGGAAATTAGCTATAGAGACCAAAACAACTTTTGTACCAGGATGTAAACATGTTTATTTCTTATTACAGCCATTTATGATGGTATGATATGATACAGCCGTTTTGAACTGTTCTGTAACCAGCCTCAAGTGGCCGCTTGAGGAATTACAGTTTTTTGGCACCTCTGCATTTGCATCATTTCCCAGCCACGGAGGTTGCCCCTTGCCAGAAACCAGTGGCAGTGGGAATCAAGCCTGTGATCAGAAAATGGCACACAATGCCACTTGGTGTGGACATTACGTACGACACCCCTAGATCAAAACAAGAATTAATCTACTGACAACACTACGTCAAATGATGTGACTGGCCAACTGGAAATTCAAGTCTGAACTTTGAGTGCTCTGCACAGAAAGAAGGCCCAGTACTCTAAAACAGGTATAAAATGCTGGACATTTAGATATGACTTTCATTTCTATGACTCAGTATTACATAGATAACATTGTAGTATTAATTTATATATTTATTTAGAATTAGTAATAATTAAATAATAAGATTTGACCTTCTAACAATGAAGAGGACTTAAGCAAGAACAAGGCAAGGACAGAGGCTGTCCACATAAGAATCTAGTTCAAGATATTAAAGGTTTGTTTGTTGTTTGAATATTCTGATAATGGCCTCATGAAAACACATTTTGTCCTTGTAGTAAGTTTGTCTTATTGCTACAGTGTACAAATCAAAACTCTGCAGCCAACTCCATTAATATTTCTTGTCACATTTCAAGCAGGGAAACAGGGAATACACGGGCCTGGACCCAAATACAGACTCTGAGACAAAGGTGGTGCAGTTCACTGTTTAATAATCAAACAATGGGTACAAGGGCACAGACCGAAACCAAAACAGAAATCAAAGTAACACTGGGAAACAAAACTAGGAATGGCTGAAACACTTGAACAAAGAACAAACGGAACACAAACTACAGAGTGAAGGATAGCTGGACACGTGAACATAATGAGGGCGGGACAGACAATCAAAACAGGCAGGAAGTGGTTACAGACATGTAGAGAGGAGAGAATTCCAAAATGAAACAAAAAACAGCAACACAAACACAAAATCAAACATTTCTACTGTTGTTGTAATTTATTCTGGTAACTGCTGCATTAACTTCTTGATCTGTCATTTTGAGGGCAGTTTGTTTGTTTCAGAGTTGTTGTCGAGTGTTTGTGATTTCCAGGACTTTTTAATCTTTTAATCTCCTCAGAGAGAATTTTACTTTGCTGCCATACTCGTACATGTGTGGGCGGCGGTCACACGGTGATGCTAAATCTGTTTCTAGAAATCTCTCTGGTTGCTTGCTTGTGTGTGTGTGTGTGTGTGTGTGTGTGTGATGACGTGCTGTGGAGAGATTAGCATTTCGGTGATTGCAGTCGGACACCTTATGATCCTCACTGTGATGTGATTATTGCAATTATGATTCTTCTCCGGGAAACTTTGTCTTCGAGTGGTCAGGTGTGTGTGTGTGTGTGTGTGTGTGTCTCACTCCTAAAAATTCTAATGAAACATGAAAAACATAGAAAGTGAAAATATGGTGATGTGCGTGGTGTGGTATCATCATCACAGTTACATCTGGACAGACTCCGTACAAACATATGTACTTCAAATTTATTGTTATATACAGTACACTGAAAGAATAATTGTACATTTATTATTATTAATTTTTTTTACATTTTAAAAAATGTACATTAAAATTAAACTATATATAAATAACCAAACAATACATTAGAAATCCTACACAATAAAAAGACAGAAAAAGAAAACCTTTAAAAATCGTCAAATTACTGCAGCTGCCAAACAAAAACTGTAAAAACTCTGACATTAAGTAAAATATCATAATTCAAATTAAAGTCAAAAACTATAAAAACTTCAAAATCAAGTCAAAGTTTTGTAGCACTTTACATTTTAGTCACATACCTTCAATAAAGAGAAGTCTGTGCATGTCGTTTGATGTAAAGAACAAAGTTTGATGAATTTGTATCCACAAGAGTTAGAATGTAAAAGTACAAATAAGATTTACCTCAAAATGACAAAGAAAAATATTAAATTGCTAATATGCTGTGAACAATCAGTAGCAATCCATAACAAAATGATGTGATGTATGATGTACAAAACTTCAGTCATTCATTACATTCATTACTCCAAGCTGGACATTAAATTCTTATTTTTTCATTAAAAAGAAGAGAGCGCTGATGGAGCAGAAAAAACTGACTCTCTTTGAAGCCTCTCAGAATCATTCCCCAGGTAGTCAGCTGATTAAGATGAACTAGAATGGAATGAGATGGCAGTAATATGCATGATAATCCAAATGACAATAAATAAGTGAAGTAGTGTAATGGCCTGTTTTTACATTACATGTTTTGGGGCCGCAGTTGTTAGGTTACTATTCAATCAGCATGGACAGTGAAGAAAGTGATGCAGAATCTTCAAATCAACCATTACAAATGAACAGGATGGAAGGATGGACAGGATGCACACGCAGACATTACAAGAGGAGAAATGAAAACAGAGGTAATGTTAGAAAAAGTCAGTAAATAACATAAAATAATGTGAGTAACTTTAGAAATACTGTAACACTAGACGATAGAAATATTACATTGAACCATTTTGAAGTTGCTGTCTATGGACATGATTATACTGAGCTTCAAGTTGTTCATTACATTGCTGACATGGCAATGTTTCAGTGGTCTTTGTCAAAAAAAAAGATTTGCTCTGGAATGAAACAGCTTTTTGAAATTCATAAATTAAAAAAAATAATAATAAAAATCTGTGTCAGAAACTGCATTGTGCTCCACGTCATCAGGGACAAAGACACGCTTTTTCAGGGGGCACACAGTTGGTGAATGATGAGTTTTGGGACATGCAGCTGAAATTGGTACACCCACACAGTATCGGCATTTTGTATCAGAACATGAATTAACAGATTTTCAGCAGGCTCAAGGGGGAGGCAGTGTTCTCACGAGGACACTAATCTGTACAGGCCATTGTGTCCATGCTTAGCTAGCCTGTTTGTGTCAGATACAGGCAAACTTGTTTGTGTGTGGTACAGTATTAATAACTTCCATATGCACACACACATGAACATGCATTGATCAGCGCCTCCTAGCGTAGCATCAGTCATACGGAGCAGCATATGGCGAGACAGCCAACACGTGACGAGCTCCATGACTCACTCGCTGAGCGGTGGGGGTGGATGAGGCAGCGTATTGCAACTTCAAATGAAAAACGCTGTCACTTCATACAATGTGTGTCTCTTTGGAGCCACGTGTTTCTTCTGTTAGTGCAGAGCGAGTGCTGTGGTCGACACAGTCCTTATAATACATGTAAAAAACTATACATTTTTTTACCTTATTATTTTTTAGATTATTGCGATCAAACACATGATAGTAATTATAAATGAAAGACTTACCGTATTTTACAGATTATTATTATTATTTTACTTTTTTAAGAAAAGAGGTTGAATTTTCATGAAAGAACATTACATTGTCTTTTCCACAGCTGGCAAGTTTTTGATATTTGAAATATATTGTGCAGACTTCCAAGCATGTTACAGACAATACACAGCTTAACTGTAAGTAAGAAGTTTTCTTTTTCCTAAAGGTAGATTGTTTGTCTGTCAAAGAACATACAGGCAAAATACAATGTAACCCACGCCCCCGATTCACCATGCAGCCCAGCCACCCAGCCTTGTCTTACTGTGTGCAATGTGCACTTCATGTGGTAGATAATAGAATTAATACTACTACTAATAGTAATGAAACACACGCAAGAACAAAAACAGAAAAGAGAGAAAAGTTTTTGATTTGAGTCTATCAAAGTTAGAGAGCTGACATAGGAGAGAAAGGGCTCCCATGTTTTCAGATTCTCTGACTGTGTTTGATTTTTTCTAAATGAAGAACAGACATTAAATCATTTAACCCAGAGGTTGTACCAGGGGGATTAGGACTCTTCCAACAATACGCATTGTCAAATGTTGCTGTTCCACTTGATGATGTTCTGCTTCATATGACGGATAAATACACATGTATTCACTCAACGCACCAGCTCTGTTCTGATTCAAGATCATGTAAGTCAAACACACATTTGTCTCCTGGATCAATGTGTGGTCTGACTGAACATGCTGCCAGACACTCCAAGCAACAACACAGATGTTGTTTTTGTACACACACACACACACACACACACACACACACAGAGCTGTAGGTGAGGGTTTGGTTCTGGTTCCGCTGACATTTGGGATTAGTCAGATCGACAGTAAGCAGTGACAGCGAAGCTGTAGCCATGCTGGGAAAAGCAAAGTCATTGTGAGAAAGGTTTTTCACATGGACAAAGAAAAGATGTTCCTGTTACAGCACGACATCTGAAGGTATTTAGTCAAAGAGGGAGAATATTTTCAGAACCAAAAAGCTCTTTGTCACTGAATGGCAGATGTGTTTAATTTAGTTGAGTCTATTTACGGCTCACTGTGGAATAGTGCTCACAGTTATTAAGAACAGGAGTGTACCACAACACATCAGAGAGGTTCTTTAATGAAGACACACAAATCTTTTACAAATTTTTTATCCATCCATTTCTCTGGCTTACCCGGGGTTGGAAATGCAGATGGACTGAAAAATCGAGAGTGTCGTCTTCCAGCTCAGCCTCATCTCTCTCTCTCAGGTCTTAAACACAGAGCTTTTATTTGTGATCTCTTACTGACATCCTTGCAGTATTGGTACCAACATGGATTACAACATTGGCAAAGCTGTTGGTGTATGCGTTCCCTGATTCTCCTTACATTACACCACTACTCACAGGCTTGTGTCTGTGTGAGAAGCTCTGGCCCCTGCATAGACACTAATCAATGGCTGGTGATGTTAATCCAACATTTTGGGTAATGGACTTCATACTAGCGTGCAATAAACTTTAATGACATATCAATATCAACATACAGCACTTGCTGTCACTGAGAGACTATTCATATTCATATTTTTTACTGGGTTGAAGTTACGATTAGTCATTCTGAAGTCATTCTCACTGTCTGTTGACAGTGTTGTTATTTTGGCTCTCCTGGATTACATTTAAAGGTGTTGTTCATAGTGATGAACCTACAACCTTAAAGATAAACAAGTGTGTGTTCATAACTTCATGACCTTCATATGTTCATATTACACTCCTGGTCACTCAGTATGTATGCTGGAGTTCTGTGGTCCTGAGCTTGTTTTTGCATTCCTCTTCTTGTCCTGTTCAGCTGGAACAACGTACATCTTTGGCAAAGGAGGAGGCCTCATCACGTTCAAGTGGCCAGCCAATGAGAGGCCAAGCACCAGGACGGACAGGCTGACCGTCGGCTTCAGCACCTCCCTGAAAGACGGCATCCTGGTCAGGATTGACAGCGCGCCTGGTCTGGGTGACTACCTCATGCTGCACATAGTAAGCTGCTTTTTTTTTTTTTTTTTTTTTTCCACTCAGTTTGATGTGAGGAGATGTTTCACATTCGGAAGTGTGGCACAGAGATGTGGTCCCATGTCAGTCTGTGGATATAAAAAGCTCATTCTGAAGTGACAAAAACAGAATGATTTTTATTTTTAGGTGATTCTAGACGTCAGGTGATGCCTTAAAAGGAGCACCAGAAATATGTGGTGTTACTACTTTGTTGTTTGTTGTTACATTGTTACTACTTTAATATAATTATCCATTTGATTGATTTACTCACTGGGGCATTACCAACTAATCTAGGAATAAATCTGTGTTTAAAAAACAATCTAAAGATCTGAGTCATGAACTCTCAGTACATCGATCCCATATGCAACAAAAAAGTTTGAGATGTGCACAGACAACGACTTGGCACTAAACTGAAACATTTAGAGAAAAACTGTCTCCATGAGGAAACCAGCACGCATCAATTTCCACAGAGCACCTCGAGTGGGAGGAAGCCAGACAAATAAAAAGCAAAGAGAATCCAGTGGATTTTCAAAATAAAATACCCTGTGCAAACTGCCGGTCGTAAAAACAGACAAAAGCGAAACTAATTAACTATGTAGCACATTTACACATGTAGAAGCATGTTTAGAAGAACATACACCAGGAAAATGGCCAAATCTGGGCAAGTAAACAAAGTCTGGCGGGCTAAACTTAAAGCTTACTGCAGCCACAATATGTGAAACATTTTCAAACTTTTACAGCATTTCATATGCAGGGCATACACTTTCAGAGCTGCCAGAGTTGATTGATTTCACAGATATAGCAACAAATGTAAATGTCACCAATATGTTACAGTGAAGCAACGTTTGTGTGCAAAAATCATTTCAATCCATTTACTGACATCTCACATGATAATAACATCAGCTTTCACGCAGTCACTATGCATCCTAATCATAGTTCAATGATGACATTACTACACACAGTGGGTTCTTTAACCAGAGGATACATAGGATACTGCCAAATGTTAATTTAAATGAACTAAACAGCAGACAGGCTCTTTGATCCTACAGTATAGAACAGAGTGTTTATGAATAGATCCAAGCTGAAACTAACAAAATGCTGAACTGAGAGAAAAAAAGATGTGCAGGTACAAATCTGTCTGTTATTTTAGCACCATGGACAGCACCATGGAGCCATCAACACATGCTGTGTCTGAATTCAGATCCTTCTGTCAGTGCACTTCTATGTAGTACACTGTGTACAGTACGTAGCTCCTGGTGTAGTGCACTAATTGTAACAGTTCAAACACAGCCGTTGGGGGGCGGAGTTTAGCTCAGTTGGTAGAGCAGCCGCCCCATGTGTGAAGGCTCAGTCCTTGCTGTGGAAGCTCAGGATTCCAATCCGACCTGTGGCTCTTTCCCGCATGTCGATCCCCGTCTCTCTCTCCCCACATTCCTGTCACTCTTCAGCTGTCTCTATCAAAATAAAGCTTGAAAAGGCCATCAGTTTACTGCTTCTCCAGCAAATTGCTAATGGGATTGCACGTGGGCACTGTAGTTGACTGCCAAAATATAAATATATGTGACAGGGCCAAATAATGAGACTGGTAAGCCTGAATGATGAGTTGGATTGAAAGTTCCTCCCATATGATGGTAAAAATTATACAGAGGCATGAACTTTGAATTTAGATGGACAAATTTAATTTAAAAATATAAAACGCAGCTCTCGGGTTATGTTGGCACTTTAAGGATACTGACACACCACCACCACTCACAGGCTGTTACCTAAACACTAAAAGCACGGCAAAACCACAAGAGTAAAAGCAGTAAACACTTAAAATAGCACATGCAGTGACAGTGAGAGGAGTACCTACAGTACATCTGTCAAAGAGCAGTTAGTGCATGTGGAACATCCCACATAAGCTTCATAATTTAGCTAATTTTCCTTGCACAGTGCTCAGTGAGCACATTCAGGGCTATGGCTAACCATGCATCTATAAAATGAAAGTGTCTTTGGTGTCATATTGCCTGATAAAACCGTCAGTCATACCTTTAAAACAGCAGCACGGTGCCTGGAGTAAAACAAAGTGCACAGATTAACACAAAAAAGAGTGAACGGAGATAAAAACACACCTTGGAGATGCACTCACCTGACACAGCCTCAAGGCTGAGCTACTGAGTCTTTCTGCTATATGTTATCTCTAAATGGGCAAATGTTTCCCAGATGTGTGGTCATCTTATATAGTGACCACTGAGGGCAGGAAGTGTTCAGCTTTCCACACTCAACTTTTGACTGCAGGAACTCACTTTATGTTGTATTTTGAGTGACTGTGTGAACGCGCTTATGGACTCAAAATACTAAGTCTAAGTATGGAAGTACAACAGTTAAGACACAGTGACTTTAGCAAACCTCAGTCAGATAAAAGATCAGACACTTTCTTTGCATCAGGAGATAGAGAGGAGGAAGGCATCACCCCACCACCACAAAATACTCTGTTTCCATGGGGGGAAAATTTGTACATACGCAATCACAGAAGTATCATTATGAGGTATTAAATCTATTATGAGTATAGCATTATTCCATCAGAAATTAATCCAAGCAAACCAATGTTTTAGTGTTTCAAATGGAAAATTGTGTTTGTCATTTCAGCAACAAGGCAAAATTGGAGTGACATTCAACATCGGCACAGTGGATATCAGTGTGGAGGAGAGCAGTACCCCAGTGAATGATGGGAAGTATCACGTTGTCCGCTTCACCAGGAATGGTGGCAACGCTACGCTGCAGGTGGATAACTGGTCCATCAATGAACACTTCCCAACAGGTACGACACTCAATCGATCAAATCTAAAACTACTCATTTTTGTTTGACATCATTACTGTTAGCAGATCTGACATGATCAGATAAAGTTAGAAGGTAGAATCACACCAGTACAAGACAACTGTGAAAATCACTGGGCAGCATCTGCCTCCAACAGAAGAGAGACATTGTGGAGTTCTCTGTCAACTCTTGCTTTTGTTCTCACCTTTTGTCAAACTAATGCCTTAAAGGTCCAGTGTGTAGGATTTAGTGGCAACTAAAGGTGAAGTTGCAGATTACAACCAAATGAATACTCAACCACACCTCAGCCTCTCCCTTAAAGAATGCAAGAAACACCCTAAAGGACTAATAAATTCCGTTCCTCTCAATAAATACTCTAAAATCTTACACAGTGGACTTTTAGAGTCTGGAGTTGAGAAGCACAATATAAGAGGAGTCACAACTTCATTTGTAAAGAGGACCTGACCTTCCTTGTTGACTGGAGATGGGATTGGTGGATAGCTCAATTCATGACAGGCTTCTGTCAGAAGTTAATGAAACATAAGGCATTAAGGGTCCACCATTTCAGGAAAAAAAGTTATGGAGAAGACGTGGGCAAATTTGTTTTTGCAGAGTAAAAGTGAGGTATGGGAGAGAACATAAAATGTGGATGGAAATAGTACAAGAGACTGTAGGGTAGATCGTGGGTAACTTGGGCACACAGACCACAGGCAGTATGAGGATTGACTGTGACACCCAACATACGTCAACAGGAGAAACACAATTACTGCTATCAGACACAATCTTGACGCCGTATAAAACCTGAGTGGAGTTCATGCTCAGTGCTGTGTCTGCATGTTAGGAGGTGGGAGGCAGACAGATAAGCTGCTGATAGAGACTTTGCCATCTAATCCTGTGTTTAAATGAAAACACGGTGAACGGTTTGATAAAGTCACATCTTTATCATACTGACACAGTGGAAAAGAGACTGTAGACAGCGGAGAGGGGAGGGAAGCAGGAGGACATGTCCTTGAACCACAGCGATGATCCTAACACAGCTGTGTGTTAACATGAACTTATTTACAGTTTTTCAGCATGTTTCCTCCAACCTGTCTGCTTCAGAATAGTAGTTTGATTACAATGACTGAACAATATCCTACAGGATGTGTCATGAAAACATAATGAACCCGATGTATAACTTATCTAAGCACAACGTAGTTGTTGTACAAGCCAAATATATATAAGTCAAAATGGCATAGCAATAATATAATATGTTTAATTAAGCTTGCTAAAATGATGTGTGGCAATAAACCTTTGACAACTCAAAATGCCTCCATGTCCCATGACAGACAGGAGAAATGAAGAATAGATACAGAAGAAAGGGGGCATTTAGAGAGTGTTGCAAAACTAAGGACAGCTTCTTATCTTGTCAAATCGCTGTGGTTCTGTGTCTTTTTGTCCCAAGACAAGCAGAATCATCTCTTCAGGAATCCGTATGAGATGCCTTAATAACACAGTTTTGGTTAAGATTACACAACAAAACTACTAGCTTAAGCTTAGGTAAAGATTATGATTTGGGTCAAAACAAGTTGAGTTGAATGTGTTATGTTACATAAAACTTTAAACTAACAGACTGCTGAAGGTAAAACTGAATAGAAGAAAAACAAAAAATATCATTTTCAAAGAGCTGTTTCAATCTGAAATACTACAAAAAGAAAAACTCCTCGCACAGTCCTCACACTAACAGATTAATTGTGACATTAAATGTGGCATTAGTGAATACTTTCTATACACAGTGAAGAGGAGAAATGGTGAGAACACATACCTGATGCTTTTTTGTTGTTTGTGTTTCTAAAAAAACAAAAGTTCACGAGCATGCAACTTAAAGACATTTTCTAATCTTCGGATAAAATTATTTAAACATGTTGTAAATGTTAGGAGGACAGTGGTATTTGCTCCAGGTGACATGATGCTGATGATCAATAAATGTCTTTATAAATGTCTTCTTAAACTTTAAAGGGAACAGCGACGTTGAACGCTATCAAATGGCCAATAAGAAAATTCCTTTCAAATATGCCAGACCAGTAGAAGAGTGGCTACAAGAGAAAGGTAACTTCAAACACACGTTTCTTTGCTTATGTGTGTTCACTCTACTGCTACAGTTTGACATTCTATGATGAAAAGAGATGCATTGTGTGATTTTAAAGTAGCATGAATATAAATGTTAACTCATGCATGCAACATTCTATGCAACGTTATGTGGGCTAAAAATGTGCAACTAATTACGGAACTAAATAACTATAAATAAATTAACCAATAAATTGTGTAATAAAATGAAAGTGAGAGTGGAGAGAAGATCTCTGATTGTAGTCACTGGAATGGCTGTAGACTGTAAGCGTTCTTTTTTAACCCCAACGACCAGCACAAACTAGTGGGTGCTATTCCAGTTCATATATGTTGAGCAGCGCAGAACACGAAGAAGTCTGTATGGTGATCATTAAATACTCTCCATCAACTAAATCCCTGAATCAACAAATGATTCCAGGAAATCATAATTCAATTTGATGGTGCGTGTTTTCTTGGTAACACTTTCTATGAAGACCACATATATAGTGCATTACAGTTAATTACAATGTAATGTAGTAAGAGCTCATGGTATGCTATTACAGACAATGCAGTATTATCACTGTATGTGCTCAGTAAAGCAAAATACATATTTATACATATCATTAAGATACAGTTGATTGTTGAGTTGTGAGTGTACAGGTGAGTATAGGTAGTCTAATGGGTTATAAGCTCCATCAGTCAACCTCGAGTTTATCTCATCTGCAATGTTTTATAACTGTTAAAGTGCATGGGTGGCACAGTGGTGCAGTAGTTAGCACTGTTGCCTCATAGCAAGAAAATTCCTGGTTTGGACCTCGACTGGGTCTTTCTGTGTGGAGTGTGCATGTTCTCCCCGTGTCTGCATGGGTTCTCTCCAGGTTCTCCAGCTTCCTCCCACAGTCAAAGACATGAACCTTAACAGGTTAGTCGAATGAATAAATGGCCCAATAATGCAGGTGTGATCTTCATAGAAAGGCTTATGGATACAATGTTATTTTAGTTATAATTCTAGATGTAGATTATTTCTGTAAATGGTCAAGCTTCACTGTGTAGAGGTATCATCATTTTTTTAGCAGCCTGGTCTCATTTGATGGTAATTAAATTGCGGTGGCTGTCAACATATGACTGCAGCTGTGGATGACAAATATTGTAAGAAGCACAGATTGTGTTAATAGATCAATGCAAACTGTTTTAACCACACAAACCATGCTAGACACCAAATTTCCACATGGACAGGCGAAAAACATTTTCAGGATCAGAGAATGAAACTATTGAAGCATTGCTTGCGCTGGTCGTTGTCCCACAACAAAACTAAAATCCTTTGTCTTGTTGTGAATGAATAATTTAGCAATGGAGGTATTAAAGTATTAAAGGTGTTTTTTCTCTGTTGAAAATATCTTACATCTGCATGTCTCCTCTAGGACGGCAGCTAACAATTTTCAACACCCAAGCGACAGTCGCAATCGGTGGTAGTGATCGCAGCCGGCCCTTTCAGGGTCAACTGTCTGGCCTTTATTACAATGGTCTCAAGGTGTTGAACATGGCTGCTGAGGGCAACCCTAACATCAAGATTAATGGCAGTGTGAGGTTGGTAGGTGATGTGCCCAGTGCACCAGGCTCTGCCAGGACCACGGCCATGTCTCCAGAGATGTCTACTACCTTCATAGAGACTACCACCATGATGTCCACCACTACCACAAGGAAACACAGATCCTCCTCAACTGTACAGGTATGGAGAGACCTCTATTATAAACATATGGGAAAGGCAACACACTCCATGGATCAATAATTAGTGAAAACCAAAAGGCTTGTGGTAATGACACATGTAAACAAAGAAACACTATGGGACTTTTTATTCAAGTTCACTTGATTCAGTAGAAACTTGGTTTGACTTCATTCTTATTAGCACTGCAGAGACTCAAATGCATCTGCTTGAAGTTGATTGGAACGTTGAACTAAGCAACCAGGCAGCAGTTAGATCAACCATGCATGCGGCCTGTCCAAGAAGTGGATCAGGACAGAGTGCCTGTGGGAGTATAGGCCTTAGCTTTGTGCATAACATTGGTTTCCCCTCCGGCCCAATTTATTTTGTTTTGTAAAATGTCAACCACACATCAGTCAGTCAGTTACTGTAAAGTCTGTCTGTTTTGCTGAGTGTATTGTTGTGACCAGGAAAGGCTGTCCTCATTAAAGCCTCGTATTTACGAGGAAACATTTTTGATTGATGGCCAGTTTCTACATCATACACACAGCAGTTACCCAATTTGTGTTTTTGTTGCATTTACATGAATTATTTTTGCAAGATGGTAAAATGATAAAAAGAAAGAGTTAAACACAAAGGATAGTTTCATATTTTTCCAGTTTGTCTGCAACAATAGCCTGAACATTGAACCAGGTTTTGTTTGCTGTAATCACAGTGAATATCTTCCAATGTTAACAACTACTATCTTATATATAATACTATCTTATAATACTTTATCCATTAAAGTCTATCTTATCTTGTCTTGTCTTATCTGGTAAAAAATAGTTAAAAATAACCATGTCGACTCAGATACATAAGATAGACCGCTTTTTATAGACAGCATGTCTTCTTAATATTGCAGAGATCTTAACAGACTTAAAGCATTGGCAAAATGATAGTATTGCTAAACATTAGTGTCGAATAGAAATAATTTGATTCAGGCGGACACATTGGTCTATAATGATTGATTAGGTGGAAACTACATCACCCTCCAGGCAGTGTCACATTGAAGCTGGATATGAAGGGCAACAAGCTGACAAGTCTGTCTGATACCAGAAAACGAGGACACCAACACAACAACAAAAAACATAAACCTATGCTTCAACTTAGATTCTACAGTGTCTTGAGTGACAGGACGCAGATAGGGAACTTTCAGACATCAGTCTGATCGCTGCTTACTCGTCACTCTCACAGCAGTACTAAAGTTGCATTTGAGCTAGTTAAATGCTAATGCAAGCTGAACACATTAAAAACCTTTCCAATAATAAACCAACTTCATTCTTAGGCAGCTGTAGAGAATGCATGCTCTGCTAGAACTGCTATTCTTCAGGTTTGCTTTCAACACTGTTTATGTGAGGCGCTGATTGGAGCCTAAAGAACACAGTGTATTACCTCAGTTTAAACTCACAAAACAAAGATCAGTAGTGAAGAGCACAACATCCATCATCCAACATTTTGAGACCAGGACTGGACATTGTTAAATGAGGGTGGAACTCCTTCACATGTCAGAACATCCATCAAGAGACTTCAAGTCACAAGCAATCAGCGGCAAAGTAGGACTGGATATCTTCAATTAACACACAGTTACCAGAAAAACTGAAACACTTTGAATGCCTCAGGGATTTTCTATTGTCTTTTACGTGGCAACAAACAAAATCAGTGGAATATGGTCAAATTTTAAAAGTAATGGACTGCTTACTTGAAAATTGAACTAAACAACTGATTACTTGAATTGCAAAATAAATGGAATCAGATTAAAGTAATCTGACTGAGATTAGACATTACCTGTCTTCATGGGTTGTATGTTTTGATCTAAACCAAATCAAGGTGGGGAAAAAACAAACAAACAAACAAACAAAAAAAATACATAAATACCAACTGACCACCAGAAACAGACATCAGTCAGTGAATATCATCACCAGAGATCATTGTTGAGACAGACAGAGGTTAGCATCTCCACTGCCTGAAATCATGTGATTGAACTTCCATACCTAGGTAATAACCTAGGCTTCTAACTTGTTTTCTATATTCTCCCTTGTCTTTGTGTGTTCTCTTTGTTGTTTGCTGGCGGCTCTTGTCTGGATATCTTTTCTGTGGCCTCTGATGACCAATGTTCTGGCCACGAAGCATTCGTCAGATGACCTTGTGTCATCTGCAGAGTGTTCGAGTGACGACGAAGACCTGGAGGAGTGTGAAACTAGCCATGCAGGTGGGCTAGGTTAGTTTGCATTTGCTTGCTTTCTTTGTGCTTTCACTCATCTGCACCAGAGGATCGAGGTATCCTCAAAGCATCACTCCCCCATGGTTAGACAAAGTGTAACTTCATAAAACAGGTGTAGTGACAGTAAGCACAGTGAGCTGCATCACACATAACCCAATCCAAGGGAAGCTGGATTGTTCAAAGTTCAAATCCAAAACTGAAAATATTTGAACTGGTACATCAGTCACACAGAGAGTTCATTCAGGGTGTTGCTAGCTGATGAGCGTAACGTAGCAGCCCATTAATATCATGAGCTACACTTGCACATGGGGTCTTTCAAAGTGGTTAACATGGTCACCAATATGCATACAAATTTTGTCTGGTCAGAGGACAAATAAGGGTTAGTACATGTCATCACAAATGTGCAAAATTTGTATGAGGGGGAACCATGTTCTCTGCACTGATGCTACAAAATGTCTCATTGTGTTTGAGCCCACCGCTCCTGCCACTCACCGCTCACTGCCTTTCAGTTTGAACAACACATTTTGACAGTCTTTTGTTTTCTGATAAATTGCAGTGTGTTGTCCTGACTACAGTGATGTATTTTACTTTCTGTCTTCATTTGTGTGTTTTTTCCATATTTAGAGGCTTGCATTGTACTAGAGAACAGATATCATTGAATTTCTGTGTACAAGTTTTTTCCTTTTTTTGGGTCATTCTTTTGCTTTTAGGTGTACTTGTTATTCTGTCTTTTTTGTATCTAAGTATTACAAAAATCTAAAACTGTTTAAGAACTGTGAGAACTAAGAGAATCAGTTTGAAAGAATTTGGGAATTTCCATATTTTTCATTTTTTGAAACACATTGTCAGTTTTCATACTGAATAATCAAACTGTCACACAGACTCGTAGGTCATATATCTGAAGTGTTTTTGTTTTGTTTTGTTTGTTTGTTTTTGGTTTTCTTTGCTTCTAACATGTTTACAACATGTTTAAGTTTCTACAGATTAGTTCAAAATACAAAAGAACTTTTCTGAATAACACTCATAGATTCTATCGCATATGAGAGGATTCAAATGAGTCACTCAGTCAGCAAACACAACACCTGTAAATGGCTGCTGTTGGTTGAAATAGTATAAAAACAAGCTGTCCAATAGTCAAGTGTGTAAATTCACATACCCCTCTCCCCAGTCAGTTACAGATTATAGAAAACAATTATCTGAATTACTATTAAAACAGTGAAGCGAAGCTGTTTTTAATAAAGTAAGTGATCAATAAATTTGCTTTAATTAGTGAAATTTAATCAACTGATCAGAGATTAAAGGTCCAGTGTGTACCTTTTAGGAGAACTGATTTTAAAAAAAAGTGGACTATAATATGCATCTGCTGTGGTTTTGCTTCCTCACAATGAGACTTTTATATCTAGAGTTTTAGAGCCACTGTAGTTTCTCCTACATGCTTGGAAGATAGAGCGAGCAGTTATTCATTTGGTTGTAATCCTCAACCTTGTATTACATTATGTCAGTTTCTGAGCTCCATGGACATCTTTAAACAAACACAAATTCAGTGTAAACCCCCAATAACAAGTGCCCCCATCCACTGCCTCAGCCCACAAGCCAAACCATTATATTGTTTTTCATTAAGACCCTGCTCACCATAAACCCAGACCTTCAGCTCAACAATATGTTGAGCTATTCTGCAGACAAAAAGCTGAGTGAACTGTCCCGATACTCCCAACTCTTCAAATACTGCCACTTGGTCAGAACATGATGAACAAGAGATTTCTTTCAAAATACATTAAATATGTTGGAAAAGTTGCTGAAAACATGTAAAAATACATACTTACTGAAATGTGGAGTTAGAGGTTCAAACAGTTTTTCACCAGTTTTCAGTCCAGGATTTTGTGGGCGGTCCTTAAAGGGTGGCTCGATGACACGCTGAGGCCACCCTGAGCATACCCCTGCACCCTTAGCAGAGAGATGGATGAAATCATCTCACTCAGTGTTTGTGTGTTTCCGAACTCATCTGACACGTTTCAGTTGCTTCAAAATGGCTGATGCTTGACTGCTCCCACAAGTGGGCGTGGCTTCAGCACATTCAGAGGACACGCCCCCACAGTCCTGGAGCTGAGAATTCATTTTTACCTGATTGAAAACTAATTTTATAAACTTGTCAATATTTTTAATAATTCAAATTTGGCAGTGTGGTCAATAACACTTTCTTCTTTGGTCCGACAAACTCAGAACTCATATTTATCTTTATTTTACATGGACTTTAAAAAAAATGCTTGCACTATGGTTTGCCACAAAAAGATACTTCAGGTACTTGGTGCAATTTAAATATATTATGTAAGCTTCTCTTTATACTATGTCATCTGGCTGACAGCACATCAAACCATTAAGCTACAAAGGCACGTCCAGAAAGCATCTTAACTTGAATTGTAGGGTCATTGACCAAGGAGCAGTATTTGTCGAGTTAGACTGAATATTTCACAGGAAAATAGATTTTCGCCTCATGTCAGACATTGACGTCAGTTTAGTAACATTCAGACACATGGTTGGTGAGGATCTCAGTGCTATTTTGCTGAACAGCAGTATGTTCTCCCTTTTCAAGGTCATTCCCAAATTTTTTCAAAGAGTATGTGAAAGGCTGTGGTGTAAATGGGTTTAAAGCTGTGCTGTGTAGCCTGAGATTCATGGGGATTCATGTGAAGAAAGACAAAGACAGGGCCCCAGTCATCCAGTCATGTGTTTACACAGAAATTCACGACATTCTAACCCTAACATCCCTTTGACGTTGACAGCGGCATGCTTTGATTTTAAATTTCCTTTTTTTCTTTTCTTTTTTATCATTATGGGAGTCAATGCTATTTCCTGTTTTGTTTTGTCTTCTCAAAATGTTGTTATCGAGACATCATCCCCGTCTATTCGTCAATTATCCAAAAACACATTCTTGTATTTTGGCCTCATCATGTGTGGCATGACGTTTTGATGGGTGATAATTGTTTCAGCTTTATGTTCTGGGGTACCTTGCGGCTTTGAACCATGCGGCTTTCAATGAAACATTCCTATTTCTGTTTTCAAAGCAAATACAAAGGCAAAAGAAAATCTTTTTCTTGCAATCAACTGTTTTTTTGCCCTGAGGAAAAAGTTCCACATGTAACTGACACTATTGTTCCCTCCTAATTCGGTCATTTTTCACCAAATCTACAGTGCATTTGGACACAATTTGATCAAGATGGCATGAAAAAGATTTCTTTTGTCACAAATTCTGGTATTTCCCACTTAAATTTCTTTGCATGCTTTTTGTTTGATCCTTGACTCCATGTTCCAGTATTTGGACTATCTGGATTGCTTTGTCTGCATTCCTGTTTAAGTTGGAAAACATTTTTTTGCGGTCGAAGCAATGTTGAATGTCGTCTATTTTACCGCACATTGTCTTCATTTTGTCAGAGTGGCTGTTGTCTGTTTGGTTTGTCTGGAGAAGTTATCAAGTGATTCTGTTCTCTGTTGTAAATCTGTCGTGTTCTCCTTTCCTTTTAATTCATTTCATAAGATGGCACCGAAGGAAGGTTCTTAAATAACTGAGCAAGTAACCATCTTAAACAAATTTATTTCTGAGAACATAAATATTCTGATACTGGTACAAAACAAAAACATCCTATGACCAGTTATTAATAATATTTGTTTCCCCAATAATGCTTAGTTTCATTTTTTTAAGCTGTCATGATCAGTCATACATCTTTCAAACATTTTAAAATCCTGCTAAATGAATGTGGGCCAAACTTATCAGAACTTCTAGGTTAGATGATCTCTTTAATCAACCAGTGAATCAATCAATAAATGAATGAATGAATCAAGCAATCAATCAGACTTTATTTGTATAGTACAAAGTGCTGCACACAATAAAACAGTTTCACAGACATAGACCATCATAATAAAAGGACACCTCACAGTGGGTTTACATTCTCTACTTTAGCTGTACTTAAAAGACCACTACTAGAAGGCCTGAGGGTCGTTGAGAATTAATAGGCTAAAAGTGGGGACTAGAACTATTAAGAACTTTATAAACCAATGAAAGGATCTAAAATCAATTTTAAAGCAGATAGGTAGCCAGTGCAAAGGTTTTTGATCCAAAGGTTTACAGAGCATCGTCCAATCTAATGTGAAAAAAGAGATCTTCGTGGTCTTCTTGTTCGTATTAAATGAGAGTGTAAAGACAGTGTGGACAGAGATAATTATCTGCTTTAGAGTTCTAGCTTTATACTGACTTTGGCTCAGTTAGCTGTCCGGCTGCAGTTTTACTGTATTCGGTTCACTCTCATTGCTCATAAGGTTGATTTGGACTGCAGCAGACAGACTGTAGAAGCTCTGATAAACTCTCTGTGGCAGCACCAGCAGACAAACACAGCCAGAGCCTGTCTGGCTAAAAAGTCAGAAATGTTTGTCAGGAAGTGGAGGACCTTTATTTTGAGAACTTAAAGTCTAACTCTGGTGAAAGAGAAGTAACGGGATAGGACACTGGATAAGAGGAGAGAGGATGAAGTACAGCAATATGGACTGGGATGATGGATCTGTATTCTGTCCTCTTAAAGCACACAAGGTATCAAATCTATCACCATAATTAATTATGATGCCTAATTAATTTAATGTACGCATGAAGACAGCATTTCATAGTAAATGTTTATAATATGAGAGTTTAGTATGAGATTTTCTGGGAAAATCATTTTGCTGCTTCGGCATCTGGTGTGCAATGACTTGTGAAAATGCTGCTGGTGTGTGAGTTTATAGAGAAAACAATGAGTTGGCCAGTTGCACAACACATCTGTGTGTTTTTGGTACTATTCATCAATCAGCAAACATGACTTGAAACAGACCTAAAGCTGCAGCTGAAGAGAGGTTCGAACAGATGTGAGATCCATTTAAATGTGGCAGTGCTGAGCAGCGCGTTGACAGTGTTTTTGCTCGAAATTAGAGTTTTTATACGAACGGCTCAGAGCCATATCTGTTTCTGGCATGTCACTCTGCTGGCAATCTGCTGCCAAAACAGCAAAGTCAATACTTTCAGCAAATGCACAATAATAACCAAAACAAATTTAAATGAACACCCTTCAACCGGTAGATGTGTTACAATAAAATCACTAGTGCTGAAGTTCAGGAGCATCAGAGTTCCACCATTAATAACTCATTAAAAATGATTAAAAGGGAATCATTCTCAAATTATTAAGAAGGCATAATGTAAAAATAATAAGTGATGATGCACTATGATAAAAGTCGTAGTGATAGATAAGTGATGTATGAAAAGTTGCTTAACGCGTAATAAAATTTTAAATGTAGAAAAAGTGCTGAGTCAAGGGGTTTTACAGACAAATATGTAACTGAACAGTGTTTTAAATCACAGTTAGTGAACAGAACCTTTAATGACCTTTAATGAGACATTGAATCACAAATTCAGTGCCAGAAGATCACAAATCACATCAACAGCAGTGTCAATCCGTTGATTTTCACTTGAGGACAGACGAGATAGATCAGATGCGTGCCATCTTATGGAATTCCTCTCCGATTATATTTTTACCCACATGGAAAAACCATGTGCATCACAATAGGCAAAATATTAAATAATGTCAAAAGACAGTGCAGGGTTAAAGCTGGTATTCGTGACATATTTTGACTTCCTTCTGAGTTATTGTCAGTTTTCAGTCCAGGTTTGTTTGCTCGATTCTGACTGCCAATGCTTCTCCAGGCCAGCTGCTGCTCTCACATGGGTTAACTGTTGTTCTGATGGCACATCTGTGCAGTCTTCTCCTCATTTGAGTGCAGATGTTCACCGCCACTGTTAGGAAACAAAAAATTGGCGCAGGGCAATGTGTGGTTCAAATACTGCCTACCTATAGGAAAAAAAACTATTGTGCCATCAAGCTGGGCTCAGACACTCGTCGTGGTGCCAGGATCAAATTCAACAGCTTGTTGGTTGGAACAAGTTTTGCTCACTGAGCACAGCTTCATACACACACAGTGTCATGGATATCAGCTTTAAACTCGTCTTTTGACTTCTTATAGTTCTTGAATTCTGAGTAAATTGCATTGCACATATAGTACATGGAATAATTTTATTAATATAGAGATATATATGTTTTTTGTGTTTTTATTTCTTTCCTCTCCCCAACTGCTATGAGTTAAATTGAGCTGTGTCCCAGTTGCATACTATGACTTTTTTTTTTTTCTTCTGGGTGGGGTTGGGTGGAGGGTATGGGGGGCACACACTGGAAAAGTGACAAAATGTATACTCAAACAGTGAATTTGATTAATGTCGACTGTGGTGATAACAGTTATTGTTGTGTCAAGAGAAACGGAGCAGAATTGGCTATAGCTTTAAGTCGCACTTTGACCGATCATGAGTATCACATCTTGTTTCTTGCCAGTACAAACTGTTACAGTAAGTCAATGAATTCTTTGTTCATAGTAAGTGACTGGGACACTGTGTCCGTCTCCTATTTTTCTAACATTGGTCAGTCTTACCTTCCCCCCAGTTTGCTGTGTTGTTTTTTTTCTACTTTCCCTAAATGCAACTTACTTTAAGCATGCATCAACACCCTGCAGTACGACTAAAACTAAACCAAAAAAATCATAATAAATAAGAAAGAATAACCCATTCTCAGCCAGTACCGTCTCTCTCTGATGTACACCCAGACTGCACGGCCGCTTCATGTTTAAAGACTAACATTACTGATAGATTTGTCATGGAGGAACACATGAGAGAGGAGCCCGTCCTCCAGTCGAGTGCCTCTCTCAGCAGTGTCTGTTTTCTATTGTGTGCATCTGGTTGCAGTGTGTGCAAAATTTTAAATGGCTTTGTTCTTTCATCTTAACATTTTTCATTTGGTAGTTTTGACTGGTCATATTTTTTGTATTTATCCAATTGATCACTGGCATTTTGGTTCTGATTATGGTTTTTGGCTTATTAAGTATGTTTGGTTTGTTTTTTTGTCAATCAGATAATCTTTAGATCACAGTGTGAACTATTTTTTATATAATTTGACTTTTTTGGGATCTGGAACTACTTCAGTGACTAACTTGTGTGATTTATTTCCCTCTGTTATGGTTTCCCGACAAATATTGAATTGAAAAAGCTCGAGGAGCAGAGCAGTCATACAATCAGCTTAACTTCAGGCATTTTGTAAATGGACGCACAAAAAACCCACAAATTAGTAGGTGAAGCAGTTCCAGATTCACTTCTCATATATCTTCCATTTTTCAGATTTTTTTAAATCTATTTTGACAAAACAAATTAATCTCTGCTGAATAATATTTTGACTGTAAGACAAAAAACAAATGAATTGCATGGCTAAGAAGTTGCAGTTTAGGGTTTGTCAGACTTTGTCAGTGTTAGAGTTCTTCTGTTCTTTTCTGTAGATGGGCATGTATATTGCTCATTGTTTGTATATCCCCATCCCTTCCTTACAGCCAAAAGCTCTAATGCCGCCCGACCGCTTCGTACTGCCTTTACATGGACATGGCAACTGACTTACACTGTCACCCTCATCACCCTCATTTCCTATGTAGTATGTTCATAGGCCCCACCCCTTCTTCACCTTCCCCCTTGTCTTTAGAGATATTAAAATATAAAGTCATCCATCCATTCTACACTAAAGAACAAATGACAATTTAAGCAAAAAACTGTAACATGAATAGATTTTAGATACTATTGAGGTCTATTGCAATGAAAAGAAAAATGTAGATACACATTTTTTTGTAAAAACAAATTATTTACCAGGAAAAAGCAAAACATAAAAAAACAGAATTATGGTGTTTATTTTTTATGTTATGTGGTGTGGATGTATGTGTTGTTGCCTCCCTGTACCATCGTGTTATAAGATAGAACACAACCTACAATGGATAAAAATGATCTTTAACGGTACCAAGCGGCTATCCAACATTCTTACACAACTTTTCCTTTGTAAATTCTTTTCTTCATGCCTAAATCATGCGGGCAATTTGTTGATGTAAGTTGACAATATACACACTATGTATCACTCTCTCTGAATTGTTATTTTTTAAAGATGCAGTTTGTCAAATGAATTAGTTCTTGTGTATTTGTAAAAACGGTGTGGCTAATGAACATGGTAGGTGCTACATGTAGCATTGCATTGAAGCCAAGGGAAACCAAAGGAAGGTTCTCATGCCCAGCTCATCGTCAACAGCAGCTTGGTCAGTGTTCTACGCTATTGCTTTCGTACATGCTGGGTAATTTGATGACTTGAGAGTGACAATGGACTGCATTAACACACAGTTAACACTTAATTGTTATTTAATGATTAAATAATGTTTAATATTATTGATTATTTTGCTTTGCTGGGCTTCTGACGCTTTTAGGTATCCATGCATTTATCTGATTTATTTATTACTCAGCCACAGACGCTCAATCTACAAACTAGCTCTTCCTCATATTCCAAATTCACACAACACACAAACATGACCTGAAAATGAAAACATCTTCATAAACTGCATATAGGCTGACCTACTATTCAGCACAACCACAAAATGCTACATGTACTACCTGTAAGAGATCTTAACTTCACAGACAATATGCAAACATCTGTTTTATCTAAAAGCTTGCAAACTGCATCTCTGATGAAGCTGTCAACATGAATAACTGAATGAGTCTTTAATAGTTTTATTGTTTGAAATGATAGAATAAAATGGCCTTTGTTTGATCTACAGAGTTGTGTGCTTGTGGATGTATATGTTGTTTGTGGTAATTTGTGAGTCGGTTTGCTTTAATATTTGACATAGAATGTGCATCAAAGATCCAGTATGCACATGCTCGATACTTTTCATGTCAATGGAACTGAATGTTCACTCCAATGATGTCTCCATGTCTGTTTGAGATTACATTTAGTAAATGTTTCTAACAAATGTAGAAAAGACAGTGAAACTTTGTTAAACATTGTTAAACATTGTTAAACATTGTTAAACAAGCAGCCTGCTGACAATTTAAAAGTAGTTAAAAGTTAAAACTTTAAACTTTAAATGTTACTTACTGCCAGCAGTGGCCATGCGCTGCTAGACAAATGGACTACCTCAACAATTAAACTATGACATGAGTCATGGCTGTTCCTCAAAAAAATTGATAAGGTGACTCTTCTCCCATCCAAAACCACCAAATCAGTGGGTCACAGTTTCTAACTGACTCGACCGGCTGAGCTCACTACAATCTGTTGAAACAGGTAACGTGCCTTAATTCCACCAGGTACAACTGAGATGTGTGCCAGATGTGACATGTGCCAGACCTGATCACAACAAGACAAGCCACATCAATCAAGAAAGAGTATGTTAAGTTGACAGGAAGTCAGACACAGAAACATCTTTCAATGTTAAAATCACACCTTGTGCAGGACCTAGATCAGGAAAGGAAAACAATTTAACTATGTAGCCTTCTTACTCATGGTAGAAGCACAAACACCAAAAAAAATAAATAAAAAAATAAAAAAGAAGAAAAAAAAAGGATGACCAAATCTGAGCAAGACAAAATCTGGCAGATAAAACTTTCCACTTCTCAGGTGCTCCTACAGGAGTATGAAGTCACATGGAGAATTGGAGATTAAAACAGACCTATTGCTGCCTTCTTAGGCATAATAGATAGCTTGCTGTTGACGTTCCAATCTGCGTAAACAGACATCTGTGTCTCCAGACTAGAATATGCTGACAATAACACCGTCCTTGGTAAAAACATTCTCTTTAACTAACGTTATCTCGAGGTTTAAAGTCTGACCACCAGTTGGGCAGAATGTGAGACCGACTCAGGCACTTCTGATGCATTATGAGAGTGTCTCTAATTCTCCTTGGCCAAGTGTCAATAAATAATACAGCATAAGACATCAGAGGCTCCTGAACACTGAACACAGCAATTTCTCCACAACAGTATGGGCAGGCCTTTACACCTTTACGCCTTTACAGGCCTTTGCCATTTGGTGGCTCTTAGGGAGTACCAACAGATATTGTTGTATTGTGTACAGCAGTTTTAATAACTGCATTAAAAAAGGCTGTTTTTTCCTAACCATAAGTTAAAACTCTTAAAAAGGTTTGTTGCTCTGTATTCACTCTTATCAAGACTGTCAAATGGAACAAAATGGACATAAACAGATCTCTAGCAAGCCTTGTTATTAGCAAGCCAGACAGAAAGTAACATGGAAAACCAACAGTTACAAAGGTTTGGTTCAAGATTTTGATTTAAGAAGAAATAAAACGTTTTTAATTGTAATATAAAGTAAGAACATTGGCATATTAAAAGTGATTTTTTAGAGGGCCTGAACCTTCTGCTCTCCTGGTAGCTAACAACAGAACACAGACTCAATGAAAGTCATGACATCTTTCTCGCAGGCCAGTATTTCACAAAGGGTGAACATTCAGGTGACTTTGCTCTGCCATTGACATTGTATAAACTTAAAATGAATCGAATTATAGTTCAACAGTGTTTTCTTGGTCACAGAGCTGCTCTTTATAAAGGATCATTGTGACTTTTTCTAATGAAAAGTAAATAGGCCATGAAGAAACAGTACAGTGAAGGCTTGCAAAAAAGCAATAGAGGAGGAAGGAGGTTTGTAATGTCATCAGATGACAGCATAACAAACATGATCAATGTTCTCTGTTATGTCACAAAGCCTCTCTGCAATCCAAACTTCCACTATCTGGCATCCTAGATTGGTTGTGAATGAATGGAAAGTCACTGGGTCTCATTCATAAGGTCTGCAGATTTGTTTCTGACTTTTGCAAATTAGCTAATTAATATGCACAAATTAGTTGGTAGTAAACTCTAGATCAGGTTAGACTTTTTTTTTTCTTACTTACATCCACGTCAATGATGGAGGGGTTTTTCATTTTTCTCTGATTCGGTCGCATCTTCAGTATTGAGGATGACTTTTACCTTCAGAACAGCTCTGCATCTGAGAAACATTTGTAGAACTATAATTACAATTACATTTTTCTACATTACAAAATCAAGAGGTTTAAGATTCTTAGAGAGCCCTGAATCAGCGATACTGGTGTCAGTCTGTTGTTTTTATTATGGTAGCAATCAATATCTAGCAATACCTTTATTATTTTATCCAAATTAATGTTACTGCCTGTGCTGTAACTATAGGATATTTTGATCCATACTAGTCTAAACTACTATATTTTATTTATCATATAGTTTCTTAAATGATATTGAGAACGAACTAAGTAGACCTAACTCTTTTGACACTGAACTTTAAGCAAGTTTGATTTTTCTGGCTCATCCTTGCACTCCTCTTAAACCTTTTGATTGGAACTATACCAGTTTTATTTTAAATTGTTTATATCATTATTTAGCACTCTAAACTGGTATGCCAAGTTTATTTTCATGGATTTAGATTTAGTTGTTTTTCTGTCCAGATGTTTCAATATTGTACTTCATAAAACCTCTATACTGCTCTCTAACATTACCACCTGTTTGTCTCTAACCCCAGGAGCTGAGTTAGTCATCCCAGTACTTGAGGATCCATTAGTGCACCCCTCTGTAGCTCCTCGTGCACCCTTCATTCCCACTCCCTCAACCCACCACCCACTCCTCACCATTATTGAGACCACCAAAGAGTCCCTGTCCAAGGCCACTGAGGCGGGGGTACCTTGCTTGTCGGACCGAGGCAGCGATGATTGTGATGATGATGGCTTGGTGATATCGGGGTATGGCTCTGGGGAAGCGTTCAAGTCTAACCTGCCCTCTACTGATGATGAAGATTTTTACACGACCTTCTCCTTGGTAACAGATAAGACCTTTTCCACGTCAAGCTTTGAAGGTGGCTACAAAGCTCACGCGCCCAAGACTTTTAGACATAACAAACCTTCAATCTCCAGACGCGGTAGGGCTACCACTACCGCCATACCACTAACCGCCGACCAGAGCCGCACCACCGCCACCTCTGCCTCCACCGCAACCCTCCACAATGCTCCGGCCAAACAGCCAGCTGGCAAAATGAATAACCGCGAGCTAAAACCCCAGCCCGACCTAGTGTTGCTTCCATTGCCCACATCCTTTGAGGTAGACAGCACCAAGCTGAGGGGCCCATTAATAACCTCCCCAATGTTCCGTAATATACCCACAGCACTCCCCACAGAGCCGGGCGTCAGGCGAGTTCCAGGGCCCTCGGAAGTGGTCCGTGAATCTAGCAGCACCACCGGGATGGTCATCGGAATAGTGGCGGCCGCTGCCCTGTGCATCCTCATCCTTCTGTATGCCATGTATAAGTACAGGAACAGGGATGAAGGCTCCTACCAGGTGGACGAGAGCAGGAACTACATAACCAACTCAGCAGTGCAGAGCAATGGCGCTGTCATGAAGGACAAACAGCAGAGCTTGAAAGGCAGCAACAAGAAACAGAAAAATAAGGATAAGGAGTATTACGTGTGACTGTGAGACTTTCGTGAACACGAGAGAGTGAAGAAAGAAAGCACTAAGAGAACATTTACTTATCAGTTTCCTTGTGAGGAGCTATGACAAATGATGGTATAATGTGGAACTTGAATAATCCTATACTGTGCTGAGTAGTTGAACTGATGATATGTACTGTAATATAAAGCACACTTACTATTGTAAGCATAATGACAAGGCTAAATAGCAACTTTAGAGACCTTACTCTTCTATCTGGTCAGAGACGTTATCAGTATAGAAATATTTCACAGCTACATCATTCTCCTAAGTGACTTTTAGAGCTATGTGATCCTTGGCATTGAACAAAAAACTTTTTTGTAAAATTGTTAATTACAAAAGGCTCATAATCTTCTACATTTTCAGCATGTAAGCAACATGTAGTGCTTAACAAGAGGGGGTCAGGCACACCATCATTGTACAACTAAAAAAGGACTCTTGTTATATCAGAATATGACAGATTTCTATGGTTTATACATAATACAAGTGTGGTGTCTAACTTATTTTTGCTTTAAGCAAAAGAAACAAAATGACAAAAAGAAAAGCAAGAAAAGAAAACTATTTCTGTGTATAAAATGATATCAAGTGAGCACATTGCCATGAGCAGATCTCATAGAATCTGTTCCCTGTGGCATCTTGAATCACCACGATTATTCTCATCGTCTGACAGACAGAGTGGCTCACTTTATGGAAAGAAGTGGCCGTTTCTCTTGGTAAAATGCAACTGATTGTAAAATGCATGCCATCCTGATTCTACAGTAAAGTACAGTACAGTAAAAGTCCAGTATACAGTGTTCAACTTGGACCATGTTCTCTTTGATGCCAAAATGATTCTTCATCATCAGATCAGAGCCCCTGTCCTCTTTTTGAAGCCCTCAAAAATGTTACCCATGAAAAAAACAATCTCTTAAAGAAAAAGGTCTATTATCGATGCACAGCCAGTGGTGGTTTTCTTTTTGCAAACTGTATGTTGGTTCATTGCCTATCATTCTCTTTTTTTATGGAGGTGTCAGGAAACAAATGCAGTACTACAACACTGTTAACAAATGTGTATACAGAAATAAATCAAATGTTGAAAGTGTGAATTCTATCTGCTGTCACAGTCAACTGTGTCAAAAAACAAGAAATTTGTTTACATATTTTATTACATGCTAGCTGTTGTACTTTGTAGGTAGGAAATTGTACATATACCATGACAGTTGTAATTTTTAGTACCTCTATTGTACAGACTGAACATATGGTTTATCAGCGTATTTCATGACAAAATCTATTAACTGTTAATTTACATGAAGAAAATCTTTAATCAGAATGTGGAGCATCATATTGATATTTCATAAAGAATAAAAATGTATTGTTAGCCTAGAGATCTAACCAGAGATGTTTCTAAAGTTGCATGAATATTTAACTACTTGCAGTTGTCCAACAAATACAAGGTGCCCTTCCTTCTGTATCATGGCTTTTTTGTTCTGGGTTACACTAGTGTTCTATATTTTTGAAAGAGAAAACTGAGTTATGACAAAGAGAGAAATACAGAGGTTATATTATCGACGGGGGTTCTTAGTTTTAGATAGCTAAAAAGCTGGTTTTTGTTTGGTTCTAGAAGTGGGACTGGTCACCTCAAATCATTGTCTCGTCACCTCCTTATCATGAATATTTTCCTATTTTTATGTTTCCATTATCTGCCATTGCCATTTGACGATGTGGAGGTACAGTATTTTTCTTGCCTGAAAACCATATTTTTTTGTTATAATTGTTATTTTTCATAACCCTTTTTTCATCAGTTTGATAACAAATAAAATGTTCTTTTTTTCTCTAAAATTAAATTGTAGTCCTTCGATAAATTCAATTATGCAGTTATTATTGGTCATAGTTTACCACTTTAATATTTGTCCTCATTCTCGGAATCATCTAGACAATAAAATTGAGGCAGCTTTAAAGTTTCTGAAAACTCGGTTTCAAATATTTTGTTTTTCTTTATATTTTCTAAAGATTCTTTTTATTATTAAAGACAAAATAAGCAACAATCAACCTTCAAATTTATAAGGATTGTGTGGCTGTGGTTTGATCAGATTTCAATTACAATTGCCTGGCTGGCAACATGAGCAAATAACCCCAAAACTGTCATCAAATTTTTACTTGAATGTTGCTAAATTCTGATCAGTTTGTCAACACCATTTTCCACCCGGAAAACTTTGTTTTTATGTAGGAGCCCAGTGATCAGTGTAAGAAGACCACCTTTTAAAGGAGTATGAAAGATTATAGGATTAGGAAAGAAGCTCGACAGAGAATATTCATTTTTAATTTACGGGAGAACGTAAGTCAAAGAAGCAGCCTTCCATTTATTTTTTTGATAATTATCTGGATTCAGGTCTGAGTTTTCATCATGTTCTGGCCCCACCATACCTCAGCTGCATCATTCTGTTCTTTACCAGCCAGATTTCCAGTCAGGTTTCAAACTGTTTTGCACTTGTTTTGCTGACATTTTTTGTGTTCGACTGCACATCATTTATCATCAATTTAGTAACATAATATTGCTGAACACACACACACAGCCACACACACACCCAATTCTTCCTGAAAGTTTGTCACGTTAGAATGGAACTTCAATTGATGAAAACACAAGCTAAACCTGAAAAAGGAAACACTTATATTAGAGAAAAGTTATGTTTGCGCTGTAAAACTTTTCACTGATTTATTTTTTTTTTCAGTATCAGTGGTTTTCTTTCTGTCACAATGGGCGGCTGTGGCTCGGAGGTAGAGCGGGTCGTCCACTAATCAGAAGATCGGTGGTTTGTTCCCCGGTTCAATCCCCTCCAGTCTGCATGTCGAAGTGTCCTTGGGCAAGATACTGAACCCCAAATTGCTCCCGAAGGCTGCGCCATCGGTGTGTGAATGTGTATGAATGGTTAGCTCCTCAACCTGATGAGCAGTTGGCACCTTGCATGGCAGCCAATGTCATCAGTGTATGAATGTGTGTGTGAATGGGTGAATGAGATATGTCCTGTAAAAGCGCTTTGAGTGGTCGGAAGACTAGAAAGGCGCTATATAAGTACAGTCCATTTACAATTTTGGGGTACAGAGGAGAGATGTTTGATAAGGTTTGAGTGTGATTTATCTATAACCTCAATACTAAGGAGGGAACATAAGTATGAAATGACCATACATTTAGCAATAGTGTCCATGAGTTCAAATCTCAAGTACATTCAGTTTTTCTGCTGTTATCAGTTTTTACACCATTCTCTGCTCTCTACTTGGGCTTATCTTTTTGGTTTCACTTTGAAAAGTCAGCAGTCTCTGAGGTCAAAGTTCAAATAATTTTACCATAGTGCTCTCAGGTCATATTGAGCCATGCGCCTCACAAAGAGCAGCATTTAGCCTAGTTGACCATCACTCTCCGGAAAGAAAAACAATGGCATAGCCAGAAAAGAGCAGTTTTAGCGCTGATCATGTGTGTGGACGTTTAAAGGGAACTGACTTTATGTTGGTCTGGCAGAGATCACTGGAGCAGACTTTAACTAATATGTGACAGCTAGCTAACCTTTGTTTTTATGTGATAAAACAACATCAGAGGGAAACAGACTGACTTGCAGGTCAGGAGTTCCCGATGAACCCCTAAAAGTCATTGCTGTAGATGTACAGTCATCTGGATCAGACCCCTGACCCAACATGACTGGGTTCCTTCAACACAAACTCTGACCAGCTTTGGTCAATTTGGACCAGTCTGTAGATATGCAACTTTATTATAATTAAGGGTGAGCCCTCTCACCCTGTGAAGGAAACATATTGGCAGCTTGTATCACTGATCTCATTTTTACAAACATTACCCAAAGCTCATGATCATATGAGGATTTGGATTAACATGAATTTGTAAACTTGGAGCTTTGCCTTAAAGCACAGCTCTGTCTTAATCATGACAGGGAGAACATCCTCAATGTTTCCTTCATTTCAGCAGTGCCTCTGTCAAGCTCAGCCTCCCATCATACCCTTGGTTGTGGACAAAAGCACCAGACACTGAATTCCTTTACTTGGCAGCAACTCACGCCAATCCACTGTGTTAGGAAGAGCGCTATAGCCTCAAACTTCAGTACTGTTCCATATTGAGGTGCAAACTGTGGCATTGCAGCCTACAGTTACAGCCTTCCTGTGTGGCTGTGCAGGATGTTGTGGTCGGACAACACCCTGCATTCTATCTTGCTGTAATTTCAACATTTTGTTACATGCCAACATCCTATAACACGCTAACATTCGAGAACATGCCAGTAGAGATGAGTGAGTACAGCATTATCTGTATCTGTTAACCATATGAATTATCTGTATCCGTATCTGTACGGATACAGAAACAGAGCTGGGTGAGCAGGCAACATAACTCAACAAAGAAAATGGCCGAGGCATAGAGACCAAACAGAACCATGATGGAAGAAGCGAAGAAGAGGAAAAGAAGCAAGCAAGAAGTAAATCTGGGACTGACTTATAAGCACTGGATTCATGAAGGTTCATGAAAGGAAAGGCTGAAAGACAGATGTCGAGCTGGACTTGTTCACTAGTAAGTAATATAAGCTGGCTGCTCTGTCTTGTTTTGTTGAACTTACTTTATGTTTGGCTGCAAGAAAAGAAAGCCATAGTTTGTCTTTAATGCTTGGAGTGTAACCCCCAAATTCCATGTGTGCCATGGTCTGTCTGTCTGTGCCCCTGGTAGAACAGCGTGGTGTACCAGAGGCATGAGACACAGAGGTGGGGCTGTATGTCTGTAATAATGATTACTACTACGACTACCACTACTATGACTGCTGCTACTACGACTACTACTATGACTGCTGCTACTACAACTACTACTATTGCTACTACTACTACTACTACTACTGCTACTGCTACTACTCCTACTCCTGCTCCTACTACTACTACTACTACTACTAAAAATAATAATAAGAATAATAACAATACATAATATTATTACAATAACATAAGTACAATAATGATAATAATATTGACTCACCAACTTTTTGAAATCAGTTACACACTCACAGGCAGGCAGGCCCTGGAGGCGGGGCCACAGCCAAGATTAAAGCAACAGAACTATGATGTAATAATAATAATAATAATAATAATAATAATAATTTCAAAGTGAGGAAGGGAGGGAAAGAGAGAGAGAGAGAAAGAGAGAGGCAGACACACACACAGGCACACACAGGCCCTCCAGGATCCTGATAATAATAATGATGATAATAATAATAATGGTTAATAATAATGATAATAATAATAATCTAAAAAGGAGAGACAGAGAGAGGGAGAGAGATTACTCCTACTACTACGACGAATACTACGACTACTACTACTACTACTACTACTAATAATAATAATAATAATATTAACACAGCAACTAAGTTAACTTTTTGAAATCAGTCAGTCAGTCAGTCACTCACTCACAGGCACTACTACTATTACTCCTAGTACTACTACTACTACTGCATGGTCATTTTGTTCATCCTCTTCAATTCCACTTCTCTGTCCTTTACAGGGACATTTTGTTTGTGCTCTCCTTCAGGTAAGTTTGTCTCGTCCGTGTGTATCGTCTCTTTCAGGTATCTCTCATCCATCTGGTAAGTATGCATCCATAGGTTCGATTCCTCTTCTTGGTAATGTCTCTGAATGTTCTTTGTGGATCACGGTCGGTTTCTTTGGAGTCTGAACAGGCACTGTTGCAGGAGGAAACTGCTTTGACACCGACCTTTGCCCCCCCTTTGAAGCTGAGGTTTGCCTGCCATGTCCAGATTGATCATTTTCCATCCTGACTACCGGTGTTCTCAACCAATAACCTCCCGTCCATTCATCTTCATCGTCGGTGTCTGGTATCTCATCATTGTCAGCAGAGCTTGCCCTCTGCTGAGGTTGTTTTTGTCTAAGAAGGGGTGTTACAACCATGTCAGCTGACTGTGCTGGGCCCTCAACAGGCAAGTCATTGACTAAAAGAAGCAAGTTCCTGTGTATGGTTCTGTTTCTCGCATTTGGTTCTCCCTCAGGATGAATGACATACATAGGATTGTCAGAGATTTGCTCTTTCACCACATAAATCTTCTCCCAGTATGAGCGAAGTTTACTGGGACCACCTCGCTCGACCATATTCCAAACCAGTACCTGATCTTGTGCTTTGAGGACTACTCCCGTTGCCTTTTGGTCATAGTAGGACTTGTTCTTTGCACTTGACGACAAACTGGTTTTGTTTGCAGGGAGACTGGGGTGTTGTCCATACAGCAGGTAATGAGGTGAGTAACGGTGGACTTGTGACGAGTGCAATTATATGCGTCTATCATTTGTGGTAGGTGTTCCTTCCATCTCTCCTTTTTCCATGTTGTCATGGAGGTGTTTAAGGGAAAGTGATACTTGGTACCGGTACTTGACAGGTAGGACTAACTGTTTTCTTTCTGCCATACGGTGGTACAGGACTCCATTCTCCAAATGTAGTTGACTCCACTCATGAAGGAGCTTGTGAGTGAGCCCACTCACTGACCTTCTGACCTCATCACTGAGAGCCTTATTGGTATCTTTCAGTTTTATTATTTCCCCTATTCCAGGGTCATCTTGTTGGGCTTTTGCCAGCTCTTCAAGGCTTATTTCAGGCAGAAGTGAATGAGGCTGTGTCATTACATCAGCAGAGGAGGTGTAAAGTGCAGCTATCCATGCTACATCTTTCTTCTGAGCTCCTCTACCTCCCTCCAAGATTGCATGCAGCACGTCCTGAGACAGCTCCTCAGTGCATGTTGTCACATAGTTGTCAATATCAAGTGGGATGTGTGAGAGAGTATCTGCGTCGACATTGTTTTTTCCAGGTCTGTATTTGATATTGAAGCAGAAGTCTGACAATTCTTCAACCCAACTGCATTGAGTTTTGCGGTGCTCATGACATAGGGAAGTGGATTATTATCAGTGTAGATGGTAAAATGTGGAGCGTAAAAGAGAACTGAACTTCTCACACACTGCCCACTTCAGAGCCAGGAACTCGAGTTTTCCACTGTGGAGTCTGTAGTTCCGTTCGGCTGGTGTCAGAGTTCGTGATCCATATCCGATCACTCGCATTTTCACACCCTGTTACTGATAGAGAATTGCACCAAGCCCCTTCTCCACTGCATCGGTGTGTAGGACGAATGGTTCCTCGAAGTTAGGGTATGCGAAGACTGGGGAGTTGGTCAGCATACAGACTAGCCTTTCCAATGTGCTTTGGTGATCAGCCTTCCACTCAATGGGTGTTTTGGATGGGAGCTGGGGACCCTTGGACTTGCAGTGACATGAAGGGAGTTGGGGCATGGAGGACTTAACTTGGAGCAGCTCATAGAGTGGTTTCGCTATTTTAGCAAAGTCCTGTACGTAGGAATGGTAATAGCTCAGGAAGCAGAGAACCTGTTGGAGGTCACCAACTGTTTGGGGTGGTTTGGTTTTTAAAGCCAACACCACATCACGGTCTTTGGGGTCCACTCGAACTCCCTGGGCTGATACCAAGCGCCCAACATAGCGAACCTCCTTCTGGAACATCTCACACTTAACACTTAATAACTTGACCCCATGGTGTTACAGTGCTTGGAGAACCTTGTGGATCACCTCCACATGGTCACTGAAGGATCTGGAGTAGCACAGTAGGTCATCCAGGTATGGAATGCAGCACTCCCCTCCATGCTCCTCTGAAAAGCTGCAGGTGCATTGGAAAGTCCAAATGGGATTCTTTTCCACTGGTAAAGCCCCCAGGGAGGGATGAAGGTGGTGAGATGGCGTGACCCTTCTGCTACAAACCCCTGGTGGTAAGCTTTACCTTAGTCAAGTATGCTGAACATCGAATACCCACCCAGCATGTCTGTCAAATCCTGTATTCGCAGAAGTGGATGCCTGTCAGATACAGTTTTTTGATTTAGGAGGCGATAATCTATACAGAGGCGCAGAGTGCCTCTGCACACACAAACCACTGGGGCAGAATAAGCGGACTTAGTTATCCATCCCTTTACAATTAGATCTTGAATGTACTCCTTCACCTCTTTAAACAGGGAATGGGAATGGATGCGTATGCTTTCTGCACAGGGACATCGTCTTTGAGGTTGATCACCATCTGCAGGTTTGGGATACAGCCAATGTCATCTCCATCCCTTGCAAAGGCATTTGACTCCTCATGCAGCATCCTTTCTAGCAGCCTCCTGCTGTTCTTCCTCCAGGTGGCAGTGATACACAGCCATTTTAGTTAATGTATCAAACCCCACCGGCTCCACCACGGTCCAGTTCAGAAGCGTCCCAGAAGCAGGCCTCTGATCAGCTCTGTGTGAAATATGCGGCTGTTCTATTATTGATGGATGCCTTGAGCAGCCCACGTCAATTTACACAGAGCACCTTGAGTGGGCGGAAGCCAGACACAGAAAAAGCATAGAGAATCCAGTGGATTTTCAAAATTAAATACCCTGTGTAAACTGCTGGTCATAAAAACAGACAAAAGTGAAACAAATTAAATAGGTAGCATATTTACACATGTAGAAGCACATTTACACACGTAGAAGCATATTTAGAAGCACATACACCAGGAAAATGACCAAATCTGAGCAAGTAAAACACTCTGTGGAGGGGCGTGGTGCATCAGCTGCAGGGGAGAGCTGTGGGGAAGGCTCAGAAGAGCAGTACCAGGTGAGAGTGATTGGCACACCTGTATCCAGTTAGCTAATCACTCTCCCTTCTTAATATAGTCACATGCTGGACCTGGTAAGGGCGTGAAGGAGAGAAAAGAAAAACAAGCAGACAGCAGCAAAAGGAACTTGGCTGCTTCAGGCACTAGAAGACTTGTCTGTGTGCATGGCATGAGGTTTCTGGGACCTGGGTCTCCAACAGAGGTCATGGGTTTTACAGCAGGACAATGATCCAAAGCATACTTCAAAAAGCACCAAAAAGGTTTTAACAAAGCACTAGAGAATTCTGAAGTGGCCAGCAATGAGTCCAAATCTAAATCCCATAGAGCACCTGTGCAGAGATCTCAAAACAGCATTAGGAGAAGGAACCCATCAAATCTTAAAGATCTGGAGCAGTTAGGAAAAGAAGAGTGGCCCAAAAAATGTTCCAAAGGGTGAAGGGAATAGAGAGAACACGTAGTGCGTTATGTGACAGAATTGGCAGGGTGTCAACATTTTTGACCATGATTGTATCTTCCTCTCTTTCTTTTCCTCATATCCCACTGCCTACTTTCTTGTTCAGTAAGAGAAGTGAGCTCTTCCTTGGTCTGTCAGTATTTTAAATATGGGCTGAAATGGTGTCAAAGCCATCGACGGGGAGATATTTGTTATTTATAAATTTCATGGTGGAGAAAGCTGTCTCACAACTGTATGTGGAGCCAAACATGGTCAACATGTGCAGGACCACTTTCCTCAGGGCTGGGAAAGCTGCTATTCTATTTTATTATTTATTTCTATTTATTTAAAAGGGACAGTGCACATTAATAAACATTTACATGTAAATATGCTGGTTTATACCCACAGGCTAATTTCCAACTGTAGCCCCTTGGCAGGTTGATGTTAAAAATGAGGAAAAGAAGGACAGGAAAAACTCAGCAAAAGAAAACACAGACGAGAAAAACAACAAAGACACATTACTACAAACAGAGACATTGCACATGAACTCGAAATTGTAAAAAAAAAAACATTTGTATAGTAATAAAAGTGAGTTATGATCACAAATCTGACTAGATTGACGCCACACCTTCAAATGTCCCTTGAATGTTAATAGACTGGGACTCTCTCTAATTGAGGTGGGTAGGCTGTTCCACAATATACTACCTCTTTATGATAGGACATTTTGGCCAAATGTGGTTCGTCGAAAAGGAACCTCACAGTCACCTCTGGCAGAGGCTCTGGTGACTCGAGTAGTGGAGTGGCTGACCCTCAATTTAATATCATTTAGTGGTGGTGCCAGTCCATGAAGGACATCAGACAAGCTGAACTAGAAGCTGAACTTCTTAAAATTTTCAAAACTTAGCAATTTATACTTGGGGAGAATGCTGCTGTAGTGATATGAGAATGGCTTTTTGTCTGCTTTTTTAATATAAGGATTCATTTGGTTTAAGTGCCACCTAGGTGTCACCTAGGTGTGCACTTAAACCAAACAAAATGACACCTAGGTATTTGTATTCATGCACCAGTGGTAGTTCCTCATCACCCAAAAATATATTTGAATGTGTAATTCTTTTTATTTTTATGGTCAGAGAACATCATACACGTTTTTTTTTGGTGTTCAACAGCAGGCAAGATCTCATAAGCCAGTCCTGTATAAGGGCCAACTCGGAGGTAAGAATACGGGCAGCTTCATCCCTGTTATTTGCTGGAGTAAAAACAACTGTATTGTCTGCGTATATTTGAATACAGACATTTCTACATATATCAGAAAGATCATTAATATATAAAGAAAATAAAACAGGTCCAAGTACAGAGCCTTGATGGACCCCTACTGGACATTCTGAGTACATAGATTTGACACCGTTGACCACTACACATTGTTTTCTGTTGGATAGATAAGAAGTCAACCACCTGTTGGCTTGAGTGGAGAAGTTAAAGTGAGTTAGCTTTGCCAGAAGAACTCTGTGGTTGACAGTGTCAAATGCCTTTTTTAGATCTAGGAAAACAGCGCCCATACAGTTGTTGTCCAGAAAGCACTTGGTCTTTTCTAAAACCATGGCGACAGCAGTTTCAGCAGACTGGTGGGTACGAAACCCAAATTGCATTGGGTGCAAGGAATTATGGTAAAGTTGCAAATGGTCTTGAAGTTGTTTTAGAACCCATTTTTCAATTACTTTAGATATGACAGGTAAGATACTAATTGGCCTGTAGTTACAGACATCTGTTTTACACCCAGATTTGTATATTGGGCTGACTGTGGCTACCTTCCACGATGCAGGAACAACATAATTTTTGATTGATAATTTAATTAGTTATGTGATTGGGTACACAAGGAAATCTATGTATTTTCAGAAAATTTATATCTAGTTCATACTCGTCCTTTGCTTTAGAATTATTCAGATCACAGATAGTATTATTTACTTCAAATTCTCTTCCCATGTTGATACTGATAACAGGCTGAGTGTAATCAATTGGGCAAAAGTCACACATGGGTAGTGGAAAAAGCTTTGAGATATCTGTAGCTGATTTTATAAATGAATTATTAAACTCTGTGGCCAGAGTGGCAGGATTTTTCAACAGCTGGTAATAAGTTCTATTTCCTTGTTTTGTTTAATTTGTTGGCCAGTTAAATAGTTTAAGCTCTGCCAATTTTTTTCCCATTTCCCTTTGCTTCTTCCATGACAGATATGAAATTTTTTTTTTAAGAAGTAAATTGTTGAGACAAACCTCTCTGTTACCTCCCCGAGTTGGTTGATGCAGGATAGAGCAAACAGACGACGTTGATCAATTCAAAGCATTTATTTCACCGTTTTGCAAAACGGTGGAGACCACATTCCACAGAATACCTACGCAATAGCAAGCAGCTGGGTGAGATCTGATATGGGGCCTTCCACCCTGCCTTTTTGTATTCCTTGGTAATCCTCCCTAAAATGTTGTTTCCCTAGCAACTCGCGCAGTTTTTTCCCTTATTTAGACATGTCTTATACTCTTTGCCCTTCTTCATACTTAGCACTGCTACCCATCACTGTCTAACCACTCCCTGTTATTCGTGTGTGAGGGTTAACCTCACCCACCTGCCCTTTGGGTGACCTAACAGCTTACACTGTCTCTGTTCTTCCTTTCTGCTCTTCATTTTCTAAACCCTCACTTCTCTAAATGTCACTTTTCCTGTCTGTCTTCACCCCAGCTCACCACTTCAGCATTATAATTGCACATTAAGCACATCATACATTTCAATTCACCTTTGTCATACATTGATATTGGTTTCATCCTGCTTTGCTGTCACCTTGTATCCACAAAGTCTATTTTTTCATTAATTTGAGACAATCAGAGTTAATCCAGGGTAGCGAGTATGATTTGCCTTGTCTTTAGTTTCCTTTCTTGGTGAAGGTTGTCAAAACATTTAGAAGTGTAGAAATAAAAGACTCAGTACATAGGTCAACATCATCAGAAAGGAATATCTCATCCCAGGTAAACTCCTTTAGAGCCAGTTTGAGATGTTGCTCTTGGTTCTTCGGAATATAATAGGATGGTTTATTGGAACATTTTTTAGCGTGAAGGTATGGAGAGCGAAATTTGGTTAATTTTATGACAAAAAAAATGGCATTATGATCAGAGAGGCTTGTTAAAAGATCATAACTCTTTAGAATTCTCTCAGGTTTGTTTGTGAATACTAAATCAATTCTGGTTCTGGACCAGTTTGTGATTCTGGTTGGTGATTCATAAGACTAAAAATAAATAAGAAAAAACCTGTACATTCATCATGATTAAGAAGAGAGCTGCTTCCTGGCTTTGACCATCTGTTTTTTCAGTCTGAACACTTCTTGGTCTGTCAGGACCAACTCTGCTCTATGTTTAAGAATGTACCTGACTGAGTTATAAAAACCCTGCAAATCAGGGAATTGCTGCTCCAACACCACCTTTATTCCTTTGGTCTGCTTTAAAAAGGACTTCAGTACACCAGCTGGATACACCTGAGCAGCAGCCTGCTGAGTGTGAGACAGATCACAGCTATCAGACACACAGTCCTCACTGTCACTGCTTCCAGACAGAGCTGCTCCACTCTCTACAGCAGGCTTACATGCCAGTCGTCCGGCCTTACCACCGACCATCACAGTCAAAGCACTCCTCATACTACTCAGTCTCAGCTTGCTTCACACTGGTCACCAGCGACCTCCAATTCTTCACACAGCTCCTCTGCTACTTCACCTGCCTCACTCACCTCAAACTACAGCTTCACCTCCCTCTTCCACCTCGCCTGATTCACCTACCTTTTCCAGTTCACCTGCTACTTTATTCTCTTCGTCTTCTTCACCAACAACCTCACCTGCCTCTCCCCCCTCACCTGTTTCACCCACATCCTTCACCAATTCACCTGCTCTTTTACCTGAAGTATCACCTGTGTCTTCACCTATTTCACCTTCCACCTCCTCCCTCTCACCATTCACCTCAGTGCTCCCTCCAGCCTGGCTCTGCATCTCCTCCTCTGGTTGTTTCTCTGTAGCTCCCGTGTCTTTTTTCTTCCCTGCAGTACCGGCTCCCCCACCGGCGACCCCGGCTGCACGCTGCGGCACCGGAAAGGGTCAGCCGCCGGGAGTGGCAGCGGAGGCCGCTGCAAACAGCACATATTCAAAATCATCCACACGGACACGGAAGCGATAAAGTCTTCATCCTTGTTGTTTAACAACATGAAGAGCTGCCTGCGATGAGACACAACGTGTCTCAGCAGGGGGGACTTGCAGCCTGACAACACCTTTCTTATGGGTGAAACCACCTTTCCATGTCTGGACAGCTCTCTGATTAAAAAGTCATCACTGATGAATGGAAGGATGTTTGACAGGGTGATCTTTGTGGCCGGCTGCGTCAGCAGCATTACCAGCTCAAACATCTCATTCACCATGATGCCCATCTCCACCTGTTCCACCTTCTCCAGGAACAGGACCACCGCACTGTTCAAGTGGGCAGCGGACTTCACAGATCCCTGCCCGATGACCTCTTCCACGGCCAGTGCTACCTCCTCCACAATGCATGGAGAGCTGGCTCCGGTTTTAATGCCGTGCCTCCGTGTCAGCCTGGAGAAAACGCTGCTGGACGCCATACCAGCGTCTGAGACGCCTCAGCTCCTCAGAGCCTGGCTGACAAAACAGGTGACAAACACACACTAAACTAACCAAAAACCCAACCGAACCACCACTAAACCAACACAACTATACTCATAAACACACCACACAGAAAAAATACAGAAAAAAAGGTGTCAGCAACCTGCGGAGGCCTTGCCAGGTAAGATGGGCCTGGGAAGATTTTTCAGCATATAAATACAATCCCAACAGAAAGTTTCAGCTTCATCGAGGGCTGCCTGGTGAAGAACTACACACAACAACCCCCCCCCCCCCCCACCCACCCCCCCGACGCAGCTGCTCAAGCACCCCATCATCTGGGACCATCCCAACAAGAGGCAAGTCCGCATTCAGCTCAAAGACCACATCGACCGCACCAAGAAGAAGAGGGGAGAGAAGGGTGTGTGTGACGAAACTGCTTTGCTTTTATTGACAGAGAAAACAGGTAAAAGTGTACCGTGAGTTCTGATTCCAACATAGAGGGAGCTCCTCCACAGCGGGACAGAGAGCCCAGGTATGCTCTAGTGAAACAAGTGTACCTACCCACCACCCAACTTTTTTGGAACCAGAGTTGCTTAAGCTAATGTAGTGTCTCACTAATCTAACCGCTGTGTCACGTTTCCTCCCATCATCCAGCTCCATTGTCTCCAATGTGCCAGGTGAGTCAACTCTGCACCGCGACTTCATCCGCCTGCAACAGGAGAACAAGAAGCGTTCAGAATTACTCCACCGCCAGCAGCTCCTCCAGGAGCAGCAGCTCTGGGAGCAGGAGGAGTACAAACACCAACTACTGGCCGAGAGGCAGAAACGTATTGAGCAGCAGAAGGAGCAGAGGAGGCAGCTGGAGGAGGTAGGATTTTGTTTAGTTTTTTGTCACAGAGGTTTCAAGAGATGAGAGTGATCAGAAAGAAATTGTCAGTTCTTTGCCACAACAGTGTCGCGAATGGGAGATGAGGAGGCAACAGGAGTGCAAGCAGGGTGACCGTGAGCAAGAGGACAAGAAGCGTATAGAGGAGATGGATCGTCCATGTAAGGAAGAGGAGGAACGTCAGCAGGCCGAGGACAAGAAGAGACGGAATGATTGTGAACAGGTCAGATTTAAAATGTTTTTAACATAGAGCATTCATGCCTGATATATCGAAGACATTATTCTATGTGTCAAACTGAATTATCTTTGGCCCGTATGATAAAATCTATTTATTATTAGAGCTGCCCCGCCGGTATATCGCACGCACCACCATAATACTACAAATCCCAAAATGCACTGCCCGTGCGTCAGCACGTCAGTCACAGGCCAGCGAACGCACGCCTCAGCAGTCTTATATTACACACCACTTGTGTCAACTTTGAACTATGTCCCCAGAAAATGGCTAAATGAAAGGTGGACAGGTGAGAGGCAGGGTATATGTTCACGGATGTAAAGGGCAAAACTGTGTGTCTTCTGTGCGGAGACAGTGTGGCTGTAACAAAAGAATACAAATGACACGATAAACACAATACAAAGCTATAGAAGGTAGAAAGTTAAAAAGAAGTATAGTGTCACAACAGGCTATGTTCACTTATGCCAAATCACAAAGCGAGGCTGCTGTTAAGGCCAGTTTTATTGTGGCAGCAGAGGTCGAGGTGGAATTTGTCAAAAACTGCATGATTAAAGTTCGCGATGCCATGTGCCCCAAAAATAGGCAAGCATTTTTAAATGTGAAACACTGTTGCTGACCGTGAGCCTGACCCCAGACAATGACGAACTTGTATCCAAGATAAGATACCAAACATCTGGCTCAGACTAGTGAGCATCACAGAACTGCAAACGGTGCTTTGACGCTTTTTTAGTTTGTTTTTTTTTACCTGGAAATGTTTTAACTTGAAATGACTCAGGAAAAACTGCAGATAGAGCCATAAGAAATTAATGAAACTGATGTTATTATTTTTATTTATTTATTATTTGTTTTTATGGGCAATAATCAATAGGCCTTGTTAGTTCCAGGTTCAATATGTGCAATAAGGTCATTTCAACAAGACCTATCTGGCCCTTGACTTGTAGCAATTTTCTCAATTTTTTCACCCCTGCTCTAAGGGCTGCGGCACATCTGTCAGTTTGTTTGTTGTGTTGTGGTGAAAAAAGATGACACAAGCATCTGCAAGCAGGGTTACTATTAGAGTTGAGTTGGATACTCGGCAAAAGTGCTTTATCCATACCGGATACTCATTTCAGCCGAGTACGAGTATTACAGGAGTAATATGAGTCAATATGTGTGCTCAGATTGAATGAAAATCCTCATTGGGTAGCTGACTGTGTCTGCGCTCTGATAGGCTAGTCACAGCGCCCCTCTCCTACACACATACAGATGTATTGTGTTGCTGTGTCCCTCTACTCACTCACACACAGAACAGCTCTCTGTCTCTCCCTTGGTCACTCAGGTTCGCCGGTCTTTTAACGTTAACGTTTAGGGTTTCTTCAGCTTCAGGTTTATTTTTACTTTGTTTTGTACTTATTATTAACCAGTAGAGTTCTGGTGAATGTAGGTTCGTTCAGACGTGGTACTATTTCAGTTGAAGGACAGGTTCCCCTCAAGGGTCAAATAAAAAAAAAAATCAAAAAAAAAAATCACACTAATCATTAAAAAAATGAAAAGTTAAAAAAAGAAAGTTATGTTAAGTATGAAAACTCTTGTTCATTACATTTTACTTCATAATTGCAGCTGCATGTGTTGTATTCATTGTTGCAGAACTTGTTCTGTAAATAGTTTGTTTGCTATCGTGATCAAAACCATTGATCTGAAGCTCAATGCTGATGCTGTCCTGTAAATAGTTTTCTAATCAGCAGTAAATATAACAATTTCAACCCATATCAATTATATGCTTAAAATAACATGCTGGTTAAAGCCCCACCCATTTCAAGACAACCCGACCCACTTCTGGGTTAAACCCTGCCCACTTCCGAGTTAGGCCCTGCCCAGTCTGAGTATGGTTACGGATACAGATAATTCATATGGTTAACAGATACAGATAATGCTGTACTCGTTCGTCCCTAGTTACTTTCTCTGTGAGAGCCACACAATGAACACTGAATACAAATAAATGCATGCATTTTTAAACCAACAGTTTTATAGTATAATAAGTCTCTGAATTTATTCTTTTTACTGAAGCTAACCAGTAAAATACTTAACCCCTTAAGGCCTGAATTTATATAGCTGTATATAAAAAAATGTTTTATGTGTGTTTTTGCCTTTAAGTAGATGGTAAATAATGTTGAGATTAATTTCACTTTTGTACAAAAAATAAATAGAAATTTGTTGTTTTTAATTTGTTGTTGCAAATTTGCTACAGCAGCCATAATGGTCGATAATAAGATAACAATAACACAGTAATATGACAGTAAAAAAAACAATGTTTTATTTATTGATCCTTTTTTTTACTTTACTTTTTTATTAGGTTTCTAGGTCCATAACAAATATGCACTAACTGGCATTGGGGGAATGCAGACGCTATCTCGGCTGGTTGATTGAGTCAAGCAGTTTGTTGCATACTTGTGACAGCAGGTGTTAAGGGGTTAACATCAATGTGACTTCTGGTGCTGCAGTTCCTGATCATGCACCTGTCCCCATAGCAACCGCTGTGTTTCGGATGTAGATGTAGAGTGCATGCGCACTCACGTACTGTACTGTACATACATAGTAAACTCTCTGGTCGTTAGCTCATCAGCAGTTTCTTTTCCGAGTTGTTCTGTATCATTAAACAAAATAACATGAAACACAACTGCTTACTCTCCTACTGATGTGAATTGGGACATTTTTCATTGAACGTAAAGACATTAAACGTGTGGTACACGTTGGGAAGGCTGGGCACAGAGGAGACCACCGGGCTCTCTCCGAGGGGAGGGGGAGAGGGAGATGCCCGGCCAAGGCTCTGTCCAGCATGGACTAAAACACAGCACGGACAGTTCAGAAACTATTCAGAATGAGTTAAAAGGAGTTTTTAAACAGACAAAGTAGTTCTCAAGACTGCATATTGCTAGCGGATCTATTTTCTGACCCAGAGTGTGGCCATGACTGATTCTGAATGAGGCTTTATAGCAGGCAGCCGCTCTCCCATTTTCCTGGTGCTGCGTACCGCCACTGAATCTTTTAGTGGTACGGGGTACCGGACCATACCAGCTCCTGTCTGCGAGCCAGTCATCAAAAGGGCCACATCTGGCTCGCAAGCCATAGGTTGCCGACCCCTGATTTAGAGTCTGCCTGAGTGCCGTGTATGTTAGCTCTTTAAACTGTTTGAGAAAAGCTAAAAAACTAGAATGTTTAGATCTTGCTGTCAGATGATTTTGCTTTTTCTGCCTTTGTGATTTGGCTCATTCTCAGTCCTGTTTCCTAAAAACAAAAGGCCAAAAAACAACGAGACAAATCACACCAATCAGAAATGGAGACAGCACACAGGATATGAAGCTAGATATTATATTTCATCTCACTGGGGGCTCACTAACGACGCCGGCTGCTTGTGCTTTGCTCTGATCAGCAGGAGTACATCAGGTGTCAGCTGGAGGAGGAGCAGAGACACCTGGACATGCTGTAGGAGCAGCTGCTCCGTGAACAGGCCATGCTGCTGGTCAGTCACACGCACAAACACACCGCATATAACCTCCACTCTGTCTGTAACACTGCTGCCTGTGTCTGAAGTTAAACTGAGTGAAATAATAATAAAACAGTTCAATCTGTTAATGTTTTGACAAACTTGACGTATTTTAGAGACGTGTTTTGCAGTGTGAAACAGACAAGCAGTGACAAAATAAATGTTAAGGAAAGGATTTAAGAGATTTCACTGATATTTAGTCAGTTTGTCAGGTCGCCGCAGGCTCTCCCATCTCTTCTCACTGCCTTGAATCAACCCCACACTCTGCAATAGGAGTTCAAGTGGCAGGAGCTCGAGAAGCGAGAGACTGACGAGGAGCTTGAGAAGCCAGAGACTGACTTGGCAGTTAACATGCGAGTTGAAACTCCAGTGCAGCCATGCAATTCAGTGCAGTTTTCAAGAGACCTGAAGAGAACGAACCATGAACATTTGTGCTGCAGAGCGCAGAAACACTTGCATGGAAACTGTTTTGCACATTTCATTTTCTTTTGTTGATTGTTAGAAATAGCGAAAGAGTATTATTGTAGTAGGCATGGAGCGACTCCAAAAGCGCCTGCAGCAGCAGAAGCAGGCCTCCAAACAGCAGCCTGGCAACAAGACCAAAGTCCCCTCAGACCATAGCAAACCTCCACGGACCTCCACCTTGCCCCCTGACAGAATCCTCACCACAACTCCTAAAGCTCTGAGACTCTTATGAGACCTCCAGGACCCCTCAGACAGTCCCCTCAGATAGCCCTCAGTCCCAGGCGCCGCCGCCACCAGAGCAGACTGCTGAAACCTGCCCCAGCGAGCTCTCTAACTCCCTCAGCCCCAGCCCAATTCAGACTGAAACCCCCACTGACTCAGAACCTCCCTAGGCAGAAAGTTTGGAACCAGATAGGCTGAGGAAGATGGCTGGCCTATTAGAGAGGTGAACCTCCTCCTCAGCTCCGCCTGCTGCCTGCTTTTTTCAGCCTCTTCCTGCTTGTTTTCACACACACCCTCAGCGAATGTGATGATGGAGGTGGTGCGAGCAGCAAATCAAAACAGTTGCACTTTAAACCAATGACTGATTTGTTACAATGCAGGCCGTCTCAACCAATCGCTTGGACATCGCCGAACAGACAGGGAAACTTCCCCACCAAATCAACCAGCTCACAACGTCTAGACTCAGGTAAATGAGGCAGAAACTTGTCCAAATTACAGAGTTTCTGAATTTTTCCGCACAGCAAACTCGGGCTCAGGCTCCCCAACTCCATGCATCACAGCCACTGAACTAGCAGCCAGAGCCAGACTTCCTGCCCTCATGTTCCCCCGTGTGCTGATTGGCAGCAGCCCTTGAGTAGTTGTGTCTGTCTTTGCCAGTTCATCTTGCACGTCTGGCTTGACAAATGAACTTACAAGGATACACGACATGACAGAGGTTCTACTTTCTAGTCGAGTTTTGTTTTCGTCTTGTTTTTGCCTTGCCCCAGTGCATTAAATTTGAGTTTTGTTGAACCCATCTGAGTGTTGAGTCATGCATTTGAGTCCCTGTCACTGATCCCTGTCAGTACGAATTGGCCATGACAGACTCAACCGACTCCGATTCTGTGCGCTCTGCCCTCTACTCCCAGTCCCTGAGACTCTGACCATGATGAGGAACTAAATAGTATCTCTCAGCGTCTCTGTGATCTCGCTGCTTTAAATGAAAATGTCCAGTCATCCATGGGGAATCAAGTGACGCTCCACACTGAACAGCTCCACCAACTGCTGTCTCGGATGACAAATGAGAGACCAAATGCCTCTTTTCATGGCCTTAGTTTGGACTGATGCTGCGCTCTTTCAGCTTTTAGAAAGTTTTTCATGGTCAGCTCTCCTAGAGCAGATTCTTTTAAAAGAAGTTGATGTGATTCGGGCAGACCTTGCATCAAACTACGCGTTGTTTGTGCTCTGTTCTCTGGTCTCCTGTTCCAGAGCTATAGAATCAGGTAAAGAAATGTTCAGTTCTGTGTAACGATGCATGGCACTTTCATTAAGCACTGTGCAGAAGCCAGTAGGTTGGGATGGCAGAGGAAAGTTGGGCAGGTCATCTGGCTAGTTAACTAGAGCTGCTCCAGGGTCAACACAAGGCTCTCTAATTTGGCTAACCAGTGGCAGCTGTAAAAGTGAGAAAAATAAATAATAATCAATAATGTGAAAACATATTTTTCTTTACAGAGAGTTCTGAGCACCCCCCACTTCCTGGATGCCAGCTGGAAAGGGAGCCTGAGGAGGGGCAGTCCTGGCAGAGCAGTGAAAAGGAGAAGAAATTAGAAGCAGAAAACATTAAATTGCAATTGTCTTTACAAGAAACTGAAATAGAAAGCCTTGAAACACAAATTAGCACACTTAAAAAGAAAACTCTTGAACACTTGAACTTCTTCAAGGCAGTGAAATCCACAACATGTTGGAATACAGTACAGGGTTTACTTATGAAAGATTCAATCAACTGTGCACAATATTTAACATTCCAAATGATCCACACATCACTCAGATAAACGTACCCCTAAACTACAAGCACAACGATTGGCAAATTGCTGAGATTCCCCTCTGTAGCCAGTTGCTGTTTTTTTTAATGAAACTCTGCAACAATGAAGACCTAAAAAGCATTGCATTCAGATTTAATATAAACATGCAAACAGCAAGTAATATTTTCAATTCTTGGATTCATTATATGTTTGATGTATTAGGTGAATTACCAATTTATCCTCACAAAAATGTCTGTGACGGCATTTTAACTGGCAACCGGCTTCTAGATGCCGCTCTTTGTTCAGGGGTTTGCTGTGGTCGTGACGCGCACTCCGAATAAAGCAATCACTGCCTCTCTTGAGTTACGAACACTGTTTTATTTGCATCTGTTTTTCAGTGTCTACAACTTAAATCACTATTGTCAACAACAAAAAACAAAAAAGAGAGCGGTCAAAAAACATTATTGCTCTCCCCTCTTGTCCACCCAACCACATTTGCAATATTAGATTGCACAGAAATAAAAATGGAAAGGCCAACACTTCATCACTAGTGTTGCAAAGCCAGAGCCTTTCAAACTACAAAAGTACAAACACCCTAAAATCGCTAGTTGCTTGTGACCCCCCTGGTGCTCTGATTTTTTCATCTGCCCTTTTCACAGGATCAAGGTCAGACAAGGAGATAGTCAGACAGTGTAGCATCCTCCTACTACTAGAGAAACTTATAGACAGTGGCTATTTGCAAAGAGGGGATGCCATTATGGCTGATAAAGGCTTTTTGATTGAGGAAGAGGTGCAGGCACTTGGACTGAAGTTAAACCTGCCACCGTTTTCAAGGTCTAAAAGGCAAATGCCTGAAATGGTAAGGTCCTATATGATTCTGTGTCTGTATATATAATATCTCAGGCCAGTGATATTTGTCTGTTTTTTTGTATGTTGTAAAAACCATTTAAAAATGTAAAATATTCAAACCTCAATAAACCTGTGAGTGAAAATCTTTTCTACAACATAAAGTAGTGCTACTTGATTCAGACTGGCTTGTTTAAATCTTTGACTGTTAATCTTACCTGGTGGCTTAGACCGCACCCCACTGCGTATTTCCTGCCTTTAACGTCTACCTCTGGTGCAGCTTCATCAGCTATGTAGCTTATGGGTGCATCAGACATCTCCCTCAGCAGATCATATACTCCTCTCCCGACGTCTTTCCTATAACAATACATTCTGGTGAGTATTGTCATGTGACAATACACAGGAATATATTCAAAACAATTTTATTAATGGTGTTGATGTAGCATACATTGAAAGTTGTGGAAACACTTACTTATTATGAACATAACTGGACATGATGGGTTTCCGCTTGCGGTTGACTTCAGCCTTAGCTGCCACCACACTACTCACAGGTTGTCCAGTAATTTTTTTTACCCCTGGCTTTATTCCATTGCTGGGGCTGGCTTGTGGAGGAGATGTCAACACTTCTGGTGGCACAGGTCCAGTGTGTAAGGCCCATGATATGAGAGCAAAAACTGGTGAACTAAATTAAGACAGAAGTAGCATTACACAGCTATTTGTTTTGCAAAAGGTTAGCTAGCCTTGACGCACCTGTAGGTTTAGCTAGCTAACACACACTCGTGTTTTAACAATATACTCATAATAGACAATAATATACCATAACATATGAAAGAACTTACCCAGCAGTGCAAGAGCATGACTGGTCCACAAGGCTGTGCTGGTTTCCATGTGAGGTAGAGGTGATGGGGTTTCTCTGATTTTAATATTTTGAATATATCCCTCCACTGCATATTGTAACCCCTTTTACCTCGATCTGGAGGATATCTCAGAGGTATTGCTCCAAAAACGGTCACTGACTCGCACTGGTATACCTATTCCTCTCATGGCACTCTGTCACGCTTGATGGACCTAGCAACAGTAACTAAGGGGGTGGGGCTCAGCGAAAGTTCAATTGAGTTCTGCACACTCGCTGCAGAAAGTGGCTGGAATGCGTCTTCCCTTTTTGTTGCCTTCATTCATAGACATTCAGACCAGATCAAGGATCAGTGCTGCTAGAGTTGCCCCCTGATATTGACTCCCTTATTGCCCTATGTCAAGATTGATAATCGCCTTAGCCAGAGAGAAAGAGAGAGAGTTAAGCATCTTACCAAGAGTCCTCCACACCACCAAAGGAGCCCTGCTCCATTCCTCTGTCCTGTTGAGAGACATCAGCCGGTTGCACCCTCATCACCTGCTGCTTTGGAGGAGCCAATGCAGCTGGGGTGCATCAGGTTCAGACTTGAGACAGCGATGCCTGGTGGAGGGACGGTGCCTTTACTGCGGTCAACTCGGTTACCACTCTCTGCATTGTCCAGTAAAAGGACTGGCTCATCAGTGAAAAGGAGGAGGCTGGTGAGCCAAACAGTATCCTTCACCATCATCGTGTTTTGACCCCTGCTGTGATTTCCTCTCCTGATAAAGTGGTGAGTGTGAAAGTTCTCATTAACTCCGAGAACGGTGAAAGTTTTTTAGACTGGGGTCTAGCCCACAAATTAAGACTCTGTGTTTCACCGTTAGCCTCACTGATTGAGGCTCAGGCTCTGGATGGAAGTCTGTTGTTCAAGATGACTCATGTAACTCAAACTCATGCTTTCAGACTCGCACACCGAAATCATGACTTTCCACCTGTGTTCTTGCCCTGCACATCCAGTGATTGTGGGGTTACCTTGATTAAAACAGCACAATCCACATGTGGACTGGGTTACTGAGGAGATTCGGGACTGGAGCAATGACTGTTTGAAATCCTGTTTGTCACCTACTTCACCTGACTCACTCCCCAAGACTCCCTTAACAGCTCCTTCCCCTGACTCAGACTATCCTAATCTGTCTAAGCTTCCCGACTGCTACCAAGACTGAGAGGAGGTTTTCAACAAGACCAAGGCAACTTCTTTACCATCACACCACCCTTTTGACTGCCCCATCGACCTCTTTCCTGGTTCCATGCCCCCTAAGGGCCACTTGTACTCACTGTCTGAACCCGAGAGGCAAGCCATGAAAGATTACATTGACTCTTCCCTAAAAGCAGGTATCATCAGACCGTCTTCCTCTCCTGCGGGGGGCTGGGTTCTTCTTTGTGGACAAGAAGGACAAGTCCTTATGCCCCTGCATTGACTAGCGGAGTCAATGATGTCACTGTCAAAAATAGGTATCCCCTCCCCTTAATTTCTTCTGCTTTTGAGCTTCTGCAGGGAGCCTCTGAGAAATCTGAGGCATCTGTTTCGTTTCTTGGTTTTATCATCTCCAAGAATCAATTGTAGATGGACCCGGAGAAAGTCAAGACAGTTGTGGAGTGGCCCATTCCCCTAGATCGTAAACAGCTTCAGCAGTTCCTGGGCTTTGCCATTTTTTATTGGAAGTTTATTCGGAACTACAGCTCTGTCACTGCTCCACTCCATGCATTAACGTCTTCGTGGTCAACTTTTCCTGGACACCAGGGGCAGACCAAGCCTTCAAAATATTGAAGGTACGTTTCACCACTGCCCCCATTCTTACCTTGCCAGATCCTGAGAGACAATTTAGTGGATGCCTCGGATATGAGGGTGGGGGCAGAGCTCTCTCAGTTCAGTGCTGATGACACCAAGTTGCATCCCTGTGCATATCTGTCTCGCAAGCTCTCTCCCTCTGAAAGAAACTATGATATAGGCAACATGGAGCTGTTGGTCATCAAGGTAGCCCTTGAAGAATGGAGGCTCTGGTTGGAAGGAGCACAGCAGCACTTCATTGTGTGGACTGATCATAAGAACCTGGAGTATGTTCGGGCAGCTAAGTGCTTAAACTCTTGTCAAGCCAGGTGGGCCTTGTTTTTTAATCGTTTTAATTTTTGTCTGTCATGTCATCCTGGTTAAAAGAATGGAAAGCCTGATGCTCTGTCGAGGATGTACTTACCTGACCCTTCATCCGAGGTCCCTTCCAATATCCTACCCTCGTCCTGTATGGTAGGAGGTGTCACTCAGGGAATTGAAGGCAAGGTCTTCAGAGCCAGTGTCAATGTTACCCCACGTAGGGGCTGCCCACCCAATACTAATACAACTTTTTGTGGCTCCTGATCTTCGTCCACAGGTCATCCACTGGGCCCACACTAGTCTCATGGCTTGTCATCCTGGCTCCCAACGCACCCTGTTTATGGCTAAACAGCCCTTCTGGTGGACGGGAATGGAGAGGGATGTCCAGGACTGTGTTTCCGCCTGCCACACTTGTGCCTGCAACAAGGCCACCCATTCACCTCCGTCAGACCTCCTGCATCCTCTTCCTGCTCCATCTCGCCCATGGTCTGACATCTTTTTCTACTTCATCACAGGTCAAATATACAGGTCACAAATACACACCACAATAAAGTAACTTGTGTCCTGTATTAGAGTTAAGTATGATACTCAAAAGTGGCAAAAGTGCTTTATCCGTACCGGATACTCGTTTCAGCCGAGTACGAGTATTATAGGAGTAATACGAGTCAATATCTGTGCTCGGATTGAATGAAAATCCTCATTGGGTAGCTGACTGTGTCTGCGGTATCGGCAGGAGGCACACAGAAGGAGCTGAAGTATGCCAAAATTATGTCCTTCCATGTGTGACAACTTAAACTATTATGTTCATATACAAATTGTTCGTATGTGTACCTTTTTTTCTTTTTTGTTTTTAAATAGTTCAAAAAGCAACTTCAGCCTGCAACAACATGAGGAAAGGTCGGCTACCCCTCAGTCACTGTCAGGGTCTGAGGAGAGGTCCAGCACCCCTGGGATTTCATTTGAGCACCATCCACATCCTCGGCTCCATCAACCTCAGCCGCAGCCTCAGCACCATCTACCTCCAGGTCCCGTAGCAGAAGTTGTGACAGAACTTCCAGACTGGCTGTTGCAGCACAGGCTCGGGAAACAAGAAGAGGCCAGAGAACAGACTCAGGCATTGGGGAGCGGCTGATGTCTTTGTTGGAGCAGCCAGTGCCAAAATCTTACATGCCTGATGGGGAGCTGGTTGAGGCATATCATTTTGCCTTAAGCATTGTGCCAATGTTGCACAGACTAAATAAGGACAGACGGCACCCCCGCTCCCACTCCAAGACATTCCAGCTATTTTTAGCCACTTCAATTTTACTTGAGTGTTACTTGAAAAAATATTCTTCAGCTTGTGGTCTGTCATTTCATTTGTTTGTGGTTTACCTTGGCAGCTCTGTAGTTTGTGCTTTGCCTGATCACTTCAGGGCCGATGAGGGATAGAAGTTCGTCCATTTGCTCTGCACTCATTCTGAAATACTGATGGTGGCGTTGACTGTCCAGCCTCAGTTCAGCCACCAGATAGTAAAAATCGCCTTGTTGTCTTCTTCGCTGGTTGAGGGGATGCACCCAAACTCGGTTTCTTCTCCCTCTTCCACTCCTCTGCAGTACTTCAAGTAGTAGGAGAGCTAATGCGAGTGTTCTCCTTCTGCTAACAGGCACTGTATGTGAACAATACACATGAAATAATTATGATGAATGAAATTTATTGTTTTATAAACAAAACAAAAGCCACAAATCATTGTTCCATGTCTTGTCATTCATAACGGGACTTTTAACAGTATTAACTATGTAATTACGTATTAATACAGCACAACAAAGTAGGGCATAATGAAACTACAATCAAAATCATAAAACCAGACAAATATAGTGACTGAGTAGCAAACTTACCCATGGTAGAAGCAGAAAATTGAGGACAGATGGCCAGATCAACAGTTTTTCCATGTCAGAGAAGCAAAGTAAGCTGTTTGTTGTTGTTTCCTTTATACACACAGTTTATCATCTCGCGGTCTTGCGTACATTCAGCATTCTCGCGTGATCTTGCGTGAATACGGCTGGCGCTACGCTGCCATTACGCTGCCAGTATGCGCCCGGTGTGAGTTGACGCTGGGCAGAGGACGGAGCAAAACCATGGCGCAGCTGTTCCGCTGCGCTTACATCCCCGGTGTGAGTCCCATGTAAAACAGGCAAGAAACTAAACAGAGAGGCATCTATGAGGACAGCTATGTCCCCTCTTTCCTGTTTTCAACATCTGTCGTATCTACGACAACCACAGGCGCATTTGGCTGACGGTCGCCAGTTAATGTGGTCACAAGTTAATACGGAACACTGGTAACATACTGGGCATTTAGCTTTACACAGCTTAACATGGCTAAGCACGAAACTGTTAACTTTGTTAGTGTGTTTGTTTAGTTCCACGCGTGTTTTTATTCTGTTCATGTTGTGATCTATTTGATGAGAGCGGTACAGCTGTATTCTATCAGTTAAAGGTCCACTGCCATGTTAGATGAACCATGTGTGATAAATACAGTCACTGTGCTCAGGGACTGTGTCGCGCCAGTGATTACGTTCTTAGAACCAATCAGAAGCAGAGTATGGCGTATGCTTCATACGCTTGCTTAGCTGTCCGTCAAACATAAATAAGCCAATGGGAATGCACACATGGAAATCCCACCCACCAGACACGTTTGTGTCAAAACCGCAATCAAAAAGTTAGGGAGCGCAAACGAGAAGGCTGGAATCGTAATCAAAGAAAACAACGTCAAACAAAACTGAGAAAGAGGCAAAGACAAATATTTTACACAATTACTCATGTAATGTATTGTATTTTTTAATTGAGTTTAATTTTTTTGATTGATTTTTTTTATTTGGTATTTTGATTTGTAATTTTTTGCTTGCTGTTTTAAAAGTCTTCTTTCAGCTTTTTGACACAAAATTGATTCCATACTCTACCTGCCTCATGTTGATGTTTAAATTCTTTTTTCCCTCTGGTGAAAAATATTCTAGGTGGGCTGTGCCATATTCAGTCACTTTCAGGAACCATCCCATCCTGATGCAATTAACACAAACTGCAGGATACCAGTGCGCTGTAGAATTATTTAATGCCAACATAAAAAAAATGAGGCATTCTTATACAAACATAAACACTTATTACCAAGATTTAAAAAAAAAAAACAAAAAAAAAACTTAGATGTAGAGGTGTTAGATAATTCATCTAGTTTTAAGAGCAAATTTCGTATTTTAAGTGTTCAACTTTACACTATAGTCTTAAATCAAGTGCAATCTTTTTTGTCTCAAATCTTAAAATGAGGTAAATAACTGTTGAAATAAGATATATTACATCTCTCACCCAGAGTCTCATCAAAATAAATCTTGTTTTAAGATTCAGTAACAAACGTTCCTTGATTCAAGAGTCATACAAAAAGCATACAACCCGATACAATTACATATTCAGATACAGCAGGCTGATGTTCAACAATCAGATCCTAATCTGGTGTTTAAAATATTGAGATAGCTGATTCTGTATTATTTAAATTTTTTGTCTGTTTTTCACATGATCTTCTTTCACTATGATATTTTATCTAGTGCGTTGGTGGCCGACAAGCAGGCTGCTCCCCATTTTTGATCAAACCCCTTATGGCAAAGTAGTTGCGTATCAGAGCAAAGGTCATAGGGTCACCACCAACATCATCAGGGTTCATCATCTAGGGGTCATTATTGAAATAATTTAAATGAAAGCTATATTTTAAATAAAGAAACAGAGTTTGAACTGATGGCGTTAGTGGAGAGATCATGGGGTCAATAAAATGAATAGGACTCAATCTCTTGGTGTCATTAATGTGGCAAGCAATTTTACAAAGAATCAGAAAAACTACTGAAGATACATTAAAGTTTGACCTGAAGGTGGTGCTAAAGCAAATGTCATGAGGTCACCAAAATACATTGGCTTCATTACTTATAAGGACTTATTAATGTGCACTGTGTATTTGGAAAAAAAATGCAATGCTGTAATAGTGAGGGTAAAACCATAAAAAAACCCCAAAAGATCCAGACGAAAGAAAACATGTATATTTATTAAAATGTGATAGTCAGAGACAGTGTTACATTCTCACACTACTGACAATTTTTCACATAACCATGAAAACAAAGTTTGTCAAACATAAGGACTTCTGCCGCCCATTAAAGAAATCTCTTCGGAACCAGCTGTTAACTTTTAACACTGCAATAAGATATTACTGTGGTTTTGAGAAAAAATCAAAATAAAATAAAAAGGAAATACATTTTGACAACATGGGACCATTAACTTGTTTGTAAAAAACAGATACACATCAGCTATACTGACACTGATTCATAGAATTCTTTTTGTTGATGGCTGAGATCAGCAGATCAACTGATACACATTTGCATTCTAAGGCTGATGTCTATGGGCAATGATATCACAAAGACTGTATTTTATTGGCACAAACTCACTTTCTCTGAAACTAACAGAAAAATATGAAGTGTAATCAATGAGCTCATGTACAAACTCTGTACCCTGGGCAAGAATGGGAGCTGCCACTCCATAAGCCAATAATTCTTGATTAAAATTCAAAGTTTCATAGTGCTGGAACTCGAAAGCAACAACGGAGGAATCAATCAGAAAGATATCCCTAATCAGTCCAAACACTGTGTCATTCACATGAGCGATAATCATAGACTCCCCACTGCTGAGGATACACCATTTCACTGAGACAATAGACTGCATGACATCTAATCCCTAAAAATCTGTGACTTTTCTCTTAACATATTCAGTATTTGTAACAGCTGATACAGGCCCTGATTCTCTTTCATTTGGAAAGTTCACCACCTATGTCATTCTGACAACATTCAAGAAACTGTGGTTTGCTTGTGATTTACACATATTTTTTAAATTTAACCCATTGCTTAAAATAGGTGAGTAGAGTGCTTTGCCTCAAAGCAAATGCACATACTCTTTATTAAAGGACCAAGGGATAGGATTTGACTAGGAAGATGCAACATGTAATGCTGCTTGGGTATTACATTGGCTTCAGGGAAAAGCTGTTTGAACTGATACAGGTGTTCAATCATACTTTTGAGCAATAATACCGTAAAGAAATAATGAGAGCCAGGACTATTTGTACTATCTCAGTTAACTTCATAATAAATTTAACATACTCATTGTCCACACCACTCAAAAGAAAAGGTAATATTTTTAAAAGAATAAATATCTGCCCACAAGACTGTTTCAATTTGTTGTCATTAGCTGCTAGATTGGTGACACTAATAGGAGAAGGTTTATTTATATCAAGAGGTGAGTAAGAAAAGTTTTGAATGGCTGCGTTTAACTCATGTAATTCTATTTGTCCTAACAGAATAAGGTGTTTTAATACAAGCTTAACTTCCATTTGTGCGACACCTTCGAAAATACCATGCATTATGTCCTGGGGAGTTTGTTTGATCAGATCAAATGCAGGAACATCAACTAGTCTGCTTCTTCTGTTAATTCCATAAGTGGTTTTGAGGGATGCTTTAAAGACCTCTGTGCTTGCTTTGTCTATTTCAAGACACTGACTGATGTAATGTGAACCCTCTGGGGACTAAGCCATTTTCCGGTTGTTTTTACTTCTTTAACATTTGGGCTTATGAACAATATTTAATGTATATGGAACACCATGTGTTTGGTATTTATAGATTCAGGAGAACCTAGGCTATCATAAGCATTCATGTAATGTGCTTATAAAGGAAGTATGAGTGAAGAATCTACAATACACTGAAGAATTTCAAAAATGAAAAGTAGATTTTTGTCATTTTTTACTCAAAATCACACCTCAAACAGTACTAGTGACTTTTTGAATGAAATTATTATTTTTCAATCCCTTTGCCTGACATACATATGCAGTTTTTCAACCAAATATGTGAAGTACAATAAAATAATGCCTTTTCAATACAAAAGGTAGCATGTGTTTTTGCATCATTTTCCTCAGACATTCCACTTAGCAACACAAAGAGCCTCCAGAAAGTTGAGGGAAACCTGTCATTCAATAGAAAAAGTATTTATGAACTTATTCTGTCACTCTGCTCTGTGTGCTCCTGCCCCCTGCACTCTGTTCTACGCACACAGCTTTCTCTCTCTCTGTTGCCCCCCCCACCCCCAACCCCAAGACCCCAGAGTCCTTTGATTGGCTAGAATACATCATAGGTACTGTCCACTGATTGGTTGAAAAAGAAACTAGTCTGCCTAGTAACATTTGTCCATTCGTTGACTGCGTATCGAGTCTGCCGAACAGCTATTTTTCGGTCGACAGACACAAACCACACACATCTCTGTCTTCAGCGGAATCTTAGGTGAAACAGACCACAACTTTCTATCATAAATATCATTGACACTTACTGGGACAGGGCAGTCTGAGCCTGAGGCTGCAGTGTTTCAGGCTGAGATGGGTCAGGCGGTATTTCAGTGCTGGTTACTGACTTACTGCCGGTAATGCGGACCAAGCTCTGGCACTGGGAGTACAGGGACTGGACAGCCCGTATTAGTGGGTCCGGAACCCCATACTCCCGGAGCACCCCCCACAGGGCTCCCCGAGGGACACGGTCGAATGCCTTCTCCAAGTCCACAAGCAAATTATATATGATAGAAATAAATTAATCATTTATACATTTTATTTTATACACGTTTTTAGTTTGCAGGACTGCAGCTTATCACCTCTCCCGCCCCGCTCCCACATTGTGCACTCCCCTCCCGCCCGCAATGAGGTTTCAGAATTTGTCCCGCGCCGCACTGCTTTGCGTCGGGGGACTCCCGCAGGAGTGCAGGGCTCTAGTCTGAAAATCTCCTTGGGAAGCAGTGTGTTCTCAGATATGATGATGACCTTTATCCAGGGATTATCCTGAATATAGAGGTGCTTGAAATCATTCAAGCACCTCTGTCAAATTTTTGAATATTGCATATCTGATGTTGTTATTCACATATTGAATGTTCAATATTTGCTAAGTTTATTACACGCTTATAATTATACTTGCACTTTTTTTAGCAAGCTGTTGTATTAATAAATCCTCATTTTTGTTATGTATTTTGGCTCTTGTAACATTAAGTCATGCCTACATTCATATCCAGAATTAACAAAAGATGTCAGATGAAGGCTAAAACCAGCAGATCATATCAAGAGACAGAGTTTGTCTGTACCACCCCGTCACAGCAGTAACAACCCCACCACAGGATCATCTTGTTAAAAAAAATGATGGAAATGGAGTGAAATGCTTCAGAAATTAATGTTGAATAACATTCTAGTTTTGTGGACTAATCAAAGGACTACAAGTTTTATTTCAAATTTTGAAGACAATCTATATTTTTTGTAAAAACAATGACACTCTTGATGTGAAATTCATATTTCACAGCTAATGAGCCTAAAAATTAAAAAACAAAAAAACAATTGATTAAATTACATACTGCCTATTGATGGCTTCCAAAAAAAGGACATTTTAGTAACAACAAATTTGTTAAATTTTTAAATTTATTTAACGTACCATCACTCAAATAGTGTACATATTGTCCGTGACAGGGTGGTACAAATGGCTACAAGGTCTAAATAAAAAAGGATATTATTAATAAGGATTTTACGCCTGAGGTAGGAAAATATGTTTTCTTGGAGGATTAACATGTCTTTCATGTTGTGGATTTTGAAAAAAGGAGTTTGCTCTGCATGAAAATTTTACAAATTGCAAAGTGGAAATGTACCTCGACAGGCGAGGCACTGCCAAACTTTGAGCAACCTGTACAAGAAGCCCAAAGCAAGATCCAACTTTAGTGATGTAGCTCAAATTTTGGACCTCGAGTTTCAGGCCAGACGGGCTTTCATTGATGCCAGTCTTACAAGAGGCATAACCATGTTTTAAAGGCATTCGAAGTTTCTTAACTAGTTTTGCTTGAATGATTTGCTTTCATCTGTCCAGGCTGTCTTGTTTTAAGCTTGGTCAGTGGTTGAATAAGTAAGCACAATTTTGTCCCAGGCAATGGATGAGCTGCGCAACATCGTTGATAGCACCAACCGCAAATACACAGAGGAAATGAAAGGGAGACAGGCAGACTTCTGTGCTATGGTGTGTGGAGGAAAGCCATGAAACCACCTTTCCCCTTGGATGTATGTGGAGATTAGTTGCTGTTCCATATACCAAATTTGTCATCTATGTTTAAACCATTCCATTAAGAGCAAATCCACTGTTCCATAGTGGATTTCTCTGTCGCCATCTGCAATGCACACCCATTACTTTTCCCCTCACCAACTCCACCACCAAAGCGGCTGGGAAATGCCAGTGAGGCATTTCAACTATTACACTGACATTGTTGTCAAAGTCTAGATCACGAATTACAAGAGCATGACCCAGATATGGGGACTTGAGACTTAGTGACTTGGACTCGAGTCGACTCGAGTCACCGTTTTTATGACTTGTGACTTGACTTGAAAAAAAATGAAATACTTGAGACTTGACTCAGACTTGGAAGTTTAAGACTCGGGACGTGACTTGAGACACGATGACTTGAATGACTTGAGTGTTATTCACATCATGTTTTCAGTGTGAATATGAAATGTGAATATAAATGTGAATATCTTTGCCTTGAGGAACATCATTGAGCAGTGCGCTGAGTGGCAGAGAGGTCTGTACATAAACTTCAAAGACTTTAAGAAGGTCTTTGATAGCATTCACAGAGGTACACTGGAAAATACTGCATGCCTACGGATACCTGATGTTTTCTCTGACATCATCAAGAGCTGTTATAATGGGTTTTCATGTAGTGTAGGACACGACAAAGTGATGTTTGAAGTCACAACTGGCGTCAGACAGGGCTGCGTTCTCTCTACACTCCTCTTCAGCTTAGCAATAGACTGTATCCTATCCCACACTATGGAAGATAAGAGGAGAGGTATAGGCTGGACACTCCTTTCAACCCTAGAAAACCTTGGCTACGCTGACGACTTGGCTCTCCTTGCTCACTCTTACACTGACATAAAGGAGAAACCAAGTCGCCTACAAAACTTTGCAAACCAAGTAGGCCTGCGCATTAATACAAAGAAAACCAAAGTTATGATGCTCAATATCTCTAACCCTACCCTGGTCAAATTTGGTGATGATGAACTGCAGTACGCTGATCACTTCACCTACTTAGGGAGTGTTGTCACCCGAGAAGGAGGAGCTGACAAGGTCACGGAGTGGAGAGACTTTGTTGCTGCCCTATGTGCCAGGAGGCATAACGGGCAGTGAGGATGAGGATGAATGGAAGTCGTTCATTGAAAAACAGGTGAATGGTGAGGAGGATTTTGTCAGGTCACTTGTTTTGCTTTTTGTTTGCTGTGCCTTCGCTAGCACATAACAAGTTTTGTCCAGGTTATTTGCTAAAAAAAATAGATGAGATGTAACATCTCAGTTAAAGTGTATTTAATGTGCAGTGTGTTTTATTTTACTTGGATTGTCTTTTTGGCATATACAGTGTATAACATCTGATGGCCATTTTCTTAGTGCAGAATTTCTTTTTCTTTGTTTAGTCCATAAAAATATCTTGAATGTCTTTAAAAGGACTTATTGTATATGGCACTTTAACTGAGACATGTTAAGACATAACTGAGCATTTTATGACTTATTATTTGTGGATTGTTTCGCTCGTACAATGTATTACATGTGATTTACAATGTTGTTGTTGTAGGTCAAATAAAGGACCTACAACAAATGTGTTTGACTTTATGATGCTGGAGCTTTTAAAGTAATCTCATCTTAAAATTCAGCTTTTTACAGCCCCAAAATAAGTGAAATATACTAAATATAAGCAGAAAATGCTGGTTTTAAGTAAGCTGATCTTAAAACCTTTTAAATACATCTGTAGACATGCTTATTTCTAGATTTAACAATCTTAATTCAAGAAATCGTCAAGTGAAATTATCTTGCTGCATGGACAGGTAATTTCACTTGCTTTGAGTACCTTTTCTATCAGATTTTGTGTTTTTATCTTATTTTCAGACTAAACTTTTTTGCAGTGCACTGCACAATGACAAGCTTTACATATAAAACAGAACACAAGAGGCATACGTCAGAACAATATACATTTATATACAAAGAAACATGGGATCTGGGCCGTGGTGTGTGTGTGTGTGACCTTATTTATACAGGAATTTTGCCCTTCTCTCCTTCTGAGTGGCAAAGCTCTCAATGACCTTCTTATTAAAGTCACGAATGTCCCTGACAAGTTTCTTCATGTCATGGTATATCTCAAGAAGGTCTTGATCCTCTTCAAAGTAGAGAAGGACCTCTCGGGTTCAGCCGTTGTCATGGGTGTGGTGATGAGGATTTTGAGAAGACTGACAGTCTCTGAGAATGTGCTCTGTACTAATTCTTCATGGAGAACTACCTTCAGAGAAACCGCACCACTGCAAGCCTTGAACTCGCTGTTCTTATAAATGAAGGACAGTTCCGTTTTCAGCTCGGCCTTGTTCAACATGGGGTATGCTTCCACTGTTGTTATAAGTACTGTATCAGGGATCCTCTCACTGTGTTGTAGGAACAACTCTCCGTGCAACAGTGTTGCACTGATGAGGTGCTGGGTGAAGGAGAACCGCTCCCTGGCATTTGTCAGGATGGTATACCTGTGAAAGATACATTATCAGCTTAAGTTTACAATAAAGCCATTTGGATGAAAGTGATTCTGAGAAACACTGAGAATTACATCACAGCTTACCTGTTCAGCCAGCCTCTGTTGTTCTCCTGGTCCCAGCATCCTCCATCGCCTTGTCGGCTGGTGCTGCTTGTCAGATGCACTGTCCCTACACAGAGAGGAAATGGAGGACCTGCTCCAAAAATAAAGTTGATAACTTGCCATCAGACTTCTTAACTTCCAGTAATGCCCCCTCCTCACACACATCTACTGACTCATATATGCAGATACCTGAATAAGTCTGTTATTACAAACTGTGTTTAATAATTACTTTTCATGCAGTGTTATCCAAAAATGTCTCTTCTCTTTCTTCTAAAATACTAAAACAAATGCATATGATGTGCTCTATGATGATCATTTGCTTTGATGACAAGGCCCATTTAGACTTTTACACTGTTGAAAGTTTGCAACTCATCTTTATAAAAACAACAGCTTTATCAGCCAATAGTAAATAAAGTTATTTACCTGATTGCTTGTATGCTTTCTGTGAATGTCTGAACAAGTGCTTTAATGAAGACAGGGTCAATGTTCCTCTTCCACAGCTGACTGAATAGCATGTCCACATTTGGCATGATCTTGTAGAACAATGCCAGGAACACTGCCACTCTGCAGAAATGACTATAAATACTGTCACTGTACTTTCTTAATATGTCCATGTTGGTAAAGTGTGGTGATGTTAATACAATTTATACTACTCAGAAAGGGTTCCATACACCCACATAGAGTGTTAGGTCAGAAAAAATATAAAAATATGTATATTTTTTTCATAATATTTGCTCCTCGATTTTGCACGGCACGGGGGGGTGACCTTCAGGGTAAGGGGACCCTCCACCAAAGTGCCTGAGTACGTCTGACTCGCTCGCCAGGAGGCCTGGGCCCTCTTTCCTGGAGCCTGCCACCCAGCCCTCACAAATAAATAAATCAGGACTTACCCCTAAAATACACAGCATGCGGAACGGCTCAGGAACGGCTCTGCTCCATACTCCGCTGTCTGCCAACTCACACATAATCCACTTGTGATCCACGAGAGGGCGGCTCCGCCCTCATGAGATCTCGCAAATTCACGCATAATCACGTGATATTGCCGGTTGTAGTCTCTTTGACTCCTGCAATGGCATTCCACACTGCATCTTTTTTGCTGGTGTCCTTATATAAAGGAGGTGAGGTGTCATAAATGATAGGTTGATTTTGGACCTCCAGAATCAACTTCTCCTCATCCATGTTGTCGACGGGGCGAAAAGACACCTGGAAACCTCTGACCTGTTGACTTCAGGTCGTCCCATTATGACGTGTTCTTGTAATGAAACTTGATCCAGTATTTTATTTTGAAAATCAACCGGGGTTTTATTTTGTAGCCGATTTCCTTCCCCGCACAATCTGCTCTGTGCTGAATTTATGTGCCGTGCTCCAGCGTCCGGGGAAAATAGAAGCTTTGCGTATGTGTTGCAGAGGGCTGTCGGACGCCGCAGTCGTTCCGGAGCCGTGTCGCAGCGGATCCGGAGACTGTGTGAGCTGACACATTGATTAAAGTTGAAACGTATCTTCTCCGCCACTGTGGTGGAGCTGTTCCGGAGTCGTTCTGCATGCTGTGTATTTTAGGGGTTAGTCTCTGGAGCGATTTTCTGCACATGGTCAAGCTGCTACAGTGCTACATGCTTTTAGGTGGGCGTTGCAGATTGTTATGCAGAACACAATGTGATCTTCATCTCCAACCAGAAGCTTTTATTTGAATATTTACAACTACCAGAAAGATACGCACCTGCCGCTTCTCCACCCAGCCTCATGGATATTAGGACCCCCCTCCCCTTGGACAATTGCACTACCACAATTTACTTATCCGGGTATACGTCAGCATATCTGCTTGCATTCTCCAAATAAGTGAACCCTCAGTCCCTTGTTCTAACATGCCAGACAACCCTTAATTAAACTTCTTTGTGCCACTATTTTGTGGTGTAAATTGCGAGTCAGACTCAGATTTAGAAGCGGGTACATGAAATAAACAAAGTGACAACACACACACAGGTAGATTATCAGACTTTAGTCCATGAATCCACCTGGATAGTCTCTGCTAAAAGACTAAGACATGCAACATATGCAAAGATGTGTGTAACCCGTACCAGGTTACTAGAGTGTAATTTCCTACTTTGCCGGAGGGTGGCGCATGAATGAAATGAATGAATGAACGCCAGGGAAATTTCTAAAGAAACACTCGTCTTCCTTTCTTCCGGTGACTGAGACGTTGCCAAAACATCACTGGTATGGACTGGCTGAAAGCTGAGAGACAGTCGAGCCGTGTGACTCTACAAGCTCCTCAAGATAACTCAGAGAGAGAGATCATCTGGCATCTTTGGAACCATCATCAACCTACTTCTTCATTTGAGGTACAGATAAGATCACACGTAATCCTACCTGGGTAGTGAAGAGAACATACTTATTTCAAGCGACACACAGACACCAAAACTTTCATGGACTCCAAAGGAAGCAATTTTATTTCTTTTAACTCTATTGAAGAAATTTCATAAAGAGAAATTTTTGTTGAAATTATTTATTTTGGGCCCTTTTAATATGCGCCTGTGCATTCAGGAAGCCGGCTTTACATAGGCAGGGATTGTGTGTGTGTTTTTTATTTTGTATAATATAATTTTCAAACTTACCTGTCTCGTGTTGTGTGTTCTTTGCTAACATTTTATTACTTCAGGCTCCGTAGTCATACCTAGGGTTTTTTGATACTGGTCCAACCTCTATTCATAACTAAGCAAATCAGCTATTAGTTGTAATAACCTCGAGAAAGTATGCCCATCATGCCCTGCTACATTCAGTACAGGCTGGACTCCACTAACAACCAGGGCCACGAGTGGATCTTCCTGGCATGGTTACCGGTGATGAAGAAAATACATACTGATACTTAGAAAACTTGAAGCCAAGTAGTATCCTTCTGGGCCTAGCCTGTAACCCCTACTGAGCTGGTCCCTTGATCAAGGTAATACATATTGGGGGCAGTGTAGACTTGCTAATTGAGTAACCAAACAATGTCTGGGAATCACCCCAACACCATTGTTTAGGTCAGTGAACCTTCCTCACATACCAAATGTGTATTCTTACCTTTTGTCTGTCTGGCTCCAACTTCCAGACCTCATGTAAATGTCTACCTTTGTGACCTATCCCCTCCTCTCCCTCTACCCTTTGTTGTCCAATCCTTTTCCTTACCCTCCCTACCTTTTGCTCCATCCCTATTTACATATGGCTGTTTTCTGTATAAAAGTGTTCGTCTTCATTTGCTCCTGGTCAACTCACTGGATCAGATACCCTCTGTGACCGTCAGTTCACCAGTATGCTGGCATGCTTTCTGAATAAACACACCACCACAGCAAACTCCTTAACTGGACTCGATAATTTCTTCGACACCGGACAACTCTATAGTCCGACAATAGAGCCACACTGTCATAAAGCTTGGCCTTCTACATCAGATGCCATGAATATCAATCTAAGGTGATGAGTTCTTATGGGTTAACAGAAAAGATTGCTGGCCCTTTGACACAAATAACATGTATTTATTTAGAACTAAATAAAATATTTTGAATTAAATATACAATTCACAAGAGTAGTAAAATAAATATGACCATACACAAATCTTTAAAATAATCGTTAGTTGCAGCCCTAGTTTACACACATTAGTATCCTAGAAACCTGGATCAGGTCTTCACACGCATGTAAATACGCAGACTGTGAAAAACATGACTGTTGTAACCACGACAACCACCAGGAGCATTTTGGCTAACGGCCACCAGTTAATACGGTCGCTCGTTAAGCTGTAACACCAGTGTTTTGGTCACTGTCAATTAGCACAGATTAAACAAGCTGTCACTTCCTTCATGAACCCTTGTGCTCCCCTCAAAAAAGTTTGTGCAAGCGACCGTTCAGTACATAGAATGTCTTTTTCTAAAAAGTGCTAGAAAAATATAATATGTGAATATTTTTTTTCACTTTCACTGCAACCCTTTAATATCATTTTGGGAACATGAACCCACATATTTTAAATGGTAAAAACACAAAATATTAAATATTTCCTATATATTAAGTGCAAACTGTAATTTTTTAGGGAGGATTATTACACCCATGGATATGCCAATAATTGACAACAACATGGATTTGAAAGCATTATTATTTTTTGAGCAGTGTGAGTTGTATACTCAGTGTGAGCACTTAGCACACTGAGTATACAGTAGAGTTGAACTGAACTCGGCTGAAACGAGTATCCGGTACGGATAAAGGACTTTTGCAGAGTACAAGTACCAGTAGAGTTCTCGTAAACGTGGGTTCGTTTAGATGTGGTGCTTGGTAGATTGCGGCTCGTGTTGCGTCTCTGCCTGTCGGAGATTTTTTTTTTTTTTTTTTTTTGATTTTAAACATCAGCTGGCTCTAACCAGTTTTTTTGACTTCACGCACTGAGTGTCTGACACTTTCTTGCTGTATTTCATAAAAAAATAAAGGTAGCAGTGATATAAATAATAGAGTTGAGTCGGATACTCAGCTGAAATGAGAATCCGGTATGGATAAAGCACTTTTGCTGAGTACGTAAGTATTATAGGTGTTACAACCCAGCTCGTTACGGAGAGCAGTAACATAAGATAAGGATAAGAAATGGAAAATGACAACTGAATCAGGTTCGTTAGGAGTTTAATTTTTCTTAACAAAAGGAGGCGAGGCAAAAGGGGACACAAAGGGCATACGAGTGCTGTTAAAAAGAACGAACAAGTATAACAAAAGGAGAACTCTAAACAGAGCCTGTTGTCTAACTAAAGAAATCAAAATGGGGAAAATAAAAACCTTGCTATCTAAGCTATTGAAACCAAAGAAAACACAGCGATAACAGCACCCCTAACTAGTGATTCTAACAGAAATACTCCCAATGTAATCAGTGTGGTGCTGCAACTAAACCTTGCCCAGTCCCAAAATCTCTCCACCAACCTCCACAATATCCAAACACAATTTTCTCCAAGGAGCTACGAGGCGAGCTTAAAGAGCATCATCCAGATACAAGCCGCCAAACTGCGGACACACAGTCTATTTAAACTGGATCTGAGTTTGATTGGGAGCCTCCGATTAGTCAAAACCACAGCCACACCAACACAGGGGACAGGACACGGCACTCCGGAAGGCGGTCTTTGCTGGTGCTGATCACACAGCTGGTTTTACCTATAAAACAATACATACACCAAATTGCGGAGTAATATGAGTCAATATCTGTGCTCGGATTGAATGAAAATCCTCATTGGGTAGCTGACTGTGTCTGCGCTCTGATAGGCTAGTCACAGCGCCCCTCTCCTACACACATACAGATGTATTGTGTTGCTGTGTCCCTCTGCTCGCTCACACACAGAACAGCTCTCTGTTCAGCGCTCAAACGTAGTGCAACTGTCAGCTGGCCCTAAACCAGTTTTTTTTTTTTTTTTTTTTTGACTTCGTAATAGTGGTATAAATAATATTACAAATTAAGCTACACACACACTCAAACACTCTCGTTCTCTCTCTCTCTTACTCACTCACACACACACACACACACACCTGGTGTGGAAATAAAAAAAATAATAATAAAGAACCAAAAAAAAAAAAAAAATCACTTATCATAAAAAAACTAAAAGTTACAAAAGAAAGTCATGTTGAGTATGGAAACTCTTGCTCATTTCATTTTACTTCATAATTGCAGCTGCATGTGTTGTATTCATTGTTGCAGAACTTGTTCTGTAAATAGTTTGTTTGCTATTGTGATCAAAACCATTGATCTGAAGCTCAATGCTGAGTTGCTGCAGTTTTCTAATCAGCAATAAATATAACAATTTCTGATCAACCCATATCAATTGCATGATTAAAATAACATACCGGTTAAAGCCCCACTCATTTCAAGACAACCCGACCCACTTCTGGGTTAACTCCGCCGACTTCATAGTTAGGCCCTGCCCAGTCCGAGTACAGCTACAGATCATTTATATGGTTAACAGATAAACATAATGTTGTACACACTCATCCCTAGTATACACTTTTCGCTGCTGTCGGCAAAACGCGCATTGCCTGCGCCTCTTTTTTGAGGGCCCGGCCTCTGCTGCTTCTGGCTCTTCTTCTTGGCCTTGGACCTGTGCCACCAGTGTAGCTGCTTCTGATGTGTGTGGCATGTGCTGTCTACGTGCCATCAATGGGGCCACTAAGGATTTCCCCAACTCCTCAAGGAATAGGCGCCTTTGTTCCAGCTGGGATCCACAGCTGTATAGAGGATGAAAGCGTTGAGAGCGGAGATGTCCAGGATGTTGCAGAAAAGTGTCTGCGGCCACCTGCAAGATCGCCGACACCAACTGTGCCAACAACCTTCAGAAGAAAAAGAAATAACCAAAGAAAAAAAAATATATTAGATATTTATTAATAATTTAATTAATTAATATAAATATTCTTCCTCAACACAAATATAGACCATCTGTCATTCATTATTCATTCATCGGCCATAAATATCAAAACGGAGGCTTCTCTGGCTGCTGAGTGTCCTCCACCTGCGCACATTCAGCCACAGTTTCGTCCAAATGCACACGTCAGAGCCGTCTGCCTCTGTGCACTGTTCCCAGCCCAGCCCAGTTTGACGTCTTTCCCGTGTGACTCTTCAGATTATATTCCACAACAAAAATAATGACCAAGTACTTCTTTTTGAGCCAAGAGAGTTTGTTTTGTCATTTCCAGGGGCCCCCCAAACGTCTCATAAAAACTGATTAATAAAGCTTTCTTTGAGTTAAAGCAATTATTATTGTTTTATTGTTGTAGTTATTATTATTATTGTTTTAGTCTTAATTCGCAATCTTAAAAATACATAAAAATGCTTAATTTATCATGATCATTTTGCTCCCCCCTCCATTGTCATGCAATGGACTATTCCATGTTACTGCGCATGTCCAGGCTTGATTCAGGAAGACGGTACCAAAACAAACTTGTTGCAGAGGTTTTGAGTTGAGAAAAATGAAGCAGTTATCCCAGCGAAGCGGAGAAGAGGAGAAGGCGAGAGGAAAGTAAACAGTTTTTAATCAAAACTACAAAAGGTAGTTTACTGAATCTAGGTACGCCGAGGATATGAAGTGGAGAGTTACACAAGTGGTGCTTTTCATCATGAAGATGTGAGTATTAAAGCGGTGAAATGGTAAATTATATTAAATGTTGAATAATGTTCTTATCAGTTATAGTAAAAGAGTTGAGATGTTTCACTTGTTAGATAATAATCCTCAAGAAAGATATTAAGGACTTTATCTAGCTCAAGAAACAGGAGAATTTGCTCAAATTCACACTTTTTCAGTTGATTCAAAATCTTTGTTTGGTGATAAATATTATTCTCTGGACAGGGGGACATACAGTATAAAAACAGTTATGTAACTAGTAACTAAAGCTGTCAGTGTCAAGTTATGTATGCTTTATGATTGACCACAGCTCTGCCCAAACTTGATAAACTTGATAATCTTCAGAAGGACACACGGGACAACTCGAAACTGTTCACTGTGTTTTTATTTTCTTGAAGGTGGTTGAATCAGAAACAGGATAGGTTGATAATCTTTGGACATGTAAACAAAAAATATGAATTAATTTCAAATAAATCTACAATAATCCACAGTAACTTCTTAAAGATCTCAATTAGCGTAATTAAATGTTTCAATCAAATCAAATCATTCAAATTAATTTAGCATTTCAATTAGTTAAAATTAAAGTTAAACAATTGCACAATTATATGTATTAAATAATTAAATAATATGTACGCTTAAAGCACCAATACAAAGTTTTCTGTTCACATAAAGTCAAACTCTTCAAACTTTAATACATAACAAAGTTCACTTGAATTCACTTACATCGCATAACTTAAATTTAATTTGCACATTCACCAGACAAAATCATCATAAACAGTCAGTCAATTGCAACAGTCCTACCAGTTGCGTCTTAAGGTAGATCAGGAGCTGTGGTCTCTGTGTCCCTTTGTGCCCATGAGAGAGTCAACTGTGCCCACAAACATTTCAAGGCATGCCCTACACTTCCTGTGTGCACGTCAATGAGGTCCCACAGAGAATTTCCTATGGGTATTTCCTGGGAACCTCTCTGCCCTGGTTGCCCCCTGCTGACTGGGAGGGCTCTGAGCTGGATGAAACTGAGGTTTCCATGAGTTGACACAACAGTCAGATAATTGTAACAGATTTCAAAAGCAGAACAAAGTGGCCTAAATGATTTACCCACCTTTTTAGTTACGTTATGTTACCGGGTACAAGATTAACACTGTCTTATGCATCGATTCTCAGAATGAGACAGTGATAGACCAACAATTGCAATCTAACACAGAAGCTACAAGCTCTTGAAGTAAACCACTGGAGAGAGGTCTTGACAAGATTAATTACAATTGTGAGCCATCTTGCAGAGCGTAATCTTTCATTCCGTGGCCACTCAGAGCGGTTGTTTGAGGCTGGCAATGGAAACTTGCTGGGATAAGTGGAATTGATAGCTCAGTTTGACCCAGTCACGCGGGAGCATCTGAGGAGAATACAGGCAAAAGAACAAAGTGGACTTTCCTCAGTCCTAGCATTCAAAATGAATTAATCTCCCTTATTGCAAAGTGCACAATTGATGCAATTGTGGAAAAAGTCAAGAATGACAAATGTGCTGTGATAATGGACTGCACACCAGATGTCAGCCACACTGAGCAGCTCTCAGTAGTGCTCCGCATTGTGAACTGTGAGACCTTAAAAGGTATCTCCATTCAAGAACACTTTGTTGGTTCTCTTCAGGCACTTGACGCATCAGGAAAAGGCTTATTCAAGACATTTTTAGGACATCTAGAAAATCTAGGTTTGGATCTTTCCAACTCGAGGCCAGTTGTATGATAATGGCAGTTATATGCAGGATAAAAAGCAGGGAGTACAAAAAAGAGTGCTGGAGCTAAACAGTGAAGCTGTAGTGACTTGTCGTGGTTAAGGTCTTATGTTTTTATTTCCGGTCATCCTGTTTTATTTAGTATTCTTACCCTTTCCTCTTGTTTCAGGTGTCTTGACTTCCTGCCCTCACCGTCTCCCGTGTGCTGATTGGCAGCAGCCCCATCCTGATTGTTTTCACCTGTGTTTTTGTCTCCCCCTTCTCCTGAGTATTTAAGTCCTGCGTGTGGCAGCATGTAGTTAGTTGTCATGGTGACTGTCAGTGCTGCAGTTCCAACCAATTACGGTGGGAGACTGCCACATAAAGGCGGGCCTAAAGCACCTGTTGGCCTTTCGCTTACCGGAGGCTGGGTTGCGTCCTCCATTTCCGCTTCCGTGCGGTGACAGGTAGGCTGCCGGCAGCGGCTGCATTTCTCTTGGGTTGCCCATCCAGTGCTAATGTTATTTTTCATAAAGGTTCGCTTGGGTGTTGCTGCTGGCTGTGCGCCACTCACTGTTTGCCACTGGTTGCTCTCGGGTAGCGTTGATCCCTCTGTTCCAAGCCGGGTTGGCTGGGACTGCCTTACCGGTATGTAGTGCAATGGTCTTAGCTTCCTCATCCAGTCATTTGTAAGTTGCTCATTGTTTGTTTTATCATAAGGCAGTGGTGCAGCGCCAGCTAATCCGCCCGTAGAAGCGCTGCTGCTTTGCTTCTACTTTATTTCTTGTCGTCTTTGCCTCATTTAAAGATTATTAATTGGACTGATCGCCGTGCCTCACTGAAATTGTTTTGCTTCGCCTGGAGCTGCGCTTGTAACTGTTTCGTCTGACGGTGATTGGCCTTATGTCTATGTCTGACACTCAACGCTCCATCGATCGCATTGATTTTTGGGTTATTATGGGTTGCATCTCATTTGTGGTTATAGAGTTTTGCTTATTTGTCATTGTGTTTAATCACTATAGATGCTGTACAAATAATTGTTTCTCTTGTTATTAGTTATTATTTTGTTTCATTGTATTTTTCCTAACTGGTTGCTCTCTGGTCTTCCCATTCAGGTGCTGAGCCTATGGTGGTGGATTGGTGTCCTAGTCACAGTCTCTCCTTTATATTGTTTGCACTTGGTTGATTCTTTTTATTTTCATTTGCTTCATGTGTGGTGTTCCTGGGATCCCTCTTTCCTTTGGATGCAGTTTTTCACAGTAGGTCTCAGCCCTGGTTCCCCTTGTGTCCCCTCAGTGAGTAATTTTCTTACATTAGTTTTAAAACAGAAATTTGTATAAATAAGTATTTTGTACTATTGAACTGCCGTCTCTGCCTCATTGCAGAGATAGTGTGGAAAACAGCAGGCTCACCTCTTACAAAGTGATAAAACAAAAGGGCTATGAAACCTCCTAATGCTAAGACCAAGGCTACGAAAACTACGGCTTTTAGGAGAGCAAATAAACCGGCTAAGAAAGGTATCAAAATAATCGCTCCAGTTGGAGGAAGTACCACTCAAACTATCTGACTACGAAAACTCTGACTTAAACAAAAGACGCTCCAGCCGGAGGATAACCTAATCTAGTAAAGAAAATGCTATACTAAAAATCACTCCTGAAACTGGAGGCACACTAATCTGAGGACAAGAAACAAATCACTCCGGAGGAGGAAAAACAAAAGGCTGAACTGAAAATCTAGAACTAGAAATCTAAGCTGAACTATGAAAAATACAAAGCAAAATCACTCTAAAGAGGAAAGGCGCTAAGGCAAAAACAGGCTTGAAGACAATTACTATGGCTGTGGACTTGAGACAGCGAGGAATTCCTGGTTTGCGTTTGACAGCTGCATCTCTACTTTGTAGCAGAACAGAGAAATAGGGAAGCTGTGTGGCCAGCCTTGACATCTTAGTGACGAGGATGAGGATGAGGTTGAGGAGGTTAACTCAGAGGATGAAAGTATATCAGTGTCTGCAGAGGAATCATCCATCCCCTGAAAAGGTGTATTTGGAGTATGACTGGGTACCTGTGTTGACTGCTCACTTGGTATAATCACTTTTACTGTTCCTTTGTCTTGGATATCTGCTGTTGAAGTCAGGTTCATAAACTGGTCAAAACCATTGTCCATGTACTGCAGTCTGAACGCTCCTTCAATTTCACAGTGTTTTTGAGTCTCAAATTTAAGATTGTCCAGAGTCCGGTATTCCAGAAGGCAAAATTAGCTTCACATAGCTATCTTCTCCTAGGACAAAGTTTTGCTGGAGTAGACATCATGTGCACCTTTGAAAGAGAGAGAGAATATTAGTGTAGAGCAGAGCACCACTACTAACAGGTATTGTGACATCTTTACAAACTATGCTAAGTCATGAAAAACTAGTAGTAAAAGTAGTCTAAGGTTATGTTTCCCCACCCTGTGTTGCACTATACTATGAACAAAAGAAAAAGGTCTTTGTTCTGCCTCCACTACTTGTCACGACCTGAGGCAGTTCTGAGGAACTCAACAGCACGACTCCAATACGGGTAATCAAAAAAAGATATTTATTGTCCAGAACCAAACAAAAGACGCTCACAAGGTGCTTACACACTAGATGTAATGAGGTGAAATATAAGTATAAATATAAGTATTTTAAGTTTAAGTATATAAGTATTTTTGAAGTTATGATACTAATTAGGTTTGTCGCATACTAGTCACACTGGGCCATAAGCCTAATGCTAACCAGATAACCAGCGTTATATAGAAATACGCTTTTCTGGACGGCTTATCTAGGTAATCCTTTGTATTTTGTTTAGTTATTTTCAATAGTCTTTATACAGACACCATGCTGGGATATGAATACAACTGCTATTTATTTTTATGCAGATCCGAATGAAGGCCTCCATGTTTTACGGCAAGCGCGTAAGCGTGCGACCTCAGGTTAGACCTCCCCCAGAGGACAGTGAAGATAGCTGTCTCAGTGATAGTGCAGGCAGCGATGAGGAATATATTCCCAAGCCAGGTGATGAAGAGAGTAGCAGTGAGAGCGACAGGGGCAGCAGTGATAAGGGGTGTGTTCCCAAGCCAGGTGATGAAGAGAGGAGCAGTGAGAGCGACAGGGGCAGCAGTGATGAGGAATGTGTTCCCAGGCCAGGTGAATCAGGATTCAAAATTAGCACCAGCCAAATGCTGGTAAATTTTGATGTTGGCTGATAGATTTTAGATTTGATTTCCTATTGAATGACTAGTGAATTTCACCAGTTTATCCATAGATTATCCATAGATTTTCACATTGCTAAAAGTTCATTTTGACCCCTGCAGGTGATGGTGAGAGCAGTAGCGAGAGCAACAGGAGCAGCAGTGATGAGGAGGTTACTAGCACCAGTGCCCAAGCTGCAAGAAAGAAACAAAAGAGACGAAACAAAGAAAAAGTAACGTGGAAGACAGTGAAACAGACTCAGAGTTCTGCAAAAAATGTGCCAGTGTGGCAAAGTGCCCTCCCAGACAGTGACTCAATCAGACTGCCTATTGATTATTTCAGACAGTTTTTTGACACTGAACTTTTGGCTCTTATTGTCAATCAGAGCAATCTGTACAGCACACAAGAAAATCCAAACCATGCCCTGAAATTAGATCAGAAGGAATTGGAGCAGTTCATTGGAACTGTTTTGTACATGAGTGTTATCCGCTTACCTCGCTCTAGGATCTACTGGTCTAATGCATGTTGTGTACAGCAGGTGGCTGATGTGATGCCCCGCAACAGGTGGGAAGAAATTAAACATTTCATTCATTTCAGTGACAACGCAGCAACCAACAGTGACAGGCTGTTCAAAATTAGGCCACTGATTGATTCCCTGCTCCCCAAATTCCAAGCTCTGCCTCAAGATCAGATGCTGTCTATTGACGAACAAATGGTGCCATTCAAAGGCAGATCTGTTTTAAAACAGTACATCCCCAAAAAGCCGTACAAATGGGGATACAAAATCTTTGTTTTGTGTGACACAGGAGGTCTGGTGCACTCATTTGATGTTTATGCAGGGAAATCTGATCCTCCACCAGGTTCACAAGACATCGGGGCAAGCGGGAACATCGTGCTAAAACTTGCACAAGTTGTTGAAGGCTCTGTAAACCACCTGCTGTACTTTGATAACTGGTTTTCCTCGCTTGAGTTGTTTGTTGCCCTTGCAAACAGGGATACCAGCCCTTGGCACTGTGCGGCAAAATCGCCTGAAAGGTTGCAGTTTCAGCGAAGACAAAAAGCTCAAAAAGAAGGGAAGAGGGACATTTGAGGAGCAACAGGCTGTTGTTGACAGTGTGGAGGTTAGGGCTGTCAAATGGTTTGACAACAGAGGGGTGATTGTTGCCAGTACATTTGCAAGTGCCCAGCCTGTTTCCTTCAAAGAGAGGTGGGACAGAAAGCAAAGGAGGAAAGTGTCTGTGCCATGTCCTAGCATCATCACCCTCTATAACAAGTTCATGGGTGGTGTTGATGCACTTGATGCCCTAATCGCCTACTACCGCATCCACATCAGGTCTAAGAAGTACTACCACCGATTCTTCTTTCACTTTGTGGACATGGTGGTTGTCAACTGCTGGTTGCTCTATCGGCGTGATTGTGACAACATCAGTGTTCCACGGAAGAAGCAGAAGGACTTGCTGGCTTTCGGGCTTTCCATTGCACAGGCCCTCTGCATGCAAGGCAAAGATCTGTCGGCCAAAAAGAGGGGGCGGCCTTTGTCTGATGTGCAGCGAGAGTTCCAGAAGAAGCAGCGCAGAGGACCAACCAAGGCTATTCCCACACAAGATGTCCGTACTGATGCTGTGGGTCACTGGCCGCAAATCGACAGTGTGCGGCAATGCTGCAAATTTCCTAATTGCATGGGCCACACTAGCATCAAGTGTACAAAATGTGACGTTCACCTGTGCCTAAACAAGAACAACAACTGACTCCCACCAGATGTGTGAACAAGTTTGAAATAAAAAAAAAAACAGACACAATAACTATTGCATAACATATAAAACTGACAAATTTTGCAGGGAACTCAATTTGACTTAGGCAGTTTTTATAAAAAAAAGTAAAAACCATCAAACATGTTTCTTGCCTTAACATAACCTGGTCAGTGGCAATTGGGTAGGAAAGAGTGGGACCCAGGGGAACGGTTCTCTGATGATGGTCACTCGCTGAGGCAGGCCCTCCCAGTCTGACGCAAACGCTAACTTATAGCGAATCATACCATCTGCCAAGTACTGGAGAGCCCGAAGGTCATGGACTGTGGGATCACCTGGTTTTCTACCTGGTTGGATGTTTGTGACGTAGGCCCCAGATAACTTCATGAAGTTGTTGTGGTACAACTGGGTGACCTTGTATGGGGATGGGTTCAAATGTGCAGTTTCAAAAATGACGATGTAATCACGCGGAGTGTATGTATGTATGTCTTTCCTGATACGGCGTTCAATGCCGCTAGGCATGGAGTCACACTCCATTTGTGTGTGTGCCCTGCAACCAGAAATTTTTGTTCAATTGTGATATCATGCTTCATGGCCAGATCAAGGTACGCATTTGCAATGGTGCAACACCGATTCTGATAGCCGCAGCCATCACTCCAGACCATGACTTTTTTAATATTTGGGTTGGCCTCTAAAACTGACTCAAAGTGTTTGAACTGCAGATGGGCAAAAACCTCGCTGCTGAGGGAGCCCTCATGCTCCTCCCAGGAGTAACAATAGCCATCTTTGTTACCCAGGTTGAAGCAAGTAAAGTTGTGCATCTGCAATTTAGTTTTATAATACATTGTGCTCGCTTGGGTCTTGGGGCACAAAAGAACGCTCTGCAGATCTATTGTCCACACTGAGAGTTTGTCACTGGATTCCTGTTTATCCTTAGCTTTTTCAGCCTGAGCTTCAGCCTTTAATTTCAAATGAGCATTAAGGGTATCCTGATCTATATTTCCTGCCTTGGCACCAACACATACATCACACTGGTCTTTCCGTGGTATGAACACAGAGTATTTCAACTCATGGAACACTTTGCGGAAATACCCCTCACTCACAACCCGTGCTCCATTCTCACCAACAGCTTTACAGTATTCTTTGTACAGGTCACAAATAACTGTTCCAGGCTCCAGAAACTTCGTGTCTTGATAGGAGGGAACATGTCGGCAGTAATGGGATGGAATGGTAGGCAGACATGAGAGCCAATCCTTCAGGAAGGACAGATCAGCATCTGATATGGGTGCATGTGGACCTAACAAGTACAAATAAAACATGGAAATTAGAACAGAGATACACTATAGACTTGCAATGTAACTAAAGTAAGATCTTGGCCATTCAAATATACCATTACTGGATATAATAATCCCTCTCCCACAGCAATTTAAAATCCAATTTTCAAGTACAATCATTATTTTGTGATTTACTTACCAGTCCTATTGGTCTTGGGTTTGGGCCGATCTGTATTGATGTTCCTGTTCAACCATGATCCGATGGTTCTGGGGGCGATGCCAAGTGTTGAACAGAAAAGATTCTTACACACAGGTAGTGTACGGCCATCTACCAGTTGCAAGTAGTATAACTGAGAATTTTTTCTCCTTGATGCAGCATCAGCTTTGCTCTGCTATATAGGCACCTGTAGGTAAAGGAAAATACAATAGCAAATCCAGATAGACTGAAGTACAGGCTGATGAGCTGAGGAGACAGCAGAGATGACAAATTTACTACAACAAATCACTTACATTTTCTACTAAAGCCTGGATATACAGCTTTCGTGTCTCCCAGGAGGGCATGGACCAGAATTTTTTAAAAATATCTGTCCTCTCTTCACCACAAAGCAGTTCACAACTTCGCTTTGTCGACCTTAAGCAGTGCTTTGATGTGCAGGGTGGGCCCATGGTCTTTGGCTGTCTCTCCTTTCCTTTTGCATCTTTGTAACTTTCTCCCTTCAGACGTTTCTCTTTCTATCTGTCGCTTCCACATGTGTGACCTTGGGTTCTTATGACGTTTACATGCACGTCCTCTTTCTTCACTCCTCTCACCTCCTCCCTCCACTCTGTGTTCACCTTCCTCACTTTTTTCTTCCTCAATGTGTTGAGATGAGTCTGTATCACTTCCACTTGTTGACCAGTTTTACTTTCTTGGGTATATAGTCATTATCCAAGATAGAGTCATCATGGTCACTCTCTGACCATGAATCAGGAGCAGCTCTGGAAGCTTCATCTGCTGTTTCTTCTTCAATATGTTGCCAGGTGTCCATGTCCTTGTGACTTCCTGACCCATCTTCTTCCTCATGTCCAAACTCACTCTCTGAATTGGTATCATGTTGATTTCCTGATCCTGAAGCAGAAAATAGTACAGCAACAGTTATTTTTTTTTGTTTGCTGAAATAAATGCTATATAAAACTAACAGTAAAATTTTAACAGACTACAGTATATCTACTTAAATCAAGAATTTTGTTTATATATTTATAGCTAGTATTATTTTAGCAAACAAAATGTAACTGATGCAGTGTTAAGTGTAAAACATTAGCTTTAGGCTAGCTATTTTGCAGTCCTTATTCCTTTGTTGCAGAAACGTGATTAAAAGTTTAAACACACAATTCAAAGATGAGATTTAATGCTTCATTTATGCTAAAACGAGCCTTGTTCTTCATGGGGGCGGCCATTGTTGTGTAGCCAAAACTGCTCAAGTCAAATTGAGATGACTAAGGCAGATAGTGTTTTTTGAATGTTACAAGCGTTCTGATTGGCTGAGGACATAGGCAATTATACAGGGTGGTGCAGCAGTGATAGGAGAGTAGAGTTAGGCCAATATCTCAATTTGGCAAAAAAATGAGTTAGGCAGAAATGCTATTAGGCTGACGATATGTAAATTTTGTCCTTCATGTATTGTGCCATCCCAGTTTTTGCCTTCGTGAGTGAGCCTGGCAGGCACTGAGGATCTCGTCCATGAGGGGCTTCATCTTGCAGATTTTATACGATGGAGTTCCCCTTCCTCTCATCATCCTCTGGGTCACTGGGGTGGATGTTGAAGAGCACAGCCCTGAAGTGGCCCCTCGTCATTACAGTAGCTCGAAATGGCATGGATGTAATGGTGTTCTGTTTCCAGTAATCTCTAATGCTGGGCAGTGACACCGGAGATGTGCAGATAAGGAGCCCAAGGAACTTGGAGGAGCTCCTCATTGTCAACATCAGCCCATTTGTACTTCTTCCCCATTTCTTTATTGTGTGCTGCTTGCTTGTTGGTGTTGGCACACCGTGTGTGCATGTGGTTGGGGAAGTACAGCTGGAAGAGGTCCAGCAGTGAATAGGCTGCATGAGTGTCCACCTGGGCTCCTGGTGGTCTCTGGGCCATGAAGCGCCTGATTTGTGGGGCAGTGTCAGGGTCATCTCCAGTTCTCCAGGGCTCCAAGCGATGGTGTGGCCTGTGGAGTTCTGGACCTCATCTGACTCCTTCTCCCATGCCCTCTCTGGGTAGGCTTCTGTGTAGAGGGCAAACTATCCTCATATCTGTATACAGACACATGGAAATAACATGAAAAATTTTAGATTGTTCAGGTTATTGTTCATATGCACATGATGGATAGTGAATTCAAATCTGGGCCCTAAAATTCTAATTCTCTGGCTCCCTACAACAATGTGAAGTCAGTTTACAAAAGAAAACCTTACAAGTAATAAAGAAAGAAACATATAAATAGAAACAAACATAAAATATAACAAAATAAAACCTAGGAAAATCCATATATCCATCTCTTTGAAATGAGTTTCCTAAACATTTAGCAATCTTTCTACTTATCATTTCAGCCCTTATCTTCTGTACATATAAACCTACGCAAATACGTAACGTTATATGCATATAAAACTGGTTTATAACGTTTACAATACGGGAAGAAACAAAACTAAGGCTGTAAATATTCATGTTTAGTTTGACTTACCTCTCTTCATTGGCGACATCATTGCTCACATATGATGGGTCTGCAAACTTGTCATCTTCTTCGTCGCTGTCCTCCTCGGATGATGAAGATGAAATGACATCTCCGTGTTCCTCACCATAAAACAGCTCCAGGGCCTGCTGCACATTCAATGTTCTCCTCATTTTTGTCTCCAAACGCTCCGTCTTCTAATTTCTTCTTTCGATCTCTCTTTCAAATTCTCTCCGTCTTTGCGCCGCTAACTTCCGACTCTCACTTCCGCGTCTAACTCCTGCGGTTGACGGCTCCCTCTCATGACGTCAGACGTTTAGAGTAGCAGCTGATTCGACCACTTTTCCCAGTTTGTAAAATGGCGAATCTATGAACAGAAATGCAACGCCTGCCGTCCCATCCCACGAGCATAAGTGTGCATTTATCCTCGGATAAACTTATTTTCTACTATCAAATTAAAACAATCATATCTCCGGTTTTCCGTTGTTCAAATAAAAACTGGGAGAGAGTTTCAAATTTGCACTTCCGAGTAAAGTTGACAGCAGCGCTCCATGTGACAGAGTTTTTTTGTTACAGTGCTTTAAAGATGCCACGTGATCTGATCACACTGGCGTGACCATCAGCTCCAGAGGGTTAATAGTTTTCTTGGTTTTAGCAACTGCTCTCTCACCTGATTTTAAACCATACAGTCATTTTTAATACACCCTTTATGAAAATAACAAACATAATCCATAGACCCTCCACATAATAAATTTTGGCATCAGAAGGATGAGGCCTCAAGAGCAGCTATGCGAGCCAAGAAACTAAAATCATGATGATGCCTGTGTATCAGGAAGCCCCGTGGCTGCCTAAGTTTTAAGGGCCCGGGGATGATTTGAAATATTGTGATTGGAAGGAGTAGATAACAGGGTTACTGGGAACACAGGAATTGACCGAGTTGAAGAAAGATTGATATCGTGCTGGGAGCGCTAGCTGGGGAAGCTAAGCGTCAGGTTAGCGTTTTGGAAGAGGGTTAAAAAGACCAGGTTCGCAAAATTTTCCTCTATCTAGAGTCCTTGTATGGAGACTGCACCCCTGTCTCTGTTTTAAGATCAGTTTTTTAGTTGCACACCAAGGCCGAGTGAGACTGTGCGTTATATTGCAGGTTGCGGCGGCATGACCCAGGCAACTCCCCCTCCGATGTTGCCTTACAAGATCGGCTGCTGCTTGGGCTGCAAGAGAGCTCCCTGGCTCAGGCCTTGAAGGTCTATGCTCGCTGTAAACCTGAGAAAGACTTTGCTGCAATCCATCAGGAAGCACTATTACTGAACGCAGAGTATGGGAACACACAGACAGAGGTAACATGCTTGTTTGTCAATAATTCACGTGTCTCCCCTAAACCATTGCAGGGATCTGACTGGAAGTAGACTCTGGAACAGGAGATCATGGAGGATGTGAAAGCACAGATGAGAAGACTCACCCAGGAACTGATGGAGATCAAACCACTTCTCCAACCAGCCGCAGTTGCCCCACAGCCCTCCAGAAGGCCTGAGAGAGACAGGCAGTGGCCAACATCGTATGTCAACGACCGGGACGAGCAATGCAGACCTATCTGCCATAGATGCAGACATGCAGGACACATAGCCAGGTTTTGTAGGGAGCCAAACGCTCCACAGACGGCTTTAAACTAGTCATCCCTGCTGCTGAGCGTGTGGCAGAGGTTGCTGATTCACCACTAGAAGAGAACGGGGCCACTGAACCATTTATTGGGCAAAGTCCCACCATAGGTGTAACCATTGAGGGAGTTAAGCTGCAGGGGTTACTAGACATGGGTACAGTAGTGCAAATGCAAATTGGATAAATAAATCTAGGAATAATTATTTTTTTAAAAAGGCATTTAAATAGAACAGTATAAAAACAGTAGTGCAACTGCAACATAAATAAAAGCAGGAATACATACAATAGTAGCAACTCAAAAGTTCCTGTGTTTCCATGATGGGTCTGTGGCTGGTCATTGGCTGGTCCTTGACAGGTCCTTCACAGGTCCGTGACGGTAATGTGATCCCCGCGATGACGTAGTCAGTGAGGCCCCAACTGGAAACGCCCCTAAGCAGCCTGGGTGAAAACCAGCTGCAATGCCTAATTTGTCCACGGGGAGGAGCAGTGATTTTAATGTTCTGCTTTCACCGTAGACTGTGTAAAGATACATTTGAACAGATACACTGGCATGAGCTGGTGAGCCGATCAGCTGAGATGGAGCACAATCATGGATGTGGCTAGTGGTGCAATGGATAATTGTTGATCTGTGATCCGTTCAGATCACTCCCCACAGACCAGCACCAAGTATCCTGCGAATGGAAAAAAAAAAAGTTGTGATAAGATAACAATGAGGCACTGCTGCAACTGCTTGTATGTGCAAGTCTATGTCGCACACAGCAACATGCCTCCTCCCCCAGTAATAATACCTCCTGTTGAATATTTGATCACAGTTTCGCTGTGAATCGCCATTCAAAGAGGAAGAATTGCAGGTGATTAACAGCCTTTTGGAAGACTTTTGCAGTTGAGCAGGTATTCAGTGCACACTTTAAGCCAGGTGAGCCCGTACAAACACCTCATTAGCATTCTCATTGGTCAACCTTTTGTTTGCACTTAATGGGCTTTTTGGTCTAGTCGAACATGCAGCTGGTTTGACTACTGTATACTATACAGTAGCCTTGTGATTTGAGTGTGTTGATGAACAGGAGGATGACTCATTTACTGTGTTTTCATTTCCGTTCATCCCATAGGTGTAAATGAAACTCCATGAAGCAAGAACCTTTTTTTCAAGTTTTATGTATACCGATACTCAGCAAAGGCATGCAAATCAAACAAAAACAGTATAACAATATATCCTCCTGACTACCAGGAAAAAAAAAAAATGTCCAATCACATTTTTTTTAATTCCCCAATCTTTGTAAGGTAATTAGAATACTGCAAACATTTTTTTGGAAAAAAAAAAGTTTTTATTATAAAAGATAGCATATGTTTTGCTCTTGTAGCCAGATCTGCAACACCTTGATGAATGTGTTTCGTCCACCATCTCTGGAAGATGGATGGCCCCATAGTGTCTCAAAACTGCATTTGGCTGCGGTTTCCACCATAGGCAGAGGATGCCATGACAACTGGCTTGTTTTCCAACCACTTTATGACAGCAAGTTCAGGAGGGCTTCTTTGGACTACCATCTCTGAAGGGCTTATCCCCTATGATCTTGCACTCTTTTGGAACTGTGTTGTTCATGAGGGTTCCAGTCCCTGTCAGCCCTTTTGTCATCAGAGTGTTGAGGAGGTTGATAGTTGTAAAGAACCTGTCAAAGAACAGGTGGGTTCTTTGGGGAACAGACTCTGCCAAATGAAGAACAGCTTGTTCTCCAATGCCCTTTCCTCCTGTATCTGTGAAGGAAGTCTTGCCTTGGTAGACCACAAAGTCTAAGACCAGACCAGTTGGTGCGGACAAGACAAACACCTTCAATCCAGTTGGGTGTTGTTTGGCCGGGACATACTGGCACACTGGGCATCCTCTGCATCTGCTTGCCCTGCTTGATTTGACTCCTCAGCCTCTGCTTGCCCTCACGGAATTTCGTCCTCAGAGCTCTCTGAATCATCTTCCTCTGCTTCTGTCTCAAACACTGCGTCTTGATCTTCTTCATTAGACAACTCAATATCTGAGTTTCCATCAACAATTCGCAGCAAGATTCTCTCTGCTTCTGAGAATGACTCCCTTTCTTGTCATTTGAAAAAAACAGAACAAAATGGAGGAAATAACTACATTACTACTACATACTATGTCCACTACGGAGGACATGTTTGAAACATTTAAATACTATGCTAAAACACAATTTAAATTATTCAGACAATGTTTTAATGTGTTGTTGAGACTTATATAAATTATGTGTTATGCACTTACTTTTCCTTTTCCCATAAAATGTGTTTGCACTGACGGCGCCCATTTTCCTGAATGCGGAAAAGAAAGGTACCAAAGCCCACCCCTTCAAATTTGGTGTCAATGAAAAGCCCTAAATGTCCTCTGTAGATAGCAAAAGGAGTTCATTCAGTAGTATGCAGTGGGCTGAAGATATTCAGGTTTACAAATGTCCACCACAGAGTACAAATTTGAACTGCTGGTAGTCAGGAGAATATACAGTGGTTAAATTGGCTTTTGTAAGGAGGGGGAGCCCTTCTTCACTCACAGTGGTCAATATCTCTCAAAACATTTGTATTTACCTCACACCATCGATTTAATAGATGTTTTATCAGTTTATAACCTACTTATTTATATCTCACATCAATTCACATATTGGCAACTTATTTAGCCTACATTACACCATCAATCTACAGTGCAATTTGTAAAACTTATTCACAACATACACCATCAGTTCACAGGGGGGGCTTAACTTTTTTACTCCTTGAAAGGTCCTTGTGTCAAAATGTGGCTCCTTCCCAAAAACTGATAACAATAGTATATATTCATATTTTTTTCTACTTTAAACACATCAGTCTTTTAGAACTACTTAAGCCTTAAATATACATATCAAATATTAATCATATTTCATATTTTTATATTTTGTTTTTAACCCTTTAAATGCTATGTTTATATAACTCCGCTGTTTTTTTATCCAAAAAAACTAAAATAATTTCCATAAAATACATTTCAATGACTAATGGCTAACTATTATTATTAGGCCCTGAGATGGGTCAATTATTGGCAGCAACATGATTTTGATGTTTGTTTGTTTGTTTTTGTTTTTTGTTTTTTTTTGTTTGTTTTTTTTGCAGTGTCAGATTTTTAAAAAATGCCTTATTGACAAATAATGGCTTCTTCCTAAAAATTGCTATAAAAATAGTGTATATTAATATTTTTTTCTACTTTAAACACATCAGTGGAAGAACAACCGTGTGGACGATAGTTTGAAGAGGATTCAGGGAGTGCTGGATCTGCTGGAGCTCCCAGGGGACACCATGACACCTGTGGAATCAGCAGCACCGTCAACAACTGCTGAGTCAGGTGTCAATGGTGATGAAGACGTCTCTACCACACCTGTAACTGAGCTAAGATCACCGTCCATTACTGATGAGCCAGGTGTCAGCGATGAAGGTAACTCCGTCACACCTATGTGTGATAGATCACCATCCTTCGCTGATGAAGACGATGAAAACTACTCACCCAAGTTTGAGTCCACAACACCCAGAGTCACTAATGAGCCAGCTCTCAGTGACAGCACCCGACCAGCTGAACCAACTGCAAATATGTACCATGGGATGATGGCGATGGCGGTGGTACACCAGTGCCTGAAGAAGACACAGATTTCAGTGTCTAATGATGAAAGGAAGAAGATGATTTCAACTCTGAAAGATATGCTGTGCACAGGCGGCGTAGACTTTAAATCTATCCAGCCAAAAGAACACCAGATAAAGGCAGGCCAGGACCATGCACAAGGATCTCTGCGCAATCATGGGCTGCAAAGGTGTGGTGGCGCTTAGCCTGCAGTCAGAGGACTCAGAAGTTTACAAATGTGTAATTGAGACTCTGAAAAGACATCTGGTAAAGCCCAAAAAGACCAGCATCAAGAGCTTCCTCACCTCACTTTTCCACACAGTGAACAAGCCATTCCAACGCTGCACATGCATCATATGTGACTAAAAAACAGTTGCAAGTCCGCCTTCGTGTTTAACACTTTGGCTCTTGCAACTCTAAGGTCACTGTTTTGCAGTGGTTTTCTCCGAGTGTTTTTTGGTTTCTCCACTTTTAAATCATATTAAAAAAAAAACATCAAAGTAACATGTAACCCACGGTTACCATAACCCTATCTTATAGATATGATATATAGATATGATACGACATAGATACGAGGGTGTGAATATTAATAATTAATCTATAATTAAAATAAATAAAAAACTCTATGAATGTAAAACATTTCAAAACTTTCTGAATGATCAATGGCTGAGACGCACAGAGAAAAGACGAATTGATTGATTGAAAGAAGAAAAACAAAGAAAACAAGCCTGAAGTTATTAAAATCTTGCTGCTATTAGCTGAAAGAAAAAATCTTGGTGAGTTTAATATGAGATAATATGAATATGATAACGTAATGAAAACTTTAATGTAGCCGTTGATGTAACTGTTAAACAAACGCTAGTTGCACTAGCTTAATCCAGTAGTCTAAATAATTTTATTTTTTTGAAATAACAAAACACAATGGATTAGTAATATTTTTCTTTTGGCTTTGTGAATACAAGGCCAGGCTGTCATCTGCTCTTCATCTGCCGCTTTATCCACCTTCATCTGCCGCTTCATCTGTCCTCCATCTGCTTCTTCATCATCCCTCGTCCCCTCCATCATCGTCGTCCTCGTTTTCATCCATCGTCCAGTCGTCTGCTTCCTGTTTGGTGCCTTTGGATAAAGTAGAGATCTTCATTCTTCATGCCATCTTGCCATCTGCAGAGAGAGGTGTAGTTGGTTTTGGAGTTTGTTTGTTTGTTTTATCATTTGAATCTAATTGCAAGTTATTGATTTTGGTAATTTTAATCGAGTAAAATTGAGTTAAACGTGAACAATTTTAGTTATAATTTGGGCTTTAATTAATTTAAATTCACCAGTCAAATCAGATATATTGTAAATTAGTATTCTTAAATCAAAATAAAATAAAAATAAAAATAATTAAATAGGAATAAAACAAATTAATGAGTGCCTAATTAGGAAATAATAAATGAATTAGAAAGATAAATTACCTTAACTGGTGAATTCTCAACCAAAATCTGAAAAAAGTGAAATCAACATATTACAGGTCCTTTATTGTTTTGTTGTTGTTGTTGTTGTTGTTGTTGTTTTTAAATATCTATATCTATGAAATTGACAAAATAAATTGGTTCAAACCTTACCTTACAAATTTAAGACTGAAGTCTGTGTTTTGCTTGCTGCTTGGTGTCCATTTCTCCTGAGCGAACGACATCTTCTGAGACGCTGGTCCTTATTAATTGGTTCTTATTTGTATCAAAATGTATATATCTGATAATAACCCAATAGTTCTGGGTGATACAAGTGCTTCGGTTTCTCCACTTTTGAATTATTCATTATATAAAAAACAAACCAAAAAAACATTAGTTGAGCACACTGTACTGCCTGCATGAGTGTTCAACCAGCAGATGATGCAGCAGTTCTATGGCTCCCACAGGTCTGGTTTTCAAATCTTTCTTTTCTCAGTGTTTGTAGCAGCAAGATGTAGCTGTGTAACTCAGGCTGAAGTTCTGCTTATTAAAAGAACAATCTGTATTTGAAAAGAACGTCCTGATTTCTGTTTTTTCAACATACATTTAAAACAGGCCTTGGTCCCCCCTGAAGCTGATATCTTAGTTATAGTTGTTTGATCTTTTAAGTTTTGTAAATAAATCATTTTCTTTTCATTCACATCTAACTTGTTGTACGTGGCTACTTGGGACTCGGGGAAGATGACACCTTTTCGTGTTATGCTCTAGGCACCCTTAGACTGGGGCATAACAATAATAAAAAAAGGTTTTGTTGTAGTGCTGCAAAACAAAATGAAAAAATAATTTCAGAAACTAAACAGTGAACTCTTCAGTTATCACTGAAATATGTTTGATTGTTAAAATCAATATTTAATTCAATATGGACAGCAAGAAATGACAGTATAATAAATAAGTGGGTTGTTCATTCCACTGCAAGATACAGAAAACACTACTGTGACTTTCTATCTTCATCAAAGTGCCAATAAAAGAGGGTATTAATATTTTATTTTCACAGCAGATGATTTGAGAGGAGACAATAATGGTACACAGTGAAAACATGTAGGCTAAAGTCTAACATGCAGTAGTATATACTCCTCCTGCCTGGTCTTGATGAGTTGATTTGGGTGAATCAATCTAAAACTGAAATAAGTCCAATAGAGACAAACAGACATAACTTGTTTTTAGGAGCTACACTGAAGACGTTCCTTTGGGCTTCACATTCTGAAGATGAACTTCAGACATTTAATGACTGTATAAATATCACTCATCCTATCCTACTACTGTATTTGACTGTGCTGTGTTCAACCTGGACATGACGCAGGTCTTCTGGTCCTACAGGTCCACACAGGGGCCTCAGTGGCAGTTCTAAGGTCAGTGTTCACTTCCAGGCGTTGACCCCATGTTGCTGTGAGGACTATGCATGTGCTCGCTGTGTCGGCCTGGGGTTACTGCCACTGTGTTGGTTTTCTCCTCTCAGGTTTGAAACAACAGAAAATAGAAATGAATTGATTTAGTGTGTTCTCAATAATCAGGAGCAGTGACACAATCCACAGCAAACACAACAACAGTAGTTACAGAATACGACCAGCAGGTGTCAGAGAGAGAAATGTGGATATGTTGGCAGCTCCACAACAGACTAACAAACAGACCAGATAATTAATGCAATTGATATCATTTTAACTGCATCATTATAATAATACACCACACGTTATGTGTGTTAATAAACTTTAGAGGCTAGAAACTCTGTGAGAGGAGTGTTTGAAGTGCAGTATTATGTCATAATTTGCTGAGGTGTCAAAAGTATTCACATTCATTACCCAAATAGAAATATAGATTTGTTTCATGGAGAAGAAGATATAATGACTGATGATGATGTCTATAAGTATTGTGATGGTATACATGCTATGCTATGTATAACAGCACTATGTCAAAATTAATGATTAATCCAAGTGAGTAATCAAAAAAAAATAACATGTTTATGTTACATAAAGTGCGAAACAGCAGCTACATTATGCGGTGTCGTCTGTGTCTACCAAAACAAACGGACATTTCAGTGTTCAAAAACTCAACATCTAACTTCAGGAAACATGTAGTGGTAAGTTTCTTAAATTCGTTTTTTTTTTTTTTTTTTTACTGTGGATAGGTGAATGTTTGTTTTTTAGGGTTACATATGTTTTACACATTTCTTAAGTCTCTTTGAATGTCTTGATCTCCCTGTAGCCTCACAGATTTTTTTTAATCCACAGAGGGTTCACCCCAACAAACTGTCCAAGTATACAGACTTACTAGAGTCCCACATGCAGTTTCTAAGACCCAATCAGACACGCTGGAGCTCCCTGTTCCTCGCTGTAGAAAGGATTGTGCGCATTCAGCAAGGAGAACAAGCAATTCACAATGTCTGCACAGCATTAAAGATAAAGTTGACAACATTTTGTTTTTAAAGAATAATAAAAATAAATAAGCCTTGCTGATTAACGGATGAATCCACTTGTTTCAAGTAACTAAGTTTTCTTTGCATGGTGGTGTGACAATTGTGGATGACTTGAATGAAATAATTTAACTAATTTATTTTATTTGTATTTATTTGTGTATTTAACATGTACAATGCATAATAAAGACACTGTACCAGAAATAGCTAAAAGTCTTTTTTTTTATTTTTATCGTTGCATCTTTTATAGCTGCTGTGATGAAGCCTGTTGCCATGGCCCTTAATATCCTCCAAGGGGAATCACCTGTGCATATGGGCCTCCTGCTGCCAACACTTTACCAGTTGCGGGACAAGCTGAGGAGGCTGGAGTCATCTTGCAAAACGTGTACACCTCTTGTTCTTGCCCCACAGCAAGGGATCCAGAAACGTTTTGGAGACATCATGAAAGAGCCTGAGCTGACTGCAGCAGCAATACTCCTACCAAGATTCAGAACATCCTGGGCCACAGAGGAGAACATCTTAAATGCTGGTAAATATACTTGTTTATCAATTCAAAGGTGAACCAGTAGACATTGACCTATATAAATCTGTATAATGTTACTGTCATTTAGGATTATAGTGTGTCAGTGACAAACCATAGGGTGGCAATATAGTTAGACGCTCAGGTAGCTTTTGATGTCAAACATCAGCAACTTGACAGCCTGTACGGTAGAAGGGTAAGAATAATGTGCAGACCTAATTATTTTGAAAAATGATTTATCTTGCCACAGGCCTTGTGGCCGACTTGGATGAAGTCACCAGCACAAACAGCAGCCCCTCTGATGAAGATGACTTCTTTGCATCCATGGAGTTGGGAAAATCACAAGTAGGAGAGCTGGAGAGATACCTTTCATGTCTGTTCCCTGCAGGTATGGATCTACTCCACACCTTTCCTCACATCAAGAAGCTGTCACTCAAAGTCAACACAGGTCTTCCTGCATCTGTAGCCTGTGAGAGACTTTTCAGTCATGCAGGACTCCTGTTCACTGCTAAACAATCACAGCTTCACTGCAAGAACCTTGAGAGCCAACTACTGTTGAAGCTTAATAGGGACATCACTGAGTGATTCTTTGGTCTTTGGAAATTGTTTGTTCATCAAATCTGCATGTTTTGTCACACACACACACACACAAACACACAGACAGAGAGTTTATGGGTTCTAGTTCTAGCCTGGTGAAAATGTACAAAGGTTTGGAAATTTGTGTTACGTGTGCTTAATTTATTATTATTATTTTATTTATTTAAGTACTAAGTACTTGAATTTACCTGGATTTTTATTAATTTAAGCTATTTTGTAATTAATTAATTTATTTTATCTCATTTGCCTAAATATGATTATTTTGTATTTTTGTCTGTCTGATTGAATGCTTGTGTTATCAAATAAATCAGACGTTACTAAACAGTTACTCAGTACTTCAGTTAGTACTCTTACTCAAGTAATTATTTGGATGACTACTTTTTACTTTTACTTGAGTCATATTATTCTGAAGTAACAGTACTTTTACTTGAGTAAAATTTTTGGCTACTCTACCCACCTCTGCATGTACATAGCCCCACCATGGGCGGGACTAACCCATGTTCTGGGTGTGGCTAACCTGTACATAGTCCCACCCATGGGCAGGGCTAACTTGTGAGTAGTCCCACCCATCAACATTTACCTGAGGCTCTCTTGGTATAAATAGAACCAGAATCCAGGCCACTCTCTACTCTGAACCTTACCTGCTGGAGACTGTCACAGATCTACAGACCTTCTATTCTTCTACTAAAAGCAATTTTAATTCCCACCAGGAAGCATTTATTCCTTAGACTGAAGCCACAAAAAATAGTTTTAATTGCTACTTTCTGATCTTTGAGCCGTTTGCTGATAGTTCCAGAGTTTATTCAGAAAATGGCTACAAAGTAAGTAACATTTATACTTGCTTTGACTGTTTTTGCAATGTCACAGTATATGCTTAGCTTTTCAGTTAGAGCAATTGTGTTTTTTTGTTTGTACATTTTGTGCACCTTATTTAAATTCAGGTGTGAAGTCACCAAAAAAGACACTGACCACCTTCGTCTCAGCTTACCTCAGCTTACTCATCTGACAGGCTGGAGCCTTATCCATGGCTTCATGCAGCTGTTCCAGCACATCTCTGGCTAATACCTCACTTCTTTGTGGCTGGTGATGCAGACAGAGGTATTTGTTTTATTTTGTTACAAAGCTGCTCCTTTTGTTTTCCCTTTTAAGGGAAGGGTATCAGCTAATGACCACTGCAAAGTGGCGGGCCACTCCCCCTTTGCTGGAGGGGAGGCAGGGTGTTCAGGAATGTTCAGGAACAGGTATGTGTGTTAGTGTGGCGAACAAGCACAGTATTTCCTGTTAAATATAGCAACGCTAATAATATTTTTCCTATGACTAGGAGTAAGTGCAATCAGCTGATTGTGGTCGCTTTTTTCGACTTTTGTTAGATGATGGCAATGCGATTGTTTTTTTTTTGTTTTTTTTTTGAAAAGTCCTATCATGAGAACTCCCTGACAAATGACAGCAACGTGGACAGTTGGTGGTCTGTTATGAAGGCTTTCTGGCCTTGTATTAAGCATTCTAAATAGACATGCAGAACACCAGGTGAAACTAATCAGGGACGGGTACAGAATTAAAAAGGGAGGGAAAACAAGACAAGAAGTAGACTTAGACATGACATGGACAGGGTAGAACTACAAAATAAAATAGGAAACACAGAACAAACTGAAAACTGTAACAGATATCCTTCTAAAAAGAATTTGGTATTATTTGTGATATTTATGGAGTAGGGAGGGTACTCCCCCCTCAACATATAGCCTCTCATAAAATAGCCTCTCTCCTCCTTCAAATTTTCAGTGAACCCCTCAAACAAAGTGATTTTTGTTAGATGATCTCCATCTGTTATTATTGCAATGCAATTGCTTTTTTGTACCACAGGCCTCACTTCACCGTTTGTCAAAAACTGCCATAATAGGACTTTTATGTCTTCATTGATGCAAATTACTGTAACATGTACAGTAGGCGATTATATGAAGTTTCTGGTCTGGTGTTCAAAATGGTACTCCATGACATTCTGAAATGAACAAACACAGACAGTTATGTTAATACTGATAGTTCTCTATTTCTCCTGTAAGTAATTTAAACAAACAAGACTGCTATCAAGCCACAGACATTATCTAACAATGGCAATGATAATATTGAAGTTTAGCTTCTAGCTTTTGCATAGATGCATTACCACTTCTTCTACATACTTTGAGTTACACACTTAAACTTGTTAAAATGTACAGTTTTTGAATTATGTTATGAAGTTACGAATTATTTGGCCTTTTATGCTTTTTAGAATAGGTCATATGATCGTTATAGTAAGGAGCACGAAATGTAAGGAAAGCAGATGTACCACCTTCTTTACCTCACTGTAATGGTCACAGTTTTTTTTAACTCTAGCCAGACAAAATATGTAGACATTCAGGAAAGTCTCAGGATGCTGTCCATTCACCTCCTCTGTCTATCAGACATGGTACCAGGGTCATGGCTGATCCTCAGTACACCATGGAGCAGCTCCTCCTGGCCATAGTCATGGTTGGTCATGAGAACATCACATACAATTCTATTATTGCCGTTGTGGCCTTTCTCAGAGAGGTGCATATGTTGGTGGAGAGAGGCCTGGTGTTAAATGATTTTTTGTGTCTGTTTCACTACTGTTTGTGCCTTCAACACAGATCTCCGTGTCAGGTTCTTCTTTTGCAAGTCCAGTGTGTCACTGTCCAGGTGAATTAAGCTACGATCTCCACTTGGTGGCCGGTATATGGGGCAGCTGGTTGTCACGTGCTCCACAATCTGTAGTGGATCCCCACATTGGCAATGGGCACTGTTTGTGAGACCCCACTTATGCATTGCTGCACTGAAACATCCCACACCTGTCCTCAGGCGATTGAGTGTTGTCCACTCCTTACGGGCGAGGTCCTGGTAAGGAACGTCTGTCGGGTCCTCAATGAATTGGTGAAGCCTGGATGATACTGCTGCCTTCCACTGGTCCCTCCATCTTGCCTTCACCCAGGAAGCCTTGGAGGAGTCTGCAGGTGTTGGTGTTGTCCATTTCCTGGAGCGTGTGCGCTATGGTGTCTCTGTGACAGCCTTGTTGAGGAGGTGGGATTCGCTCAGCTGTACCTTCCAAGCGAGAGCAAGCATGGCTGCTTCTCGTCTGACTTCTGCTGGAGCAGGCAGTTGGTTAGTTGGAGTGGCTCGTAGGCATCCAGAGACAGTTCGTAGGGCAGTGTTGAGGGCAGCATCTAGCTTCTTAACATGAGTGCTGTGGCTCCAGACTGGGGCACAGTACTCGGTGGCTGAGAACACCAGAGCCTCAGTGGAGATCCACGGTGTCTTGGTGGTGGCTCCCCACGTGGTACCGGCTGCGCCGCGGGCTGTGTTCTTTCCCTTGACACTGTCCAGATGTTGTTTAAAGGACAGGGTCCGGTCAAGCTTCACCCCAAGGTATGTAGGGGAGGGAATGTAGCTGGGACTGTAGCTGGACATTGTCAACCATGATGTTGATATTGTTGGCTTCCTTGTTGTAGAGGTGGAACATAGTCGACACGCTTTTCAACGCTGAGCTTAAGGCACCAGTCCTTCAGGTATGAAGACAGGATCTTCATGTCCTCAGAAAGGCCCTCCTCTACTGCTTCCCAGGATGGGTTGCTGAGGAGGATGGCCAGGTCGTCTGCGTAGCCATATTTCCGTGATGTTGTTGCGGGTAGATCATAGATGTATATGTTAAACAATAGTGGTGCCAGGACTGAACCCTGCGGGACGCCGTTCTTAAGCTTTCTCACCCTGCTGCTTTGGCCGTTGATGGTGTCAACCTGAAAGCTGTGGTTGCTCAACATGTTCATAATGAAGCTAACCATGTGCTTGTCTGGGATGGTCTCCAGAAGCTTCATGTGTAGCCCATGCAGCCAGACAGTATCAAATGCAGCTGTGAGGTCAAGGAACACAGCACCAGCCTTCTCTCCTGCCTGGAAGCTTTCTTCCATGTCGTGACACAAAAGGGTCACCTGGTCTGTTGTCGACCTGCTGCTTCGGAAGCCAGCTTGTTCTTTGGTCAGCTGGGGGTTGATAACTGGGGTGAGGTGTGTCCAGATGAGGTGTTCCAGGAGCTTAAAGGGTACACATAGCAGGGAGATGGGTCGGTATCCCCTAGGGTCATCGCTCGGCTTGTTTGGCTTTGGGCAGGGTGATCACCTTTGCGTGGCACCAGATCTTTGGCTCCGTTCCTTTTTTTCTGCATGCCTCCAGCACTCAAAGCTGCCAGTCAGTTGCCTTCTTGCCTTGGTGTTTTAGGTGCTCAGGGTGGATACCGTCTGAGCCTGGTGCCTTATCAGTCTTTAGGTGTTGTATGGCCAGGTCCATCTCTTGCGCTGTGAAGTTGATCGACAGGTTGTAATTGCATCCTGGGGCCCTGAGCAGTTCCTGGACTCTTGCTGATGTTTTTCTATTAAAGTCCTTGTCTGCATTGGGGAAGCGGCCATTACCCAGCAGGAGTGATGCGATGGAGTTTGCAGTGATGGGGCATTGTGCCGGGGTAGTTGACCTTCCTGTCAGTTTATTGCCACCCCCGTCGGCTTGAGTGTGTGAAGTTGATTGACTCCACAGTTTCAGTCCAACGTTGCCTGCGCTTATTGTTTAACCTGCAGAATAGGCTGTCTGCTGCTTTGTTCCTGTCTTCAGTGGTTTGTGCTTCTGAATGGGCACGAAGAAGGTGTTCGCATTCGTCATCCCAGCAGGGAATGTAGGCTTTGCGTACACCGCGGGGAATGTTGTTCTTGCAGCATTTTGCAGTACAAGTCGTAGACATTGTTCAGGTTGTTAGGCCGGCAGCTGCCTTGCTCAGTTGTTCATGAAACCTGCCCAGTTAGCTTTTCCAAAGTCCACCTCTTGACATCCCTCCCTTGCACAGGCTGGACCAATGATGGAATGGTGATGAGTGACGGTCGGTGGTGTGACCGTGGAAACATGTCCAGGATGCGTCTTACAGGGAGGGACTGGTTGTTATGGCATTTCGCGAATGCCAGGTCTGGATTGGTGGTGCTGTTCCATCGTGCAGAGTAGAATGTGCATGGCTCCTTTGGATCGTATAGGAGTGTAGCATCTACAGCCGAAGCCCAGATGTTCTTATTTTCCTGATGGGTGATCACTGTCACATTGTTTCTGCTGTCTACTTGCTTGAGGATATTGATCTTGGCAATGGTGAGACCTTCGACGTTGAGCTGGAGAAGCGACATAAAGACATTAGTTTCGCTTAAGGGCATGCAACCTTGCAACTACTCTATAGCTAATTGCAGGGGAGGCCATGCGGAGGCCCCCCCCCCCAGGTGTACCATGTCAGGTGTACCCTCTTTCATCCCCAATGACATTCTGGAGAGACAGCTGGCTCATTTTGAGAAATTTGCCAGTAGGTTTAAAACAGTCTCAGATGTAAAGACGTTAAACTGCAGCATGTTTAGTCTTTGTGCAGACAGGTGTTCATGTACCTGAACAACCCTGCGCAGAGTCATAAGTGTTATTCAAAGTTAAATATGAGAATGGCTTCTATTATGCAAGCTCGGGCAGTATACAGTGCTTTGAGTGTGGCAATATTGGCCACAAGCACTCATCCTGCACAAAGACCCAAGACCTGTGGGTGGACGTTCGGGTAAGCCACGGGCTGCAGGTAACCCTTTCTTTTACTGTCCCCTAATTACTGTCAGTACGTTTACATGCAGCAAGAAATTCGAATTTCTGATCGTATCAGATAATGACATGCATAAGACCAGATCACTTGTCTGAGTATACATGCTGTTCAGAGAATCAGATAAATGGCCAGAGCATGGCTGACTCCATTACGCTAGGTGTTGCTGTAGCCCTCTCAACAAAGAGCCACTTCTTGACCTCTACTTATCAGAAACAAAAAAACTATCTGAAGGCATTCAAACAAAGATGGCGTAACAGATCTTTTGGCTTCCGGGTGAAAGCCCCAGTGGAAAATGCCACGCATGTGCAGAATGCAAAATCCACTTCAGATCCGATTGCTGAGTATACATGGCGTTAAAAAGCCGACTATGAACGAATTATCTTGGTGTTCTTTTTTGATTTTGAGATGTCCAATGTGGTCCAAAATAGGTCCGAAGTAGATTGGACTAAGGTGTTTACAAGCACTTTAAAAAGTCAGAACTAAGTCTGATAGGATAAGAAATTCGAATTTCTTGCTGTATGTAAACGTATTGTCTGTATTTACTGTATAATTACGAGGTAAAAAGAAATTACAAGGTAACTAACACTGATAAAATGAGGGTAACCACAGAGTAAATACTAACTAATTGCCTTGAAATATCTCAACTATTATTGGGAAATTACTACCGGCATTATGAAGGTAACTACAGTAAACACAATGACTATGTAAAAAGAGAGAAATTACAACCCATTTACCTGGTAGTATAATCCAACACCTGTCCATCTAGTTACTAGGTTATTGGGCTGTTTTGGCTGGTAATAACTTTGCTCATTCATTTAACATGCCTGATTTTATTTAGTACTTACCTGGCAAATATGCCAACAGGGTCCTCTTGTTAATTAAACTTTCTATAGCGTTACCAGGTAAAACATGTCTACTTACCAAGTAAATAAGATGAAAGTGTGCTGTAAAAAAAGTGTGGCTTCTTTCCACAGTGTTACTAGTTTCTTACTTTGTAATTAAACCAAGACTGTTCAGTTTTTCCATATTGTCCATTCTAACCTTTACCAAGTATTTCCTGCAATGTTACCAGGTTACGCATGACTATTTTCCAAGAGAATAAAACAAACTGCTGTTATACAAAGTCTTCTCACCAAGCAATTACAAGCAATTAAAAGTTAATTTTATTAACACAAACCCAAAAAGTACTAATGAAAGTAATAATGAAAAAAAAAATGCAAAATAGTGTCACAAAGGACATCTAAATGGAATCTGAACTCAGTCTGAACTGTTAAAACCAAACCCTAAACCTGACCAACTTATTTGTTGAACTTACGTGCAATGGGCAACAGGTCAGCCATCTTCTTCATCGACTTTATTTTTTCCTGTAGCTCCTCATCTTAGTGGAGTGCAGTTTCGCACTTTTTCGAATATCTTGCAAAAGGGTGGCATTTTCTCTGGATCTGCAATTTTCTTTTCCGCAATGATTGCAGTGGGAGCAATGGTGTTCCAGTCAATGCCAAATTTTCGGCAGGTGAGCCCAACACTTCTGTGGTTTTTGAACTCTGCAAGTATCTTTATGTATCGATGCAGTACATCATCTAGATTTGAAGCTGCAAGATATATCAAACACGATTAAGGTAAAAATCACACAAAACACACAAACCTCCTAAAAATCATTCATACATATTCAAGACTCAAAAAAAACAAAGTACACTTTCATGGTTCTGAAGTGACTCCTGAATATCAGGTCCTTGTCCTCTAAAGCTGTTTTAGTCAATGAATTAATATCTTATCTCAAAATAAAACAGGAAGACAAAAACCCAAGACAAGACAAAACCTCACCGCAGTGTGACAGATGTTTTATCTCTAGTTAGCCCTTCTTTATTAAATACAATGAATCTGTCTTTATTATCAGGACATGTACCACAGTCCTTTAAAGTAGCTGTAATTAAACCTCTTTTTAAAAAGCCCACCCTAGACCCAGAGGTTTTAGCCAATTACATACCGATATCAAACCTTCCATTTCTCTCTAAGATACTTGAGAAAGCTGTAGCCAATCAGCTGTGTGACTTCATAAGAACAGCTAATTTGAGGATTTTCAGTCAGGATTTAGAGTGCATCATAGCACAGAGACCGCACTAGTCAAAGTTACAAATGACCTCCTAATGGCATCAGACAAAGGACTCATCTCTGTACTTGTCCTGTTAGATCTTAGTGCCGCATTTGACACCATTGACCATCAAATTCTTTTACAGAGACTGGAACATCAAATTGGCAAAGGAACCACCTTAAGCTGGTTTAAGTCATATTTTTTAGATTGATCTCAATGATGGCTCTTCCATGCATACCAAAGTTTGTCACAGAGTTCTACAAGGTTCTGTGCTAGAACTCAGAAGACTTCTATTCAGTTTATATATGCTTCCTTATTAGAAATCACTTCATTAATTGAGTGTGCCTGCAAGGTGCACTATATACTATTCCCCATATTTGTTATTCTTATGTATCCCAGGAATTTTGGCACGCTACTCCTCCCACAGTTTTGGTCGCACATACACAAAAAAAAAGGTATCAAAACATGCGGCTTGGCTGGGCGATGCAGGCTATGACTTTTCTAAGCGTTTCGCCAAACAGTTTGCCTACAAATCACCTAAAACCATGGAGCATGGATGGCCAAAGATGGAAACTCAGGCCACTTGTTGGTCCTATGCATGCTCTGTCTCTGGTCAGGAAGACCACCCATCACCTCCTCCAGAAGCTTCTCCAGAAGGCGCAGAGTCTGGTAGCAGCATGTAGTTGTCCACCAAACTATCCCAAAGAACCTGGCACACTTTCTTGACAATGCCACACACAGTGGACACACCCACCCTGTAGCTGTAGGCACTTGTCTGAAACGAATCGCCAGAGGAAAGATACCTAAAATTAAACAAAGGATAGTGTGTTACAATCGCACCAGGCATAAGAAAACCAGTGCCGGCCCGTGGCATAGGCAGTATAGGCAAATGCTAACGTTACCTCGTTATTGACAATAATAATGTGAAAACGACCAAAACTCTCTGGTGCCGGGGAAGGAAGAAAAGAAAAGAAGAGGAGGAAAAACGCGACAAAGACAGAGGTACAGTAAAGGTGATGTCATGTATTTATTTGTCTCTTGCAGAACAATAGTAACTTTAAGTAACACAGTTTGATAATCAATAAATAGCGTTAGCTTGTTTTAATGTCAGTGGATGTGATGGAGCGGCCTAACAGCTGTTATGGAAGATAGTAATGTAGGTAACTACTCCTGCCTTACATTTCTCAGGCTCATTTTTAAAGAGTAGATCTGTTCAGCAGGTGTTTACATCTGTCTATATTTTTATTGACATGTGGTCAGCTAACGTTTGCTCTGATTGTAATAGTCTTTCAAATGTTTTTCATTTTCCACACCTTCATATATCAGAGTTGTAAGGCTGGTTGTTTGTTACAGTTCATCTTGTCTGTGTTTATAGTGTTAAACTTTACATCAGTGTTAAAGTGCACATCATTAATGTTAATACTTAGCATTCCCATATGTTATACTACAGTTACTATTGTAGATTACTTATTTGCATTCTGCTAATCAGCAGTTCACTGTGATGATAATAAGATTGAATCTAATTTGCATATCTGAAATAATTGCATTGTATATGATACATGTACAGAATAAGGGAAATCATGTCTCACTTAGGTTTCTAATATTCTGTAACACCCAGTGGTTTCACACGCTCCTCTTCTCTCTTCAGATGTGCTCTTTAGATATCTGAATCTCACCTCTGCCAGCTATCTCCACTTCAGCAATATCAAGCGATCCTCCTGTTGCCTCCACCTCTTGTACCACAGAGTATTTTTGTTTTTATTTATTTATTTGTATTTTTATTTCATTATTTTCGTGTTTACTGTTTTGATTGGGCAACTTGTTTTGTAAAAATGAAATAAATGTCAAAGGCAAAGCTATTCAGTTTCTTGTGTGTTTGTAAATTGGCAGTGCTGCGATGCAAGGGGGGCACCACCTTAAATCTTGCCTAGGACACCAAATTGGTTAGGGCCGGGACTGTCTAAAACAATAAACAACAAACTCTACCACAAGCGAGTAGCAACACAGCAAGACACAAGTGTATGTGCTTTGTTTGCAGTCACACCAAAACTAAACAACGATACAAAGTTTGGCATACTCGCCATCTGTGAATGGCTTTCTGTTCCTCACTATTGCTAAAGATGCAGCAAAGCTAGCCGAATTCCAGTCACCTTGTTGGGTCTATACACGGAGTTGCTGCTGACTACCTTGCACTCTGCACAGTAGCTCTTGGCAGGCCTTCTTCCTGCTGTCCTCCGCTGGATATTTCGATGCAAATGTAGCATGGCGTGGGTCGAAGTGCTGCTTTATATTTGACCGTTTCATCAATGCAATTTTATCATTGAATATTAGACACACCGCAGAAGATGCTCTCTCTAAAAAGGCGAATTCCTCTGTCTATTTGTACTGAAATGTACGGTACTCATCATCTTTTTTTTTTTCTTTTCGCCATATTCTTTGTCGAAAGGGTTTGCTCTGCATAAATTAGCTAGCTGACTATTTGATTAAAAGAAGGGAAGTTCACTTCTTGACCTCACAACCACCTGTGTAGGCTACTGTAATCCAATAAAAGAGTTTTGGTGTTGGACGCCATGGGCGTAATCTGAAAGGCCTTTCTTATTAAATAACATTTCCAAAACAGGTATCAATTACATAACTGCTGCTTTATGAGAACTATCAAGTTTCTGTGTCCTCACCTTCTTGTTTGGGGCAATTCTAGAATGTTCTTATGTCAACATTCTAGAATATGACAACATTCTTGAAAATGACAAGAGAACTTGTGGTTTTTTTTAAGGGCAATGGCGTCATAACATGACAACAGAAATTAAAAGCTCCATTGGAAAACTTAAAGAGAAGGTTCAAATGTAGATATGACATGACGGAAATGTCGTTCAGTACGGCCGTATGTCAACATTCTAGAACATCTCAACATTCTAGAACGTGAGAACATTCTAGAATATATGAACATACTCGCTTTGGACAAAAGCATCAGCTAAATGACTAAATGAACATGTGAACATTTTGTCAACATTCTAGAACATCTCAACATTCTCTGATATGAGAACATTCTAGAATATGTGAACATTGGACAAAAGTATCAGCTAAATGAACATTTTGTCAGCATTCCAGAACGTGAACATTCTGCAACACGTCAATATTGGGGAACATGACCACATTCTAGAATATGACAACATTCTGGAATATTGCAACATTCTAGAAAATGTTAACATTCTGGAACATGACCACATTCGCAACCCTGCCAAGATTTTGAACATGACATGTCAACATTCCAGAAAATGACAACATTCTCCCAGCCAGCATGTCCATGTGGGGCCCATAAGGTTTAAATTTGGGTTGCAGATAAGGGTCCCAAATGGGTTTGTCCGCAGTTTCCATGGTGGCCTCACCTGTGTTTGCCCATATGGGTTTCAAGTGGGTTCTGACTAGGTTTCAGGTGGGGCCCATCTTGGTGAGTTGCACATGACCCATGTAGGCCCCATATCTTTGCCCACATGGGCACGAAGAGGGATCAGACTGGATCTTAAATGGGGCCCAACTAGGCAATTTATCTGAGACCCATTTTGGCCCCACCTGTGTGACTTTAAGAGGGATATGGCTGGGCTTTAGGTGGGGCCTAAGTGGGTGAGTTCTATCAGACACATGTAGGCTTCACCTGTAGGTTCCCATGTGGGCTTGAGGGCTTTTACCAGCTCAATTGTTCAAGCTCAATTAAACTGAATTTTTACACGAGGCCCAACTGGGCAATTTATCCAAAGTGGCCCAACTTTGCTCACATGACCTTTGATTATTAAGTGAGGCTAATAATCCATATTTCAGGTTGGACAGTCATATTTAAAGGTGAACTATGCAAGTCTGGTGACTTTTTCGCTGTTTTGCTAACCCTCTTCTCTCCCCCACCTGGCCATGTGCATTTGTTTTCAACAAAGCCGACAAGAACACTGTCCATGGAGTGGTGAATAATGTTATTTATCATAAACAATGTTATGATGTGTATATTTGTGTAGTTTTCTGTCATAAACAAGAGATTATGGGTTACAGGGCATTTGTGTTGTGGTGCTGCAGAGATGAAAACTGGGTCAGAGGCATTGATCCTGCAGGGTTGAATTTTGCCCAAGAGATGCTAGGTGAAAGGCAGAGAGCCTCCATTCTCCCCGTAGTTAACCATCACAATTATTCCCAAGGTGCTAAATAAATTGATAATTTAAATATAATAAAGGTAAAAGTCTTGCATAGTTCCTCTTTAAGTAAATACAAAAATAGTGCTACAAAAAACACAGTATAAAGTTGTTTTCAATGAATGTTTAATAAAACATGTTCTTGTTTTAAACATAAAACATCTGAGCTGCACTTCTTTTTTTTTTTTTTTTTAACTGAAGTCCAACATAACCTAACCTGGGTGGATATGCAAAGTTTTACCTACTGGGACTCTTCCTCTTGGCGGAGTACCCCACCCTCCAACTTTTTTTGAAGCTCTCTCTGAGCTCTTGCTGTTCTGTTTCCACCTCTGTCACGGGCTCCGATGAACCACTTGGAGAGGGCCCGTTCTGCATCCTTCCCATCCAGAACCAGTCATGGAATGTAAAGTATTTATCAATGCAAAATGAATCGTCATCTGTTTGTATAAAAATAATATTAATAATAATTGCTTAAAATATAAATAGTAGTATTTAACATTATCAAAACCTTTTGATCAATTTCAATCAAGAAAAGTACTGGGTTCCTTAAAAAACCTAGAAGGTTATGAGTGTCAAGTGTTTTGACAGAGCAAGCTTTCCCACACTTGAAAGGGAAGGGCCTCACTCTCTTTTTAAAAAACAGACGCAGGACTTCACTCAGTGCATTCAAACTTCATTTAATTTTTGCACAGGTGAAAAACCTTTGATAAATCAAAAACATCCAAAATTAGACAGATACAGCTAAATATCACCTGAAAAGAAAACCCCAGACAGACTTGTCACTTTAACTTTCCACTTTCAGATTTTAGCAGTAGCTTCAAAATGAAATGATATTAGATTCAGACTCATTAATCATTCCTATTTTAGATTTTTAACTAAATTAAATGTTTTAAATCACATGTTTTAACAGGTTTTACAGCACAGTGTCACAGTTTTACAGATATTTTTCTATAATATATTATTTTATCAAATAATTAACTGTGATCTAACTATGACCAACCAATCTATTTAACCAATGATCTATTTAACACACCCTTTTAACTGAAATATTTTAACAGTGCATTTCCATGAAAACACGCTCACGCTCATACATGGGTCGCAGATCACAGATCAGCGGAGCGAACTTCGTGCAAATGAATGAATGAATGAACAAACCAAAGAAAGAGTCCGGGCTTAAACAATGCTCACCCGCAGTCCTTTTAGAGTTTTTTTAGACCTTTTCCTTGCCCGTAAGCGTCCGTCGACTCTCAGCACACACGCCTTCCTGCCCCGCTTCACCACTCAGCTGGTTACACCTGATTACTGATTACGCCTCCTCCCACGGAGCCTCACACACCGTGGAAAGCTTCGGTGTGGGCGAGCGTGCGCGCGCGTTTCCTGCGCTACTTCTGACTCGCCGCTACAATGAGTGATTAAAAACTTTTAGGTACAGCTTTTTAAAGTATAGGAAGGATTATCATTACTCATCTAATTACACAAAACAAAAACAAAAAAAACAAAAAACAAACATCAACAGGCTGTAGCACAGAATAACAAAGTTCATGTGCCACCATGAAGAGAATATGGAAAACCACATTAACTGCAAACAGTCGCCTCTGCTTAGATTTGTTGTGGCCCCTTTTTACCAGTTAGGCCAGCTGTAAGCTGGAACATGCATCTACTTATGTAGATCAGATATTTTGCCAAATTTCAACATTTTAAGCTACAAAGATAAAGGAAGTTACATGAGGTAACATTAACTGAAATTTACCGTATATAACGTCGAAAAGACGCAGCTCTCGGAACTTGTTCTTGCCATGGCGTCCCAAAGGTTGAACTGGAGTGCCAATTCATTGGACATGAGGAATGCAATCATTCTCCTGGTGGCATCATCCAATGAAGTACCTCCTATTTCTCCCACCATAGCAATCTGAGTGTATGGAGTGAAAGGCACAGGAAAGAAAGAAGAATAATCAGTTAACAGCTCAGATTATATTTCAGTGCCAAATACAAATAAAATTAAACGTGAATCAGAGTTTGAACTTACAACTCCAGACATGAACTCTGAGTCGCTGAGCTTTTCATTCATGGCCTGCACATCTTGGATCGTGGTCAATGGAAATACTGTTCCTTCAGGTGGTTCCAACACTGGCACGGCCACTTTCTGCTTCAGCAGTGTATTTAACATTTTGCCATGTACTCTTTGAGTGTCCTTCACTTCTTCCAGGAGAGTTACCAATTTTACAAACATGGCTCCTTCAATGTCACTGTGGCTGCTCACACTTGAGGAAGCACTAAGGCTTCGAACACTCGGGGTCAAGCTGGGGCTTCGAACACTCGGGGTCACGCTGGGGCTTCGAACACTCTGGGCCACACTGGAGCCACTCACTCTCGAAGTGATATTAGTCTTGTATCCAACTGGTGAATGTCTGCCAAATTCAGGGGGAGGAGAAGGTGGCACTTGGTCCTCATCACATGACTCAGCCTCCTCCTCACTTGACAGAACCTGGGTTCTTTTGGATGGCCTACATTCAGGTAAAAGATACTTTAGCAAATAATAACCCTTAAAGGTTATTTAGTTCCTTACACATAGCAATGTCTTGGTAAATATACTAAGACAATATTAACATTAATTATCAATTAAGCATTATTGAAGGAGTGGTCTCGTTTTGGATAGTTAAGTCAGTTTGTAAACATTAGAATTTGGTGGACTCTCTGACACTGTGTCCATATTGTCTGCTGGTCCAAGTACTACGGGCATACACATAAAAGTTTAAGGAAGCACAATAAAATATGAGCCTTTAATGGCCTGTCACCATGTTATACTGTATATTGATATTGTTGTGTACAGTATGTTGTTTACCATGGTTCATGATGAAACTGTCCAATAACCTGCCTGGCACTAAAGATGAAAATTAGTCTTATGGCCAGTTGTGACATATTTACACCAATTAACAACAACAAAAAAGCTTGGGCCAGTTGAGAAATCAAACAATTATTAAATGAAGTTGATAGTTGATTTCAGAGCACTATCCAAAAAGTGAAATTATCACTTGTTATATTATCAGCAATGACAGGCAGGAACTTTTTCGTGATGCTGGCTGAAAATAATTCTGTAAAACTCTGCTAAGGTAAACTATAAAATTCCACTGAGGACAGTAACAGGTTTAAGTACATTCACATTACCTTCTTTGTCGCTTCTTTGGAATGTCATTGTCTGTTTGGAGATCAGATGTAACCTCTGCTCGTGCAAGCTTACGCCGAGCATCTCCATATGTATCTTAAAAAGACAAAAAAAAGAAGAAGAAGAAGCATAGGTTGGCCCAAATCTCCTACAGCTTCACTTATCCCACACCCCAAAAATATGTTTTTTACCTGCATTTCCAATAACACGCACACTGTATGTCCTCCATGAAGCATCTGGCTGGACTTGCTGCTTAACTGCCTTAGTGATATTAAGACTTAGGCCCGATGGCCAAAAACACTCTGTCTTGTCCTCATCAGTAAACCAACACGATGGGATTATATCCACTAGAGCCTTTCCATCTCTTGATTCTTCATCTCTGAACTCCACAATGCTGAAGAGGGACATGCTGCAAGGTTCATAAGGTCAATCACACATCATGTAACTGTGGAAAAGCCACATACCCCTCTTGCATAGGAATCTGTATGAGTTTTTTTGTTAAGTCAGTCACGGGCACACCATGAAGCTGGTCAGAGAGTTGTGTCACTGTTCTGATCCCCACACAAGATGAATCAATAGGGTAATTGTAAAAGCTTCCATGTGTTACGGCCGCCACTGGCCGCAATTGATGTATATATTGTTTTTTTTTTTATGTAAAAGTAGCTGGGTGAGCCCCAGTCCAGGATTGGTTCCCGCTTGAAGTAAAGACCGCCTTCCCAAGTGCGGTGTCCTGTCGCCTGTGTTGGTGTGGCTGTGATGTGGACCAACCGGAGTCGCCCAATCAGCCCCAGCTCCAGTTTAAAAAGACTGTGTGTCCGCAGTTCGGAGCGGCTTGTATCCAGAGGATGCTCGTTTAAGCTCGCCGTGTAGCGCTTATGAATTTTTGTGTTTGGATACTGTGGAGGTTGATGGTGAGATCATGGGACTGGGCAAGGTAGTTTTAAACATCACACTGATTGCACTAGTCGTTTTCTGTTAGAACCACTAGTTAGGGGTGCTGTTATCGCTGTGTTTTCTTTGGTTTTAATAGCTTAGTTAGCGAGGTTTTATTTTTCCCATTTTGTTTTCCTTCAGGTAGACGACAGGCTCTGTTTAGAGTTCTCCTTCTGTTATACTTATTTGTTCTTTTTAACAGCACTCGTATGCCCCTTGTGTTCCCTTTTGCCTCGCCTCCCTTTGTTAAGAAAAATTAAACTTCAAACAAACCCGATTCAGTTGTCAATTTTCATTTCTTATCCTCATCCTATGTTACTGCTCTCAAAACGAGCCGGGTCGTAACACCATGTCTCATAAAACTGACACACAGTGTACATAGCTCCTGATAACACCTCTACAATATTCGAAACAACAGCAACTCTGCCCTCAACATCAAAGCAGTTGTTACCTGGAGAGCATGAAATAATATTTCCCTCATGTCTATACTTCTTGTATTGTACACGAGCAGGGAACTCTTGGAGAGTTGGACCATAGAGATGTGGTTGTTGAGGCTTATTCCTCATATCCTTTCCATTCTCAAAGGGGATATGTTTTTCACCTAAACGCCTTACAACTTGTTGAAGAGGATATCGGGGCCTTCTTACCAGCTGCTTTAAGGTGCCGAGATAATTTTCAAAAGGGAAACATGAAACACTGTCCAAGGCACCAAATTTTCTTGCATCATCAGCCAGATGTATAAGACTGTGGGTGTTATACACAAGGTGCTCTGGTCCATATATCGTCACAAAGTTTGACTATGCAGACAAATTATTGAAGTGTTATGTGACAGTATTCAGAACACAAGGCTGGGCTGAGAAGAATTCTCATTGCTACTGACAGTAGCATAAAGTTCTTATACAGCTGTGTAGGTAATCGTCCTTGAAGAACAGCAGGACCCGTATACAACAAAAATTGTCTGAATTCAGTGGCCTTCCACTGACCATATTCCATAAGTGACCGTGGCTTTCGAGAAAAATTCCTTGGGAGATATTCTCTAATTAATTTTAAATGGTTAGAGATAATGGTGATTGTGGTTGCAGAAATCCGACACCTTAAAGGTCCTTTGATCCACAGACTTACAAGTTTTCTAACATTCCCCAAGCAAACTAAATGCATGTAATCAAGCACAAAGCTTGACACCATCCCCACGCCAAGCTGTTGTAGGGGTGAAACACCATGATGATGCTCTTCATCTATCATATCTGCAAACTGTCCATCTGTTCTAAGAGGTGCTTTCAAATCAGGAAACACCACCTTATTGTCCATGTGAATCCCATGCTCTGTACAACGTTCACAGGAGTTGTACCCAGAATGACCCTTGGTACATTTCAAGAAGGCATGGGCAGGTGCATCACAGATGAAGGCATCCGGCAGAGCAATATTGTAATGCTTTCCATTGTAATGCAACCCCTCATTTGTTATAATCTTCAGGTCCTGAATGAAATCGTTTAAGTAATCCTTAACAGAATCAGGCTTTGTTGGGCCTGCATACAGACATTAGACCTTGGAAGTTTTTTGATCTTGGCCAAAATAGGCCATAACTCCATTTTGGAGCTTCTGAAGAGCGGTAATCCATCAATATTAACACGGAGAGTTAGAGTGTCCGTTGAAGGGTGTGACTCACATGACAACTGTGAAATAATTGCATTTGATACTCCAAAATGATAGTAGCTACCATCTCCAATTTCTTTGACTTCACAGGTTGTTAAGGTTGACAAAAGAGTCCTTGGATCTCTGGGTAAATCCAGGCCGGACTGCACTAAAATATGCAATAGTTCTGACAATGCACTGTGTGAAATATTGTGATTTGGGGCCCAATCAGCTAATTTCCTTTTCAGATCATTAAAAGGATTAGTCCCTTCAGTGCTACCATCCATATTTAATTCTTCACTGCTATCACTGTAGAACATCTCAGAATCTGATTCTTGGCCACTTTCGATGTAAACAGCCATGGTCTGAGAATCCAACTCTCCATTAGGAATCTCGCTGTTCATTTCCGCGACACACTCCAGATTTGAAGACACTTTGTCTTTGGCACGCAAGTCTTCCAACATCTGCAAGTGCTCTGCAACTTTGGCTTTGATGCGTCTTCGTTTTGTTCGAGAACTACCATAGTAATCCATTTTACTGATCTGTAACAGACAAAGATTTTGATACTTACACATATATACCTCTACTCATTTGTCACTCACTTTGACAGATATTTGGGTTTCAAATTTGGGGTGTGTTTAGTTAGTCTGCGAAAAGCACAAGACTGGCACTATTATCCCAGGGACATAAGTTACTGAGGAGCTAGTCAGAAAAAAATCAAGACTGAGGATGTATCCTGGCTTGCAGGCTTCACTATCTACAGAGAGACATTTAGACTGTATTTGGCTCTGTTACTATACATCCAGAAGTAGCACAGAGAAAGAAAGCAATAAATACTACATTGACAACATTCCACAATAAAAGAGTAACAAAGAACCCCTCAAAACATTTCCCTTAGTGTCATCAAAATATGTCCATGTGTTCATTTACCTTTTTTGAACTGTTAGGGTTCCAAAAGCTCTGTGCTCTGTGGAAAAATCGTGATACTCTGAGCATCTGATATTTTATGGGCATCATCAGTAACCAGAGACCTGCAAAAACATACAATACAAAGCATCATTGCATGCAATGGAAGAACCATCCTAAAAAAAAAAAAAAAAAAATACACCAGAGAAGATAAAATAAGAAATTTCCTTTTACATACATGCAAATATCCAAGAGATAATAATGTACTCTGTTGAATATAAGTTTGATGGTCATAGCAAAATCTGAAGCAACTTTCTTTAGAAATTTTCTAGTTTGGTTAAATCAAGGTTCAAATGAGACAAACCGTCAAATTCATAAAATGAATAATCTTAAAAGAAATGTAAATCACAGAACCCTTTATTAAAAAAAGTATTCACTGAACTAATTTACTCTGCACTATATACAACTGCCATCTCTCTTTTCATCTCTCATACACACCTCATCCACTACGTTTTTGAATTGCAACACTTATACATACAGCCTTTGCTACTGTAGCTAGCTCTGCCCTCAACATCCCGAAAATGCATCTTCCCTGGATGCCAGAATTTGCACAACTACTGCACCATTACTTTATTTTAATAAAAAAAAACAAAGTAATGAAGAAGACGTGGATTGTGAAGGGCCATATTAATGGAGACATGAAAATAATACAGTAACGTTAGGTGACTTAGTGCACAGTAACGTGTTGCTTCTAACATGTTTTGCTAGCTAACGACGCGGTGCTTAGCGTGTTTATTCCCTTCAAGCTATTGTAAACTAGATTCTGCACACATAAAACAAACTAGAAAGATCCACTCAAGCTGACAAATCTTACCTTAGTTACACCGAGGAGAGGATACAAGGTCGAGGAGCAGTCTGAGCGCCAAACGGACGGACCAGGGAGCTGGTTTTCAAATAGCATATCCATCCGCAGAGAACCCGCTTAACTTCTCCGTCTGATCTATAAAATCCGAATATTAGCAACGCGTATGACGATCATGGTCAAAGTATAACTTGTCGGAATTACGTATGAAAAAATGAAATTTAACCATCACGAACTGAATTTGATGTAGGACTACTCGGTGAAGCGGAAGGTTACAGTTGGGTGAAACTGTGCCCATACGTGGCGGAATGCACACATTTTTTACCTTTTCAAAATAAATGAACATACTGGATCCCTGCACTAACTTTTTGTAGCCCTCCCACTTGTATTATTTGATACAGAAATAATTATACATACCTCAGTTACCTTTGAGAATTTTAGCATGGGATGTGTAATAGTGGAAGTCTACTAAAAAATTAAATCTGTAGGTATTTGGATAATTGATCTGGCTCTGAGGTAGTATCAGAGCCATTAAGTGTGTGAGCGGAGTCCAGCTGCTCTGTAAGCTAAGACCAGAGGATGAATAGAGGCTGATGGTGCTGTTCACACACCGGTGCATGCAACCTTCAGTTTATTGAAGCTGGCTCACTATGTAAGCGCAGACACTGAGGAAGCGCACTTTCAAGTCTTGTTTTTGTGTGTGTGTCAGCAAGGCTATGAGCTTTGTTTTCTTTTCTTTACACAAATGTCATGCAAATTCTGTCTAAAGGGAGCTTCCTATTTGCTTATAGGCTTCAATTGTGGGCCCATATTATTAAAACCAAATGGGCCCTGGTGTCTCTGAGATCCCATACCATGCCCACTTAGCCATTATGGCCCTATAGGGCCCATCCATGTTGCAGTTCCAGCCCAGCCTCATAGCCCACATATATACTTTATTGGGCCATTATAACCTGTGTGGGCACCCTGTCACTTCATGTAACTAAACCAAATGGGTCCCACATAGTCTTTCCCAGTTCCATACGCCCACTTATCCACTTATATTACTATAGGACCAGTAGTCAGCCCACATGACACCATGTGGCACCATGCTAACCATCTGGGTCCCACATAGTCGTCCCCAGTTCCATATCATGCCCACTTAATCCCTGCCCATATTCCATATAGGGCCCATGTCCATGTTACCCATTTCCAGCCCAGACTCGCCAGCCCACATATATACTTTATTGGGCCCATTTGTAAGCCTGTGTGGGCACCCCCTTATGGCACCCATGTAACTAAAACCAAATGGGTCCCATAGTCTTTCCCAGTTCCTACCACTTGCCTCCACACATATTCTCTATGGGACCAATGTAAGTCAGCCCACATAGCTTCCCTATGTGGCACCATGTAACTAAAACCAAATGGGTCCACATAGTCGTCCCCAGTTCCATACCCTGCCCACTTAGCCCACTTATATTCCCTATAGGGCCCATGTCCATGTTACCCAGTTCCAGCCCAGACTCACTTAGCCCACATATATACTCTATGGGGCCCATTTAGCAAGCCTATGTGGGCTTCACATGTGGGGCCCATGTAACTGAAACCACATGGGACCTCCAAAATTTGCCCAGTTCAAGCCCATGCCCACTCAGTACCCACATAGCCTGTATTTAACCCTGGTGGGGCCCACATGGACATGCTGGCTGGGCTAGAACATCTCAACATTCTATAATATATTATAGAATGTTCACATATTCTCAAACGTTCTCATGTCAACATTCTGGGACAAGAGAACATTCTAGAACATGACAACATTCTATAACAGGTCAGCATTCCAGAACATGTGAACATTGTGTAACATGTCATCTGCCACAGGGGAGTGGCAGTTGACAACCCAAATGCAGGCAGGTATGCAAGAGCTAATTTTAATAATAAAACAAAACAAAAAAAACAGACTAACCAAAAGGTGGCTGTAAATCCAGGCAAAAAAAAAAAAAAAAAAGACTCAGAGAAACAAGCAAATAAACAAAAGGGCAAAAGCAAAGGCAGGGTCAAAAACAGAAAAGATACAAAACCCGGGAACCAACACTAGGAAAAACACGATGGAGTTGGATGCACTGAGAAACAAGACTAACACATATATTCACAAACACATAAAAAACAGACAGACAAGGAAACGGAAAGGAAAACAACGAAAAGGAAACACAGTAACTAAACAGACATGCAGGACTAATCAGGAACAGGTGAAACAAATCAGAGGCAGGTGAAAAATCAAAAAAAGGCGAGAAACAAGACGGAAGTAAGACAAGACAGACAGGGTGGAACTACAAAATAAAACAGAAACACAGAAACAAACTCAAAACTGTAGCAGTCAGCATTCTGGAACATGACCACATTCTAGAATATGACAACATTCTAGAACCTGTCAACATTATGGAACATGACAAAATGATAGAACATAACATTCTGGAACATGTCAGCATTCCGGAACATGTGAACATTCTGTAACATGACAACATCCTGAAATATGACAGCATTCAGCATGATAGAACATGATCACATTCTGGAACATGACAAAATTCTGAAATATGGTAAATGGACTGTACTTATATAGTGCCTTTCTAGTCTTCCAACCACTCAAAGCGCTTTACAGTGCATATCTCATTCACCCATTCACACACATTCATACACTGATGGCACTGGCTGCCATGCAAGGTGCCAACTGCTCATCAGTTCGAGGAACTAACCATTCACACACATTCACACACCGATGGCGCAGCCTTCGGGAGTAATTTGGGGTTCAGTACCTTGCCCAAGGACTCTTCGACATGCAGACTGGAGGGGATCAAACCACCGATCTTCTGATTAGTGGACGACCCGCTCTACCTCCGAGCCACATCATTTAGCATGATAGAACGTGACAACATTCTAGAACATGTCAGCATTCCGGAACATGTCAACATTCTGTAACATGTCAACATTCCAGAACGCACCCCACAGAGCACAATCATGGATGTGGCTAGTGGTGCAACAGATCATTATTGATCCGCGATCCGTTCAGATCACTCCCCACAGACCGGCACCAAGTGATCCGTGGATCGTTTGATGGAAAAAATATGTTGTAATAAGATAACACTGAAGCACCGCTGCAGCCTCGTATCTGCAACTCTATGTCGCGAACAACATCGTCTCATCACCAGCTGATTAGGAGCAAGCGAGGAGAGAGAGAGAGTGCGCGAGTGCGAGAGAAGAGACGCATTATTATGTAAAGACAGAATGAGATGTTGATTTAGTAAACAGTGACATGTTAGATATAAACACCGCAAATATTCATTCTCCTTTAGAATGATTATTGAATCATAACTAGGCTACATTATGTGTTGTCAGTTTTGGACAAGAAGGGCCATTTGCTTTTTTTTTTTTTTGTAATTTTTTTTTCCTACTGTATTTTAATTTTTGTCCATCCCATAGGTTAAATCCTGCATAAATAAATTGAACCATAAATGAAACTCCATGCAGCAAGAAAGCATGAATTTCCATTTAAAGAAGAGGAATTACAGGTGATTAACAGCCTTTTGGAAGGCCAGGTGAGCCCATACAAACAACTCATTAGCATTCTCACTGCTCAACCTTTTGTTTGCACTTAGTGGGCTTTTTGGTCTCCCAGTGTCACACAGATCACAGAGCCGAACAGAAGCTGGTTTGACTACTGTGGGCTGATGGGGGTCAGGTGTTGAAGGTGGTAGGCTGAGGTGTGGAGGGGGAGGGGAGAATGAAACTCCATGCAGCAAAAACTTTTTTTAAAACTTATATGCAGACCAATACACACTCAGCAAAGGCAAGCAAATCAATCAAAAATAGTAAAAAATAAAATAAATAATATATAAATAAACAAATACGTTGTCGTAGCAACAGTAGCGATGCCGCTGTGACTCAGGGTCAGTCTTCCAGGGACTTCTAAGTCTTTCATTTATGAAAATACAGTAAATAAGTCATCCTCCTGTTCATGAACACACTTAACAGCTGCAATCTGTGATCTGTGTGACACTGGGAGACCAAAAAGCCCACTAAGAGCAAACAAAAGGTTGAGCAATGAGAATGCCAATGAGGTGTTTGTATGGGCTCACCTGGCCTAAAGTTGAATAACCTGCACAACTACAAAAGTCTTCCAAAAGGCTGTTAATCACCTGTAATTCTTCCTCTTTCAATGGAAATTCACAAAAAGTTCTTGCTGCATGGAGTTTCATTTATGGTTCAATTTATTTATGCAGGATTAGGCCTATGGGATGAACAAAAATGAAAATACAGTAAATGAAAAAAAAAGAAAGACATAAATTACAAAAAAAAAAAAGCAAACGGCCCTTCTTGTCCAAAATTGCCGACACATAATGTAGCCTACGCCCACGTAGACCGATGATTGTACTGGACTGGAAAGCAGCCGACAGATTTATTAGGCTATGTAGTCATTCAATAGTCATAAAGGAGGGAGGGAAATCAACAACATCTAGGCTATTCTAGGCTATCCTTACATAATTACTAATGCTTCCCTTCTCTTGTGCTCACGCACTCTGTACTGTATAGTATACGGTAGTCAAACCAGCTGCATTTTCCACTCTGTGATCTGTGTGACACTGGGAGACCAAAAAGCCCAGGAAGTGCAAACAAAAGGTTGAGCAATTAGAATGCTAATGAGGTGTGTAAGCTACGTCATCTCCAGGTAGAACAACTATAAAAAGATTCTGTGAGATAAGCGCCATCTTCAGGTCATACCCTGTAATTAAACAAATAGGTGGAATTACAGTAAAAAATAGACATGCCCAGGAGAAGGAGGGGGGTCATTCCAGCACTGGAACTTAGCAGGCAGTTGACTGGAAGACGGCAGGAAGATGGCTGCCATTTGGCTTGGATGGGAACTTTTGAGTTGCTACTACTGTACATATATTGCATATGAAATTATTGCACTTCTGAGAAAGGTTATTGCACATGAAATTATTGCACTTCTGAGAAAGGTTATTGCACATGTCTTTTGTGTAGTCAAGTATTGCAAGAGTCTTTTATTGCAACTGTCCCGTGGCTGAAACGACATGTTTGTGTCAACTTTTTTTATTTAACAGGACTATGGCCCTGTGGTAGAAGCTGTCCCTCAGTCTGTTAGTCTGTGTTTTAAGCACCCTGAAACGTCTGCCAGAGGGCAGCAGCTGAAACACCCTGTGTCCTGGGTGTGTATTGTCTTTCAAAATGCTGTGTCCCCTTCTCAGACAGCGGGTGCTGAAGAGGTCCTGTAGGAAGGGGAGAGGGTGGACGATGATCTTCTGGGCGGTGTTAATGACCCTCTGTAGTGCCTTTCTCTGTGCCATGGTGCAGCTGGAAAACCACACACAGATGCAGTATGTAAGTACACTGGAGCAACCTGGCATAGCGTCCCTGTAGTTCCAGATGGGAGATTGTTCGCTCTGTATGCGAATTGAATTCTGAAATATGACAGCATTCAGCATGATAGAACACGTCAACATTCTAGAACATGACAACATTCTAGAACATGTCAACATTCTGTAACATGACTACAGTCTCGAACATGACAACATGATTGAACATGTGAACACCTGTCCACATTCGGGAAAATGTCAACATTCTAGAACATGGCCACATTCTAGAATATGTCAACATTCTGGAATATCAGAGCTAGTACAAGCTCGACTGCACTCAAAACCCGGGTCCACCAAGCATGTCAGCTCACGAACTGTGAATAATATAATATATAATAATATAAATATCAGGGATCACAGCTGTTACCTGGGCTGGTGTGTTGTACTGCCTTCAGCCAACTTCTGAAAGTCTGTGTTTAACCAAGTGCGTGAGCTCACGACCGTGAGCAATACGCTGGTATCACAGAGATGCCAACTCGACTGGCTGGAGTATGATCCTGCTGCACTTAACAGGGTCCTGGGCCTAAAGACGAGCTGGACTTCTTGACTAGTAAATAATATTAGCTGGATCCCATGTCTTTTTTTTCACATCTTTTTTTTTTTTTTTTGCTTTTATTTTATTTTATTTCTAAGTCAGTAATTCCAGTTAAAAAGCTGAATAATATGATGGGTACATTAGAGAGTCAGTGCTGATTACAAAACTCATAGTTCATCTAATTATGAATAATTCCTACTCTCAACCAAAACTCCTCTCAGGGATTTCAGGAAATAAACAAAACGGATGGCCAACACAATTAACATAGCTGAAGCCTCCTGCATCATGGTTGTACGTTGTTAAATAGAGTTATATTAACCATGTAATAGGTCAAGGTTGTTCATTTGTGCTTGTTAGTTGAAATAAGCCAGCTTTCCTGCTGTTATTGTAACATTCCTGTGGGTAGCAGCAGGTTCATTTATGCATGCTTGTACATTTTCTACTCTAAGAACATCCATTCTACTCTTAACTGTGCAATGTGTATATATCGATATCATTATTAATATCATTATGAAGCTTATTTTATTTAAATCATGTCACTATACGATCACAAGATTACAGTTCAAAGTTTTCAAGCCAACACAATGTGGTTGCTATAATGGGAGAAAGGTATGTTGAGCTGTCTATCCATCTTTCTGAACTGACTGTCTAACCAGTAATGTGACTCACTCTGCTCAGTGACTCATCTACCAATGTATGACAATGACAATGAATGTTAAAGTAACAGCAGGAAAGCTGGCAAAATGAACAATCTTTACTTATTAAATGCCTGATGTACGTGGTTTGGACATATAGTCATACGTATAAATAAATTAAATAATAACAAATATATTATTAAACACTCAAATGCATACTTGTGTTTTTGTTAGGCTAGCCAAACAAACAATAAAAAACAGACATGCCTTTTGTTCTAAAACCATCCATGAGGTTTGACAAGCTGAGTCGAGCGGAGATTCAATTCAACACCACTTCACACCACTGCAAGTTTTCTCTGAAATGTTCTAACAGTTTTGTTTCATCGTGAATCATTGGTCTGAACTGGGCTTAGGTCTTATAGTATGAAGGAACAGTATGAGATGTACAGCTTGTTCAGAAGACCTTCAGATCAGGTTAAAACTACATTGAACTCTGTAAAAATCTTGAAAAATGGTTCATATAAAAACCTCATTACATCAGAAGGAATGAGATGCAGACTCATGAGTGCTTTTGCATTTCTCCTTAAATAAACCAATGAAACACGCAAGAAAATAAGGTTCTTCTTGTGATTCTGTACAGATCCTGTTTACATCTCCTTTCCTTTGGAAGGCCTTCTAAAACACACCAACCCCTCTGTTTTTGTCTTTGGTACTTAAACTTGTATAGTTAGTATCCTGTTTTCCACGATCACATTCTGCCACATTTTCCAGCAATACTGAAGCTCTCATTGAGTGGCCGGAGGAGATGTGAATACACAGGCTGTCGTTTTTTTTGTTTGACTGTGCCACCACTACCCAAGGGAAAATGTACTGTCTTACATTTGTTGCCAACGATGGTGAGAAGATGAGTGTGTGGAAACAGGAAAAAAGGGTTACAGGAGGTGGGAGAAAAAGGCTGGCGTGAAAGGTGTACTAAATGCACCCAAGCCTTGCTTCCCTTCTTAATGTTTTCTATCCTACTCTCTGTCCTCCTTCAGCCATGCTCCTTCTCCTTGAATTAATCGGAAAATGTGAATGAACAAAAGCCCGGGTGAACGGAGGGTCAGCCAAAGCAAACTTCCCCTCGAGTTTCGAGAGCATATTTTCTGTAGTTAAGAGTCTGTACAGAAGAAAAATGTCAGTACTGAACTTGATTTTTCCAAACCCAGAATTTCGTCCTGGCACTGTCAACTGGCTCCCAGAAAAAACACAGCTGGACAGCAATATGCAAACTATGTAACAAGAACATTTTAGCTACAAGCTTAATTACTTTAAACATTTACGTGTTTCACAACATAGTACAATTTAAAATACGGGACAGTGTTTTTTTATAGAGCCAAACTCTCAAAGACTCAAGGTGCTATATATGACATTCACAACCACTAGTACTAGAGCATCAGCATCTCAAACCAAGAGTGAGAGTCAACAATCAATCTTGATGAGATGATGAAGATTCCTTTTCCAAGTATAACTACTGTACTTGTCACCGGAAACTGCAGATGAGGTCGTGACGAGGAAAGGAAGCTGGAGACTCATGCCGTTAGTCCTTTGATTAATATCCCTCTTGAATAACTATGTTTGATACCATTCATTTGGTTCATTGAATCTCTACCCTCCACCACCTTTTTGAGTGGTTTCTCAGCAGGTTCTTCAGTGCATAGAGGTTAGAAGTAGGCCAAGCCTCCAGGGGATGTCTGGGAATGCCTGGTCCTCAATCTGGGATGGTCCACACCTGAAGGCAGTCTCTGTCCCACAATACTTTGTCTGCAGTTCCCTGCCACATCATTCCGATGGTTTCAGCTGCTGTACTATATAAAAGAGGTTCACTTTGCCTTGTGATTCCTGTGACGCTCCTTGTATGCACATAACCGTCACATCTTCTTGCCATCATACATAGATAGTTTGTTCTGGTGAAAGTTGTAGTTTAGGGCAGCAAGCAGAATTCTGGCTTTGTAGACTGATGGTGAGAATGCACCACATTTGCTGTTATCCATCAGATTCTGGTTCTGGAATACCTCAAGATGAATAATAGTTCTACAGGGCAATTAAATACAGTAAATAATGAATCCATGCATATTATTGATAAGGTGTGAGGGCTGCAATGGCTGACACTCTGCCAGGTCTGTACTGCAGCTATCTTTGCACCGTCTGCCCTCAGTCTGATTTTCAGGAAGTGCAACACCCACTTAGCCGGTCAGGTGACTGACTTTGCCGGTCAACTTTGCTCAGTGGGCAGCAGGTCAGACTGTGGTTGTACTGGACAGCCTCCAGGTGTGAATGCATAACTGTGTGAATGTGATCAGGGCGTTCCTGAAACAGAGAGCATTGCTCTCAGTGAACCTCGCCCCTGAGTAAATAAAGGAGAAACACACTTCCTGAAAGCTGATAGTCAGTATATGAACAGTCTACAACACAAAATGTTACTGTCCAAATATCATATGGACTGAATCTTATGAAACAAAGCAGCTTCACCTGGCTAGTGCCAAGTTATCTAGGTGCTACAGCCTTCAGTGCAGTTGTGTTCACACATCAGCCTCTGCACGGAGGCTCCATACCTGACAAACAGAGTCACAGGATTTTAGATTATTCTAAACACAGATGCCAGAGTAAATACAATTAAAGTACATGTCAACATATGTTTTATAAATGTTACTCTTTGTTTCTCTTCTGACCACTCAAAGAGCTTTTACACTAAATATCTCATTCACCTATGCATGAATGATATTCATACACTGATGGCATGCAAGGTGCCGACTTCTCATTAGTTTGAGGAGCTAACCATTCCTACATAGATGGCGAGGTGGCATCTTGCCCAAGGAGACTTTGACACGCATACTGGAGGAGCCAGCGATCAAACCGCTAGTCGTTTGATTAGTGGAGAACACACTTTACACCCTGAGCCACAGCCAGTGTTGTTCTTAAATTTCTGTCTGCAATGTATGTGTGCTTGGCTCCTGCTCCTGACAAGACTGATCCGGGTACAGCACTCAGATACATTCTGTGAGTAAAGGAGAAACAGTTTAACGGTCATCTTGAATGACATTTACTGTAGCCACTGTTCAACTCCAAAAAGGAGATGAAACCAACAGTAACAAAATGAACATAAGGCATTGCAACAGAGAGAGGAGAGAACACAGGGTGGGGCAGCAGGTCTAGCAACAGTCTAGAGCTGGGTGGGGGGTTGGAGGGAAGAGATATGAAGTTGTTATCACAAAGGTTCAGGAATGTGAATCACTAATTCAATCACTTGTGCATCAACAAAAAGGTTATGGGTTTGAACACAGCGGTCCCAGCATCCTGCTCAAATGTGTCTAGGGATTCCTGTTCATCCCTCCCCCGTTAATCACCTCACTGTACATGAGCCTTACTTCACCCTTCTTGAAGCCCTTCCCCAATCAAATGAACTACTTTTATATAACAAACATTTGAGATTTCACATTTCATCAAATGGAGGTGACTTGGGTGGCCCACTTGCATGCATAATGCGTGCATAAATTTCACCCTAACATATTGCTCCTCTTTAGCTTTGTCAGTGATGAATCCATCCACCAATTGCCGTCATCATCTGGATGTTACGTTGTGGTGCTTGTGGAGACTCTGAGACAAACAATGTCCCCCTACCATTACAACTAAGCCTCATACTGTGTCTCTGAGGCACAAAGCAGTGGTTGTCTTTATGGAAGCCAGGAAGCCCTCAAAGACAGATTTCTGGCAGTCCCACCAGCATCACTTAATTAGTAGACCATGGCATTTCACCCTTAGATGGTACATGGTGGCCTCAGCGATACATGGCCATTCTAGGTCAGGCTCCGTGTGAAACACAGGCTGCTCTATTTTTGATGGATGCCAGCAAGCATTTACACAGTGCACCTCGAGCCAGAAACAGCATAGAGAATCTGGTTAATCTTCAGAATAAAATACCCTGTGCAAACTGCGGGTTGTAAAAACAGACAAAACTGAAACAAATGAACATAACATAGCATATTTACACATGTAGAAGCATATTTAGATGGAAAATGACCAAATCTGAGTAAGTAAACAAAGTCAGACAGGCTAAAAGCTTTTAAAATACTCCTGTTGGGGTTTGAAGTCATGTGTGGGATGGACCAAAACAGCATCAAGCTGTGTGACAGAGACATGCCCGGTGGAGTTTCACAGTAAGACAATTAAATTTGTTTGCACTTTCAGTCTTGGTTGACAAACGGAAGCTTGTAGTTTTTTTGAGACTGTTTACGGATCCAATTCAACATGGCGGCAGCAGATGCAAACCAATCTTTCGATCAATCGTCCAGTGCCATTGTTTAATCATATTTTTGTTTTGCCTTCTGTTTTCACAGAGATTGAGAAAAATGACAGCTTTTCCTTCTCGTTGAATTTCTGACGCTCTAAATATGTCATCGGGTACAACTGACACGATTGGCTATGGGCTACGTATACGCCAAATGATAGACATTCATAACGCCCAATAAACGGCCATGAGCAGTCGTTAACCACACCTCCCCTACGAGAAATTGAGTAGGTGGTCCCCAGACTATATCGCACTTTTGATATAGTCTGGCGATAGCCAGGCTATAGCAGCCAGCCCCTCCTTCATGGAACAGGAGTTGGGTGGGACTATAGGCAACTGGACTGTGCCTCTTTCCAACCTTCTGTTGTCCCTCAATCGGCTCAGCATCTGTGGGTCGGTCTTAGTGGTCACTCACAGGAAATGGTCTTCATGCCTTGTATGGCCTTTTTCTGTGTTTCTGGAGTCGGTCTTGCAGATTGACCTGTGCAGCCTTCTGTCTCTCAGGCTCGTCTTGTGTCTTGCCAGGACCTGACCTGGTTGGTCTGTGAATGATGCACATTTGTAGATAGTTCATTTGCTGCACGTTCGTGTTTGGACTTGGGCTGCACCGTCTCCTCACGGGGCGTCTTAAAGAGTTTCCCCATACATATGAAGTATGTAGAGTGGAGAGATAGTCTCGAGACGATGGAGAACATATAGGTTACAGTGTAACCTTGGTTCTCTGATTAAAGAGACTGTCTCTCCAGCTCTTAGGGCCACTCGGAGACAAGTTTCGATCAAACTGGAATCACTGATTCCACGCCAGCACAGGTGCTTTATAGGTAAACCAGAGGGCGTGACCGGGCAAGCCGAAAGAAGTATCCACGTACCCTGACCTGCAGAGGGATCATTCCCTGTACATATGAAATATGTAACAGAGTGGAGAGATAGTCTCTTCACTCAGAGAACCAAGGTTACAATTCTTGTTTACACTCAGTTGCTAGCTGGCTGTTCCTTCGAAATACTGCAAATGCATCTTCTCTGGATGACCAGCTTTATTTATAAACTTCCCAATAGGATTCCCATCTCTGCTTGTATTGTATTGTGTCATGAGTGAGAGAGTCATTGATGCAGCAGAAGCTTGTGTACACAAAGCACTGGGTACACAGAGAAAGGACTGTTATTTCAGTCATATCCTGGTATTGCATTACACACTACACTCTTAAAGAAGATTTCTCTGCAGCAGGATGATGCTTAAATGTACATCAAACTCATCATCTTTGTATATTTTCTGCCAGGTCCCCCTGTCATACTTTCTTCATTGGACTGATGTGCTTGCAGTTGTGGGGAAACAGTGTTTCTGTTGCTACAGACTCCAGGCTTGTTAACAGGAAACTCAGGTGTATTAATGATTGCTGCATTCTATCTTGTCTGTGACAAGTCAAAATGTCTGCTGTCCACTAATCCATTGACTAACAATACACTGTCATGCAGAGGTCTGTACAGCAAAAATGTGGCAAAAAACCCATGACCTGTAATGTGTGGACCCCAATGACGTGCGGTGAGGTTCATAGCTGATGAGGCACTGACTCCATCAGAATCAGATTTACAAATATATGAACCCAACAGAGTAGATTATTCACCATTTGTTCACCACTAGTTAACGGGTTAAGTTTCATATCTCATATCAGCATTCTTTACACATTTTTGCCCCCTACCATGTGGCAAGAGAACTGCCTCACCTAGTGCCTCTTCATATGAGCACACGAAACAGGTTACACACATACATTATATACATCAGCTAAACTATGGAAAGTCAGGGGGGCATATATTCAAAGTGTTTGAAACATTTGATTGGCGACGTACAGAGAGACTGTAACACACAGAGCACAGTATGTGAGGGATTGCACAATCCAAGGTGAGGCTCAGCTTGCTGCTGCCGTACCGTGCATCTCTTCCCCGTATTTGAACGGGAAATGCCGTTCAAATTTTTTAATAAAAAACAATCAAAATTGTTAAAGTTAAATGGAAAATGAGTTTCTAGTTCAAACCATTTGATAAATATAACCATTTAATTTATTCGGTTATTATATGTTTTATTTTTTCCATGATGACAGGTGAGGCTCTGCCTCCTCTGTCTCTCCTGACCGCACGTCACTGGTGGACACACTGACAGTGATGCCACATGGATGTCACACATGGATGTGACACAGTCTTTATTGGGTGTCTTTAACCCTAGAGATCACACCTGATGCTAGTACCAGAAAGATGCCAGTGTTCCAGCGTTTCAGTATTTGTGTTTGATTGAGCACAATGAGCCTCATATCCTTTCATTTAATCATGAATACATGTACCACTGTTTCATACAAAATGTCATGGCTCTATGAATGAATTTTGGCAACAAAGCAAGCCTGGCTTGCCTTAACTTGTCATATCTCTGACATTCTGACATTGTTAGAGCACTTGTAATTTAGCATCAATCAAACACTGAATTTTTATTAGACAATATGTCAAAATTTACATACAGTACTTCATACCTTTTCAGGCCCTAAACAACTAATTTTGCACTTAGCATTTTCAAGTGTCTTGTGTCTGTTGTATGCCATTTAGTCTTTGCTCCCACTCACTGGTTAAAATGATATTAAGGCTCGACTTGCACATAAGTAACACCGTGACTGCTTGATTGACAGGTAGGTGGTGTTACAGATGTCTTATTCAAGCACCCAGGTGTCATCCGGCCTGCCTCATATCCGCTGATGATCCACATCTTTGCCGATATTTAGATTAGCCTGGAAGCGGAAGATGCAGTACATCCAACATGGCGCAATCAGCTTCAAAACAGTGCTTCAGAAACCTGACGGGTGGCGTCCCTCATGCTCTGCCCATTCTTTATACTGTCATTGTTTTTACCAGTTATATTACAGAGCTGCGTGATTACCAGGCAAGACAAGAGTTGCTTTTGTGCGTGTGTGTGAGACTGTGTGTTTCTCTGAAAGTGGTGAGGACACTGAGGATCCTGCCCATCCCAACAGTGAGTGGACAGTGAACAATGGGCAAGCCTGGTCTCCATCCCATGTCAAGATGCTGTGCTACATTCAGGCACCCAGTGGCATGATACCAGGGTCATATGCCATGTCAAGAATCTTCATGTCAGTCTTCAGGGCCACCTGAAGACTGTTGATAAGCTACTCGTACCCTTCAGATGCTGCTGCAAATTCCAGCAGGCTGAAAATCTGGGTCAGAGTTTGCAAGGTGCCAGGTACATACTGGAAAAACCACTGGTGGAGCTCCAGAGAGGTGTCACACTTGTGTCACAATCATTTCACTTCCTACTCAGTTGCCCAGGAGATTCTGAGGAAGAAAGTGGCCCTGGTGAGGACCATCAGGGCAAACAAGCCTGAGCTTCCCTCCAAACTGAAGCAGACAAAGGAGGCAGCTGAACATCAGGATGAGAAGCTGAAACTACAAATCATCATTGACTACAATTGCTGGAAGACTGGCGTGGACAACCTTTGCAAGGTATGTGATAGTATGCATTTATTACTATATGAATTGATTACAGATGGAGGTTGTTCTTACATGAGGTGGGGAAATTCATGGTGTCCTCAGAGATTGTGCAGAGAAAGCACCCCCGTGTACAGCAGCTGCTGCTGCCATGGTGGTGGAGCCACAGACTACTGTTGCTGCCCTCGCCGAAACCACCGACACGGCCACTGCCACTGCTGCCAACAGCTCGACCAGAAGGAGCGGTGCATGCTGCTTGTGCACAGACGTGAGGCTAGAGCAGGTATGTATATAGGTATGTGCGGCCGAAAGTCTATGTGAGTGACATGAACGTGAAGGTAAACAATGTTGTGTGAGTCTACAATAAAAGCCTGCTGTTAAGACCAGAGCCTGAATATACTGCGTGCATATATAAACCACCCGGTCACCATAAGATCATTACACACACCCTGTCTCAATCTATTTATCTGTTTCTCTTAAACATACACACACATATCATATATCCAAAGCCTGGATTTTAAATGTGTTCATATGTTCTGTTGTATTCTCTTTTGTCAGTGAAGTTTTAAAAGTTGTTGCAGTTCACACAATAAATGTTCACATTAATGTTGATTGAGGCTGGACATTGATTATTTCACACACACACACACACACAAACAAATCACTCTGGTAGTCACATGGCTTCGTAATATAACTGGCAAAGATACAAGAATTTCATGCATCGGCCTTCAATGGGAAAATGGTTGAATCTGGTGCAGTAAAAATGTCAAATATCACTACATTTCTTCTAAATAAAAACCTGACATTACAGAATTGCATGGTTTTATACTGTAATGGCAATTAGATTTCAAATTATGTGGTTTTAATGGAAGTCAGTGAGGCATTTCTGACCATGAAGGTGTCCAGAGGAAATATATGGAACTACATGAAAAATAATAAGAAATCAAATTAATTTTGTTGCTAATCTTTGACATATTCAATACTATAGTCAACAACAAAGCCCCATCCCCCTACTGTTTATTATATGGAAAATTATTATTTATTTATTTTTTGAATTTATAATAAAATTATTCAAATAATAAAACTGCCATTTAATGTGTTAAAATGAAGTTGTTTCAGAGATGTCTGAAAAAATGAAAGCAGAAAAAAATATTGATGTAATAATAGCAGTTTTTTGTTTGTTTGTTTGTTTTTTAGTGTACATTTTGGTCAAGGTGTCCAGAGAGTAGTAACTTTGAGGGGTTAAAAGACTTCCCCTCTATAACATGTGCACTGGGTTATATAAATAATTCAGAGGGGCAAAAACTAAGCAATTCATTTCTGGTCTCAAATACTTAAAAAAGAACATGAACATGAAAAACACTTTTAGCAGCAAACATTCTCCTTTATTTTCCATTTTGTTATTTCTCTCTGACACATTTGAAAAATAACATTGCACTAAACAGTAATGAATAGAAAAGTTGATTAAATGGAAAACATAATTGTCTATGAGTTACTGAGACATAACTAGTATAAGAACTAACAGGCTGACAGTGAAAACAGATGGAACGGTTCTGTGTCATGATGACCAGATGCAGTTTACTATCCAACCAGAGACTGAATCAGGGACTCTTTCGTCAAAGGTTTTCATTTGCACACCTTTGTCACTGTGACCAGAACAAACCGTCTGTGTGTCCGAGGCCGTCAACTGTAACACGACTGACAGCTCCTCTTAACATGTTCTACACCCATCTCTAATTTTACATCATTAAACAGATCTGAAAGTGAAAATCATCTACACTGAACCTCATTAACATGACAAGCAGAGATCTTCACAGGTCCACTCAGCTAGTAGAACCAAACGCGGAAACTCGGGTAAAGTTAAAGTTATGAGTTTTTACATTTTCTTTTACATCATTTTACAGTGATTATTAGACATGTATTGCTGTTAGTTAAGTGGTGAAGCGTAATGCCAGTACCAGTACTGGTGTTCTCTCTCTATGCTTTTAGATCAGGTGTCTTTTCTGGGTAAAAAAAAATGTGTATGCATCTTGGGTTTGAGTAGGTTTGGCATGGGTCTTTTTCAAATCAGGTCCAGAATTTTGGACCCATAAGGACAAGCAGCTGACAGTGCTGATAATGCATGACAAAGTAAAAAAAAAAAAAAAAAAAGAAAGAAAGAAAGAAAGAAAAAAAACAACAAAAAAGATGAATAAAGAATAATAATAATAAAAAAGATAAAAGATAAATAATGCATTTGCATTTAGAACAAGAAATTATGACAATGTAGCCCAGACTGGCAAAGATCTTGAGAACAATAATAAAACAAAGGCCTTGCCTGTGTTTCTCCTCACTGTTTGGGACATGATCAATGTCATAAACTGTACTGCATGCACTTTTTTCAAATGTGGAAATCAATATAAATTTAACATGGCTTTTTTGACACTGACCCTCTCTACTAAATGATAAGCATTATTTAACTATGCCCCTCCTGTAATTATTCTCATGTCACTTTTTCACCAGGCCTCCCTGTGCGGAAAATCATCAGCAGTTACATAATTAGTATAATGGAGATCACCTTTTACATGAAGTAGTCGGGTCAACACAGATGTTTCTAATAACACTCTTTGAGGTTCCTTTCCATTTATTCCAGCAGAGACTTTCCAGTGAGCCAACATGCACCACAGCAGCACCCTGACTCTGGTTTCATGTCAAACCGGCTGCTGTGAAAAAGGTCTACCGCGGCACACGAGACATGCACCATTAAGAGAGAAGAGTGGTTAGGGGACAGTCAGAGGATGAGAGGAGAAATTCTAAGTCACTGAATGTCTGTTGGAAATGAACAGTGTATTCCAGGAAGGAGGAAGAGACGGAGAGAAAGAGAGATTTTATTCGGCTCAGCTCCAATGCCAAGTAAAACAATGAGAAATAAGGAAGTCACTCTCTCTTCATTGGAAATTCAGGCCTTGTTCTATCTGCTTAATTTACGCTATGGCAGGCATACAATGCAACACGTGACAGCAGCCTATGAAACATGATACATAAAAATAACAAAAAACATCCTTGTTGACAGAATACACTGAACCAACCACAGCAGAGCAGCACACACACTTAACACTACATCTTATAGCTTCAGTTCATCAATCACAGTGTTACAGATCCTAAGGATTATTACTTTCGACACAGACTTAAGTTTAGCTTCTTCTCAGATCTGTTCTTTTCCGGCCCAGCTCAGCCATAATTCAAACGCAGCGACTGGGAAGAGTATGATACAGCTGTAAATCTGTTTCGAACGGACTGTCCTCACAAACTGTATAAGCAGTGAGGTAATCTTTGATAATTTCACGTCTGCGATTAAACATTCGCAGCTTTATGGGAGAATGAGAAAGGCACTTGTAAAGAAAACTTCACAACATCTGGGCTACAGTTTGCCAGAAGGTATGTGGAAGACTGAAGTCAGCTGGAGGAAGGTCTACGGTCTAATGAGACCAAAAACTGAACATTATGTCCATCGGACTAAACATGTTATTTCTATGATGAAAACCTGCTGCAACAAACCTGTCACCAGGGAGGAAATAAACCCACATACGAAGCTGCACCACATACACACACTATACACTACGCTTTATTACATTGGAGAGATCAGATCTCAAACCGGTCAGGAATTTGTGGCCGGACTGAAAAAAAAAAAAAAAAAAAAACTGTTCACCCTCATAATCTCCACGCTGCCTGACAAGAACTTGAGCAGTTTTATGAAGAGGAACAGGGAAGAATTACAGTGTCCAGATGTGCAAAGCATTACCTAGCATAGTCTATCAAAACTGCCGGGTGGGGTGAATACTATTCAGATCAAATATCGATCTTCACTTTGACATTAAAGCAGTTTTTCTGTTTATGAGTGTCACAAAGCCACATTAAATCTACTTTAATTCAATATTGTAAACATGGAAACTTCTGAGGGGGCGTGTTCTCTGTATGGAGAGAAAGCTGTCAGATGGAGAACAATGGTCAGTATTTTTTTTTTCCGTAAAAACAGGAGAGTAGACAGAGATCATATTAGGTTGTTGACATAGTGCATACTTAATAAAAACATATTTATTTTATATTTTATATTTATTTTTGTGGAACATTTTAGCAGCAAAAGAGGGTGGAGCACAGACACTTTCAACTTTATGCCAGCAAATATGGACTATCAGAGCCTTTATGTGTGTACCTCACTTTAAGTAGCACATAGTTTAGGAACTTAATTCATTACACCTTTTTGGCACAATGTCATCATAACCAGTGGTGGTGATCGGACCTTTTTTACTTAAACATTACATACCATAGTGTAGAAATACTCTGTTAGAAGCTAAGAAGTTAAAATTACTGCATTCAAAATTTGACTTGCAGTAAAAGTACAAAAATATTAGCATCAAAATATACCAAAAGTACATAAAAGTAAAAGTACTCATTACGCGGAATGGCCCATTTCATCATTTGAATCTTGCAGCTGGTAAAACTAACCTTTACTAACCTTTGAACTTCAACAAGGGATGTGAAGTCTTATTTGTAGCCATAATAATAGAGGAGAAAATATTAGTTGAATAGCAGGATCTGTAAAGTAACTTGTAACTAAAGGTTGCAAATAAATGTAGTTGAGTAAAGAGTACAATATTTCCCTCAGGACTGTAGTGAAGCGAAGGAGTTCAAGTATCTTGGGGTCGTGTTCATGAGTGATGGCAAAACGGAGCATGAGATGGACTGACGGGTTGGTGCAGCATCTGCAGCATCTCAATTTTTCCAGTCCATCCATGTTCCGAACCACACTTGTAGCCATGTAGTTAGTGACTGAAAGAATTAGACTGCGGATACCCGCGGGACGCGCTTAGCCTTAGAGATAGGGTAAGCTTGGAGTAGAGCCGTTGCTCATTTGTGCCAAAAGGAGCCAGCTGAGGTGGTTCACACATCTGATTAGGATGCCTCCTGGGCGCCTTCCATTGGAGGTGTTCCTTGGGATGCCCCAGGAAGAGCTGGAAATCTGTTGCTGGGGAGAAGAACGTCCTGATGAATGAACCTGACCCCGAGGGAAGAGAATGGATGGATGGATTGATGATCGGAAGGATGGAGAATTAGTGGAGTATAAAGTGGCATAAAATGGAAATACTCAAAGTATAAGTAAAACTGAATAATGTGTCATTTCCCTTCTGAAAAACAGGACATATCCTCCTCTGCACTTGTCCTTCATCGCTCCTACCGCTTGCCGTAGCTCTGTTCCAGCCACTGCCGCACATCCTTCAGATTGTAAAAAAAAGGCCCCTTACCGCCTAAGTAGGCAATCTTTCTCTGCTGCACTATGCACACCCGTTCATTGGACACACCGTAAGCGACATTTGCATTGTTGTCCATGCAGTCGGCCACCAGCTGGCACTGCGGCGGCAGGGAAAAGTGCTCAATGAGTTTCTGTGCAGCTCCGAGTCGTTCCTCCAGGCTCTGATGCTTCCGGACGTTAAAAGAGCATTGACCCATGGGAGGGGCCACCCAGCCATCAGATGGGTGAGCCTCGTCAATGTACACCAACAGAAAATCAGCTACATCACTGAAGTCCTCCACCAACTGCCGGAAAGCTGGCAGGTGGCTGATGAATGGGGGTCAGGTGGCTGAGCCAAAGTTGACCACCAGAGGGCGGTCCGATGACTCAAAATCCAGAAGGCGACACTCATCTCCATTTCGGATCTTGGCACCAGGTGGCACATTAGTCATGTTACTGATATTGCTGCTCCAGGGAAGGCCATCAGGCACCTTCACCAGTTTGGAGTTGGGTGCCTCGCGGCCAAGTTTTACCTAAAGGAGGTAAAAAAAAAAAAGGATTTATGTTTACTCAGACACATATGCACACAAAGAGTGTAATGTGGACTTTGTCTTTACAGATTGTGCCATATTTTGGTATCACAAAGCTTTTGAGACTGAGATAAAGAGTATATCCAGAACACTATTCCACAGATGACAATAACATCTTTAAAATGGCACATGAACAATAACCATTACAACTTGTTCAATATTTTGGGAATCTATGTGATATATTATCAACAAATGTTCTTTTTTCTGTTTTTTGGATCACAGTCTGAGGTGCATTTTTCTGTCATTTGCAACTCTATTGACCGCGTCGACTGAAACAATAATGTGTGTGTGTACTTACACGTAGCTTGTGTTTTCATATATTCTAGCCAATTAAACTTCTGACTCATGTCGACACTTATTCTGCATTCATTATTCAAACTGCGATAACAGGTGTCGGAGTGAGAAAAAAAAACACATCAGTATCAGCCTTATGCATCATTCAGAGTCGGAGGAGTCTCCAACAAAGTCCATAGGGACTTGGCTCGGGAACTGTTGGGTGGCCTGTTCAGGTCCAGAATGGACCACAGCATCCACAATCTCTCCACATCTGCACGTCTATATGAGCTTTGTGTTTTACATAATGAGAGATGAATAAAATCAATCTTCATTATCTCCTATCTGATGGTGGCTACATGGTTAACCACTTTAGAATGATGTGTACACACTCCTAGATTGTAATCTTTATTTCATTTCTGCTGAAAGTTCTGCTGTAATTACAGTATAGGCTGTGACTTTGATGAGGTCACTCCAAACTTCATGAAATAATAAGAATCATAAAGCTTTTTAAGTAGACCTCTCTAACAGAGGAGGGTGAGACAGGTCAGACAAGCAGAGCACACACAGCCTGACATACACGTCTGATGCATAGTTCTTGTGAAAAAGCAAAATAACTCAGTGACCAAAAACACATTTTAAACATACTTAATCTGTACATCTGTTGTAGGACTTCATTTATGACCGTGTGCAGGATGTGACATAACATAGTGACACAACATATTACACAGCTGCCAAGTGCAACACGTGACACTAAACTACAAGTGTAACTTGCCATCAGACATATGGTATCAAATATTTGTGGAAATGTGTGACACAGGAGTCATAAACGGAGGAACACAAGCTTTACGCACGCACACACAGACAGGCCGGCCCCTTCTTTGGACTGAACTTAATGACCTCAGACTTGCCAGATGTGAAGTGTGAGGAGGGCGGAAAGTATCAGGCCAGCTGCTGCGCTTCACCTGCTCTTCGTTTATTTTAATTATTGTATGAAATGATGACGACACTTAATGCGCATTCAGCTGACATGAAGTGCGCAAATGGGAATCCAGCTACATTCAAACAGACTCTAGATCAGGCGGAGCCAGGACGAAGATTTAACACCCCCCTCCCTCCCTGTCTCGCCTTCTCTCTCTCTCTCTCTCTCTCTCTCTCTCGCTCTCGCTCTCTCTCTCTAACTCAAGGAAAAGTAAAGTTTAATGATTAATGCTTCATTTGATTCACGACAAAGTCACTGTGGCTCAGGGCGCTGTGTGACTGACAGCACTGACTTTACCTGTTTGTAGGCGTCCAGAAGGAAACTGTTCCAGATGGAGCGCAGCCCCGCTGAGGTCAGCATGCGGCGCCACTCTCCGGATCCGGCAGACCTGGAGCAGCTCAGCAGCGACACGACGCGCTTCACGAGAACCACGGAGTCGTACAGGGCGAGGAAGAGACAGTTCGAAAAGAAACCAGGTAGTATCTGGAGTGTGACAAGCAGATCCTCACTCGCCATGCCCATTTTCTCTCTGTGCGTCTACACGAGCGAATTATTCCAAACCGCCCTTCATTACGCGCGACGCTGTGTCGTGGGTCTCATCTGCTCCCCTCATAGTCTCTGCTCTGCCCCGTGGACTGCTCCGGGCATGGTGCAGATAGTGAGGGAGGTGTATCAGGTGTATCGCGTGCTCTGTTCCTCTTCAGGTGTTCCTCCTTGTGCGCGCAGACGCGAGGCCGCCGGAGCTCGATCTCTCTTCTTAAAAAGACGAACATTGTACTTCATATTAAGCCGCGCGGCTTATCTTTGTAACAAGATTCTGACGTCAGATCTGGTGCATACCCTCTGTCCCCTCCTCCCTCCTCCTCCCCCTCGGCTCTGTGCCCAGTGACTGAATGAAGCGGCACGTTTATTTTTATTTTTTCTTTCTTCTTCTTTGACACGCAGTTGTAATTGTGTCGACCCTGTGGGAGAAAATACAGACAGTTACAAAGTCCATCCATCCAAAGTTCCATGCTTCAGGTGCACATCCATAGAGTAAACTCTGATTAAAGTATTAAAGTGTTCATTCAGATAAATCCCTGATTGAATCCACAACCAGGATACCCACATCGCCTCTCTGCCTGAGGTGCAAGGTGCAGTGAAGGACACAAAGAAGATTGTGCTCATGGTTAAATATCACAACTCTTCTAAAAACAAAATGCAGGATTGAAGGCCGCAGCCTAAATCAAACCATATGCACGATGCAGGACTCTATCCACAGTGTCAAAGTCCTTCATGCCAACAGTATGACTCATGCAATCGCGCATGAGGACGCAAGACATAAGAAACTGGACAAATGTTGCATGTTGCAAGATAATCCACACAGAAGTGATTTGTCCTTCAAAAACATGCTGGTAAATCTTTTCATTTATGACAGTAATCCGTTGACAATGCAGGCATGGAATCATTTATATCTTGGCTCTCGTGTGGTAATGAATCAAATTCAAGAGAATTCTTAAGGGGGCAGTAAAAAAAAGATTATGAGATGAAAATATGGGATTAATATTTCTCCACGATGAGCATCATTTCTCTGCTTCTGTCACAGATATGTGCTGATGAAACTCTTGTTCTTCCTTTGCAGGCTGAAGAGGCTAAACATGGACTGCAGTTTCTACAGGTGCACCAGCAAGAATACCCTGTATCAATGCCTGTGAGGCATTACAGAGGGTGTTGATGGTCCCACAGGACCAGGATCAGGAGTTACTTAAACCCAAAGGCCATAACTCAACTACTGCACATACAGTATACATCTCATTCATGACTTTCTCTTTTTGTCATTTTGTGCTGTTTTCTTTCCATACATGTTGTTTGGAACGGTGGTGCAGTGGTTAGCACGGTCACCTCACAGCAAGAAGGTTCCTGGTTTAAATCTCAGCTGGGTTTGTGTGTTCTCCTCGTGTCTGCGTGGGTAATCCATCTTCCAGAGTCCAAAGACATGCAAAAAACAGGATAATTGGTGACTCTAAATTGTCCGTGTGTGTGAATGTGAGTGTGAATGGTTTTTTGTCTCTGTGTGCCCTGTGATGAACTGGTAAACTGTCCAGGATGTACCCCGCCACTTGCCCTATGTCAGCTAGGATAGGCTCCAGCCCCACCGTGACCGTGAAGTGGTTACAGATAACCCTGTACCCAGTTCATCACAGGGCACATAGAGACAAACAACCATTCACACTCACTTTCACACCTACGGACAATTTAGTCACCAATTAACCTGTCGAGCATGTCTTTGGACTGTGGTCACAGTCAGCTTCCTGTTCTTGCATTACATGATAGTATTGTTAGATCCATAGTTATGGTGGGTATGTGGGACAGTGTTGAAAAAAGCATACACCAGAAAATAAACATACCCTGCGCTACAAATTACTTCAAGGGTGACACAAAGTGTTGCAAACCATATTGAATTCATTTACATTTACATGCTAACAGTTAGTGTAGCTTCCTGTTGCTTTTATATTTTATAGTTTACACAGTGTATAATTTGTGACTTCATTTGAATGATTAGTAAAGGAAACTTCTGAAGACTTCAGTACTATTCCCTGTTCATAGCATGTAGCCAACAAGGTGGCTGTGCATGGTATTAATATAGTTTATATGTTTTTATCAACTACTGTTTAGTTTTCATGGCTTATTCAGAGAACAGGCCTTCAGATAAACCAGGAACAAAAAAATCTGCTTGTGTCTGCCTGTGCTTCAAGGAATTTCACTTCTTCTATGTGATAAAATAGAAAATGTGTCTCAGTGAGTGCCAGAGAAATTCCTGCATATATAGTGATTTATACATACTTAGGCTTGAATTTATCTCGGCTCCTAGACTGCTTTAATGCTATCACAGACTGAACAGCAGAACATTTTTTACAGGTCACTGCTGATAAGACTTCATTCTGCATCTGATATTTGATCCTTCATGTGTTGGACACTCATGGTAAACAGCTGAACAGATCATGCTTTCTCCACCATTCTTCCTTTTGTAGTTTCAACTATTGAACTACAGATCATTGTAAAATCAGGCTCTTGCTGAATTACTTCATCCATACTCATCAGCTCACTCTCTGAGGTCAAATATTCCACATTTGCTGTCTGCTGTTGGAGAGTAGGAGTCTGTGTCCAGGCCAGACTTGTAAATCCATAGCTCTTGTCCAACACGCAACAACAGCAAAAGAGATTTAAAGAGTCGGGGAAAAAAAACTCATCTGGAACAGCACAGAACAAGAGTTTAGGCAACAGTTTGTTCTTTTGCAAGAGATAACCAGAGTTGGCTCTTGAACCGAACTGAAGAGTGGGCACCCTTTTTCTACACCGACTCGACCCTACGCCCACTCTACGCCCACTCCTAAATACAGTGTTTTTTGTTCACAGGATACATGCTATAGTAAATGTTCTCCTTGATTGAAACTGATTTTACAAATAAAGATTAATCATCAACTTTCATTATGAAATATGAAGGAGCAACCTTTGATCTTCTCTACCAGGGTAGCAGGAAACTCCATCTTGACAGATTTTCATCTGTTGTTACTTGTGTACTACTTATAGCTGCACTAACATATCCTTGTCTTACTGTAACTTGATTGTTTGTTTTTTGGAAGTCACTTTGGATAAAAATGACTAAATGTAAATGTAATGTCTAGCCAGATGCTATGCAGTTCTCGACTAATGTTGTGATACTAAGGGACAATCAATGTCCAATACAAACTGTGTGGACATTAAGCCTCATTTGAAGCTAAAGAAAAGGAAACAACAGTTGTAGGTAGGTTGGACGTGCTCCGGTGACTTTTACGTGATACAAGCCAGTGTGTGTGCATTGCTATGTAAATTTACTTAATAGACATGCCACGTGTTGCACATGGGGAAAAAAGGAAGAAATTCCAGAGACAATAACTTGTGTTGCTCGCCAAGGTTATGTAACTTTAAGAAGCACCAATACATTTCATTTGAATTCAGTTTAAAGGTCAAGTATAATCACACAGGTACAATCACATTTAATTGTTTTTAAGCTCTTACAATATGTTTAATTATAAGAAGGATAGCAATAAAGAATACAAAACTTAATGCATAATAATGCACAATAATAAGTCACCTGTCACTGCTTTACAAAGGCTGTAAAATCCCAAATAGAAGCTGAGGTGGGTATGATACATTATTTTATTGCTTATAAATCTAACTGTGAATTTTTTTGTACCATTTAATAACTACATTTAATTTTTTTTTACTTATCTGGGTGTGCTGAATGTGCCCCTGTCAGGTGACTGTACCCTTTCAGTTGAATATAGTAATACTGTAAAATCTCTGACTGCCAACCCAACCAAGGTCAGACTGGAGCCAGACATACTGCAGACCTTACGTGGATTATCTTTTTAAATCCACCCCAGTTCTTATGTAACATTATATAATGTTACGTATCCCAACTGCACAGACTTACTCACTGTTACATATTTACCCAGCGGAGGGTTGGGGTGATGAGGTTGGTGAAGTCCAACACACTGTCACATTTATTGATCCCATGTTTTCTAAGCACAAGCTCACACTCTGGTCCTAGTAGACAAAGACAAAACAACACAACAATACAGCGAATGGCTATCAAGTAAATTAATAAGTAATAAGTAATAGTAAAGTAATAAGTATGATTTTTGTTTTTTTTTTGAAAATGCAGGGTCACTGCGCCTGATTTTTAGTTCAGTGGTTATTTCACCCTCAAAAATTAGCATAGAGTTGAAACAACACATCACAGTGTTCAAGGGTAACATCATCTACTAACATTGCGTAATCACACTCTGTCAACAAATCCTTGCTCTTGTAAGGTAAGACCAGTCAGTTGTACCCTACTTGGACGTGTAGGAATCAACTAATAATAATGGACTTAAAAAGTCTCCCTCAAAGTACTAATTGGATGACTTTGTAATAAAATTTTCAAAATTATGAACAGATGATGCATTTAAATTTAATTTCCTGATCACACACTATAGAATATCTCTCACTGACATTTAGAGAGCTCATTATTTTCAATATCAAGACCATATGTTTAATAAAACTATTGCCTTGTGTCATGGAAGGGACATTTTTCACAACATCTGACCTTATGGCACACAATGTAAGACTGTAACACTCAGTAAACAGGCCGTATCAGTCTAAAAACAGACATTGGCTGAGTACACATCTGGCACTGGCATAAAGGTTTGTGTTGTGGAACATTCCAGTTAATTCATTCACAGAACATGGCATACTCAGAAGCTGAGGCATACCTGGAAAGGAACGCATAACATAGTAAAAGTGTGCCAACTTTGCCAAAGTAAAATAGTTTTATCTTTGATGAAACATGCTACAGGAAGAATTTAATGACTGTCTAATCTGATGGTGCAAACACACAACATCTAGTTCTTGAATACTTCTGAGAAAGCTTAGTGGAATCTGAACCTCCTTTGCAGATGTGAAAAATACATTGTCATTTCTCTTGGCTGAGCAGTTAACTTAACTGAGTGTTTCTTGCCATAACATGAATTACTACAGTAGTTGAATAGAGCCATTTACTGTCTGCCAACTCTAACCTAACAACAAATCTTGTAGAACCTAACAAGATTTAAGGTTTTAGATTTGATGATGTGGCAATCCAAAAAAGCCTTACTACAACCAAGGAAAAGGGTTTGTGTCTGAGCTAGTGAGCCTGGAAACTGGAGTTCAACAAGGCTCACTCCCTGTCCCCCTCTTCTTCTCCATCAGATATGCACAGGAACCATAGACATTTTTGAGGGAAGAAAGTCAAGTTCCTATAGACTTAACTATTGCTGGCTCAGTAAACAAACCATTCATGTTGTGTTCATTTACTCTTTGTAAATGAACACAACGTCTCAGTAACACCAGAAAGCTCTGAACGATAAATAATAAAAAAAATTGGTCTGCAAGCAACTCCTAGAACTGATTAAAGAAAATTACTTTTTTTTTTTTTTTTAAATCAGGCTTTCATCAGAAACATGAAAAGGGTTATGAAAGATATTCCCATGCATGTGAAATTACCACCTTAGTTGTTGTTTTTAGATTTTTCTGTGGCCTGGGTTGGGTGTTTTATCAATGTTTGGCTGATGATACACAACCCTATTTCTTTATTAAACTGGGCCACTTTGCAAATTGAACTTCTCTACATTAATATCTGCCTGAAATTAGTGACTGTCTCAGGCTTCTCTGCAAATAGAGGTGAAAACCTCCTATCAGGTCTCTCCCAATATCCTCCAAGACTGCTGCTCACTGAACACTAATTGAAAGCCACCTAGGTGTCATCTTCGACTACGAGATAAAGTTTACAGATTTACATGTACAGATTCCCAATTATATTGTGACAAATTAGTGGAAGCCTGTTAGATTTTAGGAATACCTTACTGTAACTGTAAATAAAAGATGGATAAATGACTAGAATATATTTAAGCACACCAACTTGTTAACATTCATCATTAATGATCATTATTTTGACTGTTTGCTATCAGTGGGCAGTCACAACAGGCCATTGCAAAAGATAACCTTGAAAGGACATGTTGACCAGACTTAAAATCAAATAAATCTCATTCACACAAAATAAATAACTAGAACTTTGCGTCTGATTTCCTGTCTGCCTTGTAGCTCAGTGCTGGATGTTAGATGTTTGCTGTCTGTCTGTCCTGTCAGACAGGTCAATACTCTTTTCATACACTCTGCCAGTGACCTAGTCAAACAGAGGAGCTCATGAAACTTTTTGTTCCTTTTGCTTGCCCAGAATGGTTTCCACTTTTCAAGAACAATCTGTTTGATGGAGTAAAAGATGTAGGCCATAATTACATCTCTACGAGGTAGGAGTTCACACTCAAAAAGACACCTGATGACATTATACCTCAGTTCCAGGAAGACTTGATGAAATTAAATCTCTAAAAATGATCATATGCCAATGGCAACTGAAGTCCATGAAGATTCAAGCTGCCTTTCCTCCCTTTGGAGCAAAAGTACTCTATGGAAGTTGAAGTTTATGGCCTAACAGATTCTTTTCTGTATTGGTACAAGAGTGAAAAGCACTATGCAGCTGTTGGGAGCTAATGTGTTGTGCTGGCCTGATGAATTTATCTGGTATGTCCACAGCAGTCCTCACTTGAAATCTGCATTTCAAGTTGGGTGTGAAGAACACAACAGCTTCAGCTACGTCGAATGGTGGTTCACTCCTTGAAGCATGAAACACAAGTGCAACAAACCATGTACATAAAGAATCAGCAACTCATTTCTGTGCACCTCACCAAATTCAGACATTGAGAGGCTCCTCTAACAAATACCTTAAGTGATATAAAGGTATTGTGGGTGGCAAAGCAAAGTAGAACCGACATAATGTGTGACCTGTCCAGGACACTGCCTGCCACTGTTTAGACTCTGCACTGTGCAAACACACTTATCAGAAAGCTGAAATCAGAAAAGGTGACCTTGAGGTTTCAGCACTTGAGAAAAGACAGCTCCTTGAAACTGGTAGTGTTCAGCGGTTTAATAGATACTGAGATATAGAGATTTGGGTCAGTTCAATACTGAACCATAAAATGATGTGTTTATTTTACATATTGATCAGTTGGCTTTTACTGGTTCTCATGTAAATCATTGTTTAGAACTCAAGTTCATATTTTCATTAAAGAAAACAATATGGAGAGGCTCCATACTATTTTGGCCTCATGTCCCTCTGCTGAGCCTCGTCGTGGTCTTTTCGGCAGCAGAAAGCCTCAGAGCGTTGGACAGAAGCGAGACCATACCACCTAACATACCTTATTGAAAAGGAAGCTGTTGGTCAACCCTTGTGTGGCCTCTGCCACGAGGCTGCTGTTATCAGGTTGGATCTCATTAATATTATATCAAACTTATTATTAATCTGTTTACCCAGGGTAGGCCTGTTGTTAATGCTCAGTGCACTGCTATATATTGTAAGCTAACATGCATGTGTTTTGGGGTGGGAGAAAAGTTGGATACCAGTAGGAAACCTACATGAATGTGAAAAGTTCACCTTGGACCTTGTTTCTGTGAGATGACAGTGCAGAACACTGTCACCATGCTACCACACAATAAAATCAAACCTTGTATCAAAGTTAATTCAGGATATCTTTAGTTGAATGTATAGTACTATATGAGTTATTCACCTGAAAATAATAATCACTGCATTAGCATCATTTTGTATTTCCTCCCTAGATGCAGAGAATGTCTACCTGAGGAGAGGTTCTGTGGGGACTGTGATGTACTGCGTCACAAAGAACAGCCTCTCCACAACAGGGAAGCTGTGATTGATGTTTTTTTAAAGTCATTCCTCCAACCACATGCATCATGAGAGTGGAGGGTGGATATTGCACCCATGAGCAAAGTGTGTTCTCATAAAAGCCTTAATGCTGCTGTTCATGTGTCTGCTGCCAGGTAAAGATAACGAACACGAGTGATTTTCTTTCTTTTTGCCAGTGTGTATTTTTCCAGCTGTGAAGGTGCAAAGCTGCTCGTGTGAAGGCACAAACTTCACTGTTAGCAGGCAAACCAGTGACTTTAATCACCATCAATGGTAAAAACGCTTTACTGTTTATATTTCTGCTGTAGATTTGATCTTTGTTGACATTACTGCACTGTGGCATTGTGTCTACAGTTGCAGTTGTAGTGGTACAGCACATGGTATTGTTATTAACCTAAAAGATTTTTGCCATTTGGCGTCGTGCACCTGGAATGTTTGGAGGTCAAAAAATGGAGATTTCAGCTGGACTGCAGTGTGACTCTAGTAAAATGTGAAATAATTATATTCTTTATTTGTTTTTTTGTTTCAAGGGCGTTCTGACTTGCATCAGCCACTATATGTCTGTGAATCGTGTCAGCAGCAGTGGACCCCCGATTTTAAGGACCTCCTTAGGAGTGGATATTGGCCAGAGACTGTCAGCACATCCACACTGTACACAATGGACCTCCTTAGCTCCTTTCAGGAGCTCAAGGTTATCTCTCCAGGATTCTCCGACAGGCTTTTGCAAAGCTGCTGGAGGAAGAGTAAGTGTAATTGTTTTTCACTATGAGGACCAGCTCTGCTGTGGTGAACCTTTTACCTGCCTATCCTGCACATCAGAAACGTTGGCTGTTGCAGCAGATGGGAACAGAAAGCTATATCACTTTGTTCCAGTGATTTTATTGATTTATCTGTGTACATATTTCATGGATTGATTTCCTATTTTTCTGTTTTCCTCAGCACAGATGACCCTGTTTTTTTTGTTTTTTGGGGGGTTTTTTTGTTTGTTTTTTTGCATTTCTTGTTTCTTTGTGGCTAAAGACAGCGCAGTGTCTGAATTTGTGGACACCATGCAGAGAGAGGAGTGAAAAATACAAGTTCTTATCATAATTTGACAAAATTTTTAATAAAACAACCATCTACTGTTTGTCCTATCTTGATATCCTTCCCACTGCAACTACTCCAAAATCAAATTGAGAGAATAACTGGCATACATTGTAAGACACCATTGCTTTAATTTGATTTGTTATGTGTGTTATGTATGTTATAGACACAGGGAAGAGGCACTTGTGGGGACTCACAGTGGACAGCAGCATGGGAGACTTCGAGGAGGGCTTCCAAACCGGATGAAGAGGGGATGGAAGTTGCTGTGTGTTGCCATGGATTCCTTATGAAGACTCTCAGTATGTTCAGGGAGGAGATATTTTCTTACCCTCTGTTTCTTCAGAAGGAGCTCATGTCAGCCAAGGCACAATTCTTTGCCATGGATGTGGCTGCAAGTACTGGCCATACCTGGAGAAAGCTGCCAGTGTCCTTCCTGCTCTCCAGGAGCTGACCAAAATGAAACCCTTCCTTAATGTTATGCATGCTCGTGCCCATGCTACTAAGTGAGGTGTGTTTAATATTTTTGGATCATGTGTGCATTTTTAATGCTCACAACCTCATTGATAATATGAAATTGCTATATTTTGCATGGCCACTGCACCTACCCTTTGCTGACTAAAAACTAAATGAAGTGGTAAGAACCAGGAAGGAGTGGGGACAACTGCCGGTGAGGAGGTGGAGGCAGAGGCAGGTACAGGTAGAACAGCTACCTCTCCTGTTGTGCCCTGATGACAAAATACATGTTGAAAGCAAGTGGTTAGAGTGTCCCATATTGCAGATTTTTATATTGAACACCATAACCATCAACCTTTAACAGCATGGGTGGACATGCTTACATTGCATGCAACAGAATGGAACCACAAAAAATGGCTCTCTACTTCAGGCCACAAGACATGTGAAGGGAAGTCTTGTGTAGTTTTGTGTACACTTGGCCTGCTGTCAGTCATACAAAGTTTGAAGTCATATGAAAAGTCAGCAGTATGGCAACAGCTGTGTGTGTGTGTGCATCAAGGCACTTCAAGCAGAACCTGTTCTTAGAACGCGCAGCTGGAGAGGCGTGAAGAACCAGGTCTACAACTTAAAAAAAAAAAGAAACAGCCACAGCCTCCTCCTTCACCACTCCTGGAGCCAGAGCCAGTGCAGTCACAGGAGCCAGAGCCACTGCACCCCCTGCTTCCTCCTCCTCATCCACTCCTGGAGCCAGAGCCAGTGCAGCTAGTTCCACGGGGCCTTTAAAACATGCATTAGGTCTAGCCAAGCTTCAGGCCTATGGTTTTGTTGCCAAAAAGCAAAAGAAATGAACCTTTTTTAACCGAAAGCTATCCAGGGGCAACCTTGGCACATGCTAAAGCTCTTATGGACAAAGCCACTACTTCCATCAGGGTTGAAAAAATTGTTTTATTCTTCGGGCTAAACAACAGAAACTTGTAATCAAGAGCCACCGTAGCCCAGCAGCTACTAGCGGCAATTAAGGCGGAAGAAGAGAAGTTCCTGGATGCTGAGGTTTGGGTGCTGATGATTAATTATTCCCTGAACGTACCTCAAAAAGAACAGTCCAGTTGGTCCACTTGAATGAGCAGATCCTCTCCATTCCAAAACTGCCCTCCAAATCCTTTTCCACAGGCAAAGATAACATACACTGGACTGTTTAAGCACTGGCTTGGATATTTAAAAATCATGTCCCCATAAGCCTGCTTGATCAGGAGGGATCAGAAAAATGTCATAATACTGTCTAAAAACTTCAAGTTGACCAGCCACAATTCCCCCTTCTTAACAGGGGATTGTCCTTCAACGACACCAGAGGGAGCCAAAGGAACATGGTTGAACAGAGTAGATGGGACTTAGAACAATATCACAGAAGATTGAAATGAAATGTGTATTTTCAGGATAACAAAGAGGGAGATCACACTCCCTTTACATTAAAATCACACTTACCTGATAAAAAGAGACCCAACAAGGAACTCTTACAACTATTGGAAATAAATCTCAGGAGAAATGCCTTTGAATTTGATAAGACATATATTTATTTATTTATTTATTTTTTTACATTTTTTTTTTTTTTTTTTTTTTTTACAAATCAAAGGTACAGCCATGGGCAAGATATTTGCACCAGCCTATGCTAACATCTTTATGGCTGACCTCTGCCCTGACATCCTGCAGCAAAAACCCTTTACATTATTATAGATACCTTGATGACATCTGGGGGGTCTGGCCCCACTCTATGGGGAGGACCTGGATCACTTTTTGCTTACCTTAAATAATCATAATATCAAATCTATAAAACTCAAATCCATCCCCAGCAGGACCTCAGTGGACGTCCTGCACACCACCACCTATAAGGGGATCATTTTCAACAGACCAACAAACTGGATATTAAAGTCTTCTTTAAAGAGACAGACACACACTTTCTTACACAAAAGCAGCTCTCATCCTAAACACACTTATAGAGCCTTACTAAAGTCACAATTACTGAGATTTCACAGAGTATGTAGTCACAGGGGGACTTCCTGGCGGCCATAAGAACTCTATTCAGAGCATTAAGCCACCAGAGTCTACGTTCGCTACTTCTGGAGAGAAGCCCTGAAAACCTTCCTGGAGGTGAAGCCTGTTGAGACCTCTTTGGCTCTGGGATGCTCTGATGTCCTTGCAGACCCTCAACTCCATCCTGTACATCCGATATGGACTGAAGCTGTCTGGTGAGACTTGCGATGAGCACCAGCTGCATGATAATGTTTTGCAGTTTTTTGACACATCAGCTGCTTCAGTTGTTGAACCTTGTCCAAAATGACGATGACCCACTCTTTCTGTGTGTGAATGAAGTTCTGAAAAACAAAGAAACAATGAACCTGAATTAAGGCTTTTTTAGATAGTTAATGTAAATTGTATACAAAAATGTTATGCTTAAAAATGCTCATGTTTTACTGTGACTTGTTGTAGGCTCCACCTTAGTAAGGTTAAAAACCAAACCAAACTTAACTTAAAACTTAAAAACCTTTTAAAAATATAAGATAAATAAAACAAATCTTTAAAAAAAACTAAAATAAAATCTAAATAAATCACTTTTGCCGGTCCCAAGCCTAGATAAAGGAGGAGGGTTGGAATTGTGACATTCATATATATATATATATATATATATATATATATATATATATATATATATATATATATATATCGATGTCTCTTGGTCCCTGGACAGGGACTCCTTTTAGCCACTTTTAACCATGAAGGTGTCCACTACATAAAAAAATACTAATCAAATGAAACCACTTAACCATCACTCTTGCAAATGGCGAAAACAGTAAGTCTCAGCTACAGTAACTAGTAAGTAGTGTTTTTATCTGGTCTATCAGTGCATATATGTGGGATGCTGCCATTATGCTCACAATGTTTTCCTTCATTAATGCTGCAAAAATGGCATTTTTAATGTTTCACTGAGCTTTGTAACAACTGTTACTGTAGGTGTGTAAAACATGAAGGCTAGTGCTGTATGTGGACTTCATGTCAGCTTCTTGCTAATTTTTATATTGTCTCAAATATGTTTATTTCTTTCTCTCGGTGGATCAATCTTCAAGGAGTGTGGTCACCTGCTGGACCTTGACCAACCCTCCAGCAAATGGCAAACACAGTAAGTACCAGTCTCAGCTATTTAGTACCGTCATCAAGGAAGAGCAGCACCGGATGTCCTCCTCATCCACTGTGGCGTGAACGACCTGGGGGAGACCAGCAGTGTCGAACTCAGCGTCACCCGGATGAAGGAGGCCCTGCACCAGCTTCACCAGTGGCACCCTGACATGATGATCATCTTTTCGTCAAAAATAGCTACACACGCACACACAAAAAATAATCACATAGACTAAATGGCACATTTTTATTTGTCAATAATTGTAATGTGGGTGTAAATTCATTTTGAACAGCCATGTTAATAAGAACATAATGTATTGGGTATCACTGTGGTGACACTGGACACGCTACACTGATACGCGACCACTCTGGTGAACGTATCAAACCCCACCAGCTCCGCCGTGGTCCCGTTCAGAAACGATCCTCCGTTCTATTTTTGACAGAGAGCGTGGATGGAAGACAGACACAGAAAAAGCATAGTGAATCCAGTGGATTTTCAAAATAAAAAACCCTGTGCAGACAGACAAAAGCAAAACAAATTAACTACATTGCATATTTACACATGAAGAAGCATATTTAGATACACATAAACAAAGAAAACGAAAAAAACGATACTCGGCTGAAATGAGTATCCGGTACAGTCCTGGATGACCTGAACTTCTTCCATATCAGAATCATGGAGACCACTGAGTTCTTAGAAATGCAGAAGATTTTTTTCTAGCCTTGTCCATATCTGTGCCTTTCTACAACTCTGACTCTGAGCTCTTGGGGCAGTTCTTTTGACCACATGGATCTCATTTTTGCTCTGACATGCCCTATGAGCTGTAAGGCCTTATTTAGACAGGAATTCAGCACAGCTGGACTCTGATGAAGGTGTAGAACCATCTCATTTTTTGACATGAAGTTGTATGACATCCTCACCCTCAGTGTCATGCATCAACAGTGACTTTTCCCCCACTGCGTCCTGTGAGCAGAGTTCTGTCCTGGTTTTGGTGTTGAAGTAGGTAATTCCAGGTAGTTTGCTGGGGTCACAAAGAAAGCCCCTTCGCTTCGCTAACATCTTCGCAGAGCTGTGCACCTTTCCATCAGCTGTCATGGTATTTACATGCTCGAATAGCTAATCACATGTCTATGAAACAAGTGATAAAAGCATAACCACAGAGCCAAAGGGAAACCTTTATGAACTGCAATATAGGTACAGATGCTGAACTTCGTCAGATGGAGCAATCTGAGTAGAGAGAGAGAGGAGAGACAGAGAAGCGGTGCGAGCTGAAGTTAGACCCACAGCTGTAGCTGCGAGGTGGAGTGAATGATGAATGGTGGGTCCAACTTGGGGCCTCATTACTTTCTCAGTCTCTCCTCTCACTTGTTTCAAAGCGAGACATGACTTTAAAATCCTGTGTAAAGGTACCCATGTTTTCTCAAAACACAATAAATATGTTGGGACAATAGTTTCTGAAAATATGTGAAAAGACTTTGAACAATACATTACTGAAATGCGTCTTCCTGATGCTTTTCAAAATAAACACATCAGCTCCATCACTTTATTTAAAATTTCCAAAAACGAAAATGATAAAGAAACTGGATTGATTTTGTGAAGAACTACAGCAACGGAGACCTGGAAATCACCAGACGCAGCAGCCGCTCTCTGCAATGCTCATTTTGCAGTGGACAGTTTCAAAACTTTACCAGAGACAGATGGGGATTTATGGACCATCCGCTGTACTGTCGGATGGGGCCACCGACCAATCTCCATCCCTGGTCTTCATCTTCAACCTCCTGGTCGGTTTTCATCCGGCCAACGTTAGGTGACTTATGCACAGTAACGTGGTTTTACATCGTGTACTAACATAATCACGTTACGGTCTCTCATTTTCATGTAATGTCAGTGCATGTAACGACTGTTCTCGTGTCTTGAGCAAAATCCAGAGGAAAATACACCGTACAGGACATCGGACGCCTTGGCGCAACAGCAGCCTGTCGTTATGACGGGGAATATATGCAGTCAGATCTGAGTTTACGTGTGTCGGTAACGGCGCAGACATACGAGACACACATGCCTGGGTGTGACCACCTGCCGGCTGCCTTGCAATCTAAAAAGAAAACACATTAAAATTCTATTGTGTGAATACAGATTTGAATTTTTTACTTAGATAATTTCCTCTAGCCTTGCAATGCTAGCTCAAACTGCGGAACTCACATCTGGTTTTATTTGAAGATACTAATCTGGAAAGAACACATATGAGCAGCTTAGATCTGACAAGAACTCATAGTCCAATCAAAGCATATCACCAGATTTAAAAAAATCCTTACATTTATAATCATTTAGAATGTTTTTTTCTCTGGTATGTTGGTGCTGACAAATTCTAGTTTAATTAATTGATATCCTGGCTGCATTACAAAGGTCAACAGCTGATCCCCAGATGTATATAATGAGCATGAAAAATGGCAAGGCCAGAGCAGACACAAAATCAAGTAGTGTCCATAGAGCAAAATAAATAAAATCCAACTAATAAATTCTAAGAAAATATTAGAAAGATAAAAGTTCGAGGAAAAAGAAAAAGAAAACAATGGTTTCCGCCTAATTCTTACCCTATCTCTCTTCCTCCTTCCTTCTGATTTCTTGCTTTCTTCCTTCCTCTGTTCTTCAAAAGCTTAAATAGATTATAACAAAAGGAAAACAATTGATTGTAAATGAAGGATACACAGATCAACTTGTATTGTATCCCTCAAACAGTCACGCCTGCCTGGTATATGCTTCTCTATTATGCTTTATATAAAGATTTCTTTAACACTATTTAAACTGTCTAGTTCTTATTGCTATGTGATCCAACCTATAAGTTTCCATGTGGAAAATAAAGCAAAACCACAACAACACAATAAAGGTCACATGTTATAACCAAACACGAATACAAAAGAGTAGATTATTGGTAGCCATCGATCTATCGATCTATGACACTACTTATACTTTCCTGCCTACGTTACTGTGGCAAATTGACCCAAATGCCATGAATAAAGGCGAAAACACACAACACAGGTTATGGAACTATACCAAGTCTAAGTCATATACAGAAGCAAAGTGAGCATTACTCAGGTCATGTTAAACACTTCCTGTGAATAAAGCCATGCCCTTAACAAATGTACTGACAAACTCTCTTCAGGGAGCACTGTGGAGGAGAGGAATGGTGTGTGGACTCTAGATGGAGTCACGACTGGTGCATGGTCTGTAGGATGGAGAGACGACTGCGCGGTGGTCTGTAGATGGAGAGACGACTGGTGCATGGTCTGTAGACGGAGAGATCGACTGGTGTGTGGAGAACAGGTTTCTCGGGACTGCAGCTGGAGCCATAGCTGATGGAGGCAAAAGGGTGGAACCAGAGGAAAATGAAAGAGGGAGACATGGCAGTTATTTCAATGTAGAGCAAACTTCTGGCCCGAGTTTCAATTATATCCAGCCCGTAGCAGGGCTATATCCCTATCAGAGAAAGGAGACAGAAAGGACGAGAAAAGACATAGAGAGGGGAGGGAAGGAGAGGGGACAGAGAGATGGAGAGGAGACAACAGAAAGATGGAGAGATAATTTAGAGGACAACAAAGAGGAGACAGAGGACGGAAAGAGACAGAAGACAGAGAGAGAGATGAAGAGGAGACAGGAGACTAGACATAGGAGACAGGAGAGAAAGATAATATGTGATGCTGCAGTCTTTATTACTATTGATTACTATTCACCATTTTGAAAATAGAATAAATTGTCAAATGTACTTACCTTGATATTTGATGCCTTTGGCAAGAACGCCATGCGGCAGGTTTTCCTCCGCAGTCATAGGTTATTTCTTGCCCTTCTCAATGTCAACGATGGCAAACAAAACACAGACTGGGTACAACATCCAATTTCTCTATTTTTCTACCAGATCGCCAGCGTCATTCACGCAGACCGCCGCGTCCCATCTCACTCTGAACAATGCGGCAGGAGTTATATAATGACTACCAAAAATGTTAATACAAATTGTGGTCCATAAGAACATGATTGGCAAGCATTTCCCATCACCCAGAAAATTTCTGCATAGGTCGTTTACTCACGGGCCAACTGAGCCAAAATACAGCGCCAGGGCAGGCGGTTCAGTGTCTCCATTACAGGGCTTTCCCTCAGGGCCATCTCCAGAACCTTTACGGCTAAAATAAGACCCTGCCTCAGAGTAGGTACTCAGATCGGCCCCGGGGTGGCACCTGGTGTGGGGCTGCATGAGCGGGATGTGACATCGTGAAAGCACCAAATCAAGCGGAATTTTTAAACTCCAGAAGAGAGAAGCCAACTCTAGCAGTGCATCTACGCAAAGAAAACAACAAAAAAGAAGATGTTTAACAAGGGCCACAAATGCACAAGTCATTAATTGAAAAGCTGTTGTGATTACGATTATATGTGGAGACAAAACTTCTCCCATCATCGTAGTGCCAAATTATTTGGCCCCATGAGTGGAAACACAGGTCATGTGTGGTTTGGCTTTGATCAAGAATAACAACATCCTGCAAATCAGCTACTCACCAATAATCCGTTACTTTTATGTTTTGAAGAAGATGCATACTCATTCCATGCTGCAGTTCCTCAAAACTCTCTGTACTCCAAAATGAATATCTTTAATGACTACTTTCCCACTCAACACTCCTTCCTATCAATAAATAAATAAATAAATGGTTAATGAAAACAAGCTGCAAAAAAAAATAAATTTAAAATTAAATTATGATAGGAATAAACATTCTTTCTTCCTGCATAATCAAGTGAGGAAGAAAGATGAAATCATAAGATCTCTATAACTCACTCATCAAATATCATCTCAACATTACTGGAGTAGATTCACAATATTTACTGTTTTTCCTCAATGAGAAAAGGTATAATTTGATGAAAACACTGAAATCTGATAATTAAAACTGCTTTGTCATAATAATATTTAAATCATGCAAACTGATGACATATTGTATTTTACTGTATGACCTTGTATGCCTACCTGTCCTTATAAACCATTACTGGGCCAATAAACACAATAATGCCTTTTGTACTAAAGTGTTGTCACACTGTCTCACTGTTGTCCTCATATGCCAAATCCCTGGCCTCAAACACCATGATCATGCAAACACAAAAACACACAAGCCATACTGAATCTAGCTTCATACAGCAGCAGTAAGTTAGCACTGTTTCAGGGTCATTTTAAAGCACTTCATGTGTTTGAATCTACACTTGTCACAGTACTGACAAACCTCTTGAGCAGGACTGTGGGAGACACGGCTATGTGCAAACCTGACCACAATTGACCAAAACCACAAAGCTGACCTAAAAATGACCTAAAACTGAAAAAGGAAATTAATAGGATTCAAGCTTATTGTGATTTGGGGCAGACAAGAGATCAGACATCATTGAATCTCAAATCAAGCACTTACAGCACGCATACACACAGGGTTTAAAGTAAAACTTACCATGGATGGGGATGATGTATCTCCGACACACAACGCTTTGTCCTTCAGTTTAACGTGATGTTGTGCATCACTTAATAATATAGTCTAATCTGCCTCGCTCTAACTGCAAAATATCATGTCAGGTCAGTCCTACAAATATACAGCATTACTTCAGAATTCATTTTAGCTGTGGTCAGTGGACAGAGTTAGGAATATTCCAGATACAGGAGGTCTCAACAAACTCTGAGTCTAACCCGACCTCTGGAGTATCACCCAGAGCAGCTGATCTCACTCAGTTCAATCAACTCTGAGTATGTTAAGCACCACAAAAGCCATCATCTATGGAGCTCAGATCCAGTGATCTCACCATGGCAATGGGTCTATTCAGTAGACATATATTAATGCATGTTTATGCTGACTGTGCACATTTAATTATTGGTGGAACGATCAGGCCACAGATACACACATAATTTAAATAAATCTGGTCATCTTTTAATGTAACAAGCACAGGAGCAACTGTAGGTGAAGACTAAAAACAGACATGTAATAATATATAACAATGTGGATTGGTGAGGGGAGTGAGACTTAGAAAAGAGGTTAAAAATACAGTAGATTTTAAATGTTAGAAATGTATTTGTGTATTTCAGACACTTCAACAAATGTAGTGAATTCTAAACAGTGAAAAGTTGTTAAACACATTCAGACTGTGTAGTTTGAAAGAGATTTTACTATACTGCTTCTCCACAGTCTGAAGATGTTTAAATTCGATCATATTAGTTAAAGTAGAAGAATAAAGTCACTGGAATGCAGTTGACCAATATCCAAATAATTATGTAAATGTTTAATTTACTGTATTTTAACTCAGCACCTTTCCAAGTGCTAATCACCAAACAGCATTACTGGACTGGGGACTGTGAGATTACAAACTTATTGGAAAGATCTGTAGCTCTAATTTCACCAGCCGAAATAAAGAATAAAGAAAACCAAAACATGATATTTGAATGCGCACATGCCCAAATGCATTATGCTGGTTTACAGGCGCGATAGTACACGAGGGCTGCATATGCTTCACTTGTATCATTATATTTATTGCATTTTCTGGGTGGTTTCGTGAATAAATAACACAGGTGACTATGTGCTCCGCTGCATGTAACAATATTAAGCATCATGTAGAGTCAAGCCGTCACTTGGTATTTTTTTTAAATCCATCGTAGCCAGTTGCGAGTTATGCAGCTCAGAGTTTTTTTCAGCAACTCTGCTGAGAATATGTTCCGCGCTATGTCTTTTCCCCTGATGTGCACGCCACCTGATGACTACCTGTTTCACATTATTATTGAAGGCCTACTTCAGCATCACCCCCTTAAGTGTCGCCAAGCGAACAATAGCTGTAGAACGCGCGACGCCAACCATGAAGTTGGCGTTAGGGGCACCGCATACTTCACGCTTTGATACATCTGAACGTGAGCGTGGAAAAGACATACGCTAAGGTTTTTGGTCTAAAAATCGATACAAAGTTCGCTGGATATGCCCAAAATACAGCTGAAACCATAACTATAACCTAACTTCATATCAAACTTATGAAGCAACCCTAAATGATAATTCGGGATTATAGAGCAACACATTTATGCAAACAAAACCACCTACTCCCTCAAATGAAAGCGAGCTCTGCAGCTTCCATCGCTACTGAGCAAAGCCACTACAACAAGCAGTCTGGAAAAGCCAGCGCAGCCAAACCGCTACAAAACTAACTAACTCGCTTGAAACCCGATACAGTAACTGGTGATGATAGAATTAGCTTGCGACGTGGGCGTGCAAACAACACGAGAGACGCTCTGCACGACACAAAAAGCGACACTGGCGCTTGTTTTTAACCCTCCCGTTATGTTGCCTCCTGTTGTTGCCTCCTGTTATGTTGTTGACTCCATTTTAAAAGTTAAAAATCTAAAAATAGTTAAAAATATTTTTTCTAAGGAAACTTCTTCTGCTTGGCTTAACTGGTGTGTAATCACATATAAAATTAAATGGTTTATTTCACATATTGGCAACCCTCCCATGTTTATATTACATAGATGTTCAGGTCAATTGACCTGGTAATCAAAAAGTGGAGGATAAAATGCTAGAAGTGTCAAATTTTTGCAACTATGGAAACATACTTCCCACCAATCTCTCTCTGCATTGTCACACACTCACACACACACACACGCACACAAACACACATACACACATATTTTCTCTTCAGAGCTGTGGGCGTGAGTTTGACTTTCCGCCAAAGTCAAACTCTGCCCACATTGAGGGCACAGTTTATAAAGATTGGTAATACATATAAAGGTGGTTGGTAACATTACACTCTGTAGCTACATGCATATACTTTCTGTCAGAGCTATACAACATGAGCAGCAGAAATAAACGGATGACAGCCCTGAGGCTCTGAACTCATCTTCTATCACGAGTAGTGAAATAGAGCAAGATGTGTCTGAAGATGAAGCACTATCTTGAGGTAAATTCCTGAGTCTGATGATTCTGACGATGAAGAAAATGAGGAAACTGCTGTTCGTGTTCCTCCAAGAAACAGTTTCACTGCCAAGAAATGGTGAAATACAGTGTCTCCATCCCAAATATGCATCAGGAAAATCCGTTCCTCCCAAACATCATAAAGACAGTGCCAGGGGCCCACTTAGATGGCAGTGACCACGGTCAGGAGAATAAGTCAGCTTGAGCCGGTCATGCCCAACTCAGTACAGAAAATCATTCTTGAAATGACTAAGGAAGGAGGTGAATAAAATCCATTTAGATGCATATCTGGGGGTGCTCATCCTGGCTGGGACCTATAAGTCAAAAGATGAATCAACAGCCAGTCTGTGGATGCAGATAGCAGGCTATATTTCAGATCAATGGCTGTCTCTGGAGACTTTTCATGTTTTCTCCAGAGTAACCCATTCGAGCACCTGAGACCAGGGGCTGTCAACGGCACAGGACAAGATGGCAGCTATCAGGACAGTGTGGGACATGGGTAGAGCAACTTCCATCACTCTATAATCAGGCCCTAATGTCACAGTGGATGAAAGGCTAGTGGCATTCAGAGGTTGCCAGTGCCCATTTAGGCAGTAATATATGTCTTCCAAACCAGCAAAAATACGGCATCAAAATCTGGGCAGCATGTGATGCACACACCAGCTAAGTGCTTCTTTGAACATGCAGGTTTACACTGAAAGCCAGCTGGAGTGGTTTCTCCCAGAAAAATCTCAAAAGTGCAAGGGTTGTAATTTGATATGTGCCATGGTCTCATAACCATTGACAATTTCTTCACAAGTTACAACTTGATCAGGAGCTGAAGAGAAAGCCTACCATGACTGAACGGTCTCGAGAACAGGGCTAAACTACCTGCTGAACTGTTGGCAACCAAGAACAGGGCCCCAAAGTCTTCCATGTTGTTTCACAGACACCACAGCCTCTAGGGGTCCTACTGCCCTAAAAAGGGGAGCGGAATGTTGTGCTCATGAGTACTTTGCACAAAAAAACTGGAAATCAGTACACGAGAAGACCAGAAATCACAGATCCTGACTACAATGCCACCAAAGGGGGGGCAGACAATTTGACAGTCACAGCATCCCACAGCACCAAGCGAATGACTGCGCGCTGGCCACTGATCATCTTCTCAAACCAAAATCAAATCAAATTTGGGCTATAGCCCAAAGTCAAAACACAGTTTGCCTCAGAGGGCTTTACGTATAATCTGCAGGAGTGACACCTCTGTCCTTAGACCTCTGTTCTGAGGAGGGGAAAACTTGACACCAAAACCCTTTTAACAGGGAAAAAGGGAAGAAACCTCAGAAGAGCCACAGAGGAGGGATCCTCTCCCCAGGACGGGGACAGATCGCAATGGATGTCATGTGTACAGAACAAATCAACACAAACATATTGTGTACAATTACAACAAAATACAATAAATGATAGTATGATTACAGTAGCAGTGGAACTTGTGATAGAGTTAGAGGGGACACAGATGCACAGCAGCAGTGAAACATTAACAGACTATAAACTATAGGAGAGATGTGGTAGCACTTGTGACAGGATGCTATATATAGTGGATATCAGCAGCAGACCACAGCAGCAGCCATGATCCAAGGAGAACCTGCTGACGAGAAAGCACAGAAACTCCGGGAAGAAGTTTAGTTAGCAACATGCGCGACCTGTAATGGTGTGATGGGAGAGAGAGAGATTGAGAGAGACTCGAGAGAGAGAGAGAGAGAGGTTTTCAGTAAAGGGAGATGTGACTGCATCTTCAACCATTACCGTGCCTGGGCGAGGGCGAACCAGAAAAAGAAAGAGACAGGTATGGGGGTGGGGTATCCCCCGCAGTCTAGTCCATGGCAGCATAACTAAGGGATGACCTGAGTCAGCACTAACTATAAGCGCTCAAAAGGAAAGTCTTAAGTCTACTTTGAAAGTGTTGACTGTGTCTGCCTCCGAATCCAGAACGGTAGTTTGTTCCACAGAAGAGGAGCTTGATAGCTGAAAGCTCTGTCCCCAATCTACTTTTGAAACTATAGGAATCCACAAGAGACCTGGAGAGCTTATGGTCTAGAGGGGTAGTAAGGTACTATGAGTTCTTTTAGATAAGGGACAAAAGCCTGGCCATGAAGAGCTTTGTATGTAAGGAGAAGAATTTTAAATTCAATTCCTAGACTAATAGGTAGCCAGTGCAAGGAAGCCAAATGGGGAGAGATGTGATTCTGATCTTGTCTCTGCCAGAACACGGCAGCAGCATTCTGAATTAGCTGCAAAGACCTAAGAGACTTACTGAGCAGCCTGATAACAAAGAGTTACAATAGTCCAGCCTAGACGTGAATAAACAAATGGACTAGCTTTTGCATCCGCTGAGACACGATGTGCCTGATTTTGGCAATGTTATGTAAGTGAAGAATGCAGTCCTCAAATTTGTTTTATGTGGACGTTAAAGGACAGTGATCCTGACTCAAAAATTAACTCAAGATTCTTTACGGTGGAGCTGGCCAGAGTGATCCCATCTAAGGTAACTAATTCTCCGGGAAGAGAATTTATGGTGTTTAGGTCCACCATAAGCAAGAACTTCAGTTTTGTCTGAATTCAGCACAGAAAATTGTAGGTCATCCAACTTTTTATATCCCCATGTATGCTTGAGTTTAGTTAATGGTTGGTTTCCATCAGGCTTGATCGACAAATACAATTGGGTGTCATCAGCATAACAATGAAAATTAATAGAGTGATTCCTGGCTAATGTTCCCTAGAGGAAGCATATAAACTGAATAGAAGTGGTCCTAGTACAGAACCTTGTGGAACGCCGTGACAAACTTTAGTGTGGCATGAGGATCTATCATTGACGTGGAACAAACCGAGATCGATCTAAGAAATATGACTTAAAACCAGCTTAGGGCGGTTCTTTGATACCAAACTTCTTGATGCTCCAGTTCATGTAAAAGAATTTGATGGTCAATGGAGGTCAATGTGTACCAGATCTGTAACAGGACAAGTACAGAGATGAGTCCTCGGTTCGATGCCATTAGGGAGTGTCATTTGTAACTTTGACTAGTGCGTCTGCTATGATGCACTCTAAAATCCTGGACCGAAAATCCTCAACAAACTGTTCTTATGGAGAAAGTCGCACGCCAGTTTAGCTACAGCTTCAAGTATCTTAGAGAGAAATGGAAGGTTTGACATCGGTCTGTAATTGGTTGAAACCTCTGGGTCTAGGGTGGGCTTTTAAGAAGAGGTGTTTAATTACGGCTACTTTAAAGGACTGTGGTACATATCCTGGATAATAAAGACAGATTAATTTGTGTTATCCAATAGCAGAAGGCTGATCGGTGAGGTAAGACATCCTTGACCAGCCTGGTTGGGATGGGGTCTAAGAGACAGGTTGACGTTTAGATGAAGAAATTATTGAAGGTTTGATGAAGGTCAATGGGAGAAAACAGTCTAAATATATATCAGGTTTTACAGCTGTTTCCAGGATTGCTGTATCAGAATGCAGATCAGTGGTTCGTCGTAAGGCAAGGCGTGGATGAATTTTGTTCTAATAGTTATAATTTTATCATTAAAGAAGTCATGAAGTCATTACTAGTTAGACTCCAAAGGAGTAGATGGGTCAATAGAGCTGCGGTTCTCTGTTAGCCTGGCTACAGCTGGAAGAGAAACCTGGGTTGTTCTTATTTTCCTCATTAATGAAGAGCATAGGTCAATTCTGGCATTACGGAGATTTTCCTGTAGGTTTTGGCATTCATCCTGCCAGACTAAGGAGATTCTTCCAGTTTGTGGTACTGCCATTTACGTGCTCAGAATTCTCGTGTCAATTTTGTTTTTAATTACTAGTCTTTTGGCTATACCATGGTGCTAACTCTCCTCTGTTTAATTATCTTCTTTTCAGAGTAAAAGTAATAGAGTCGAGAGTTGTCTGTAATGAGCCTATAGTACTGTCAACAAGATGATCTATTTGTGAGGGGCTAAAGGAAGCAGACAAGTCCTCTGCTACATTGAGACATGGCATTGAATTCAATACTGAAGGAATCAATTTCCTTAAATTTGGCTACAAAGCATTGTCAGATAAACATCTGCTGTAGGAGTTTTCTGCAAAAGGCTTATAGTCCTTCAGTGCACATGAACTCAAGGTACATATGAAATGGCCATAGAAGAGGATTCTGGTGGAAAGACTATTAGATGATCAATTTCTGATACCATATGAAAGAACAAGATCAAGAGTGTAAATTCGGGACAATGAGTCGGTTTATTGGACACCTGACAGAAGCCAATTGAATCTAATAAAGAGATAAAACGAGTACTAAGACTATCATTGTGGTTGTCCACATGAATATTAAAATCACCTACAATAATTACTTATCTGTTTTGAGGATCAAGCCTGATGCAAATTTCTGCAAATTCAGATAAAATTCAGAGTAAGGGCCAGGAGCTCGGGATATACTGTAAATGTGCCAGAATTGGCTGTAATGTTTTCCAAGTTGTGAGTGAGGCTAAGAACAAGACTTTCAAATGGAATTATGACTTAGTTTAGGTTTAGGATTTATCAAAAGACTTGAGTCAAATATGGCTCCAACTCCACCACCTCGACCGGTACTACGAGGAATATGAGTATTACAATGACTGGGAGGAGTGATTCATTTAAGTTAACATATTCATCCCTCCCAGCCAGGTTTCTCAGTGTAAGACAAATAAATCAATATCATAATCAGATATTAATTCATTGACTAAAACAGTTTAGAGGACAAGGACCTGATATTCAAGAGTCCACATTTAATTTTCTTGTTTGACTGTTTGAGATGTTGGATTAAGTTTTATTTTTATCAGTTTTATGATGAACTCCTTCTGTTTGTTTTATCTTTAAATAATGTAGGTGGACGGGGACAGACACAGTTCCCATACTAAAGGATTGTGGGCAGTTGCTCTAATGGAGGCGAGGAGAAGCTGCAAGACTGGGCCTGCCTGTCTCAACTCTAGTTGTACGGCTTTGGTCGACTAATAAACTTGGCCATATTTCTAGATATGAGAGCTGCTCATCCAGCGGAATGGATGCCAGCTTCCTCCTAATCAGACCAGATTTTCCTTTTAGTGTCCAATTATCTATGAAGCCCACATCGCTTGCTGACACCACCTCGACAGCCAGGCGTAAAATGATGACATGCGGTTATACATGCCATCACTGGTCACATTGGGCAGGGGTCCAGAGAAGCACCATGAGTCCGACATCAAGCTTGGCGTATGCACACAATCAAGAAACATTACCTTAGTGACCTCGATTACGAATCAAAAGTCATCATTACCACGACGTGATAAATAATCTTACTGTATCTAATGCTTTAGCTTTGCTCAGCAGTTTCAATTTGACTCGATGTCGCCGCCTGGCCCCAGGGAGATTTGACTACACCCTCGTGTCGCCAATCGCTTCGTAAAAATGTGGGAGCTGCCAATGACCAGAGTTGGCTTCTGCTGGTGTGTGTTGGAGTGGGAATATCTGTTTCTGAAAACGTGGAGCGGTTGGTGGTGTACCGTGGGGCTCGCTGGGGCTATGCCCTTTCGTGTGGAGTCACCCAGCCTCCCGGTTGCTCGGAACTACCGGGACGGCTAGCTGAAGTTACCTTCGGTGGTACCGTGACCGCTACGGTGGGATCACAACCATAGTAGCTACTGAACGTTGGTGAGGCGGTAATCGCGGCTCTAACCACTGAGCCTCGCTCCAAAGTTACAAATAAACTACATTTATTACAAGTACCATTATCGCTAAAGGAGGACTAGAGTAACTAAACATGAGGCACACAGGGCAGGAGAGAGCAGGAGAGGAGAGCAGGAGAAGAGAGACAGAGAGCAGAGAGTCATTGCTATAGTTGTAAAGGTGACTAACAGAAAGTGGGAAAACTATCGGGTTGTGGTTGTTAGAGCAGAAACTGAATTGCACAAACAGAACAAGTGTAAGGATAGTGTAGAGTTATGTAGGTAGTCACTGATGAAAATATACTAAAATCTGTTTAGGTGAGCAGAGCAGAGAGCACCGTGGCAGCAAATAATCGGAGCAACTGAAGTGACAGAATCATGCATCGTAAAGCACGCCGCACCAGCATGAGACCACAGGAGATCTTCTACAAACATGATCGGCTATATCAGCCTACAATGCATTTGTGATTTGGACGGGAGATCTTTCCTGAGCGGAACATGTCAAAACCCTTACAAGAGGAGCATCTCTTGGAGTGAGCTGGGGAAGGCGCTGTGGTACCCCCATATTCAACGGAGGCAGCACATACCATGACATCAGCTGCCAACAGTTACAGTGAGGGAGATCCAGGAGAAGAGGACTTCCACCTAGTTCACCAGTGCGTATGGGCAAGTGTGTGTGTGTGTGTGTGCGATGGCAAGACGCTGCAGTGTGGGATCAGCAAAAATATACTAATCGCCATCCCTTCCTTCTAGGTTGAAGCTGGGGTGGGCGCGAAGAGGTCAGGTCTGCAAGCCATCTAGTGATGCCAAGACCAAGCATGACTCTGTATGAAATGTGCACCATTTGTACAAAAAGCACACCAGATGACATAAACCTCACACTTTGCAAACGTTAAAAATATTAATTAATGATGATTAAGGATGGTTACAGTATCATTCAGTATTAAAATCATATAAATAGTGTGACGGTGTGTTGGAAATTCATTGTAAGAGCTATGATAAAAAGGTTAAAAGAATAAAACTGATGGTGTTTATTGTTTTATGTAAACGACTGTGTTTTTGAAAACTGTCTGAATCAGCATTTATGGGGTTAATAGTGATTGGCCGGATCGTCAAGTCTCAGGTGTTTCAGCACGGAGAGTAGCAAAAAGAGAGCGTAATGAGGAAAATTGTTAGCTTTGATTCTGAGATTTTTGAGCACTGTGAGCTAAGTGACAAAATCAGTGTGGTAACTTGTGTATCTTAAGGGTGATTGTTTACACAACAACCAGTAAGGAGAGTTACAAGTTGTATATATTGAGAAACAGGAAGAATTTCTACCTGAAATTCAAGGACTGTTTATTTTGTGTTACTGGCAATGCTAGCGCTTAGCTACCTTGAAGTATAGACCGAGAGTCAGTTCATTACATGTGAACAGATATTTTTAGTTAAAGTTGGACTCCCCAGTTGAACTGTTTGAGGGGTTTGCTGCTAAGCTGACCTGGAGGACAGAGAAGAGACCCAGAGACAGAGCTGCGGAGCAACCGAACTTCACTCGTGTTTTCCATCAACGTGAGGAGGACGTAGGGTCGATGGAGCACGTGTGTTGAGATGTTGAGCGGAGGCTGAATTCGCGCTGTGACTGAGGAAGAACGTCAACACTCCATAAATCCAGGTGCATTCATTTTATTTTGCTCAGTGAGAGTGAATCGGCCATTAAGTTCTGGGCCACAACGAACACAAGCAACGTGAACAGGCCTGTAACAGTGCATTTGAGTTTATACATAATTTTAGTGCCGGGCTTAGATTCACTGCAAAAACTCAAAATCTTGCTGCTATTTTAATTTCTAGTCAAAATATCTCTACATCACACTTAATATAAGACAAAATCACCTAAAGAGTAAGATTTAAGTGAGATAGAGCTTGTTTTTGACAGTTCATCTTGAATATCTTGCTAAGTGAAATAGTCTTGAAAACATCTTGCTTTGAGTCATATCCTCAGATGAAACAAGCTTTTTAACATGTCATAAAGGTTTTTGCTGCTGTGTTATTTTGTAAAGATGAATCGTCTTGTTTCAAGAAATAGACTTGACTTGAATTGAGACAAAATCCTTGCTTTATTGAAAAAAACTGCAGGTCATGCCCAACTCACACAGTGTGGCTATTACATTTCCATCAAACCATGTCCATGTGATATGTAAAAAAAGACAGAGGTAAAAGCTTGAATTATGTTTTCTTCTCTGTCTGTTGCACTCTGGAGCATTGCACCACACATTATTCCACAAGTAATAAGTACAAAATAAATGCTGTTATCACCGTGTTTGTCAGTGCTTAAAAAAAATCAGCCCAAATACCCACACTCAATACAGACTTAAGAATGATGTTTGATGATGTCTGTGAGATCATACTTCAGTGGAATGTACTTGCTAATATTGAAGTTTACATAGTAGTACAGGTATAATCAACAAGCTTTTCGAGCATCATCCATGAAAATATTGGCTTGAGCTAGTCGAACTTCTACCAGAAGCTAAATAATGATCATTCCACCCAACTGTAGAGAGAGGTTGGCATTCAAAACAATACACTGATGCATTTGAAATATAAATGCTTTTCACTAAGTGCGCAAACTCTGATTATCATTGATGACATTGTAAATAACCAAAGATTTTCCGCATGTACTTATTTCCATGTTGCATAATCCACTGTACGAAACTATATGTTCAACGCGGTTGTATTCCTATGAAGCTCCTTGATCTTTCCTTTGACATAGTGAACATGTTTCCCCACCTCAGAGGCTGGGCCCAGTCAACTCTTACTTGAACAAATTGGATGTTTCTCATGCACATTCTGACTACATTCACAAAGTTGGTTGTGCTTAACAAGAGACTTACAGATATTTTTAAAACTACTTTTCAAAGGCCACTGCTTTTTAAAAGCAATGCTTAATTCAAAGCGATGGCTATTATGCCTCACTGTAGACCAAGGCCTTAATCTGAGAGGAAGATGCACACAAAAATGCTGTTTAGGTATAATATTTGCATCTGAAACAGTTGTTTGAAATGTTTCAAATGTTGCTCTATTAAAAGTTTCAGCCTTGAAAGAGTTGAGAGAGCAATACAATAGGTGGCACAGAATTTTGATTATTCCCAACAACTTGAGTAGCATTTGTGTGTAATCATTTTCTCCAATTTTGTCAATGAGAAATGGCAGGATTTTAACAAAACCAGCATCTGCTCAGCTGGATTGTTTCAATTTTATTGTCATTTGATGACAGTGTATTGACAGATAAGGGACAAGGCTTATCCCTTGCATCCACAGGAGAATAAGGGGAAACAAACACTGCACTGTTGAACGCATCCAAGTCCATATGACCTGACAGCACAAGATGTTTAAAACACATTTGATTTCATATGGCAACATTCTCAAGAATGATATGCATGATGTCTTGTGGGGGTTTGATTGATTATATCAAAGTGAGGAAATTCTGTTAATTTGCTTCTCCTGTTTAAGCTATATGTCATTTCTAGATTGTCTCAGAAAGTCAGTATTTTGCCTTTTCAATGTCACATTGCCTGATGACGTGCCATTGTCCTTTAACAAACAAATCTTCATTAAATTGCCCACAACCAAAGTTGCATTCGCAGTGCCTGCATTTACTGTAGGCAAAACCACTCCTATCTTAAATCCAGCCACTTCATGCTGAGCTAGAGTGTCTCCGCACACAGACGTAAGTGCCCCATAAATTGTCCTCTCACCTTGCAGTGACAACCTGGACACCATCACACAGCTCAGTTAAGTCACAGTTCATCTCTCTCAAATATCTCATCAATACCTGACAATTGGAAAGATCTTTGATTTAACCATAGCAAGCAGACGAATGTATAAGTCTCGACCTGTATTTAGGTTGATGTTACCTAAGGTGTAATAAATCAACACAACAATTTGTTTTTGTTTGCCTGAGATCCAAGGATTGCATAGTTCAATTCATCTGCATAGTAAACCAAACTGCAATGCTGTGGGAAATTTTAAAAAACAGTGGTGCACTTGTAAAATGTCTCCATCAATGAAATCATGAAAAATCCATCCTTGCACATGTTCGTGGCTCTCTCATCAATCATTGCAATAATTCTTGGATGTGATAGCAGCTGCTCCAAACTTTTCACCAACGGTATATAATGAAAACAGTGGTCCTTAATGGTAAGAACTCTGGAGTCTCCATGTTTCACATAACATACTGTTTGTGTTTGTGCGACAACAATCTCTGGTTCAACTGGTTCTAACAGTTCTTTGATGGTCTTATCCTAAAATGGTGGAAGCAATTTGACTGAAAGGGTCAACAAACTGGTCTCAACATCCCCATTGCATCACTCTTTTAGTTGATCCAGGTTCCCAGAATGTCTCTCAATCATGTCACTCATTTGCTGTTTTAGGTGCTCCAATAATGGGCTCTGATATTGCTGGACTCCACTCACCATTTGGTTAACAGCTCTCTGGAGAGTAGAAAACAAACAAACAAATAAAATACTACATTATAAAATTCATATAAAATGCAAATAACACCCAAACTCACAGATACTTTTTAAAGTAACCTTGCAGTCTGAACAGTGACTAAGTCATTCTACAGTTTAAGCATATTTCTTTAAGAATGCAATACAATTAATTGGTAACACGTAAGTATAAATTACCTGTGTCAGTCGCATGGGTTTCTCTGGCTTGAAGAAGAAAATGCAGTTGTACGTTTAGGAAGGTCAACATTCTTGGCAATTCTGTCCATCTTCTTGAAATCCACTCTGAAAGAGATTAACAACAAACATATCTATTAAAACAGGTGAAATATTGGCATTTGTAGGTAGCACCACCAGACAATCTGACAACTGGTGTTTAGCTAGCTAGACTTCTTCCTATCAAAGGCAATAAATGGGCGTGATTTATACTGATTGGTGTCTTTATTTCGGTATGTAAAAAAACAACAACCAATAAAAACAAAACAAAACAGTATGACAAAGCATTAGAAAAATCTGTAATTTCCTTGTATCCTTCACTTGCTCTCTACACAAATTAACATTACTAAAGGCCTTTGAACTGAACTTGCATTCCAGAAATCTAAGGAGACAACTTTCCTGTCACACACTGTCATGAAGCACATGTCTCACTCAGTTAGTTATAACTTTGTGAATGATATTAATACAAATATTATACTTCCTATGCTTGATTCAACTGTTGAATGATAACCTGTCATTTTTAATTTGTTGTTTAAAAGACTAACATTAAGACATTGATTTTTTCAAATGACGCCTGGTAACTGAATTACATAAACTAATAAGTTAACTAAAACAAATTAAACTAACAATCAAATAAGTGAATTAATATACCAATTACTGCATATAATATTACGCAGTTGGCTCCTACGTTGCAGCAGGATTTGCATTTGCGCGCATTGGTTCGACATCGTTACTGACAAGTAGTGGAATTACAGTAACGCATTATTTTCAACACTGCTACTACTTTATCTTAAAAGTACAACCTGAACCTGTCATGGACAAACAAAACAGTGGACGCGGCTTGGATCAGGCACAAGTCGACCTAAATAGCTTGTGTAACGACTTACCACTGGAATGACGATGCTTGTGCCCTCCGCTTCAGCTACAGGGCTTGCATTAGTTTGGTCGTTTGTGGCTGTCCTTTCACCTGCTCCAGGTAAACCGCGGGATTTAGTCGTCTTCCTCCTCCGCTCAACTTGGAGAAGATGTTGCGCGGTGTCCGCTCACGGATAGTAGAAAAGAAGCACACCCTGTACTCACTTGGACAGCCATCAATCCCGCACACACCAAAGTCAGGGCCACATCAGCATGGTATTAATGTGACCAAAAGCTGTTTCAGAGTCAATGCCACAACATGTAGCATATGAAGCAACGCCAAATCATGTTGGAAGCAGCATGTTAAGCAGGCATGGCTGTGTAAACTGGTCACAGCACAGGTCGGACTCGTAGAGGAAGACTGCCGTAAAGCTGCTAATATGGTTACACCCATTGCCTCGCAGCTGAAGCTCATTACTATGGTTAATTCGCCAGCTCGCTGCTGCAAATGAGAATGTGGGCGCAAACTACCGTTATATTGGACCGACTTGGATTTGGATTGACGGTTCATTGGCAGGTAAATGAAAGCGCTGTATCCAGTGCTCATTTCGTAGTTCACGCCGCACACCCTTTGAATGTTATCGATGTTTCAATGTGTAATTTATGTTGTGTGTTGTGTGTATCTTGCAAATGGAGACAGTAAGGTAGCTAACGTTAGCGGAGCTAACTAGCTAGCTAAGTCAGCTAACAGCACGGAAGAATTGGATGATGTCGCAGTGTCGATTTTAAGGGGTAATGTATGCCAATATTATTCTTCGTCATATATGAACGTACGAATGCAGAAGTTTGTAAATGAAATTGAAGCTAATAAAAGGAAGCTAATTGCTTCCTGGCGCTGCTCCACTGTGACCCGTTACAACAGTACTCAAGCATTTGCGCCATTTTGTTCCTGGGCAAATTCATAAACTGTGGAGACTAGTCAACCAATGGCCACAAATTACAAATTGTTGGTTACTAGGAAAATTCTTATTTGGTGACAGCTATAGTTATACTAGTAAGGCTATATTGGCATGGCCAGCAGCAGCCAATGAGGTATCTATATTTTTATACTAAGTTGGTTAGCACTAGCTACTTCAATTTGTGGGCAGGTTAACTTCATAGTCTCATACAGTTTCTGATTTCCTAGGGCACTGTTTCATCTTGCTAAAGTGTTTGTCTTCTCCAATGTGTTCTCTTAGGCTGCAAATATCACAGACAATGGCTGATATACCCTGTCTCGGTGAAGACTTCATGGATCTTTTCCCAGGCCCAGAGAACTTTTACGGAGAAAGCGGTCTGGCATGCCTGCTAAGAAAAGGCCGAGGAGGTCAGTTTTGGAACAGGCATGGTAGTCTACATGTGTGTTCAGTTTAGATTAATTGATAGGTGCTCAGTTAGTTGATGTAAAAGCGTATTTTACCCCAAAATGGAATATTGGTTATTTACATGTGCACAGCTGTCAATGCTACATTACATTTGTGTTGTCAACATGAAACAAAATGTTACTTTTGCAGAAGTTCATTACTTTTATTTTACAGGAGTCTGGCCAAGAACACTCACAATTATCGGGCAGTTCCTTTAATGCATCACCATGCGATGACTTCACTCCTGTGAACTGAAGTCCCTGTGCACAGGCCAATAAACCCCCTTGTGCAAGGTTGTAGTTATCCTTTCCAGAATATGTATTGCACAATAACTCCACACAGAACTTCTGGAGCAAGTCCGACAACAATACTTTGAGCTGTCGTAAGAGAGGTGAAATTGAGCGAAACACCATGACCAGTATGATTGCAATCCTGAGAGGGCAAGGGGGATGGAGAATCATTACGATACCCATCAAAGCCAGAATTACAGCAGTGGCAAAGAGAATAGCATTGCACTACCCCCATGCTGGGCAGGACCAAGGCTCCATACATGGGTAAGTGAAATGCTGGTTTCATGTTTCATGTTGGACATTTTAGTAGTGATTTGAAAATGTATTAAATGTCTTGTGCAGGTCACTGTGTATGCACAGCTATACGTGATTGTGAGATCCCCCCAAAAAAGAACTCCAGATGGGAGACATTCAAAGAGGTGAGCTGTAACTAATGATTATTTTCATCAAAGATTCATCTGTTAATCATTTTAAAGATTAATTGATCAGTTGTCTGGTCAGTATAAAGTCCAGTTGTTTGGTCCACAACCGAAAGATTCATTTAACTGTCACAGAGGACAAAATTAACTAGAAAAATATTCACATTTGAGAAGCTGAAATCATATTTGACATTCAAAAAAAAAAAAAAAATTAAAAAAATTTACTCAAAATGATCAATCATGTCAATGTCCTGGGTGATCTGTTCTAGTATTTCTTCACTGTTTGTAATGAGTGCTCTTATTGTTTGACTATAAAGTAATTGCTTTGGATGTGTATGTGGGGGGGATATAGCTTTGTGTTACATTTTGTTTGTATGAAAAGTGCTATATAAATAAAGTCAGATGGATTTGATTGATTTAGTAGTTGATAACTAATTGATTAACTGACTAATTTTGCAGTTCTATGAAGAGGCGCTGGTTCTGAGCAGCCAACAGGACACATGAAATCAATTCAAGTGACTCAACAATCATTCTAGATCGTCCGCAGAAGGGAAGTGGCAGCCCAGGCTCAGACAAAGAAAGTGAGCTGAAGGTGAGTTTCAACTTTGTACTACTGTGCAACATTACTTTCTATAACCTCTCCAGCATATCAAATAATGTTATGTATTTAAAACCCATGTTCCAATAGGAGGTATTTTTGTTTTTAATTGAATGTAATTTTTGGCTTGGGTTCCAAAATACCGAAATGATCCTGAAAGTACATTATCCTATCAGAAATATGTCTGTCTTATGTGTTGAAGGACAAGGAAGATCCCAACGCCTACCTGAAGAAGCATCCTTCTGCCCCGTCTAGTCCTGATGGTATTTGTCCAACTGCCCCTGGCTGACCGTGTGTAGTGGTGCGCACCTCCTCAGTAGGGTGTGTACTTGTGTGCCTGCATGCCGTTGTATGTGATTGCATGATCATATGAGTTTCAAGTAGCTTTCATGGATTAGTATAAAAGATAGGTAGCTAGGATCAGGGCTGGATATTTGTTAAAATATTTAATTCCATGAAAGTTTAATACAATATTAATGTGTGATTTTTGGTGGCAGACATTTTGTCATGCAACAATATGAGATGAACTTTTTTTAAACTGAGGCATATTAATCATGTATTTTTGTGTCTTACAGCTGACAAGTCTGCAGATGTTGACAGTCCAGACACCTACAGTCCAGCAACCATGGCCAAGCACTCACAAGACACTACAAACTTCAGACAAAGAAAAGTCCAACCACCAGGATGTTCTCATCTCTTGATTTAGGAATTTGTGTCAGACGAAAGCTGCTCATTGATTCAGAGATACCAAGCTCACGAGGAGGACACACAAGAAGGTTCTAGAAGCATATCCTTGTTTAAGGACATTGACATGTGTTATTATTGACTGTACATGATTGAAAAACCAATAAATAATGAATCTTTTCCTGCAGCTGAACAGCCTGAGATCTTATGCATGCTACATCACTGTTCCCTCCACACTGCCCTCCAAAGAGACTAATAGATGCAAGTGAGGCTCTGGTCCATGTCCTTTGAGGAGCTAAAGCAGGATCATTTTCACATTTAGATCTCAGATCATTTTTTGCATTTCCCATTCACACACCTGTATGTTCTAAGCCTTCAGGATGTCTTGGCTATGTCACAGTATGTGTACAAAATGGGTGCATTACATGGTAGTAGCAGGTTTTATCACCCTAATGATAACCAAGCAAGACTACCCTAGTCTTGGTTTTTAGTTCTTTTAGAAGGCTAGACGTATGTAAACAGTAAATGCATTGGGGATAGTTCAAACAGCACTTCTAGATGAGCTTTCAGTAATTGTAACTTCAGAATTAACTAAAAAAACTAATCAGGAATTTTGCTTTGTGTGTTATGTTTGTAAACAATCCTCTACCCTGTGGTTCCAAAATGACCAAAATGCATTATTCTGACAGAAGGATGTCTGTGTTATGTGTTACAGGAAAAGACCTCTACTCCCTACTTGAAGAAACACCTCTCCTGCCCAGTCCTGATTGTCAGTCCGCCCAACTTGCCCTCCTAGCGGAGATGTGGCAATAACCACCTTCCAAAAGACAAGCTTACCGAGTGCTTTATACCTCATGGCTCACTATTATACCCTACACCTGACTTATCCAAAGTGTGTAGCCACTCTGCTTTCAGTCATACAGACAGAGGCCCCAGACAAAATCCACATAGAGAGATCTCACATTGTCTTACAAGAAAAGCATGGTTGGGTGGAAAGCTTTTATTGCCAATAAACCAGTGGTCAGATATAGGTGTAGGGATAGCACTTCCTCTTTCCCTCCAAGGTACTACAGTCCATGCTCATTGCTATTGATTTGGTCAGAATTTGCCAAGTTAGCCCAGTGTTAATTTGGGGTGCACAAAATAACATGAAGCCAACATGCTGATATTGGCAAAAAGTCCAGTATGGTGCATCTCTGAAGATGTTGCTAATGGTTAATGGTGTATTGAGGGACTAGTTGTTCACGTAAGCTCAGAACCTTTAATTTGAATACCGTTATAACATACATTTGTATTAAGAATGAATGTCACAGGTGGAGCAGTTTTTAGTGTGCCTAGTGTATCTATATGCTTTGAGGCTTGAGTTTTGTACATGTATCGAGGGGCACATTGGTTTCATATGTTTGACCTGACCTTAACTCACTCACATATTTGGTATAGTTCCATAAATACTGTGAGCCAAATGTTGGAAAATGCAAAACCGTTTCCTTATCCAGCCTCTGGGACTTTTTTGCTGTTTAAATAAAAAAAAACAAAGGTGGTTAAATGCAAGACTTTAAGCCATTCTTCTGTCTTATAAGAAGTAGTTAATGTCTTGAATCTAGTAGGTGAATGTCTTGAAATCTAGAACAGGATAACTTTTAGATTATATAATAAGGTAAATACACTTGAAATGATGACGGGATGGTAAATTACACATAGCTTATTAAGGGCAAAAAGGGCACTGCCTAAAATGAGTCAGGAATGCTAACTTCAAGACATTTTGTCTCAAATGAGAGTTTCTAATCTTATTTCAAGTAGGTAGACTTAAATTTGTGAACAGTGTCACCATTATAGAACTAAAATTTAGTTAAATACACTTGAAACAAACAGGATGACAGATGCTAGTTTTGAGGGGTAATACTATTTTTGAGCATCACAAGCTTAGTTATAAGACACAAAACATCAAATACAAGTAAAATATAAATAAAAATGAGTTTTCCCAGCTAATTTCATATCACTCTTATCTTAAGGCTTAAATATAATGTCTTATTTCAAGAAATCGTACCAAGAGAATTTTCACTTGTTCACTTATTGCAAGCTTATTGCAAGCAAATAAATTTTTTTTTGCTTATTTTTGAGTGGCCTTTTTTCCAGTGTTGCATTGAAGTGTGTGGGCCTACATATTATGTTTTTCAGACTTTGAGTTGCAATTTGAGGTTTTCTGAATTAACTCTTTGAGGGTTAAAATGTTATAAAAAGAGGACATTTATTTTTGAAGTTTTACCAAAGAACATCTATATTTTATTGCATTGATAGTTTATTTCATTTTATTATGTTATCATAAACAATTATTTATAAGAGTAATAATTAGGATTGATTAAAATTAGGTAGTGCATTATTAGTCAATTGGAATGGTGATGCTTGATTTAGGATATGATTGCTTATGGAGTGCCAAAAGTCTTTATGAGAAAGATAACTAAGGCTCATAGGTTAATAAATATCTCGTGTGTATTTTAAAAGAAATCTAAGATAATATTTAAAACTGAGTTAATCAGGGTTAAAGCTAAGACGTATAGTACGTTAAAAGAACTCCAAAGCCCTTCCTAAATAATATAGAAGCTATTAAGGGGACCACATACTGTTTAGATGCACACACATGCACCTTTGTTCATTCCAGTTAATTTTGTGTATTTCTGTTTCAACATTGCACAGTGTTTACTATTACAACATGATGATATGTCACTTGTGTCCTGTGGAGACCACAGACATATATACACACACAACATGTCTATATTATGCATTGCTCATTTTGTTGTTTTGTTAATTTCTGGTTCAAAAAAACAGTGCTAAATAGCGCATTTTCAATACAAATCCTCATGACCTTTTGTCTTCATTTTTAAAGTCAAAGGGTCAATTTGACCTCAAACAGAAGAGGTGTCTCAGGTTAATTTATCAACATCACTCCACAAGAAAAAATCAAAATCACTGCCATAAAACTATTGTACTTATATGTAGGTCTTTCCGTAAAGTACATTAAAAAAAGTTTGAATACATTTTCTATGAGTGCATTCTCTCATTGAATCATTATTTGTGAGAGAGGTAAATACATCACTGCAATTCAATGTTGCTTGAAATTGTTAGTATTGGAGTTGATAATGAGATATAAACAACGTTTATTGGGATAATTTAGTTTCTGACACTTTATGATAATTAAATCTGCCCTCTCCTGGCCAAACGTATTTCACAGTGGAGTGTCTTAGAAGCTAGAGAGGGGAACCACTGAATAAATGTTGTGTCAAGATCGCCTTGTTAAATGGTTTAAAATCACAGACAGGATTTGAAGGCTATTTCTGTCTCCAATCATGTTAACGCTTGTAAGTCTTACTTTTCTAAAGTCTGTTAACACTGTCCCAGCTGGTCCACACTGGGCCCCAGTTCCCGCCAAAATTGAGTGGGTCATTGTGTATATTTTCGTGAGAAACGTGCATAAATTGTACTGTCTCTGCAGCCTCTGGTGGTGCTGTTGATACACATCTTGGTCTCAGAAACCCATCCTGGTATGTGAGACCAATACATATGAATGTCAGAAAGGCAGGGGGTGGGCCATAACAGTACAACAACTATATTAACTGATAACACTACAAACTATGTAATCACACATATATTCACTAACTTATACAATGGAATATGCAATATTTATAACATTATAAAGTTTTGTTTCACAGACCATCATAATTGGTTCCAACCTGATTGGTCTTGGTAATGTCAGAGTAAACCTGAAAATTGGTTTCAGAACTATGTATGCTCTACAATACAGCTAGAAAGTTGAGGTGCCTGTGTTTCATGCTCATAAAATGTCTCATAGGAATGAATGGAAAACCCCGAAAAAAAAAATATTTCAACAGACATTTTCAAAAATGAACTGCTCTGGCATACTTTCACAGAGAGATTTCATTTAAACTTCTCAAATGGAGGTACTCTTTTGCCTTCTCATTTATTCAATGCCACTTATCGACACCTTTACCGCTTTTAAACTATCGAGGCCTCAAAGTTGAGAAGGTTTTTGCTCAAATTTCTGGGTTTATAATGGTGTGTATTATGAAATGTTTGTGCTAGAGTGATGACATCATCAGCCAGAGTGAGCAGGAGAAAAATCAGTCAAAAATAAAATGGAAACTGCTCCTGTGGCCACAAATTTGCTAATTACAGGCATGATTTATACATAGAAAATGTAGGAAAACTTTGTCTTTCACACAGGTCTGCCTGCTAAAGTTGTCAGTATTATAGTTTTGAAGGCCAGACACAAAGATTCGCCACCAACACCCATCCACAGCCCTATGACTCCTACAAAGTGTTAAAAAGGGGGGAAAATTTGAAGGAAAGCAGAAGGAACCTTTCTTTGAATCGACTTTAATAGGTCACATTTCTTCATTTACACACAAACTGCATATCTAGATGTCTAGGAAGAGCTCAAGACACCCAAAATTAAGCCGGTTCATTGATTAGAATAATGGGTTTGGCCAGAAATCCTTCCTGTTCGAGGTGGTCTCAGCATTTTCTCTCTCTCTCTGTCTTCCAACTGACATTCAAACAGGTGGCAGTAAACTGCCCGGCGCGCCATTTTAGCAGCATGGCAGTTAATTTGAACTTGTTCAGTAAAATGACAGAGATAGCAGCGCAGCTAGCTGGCTAAAGCGCTAGCCACTACCCCAGCCACTAAAAATTAAAGACATGCGAATTGCTAAATGCATTAGAAGTGCCATTTTAGCAGTTATTAAGTAATTGAAATTGAACTTGTCTGTCTAAATGACAGAGACAGCAGAAAGAAGCCAGCATGTTAGCGCTAGCCACTCAACTGACAGACAATAACACAGGCAGCTCAAGCGCATTTTCAGTGACTGGGGTCTGCTTTGTCACATTTCTTCATTTTACACACAAACTGCATATCTAGACGCTCAGGAAGAGCTCAATATGCCCAAAATTAAGCCGTTCAACACTAGGAAATACGGTTGGCCAGAAATCCTTCCTGTTCGAGTATGTAACTCAGCATTTTCTCTCCCTGTCTTCCAACTGACATTCAAACAGGTGCAGTAACTGCTCTGGCGCGGCCATTTTAGCAGTTATTAAGTAGCTAATTTGAACTTGTCTGTGTAAAATGACAGACAGAGACAGCAGCGCAGCTAGCGTGTCAGCGCTAGCCATCAAAAATTAAAGACATGCTAATTGCTAACATTAGGCGGCCATTTTAGCAGTTATTGGCACTTAATTTGAACTGTCTGTAAAATGACAGCAGAGCAGCTGAAGTGTTGGGCACGCTTAGCCACTGTGTAATTAAAGACATGCTAATTGCTAACATTAGCAGCTATTTTAGCAATTATTGACAGTTAATCTGAATTTGTCTGTAAATGACAGAGACAGTAGAGCAGCTACGCTGGCTAGTGCTAGCCACTAATTTCTAGCGCTACTACAAATTAAAGACATGCTAATTGCTAACATTAGGCAGCCATTTTAGCAGTTACGATTCAATTAATTTGAACTTGTCTGTGTAAAATGACAGAGACAGAGAAGTGTCAGCACTCCAGCTACCAATTTTCTAGCCACTCAAAAATTAAAGACATGCTAATTACAACATTAGCGTGCCATTTTAGCAGTTATTGGCACTCGAATTTTGAACTCTGTCTGTCTAAAATGACAGAGACAGCAGAGCAGCTAGCGCATTAGCGCTAGCCACTAACTGACAGACAACACAGGCAGTCACAAGACATTTTCTGCAGTGACCGCAATCTAGCTTTGTTTCTGTTTAAATCTGCTGTTGCTATACCTAAGTGATGACATATATCAGTCATCTAATTTGACAGTGAATCCAGCAGACTGTGTTAAATCACAACATACTCCCTTTGTAGCTACTAAAATTAAAGACATGCTAATTGCCAACATTAGGGCTGCCATTTTAGCAGTTATTAAAACTTAATTTGAACTTGTCTGTTTAAATGACAGACAGAGACAGCAGAGCAGCTAGCGCTGGCCAGCGCTAGCCACCAATTTCAGCTGACAAAATTAAAGAGAGCGTTAATTGCTAATGCCACAAGGCTAGCCACTAAAAATTAAAGACATGCTAAAATGCTAACATTGCTGCCATTTTAGCAGTTATTGACACTCTAATTTGAACTTGTCTGTGTAAAATGACAGACAGCTGATATGCTAGGCAATGCTAGCGCTAGCCACTAACTGACAGACAGTAACACAGACAGAGAGACAGACCGACACAGACAAGCACACACAAGAAAGACAGACAAGACAACACACCACACACACACACCCAACAATCCCACAAACTTTGTACTACAGAGTTTTTGTAGGACATTACTACTACACTGACTCTACAAACCTTTAGTAAAGACTTGCTAATTGCTGGGCCATTGCAGTTAATGCTATTAGTGGCTGTTGCTATAGCGCTTAGCTGCTCATGTGTGTAAATAAACATGTTAAATATTACTATTTGTGGTGTGCTTTTTCAATACAGACCCCTGGCAACAGTCCACTCGCCACTTTCAAAATTTCTATGGAATTTTCTAGTTACATATGACATTTACCAACACGATAGGGACTTAGAAAGGGCTGTGCCAGGTGCCGCCTAATAGTGGGGACAAGCTGCCCTGTTGTCCCAGGCCCTGGTGATTGAGAGATAGAAGGAGAGAGAGAGACTTGACTCTTGTGCAATGCTGCATTATACAACTATAATGACCAACTCTGATCGAAAGTGAACCTCGTGACGCAGATGGTAAATGAACGCTTTTCTCAGAGAAAGAAGAATTGCCAGCAGATGCAGAGGGCAGGAAAACTATTTTACGTATTACACATCCATACTACATAACATAACATAATTAAGCATGTATCCTGAAAATATCTTGTGCACAGACTTTAGTCTAGCCAGAATATGCTGTGTGATTTGGCCATCAAGTGTAATTGACAGGCATATGAAAATATCAATGGCCAGCAGGAAATATGCCAAATAAATAAATAATAATGAATTAACAGTAGCCGATGTTAAATATCCTAACATTGTGTGATTTGAAAGATTTGTTGCAGATACACGTACCGTATTTCTGGACTATAGAGCGCACCTGTATATAAGCCGTGATCCTATTTTTAAAAAAAAATGTAAAAAAGATGTACAAGCCGCACCAGGCTATGTCGCAGATATCTATGTTGAAAAAATTATATTTACTGCATGTACAGAACAATTTTGTACTGTAAATGTGCATATGTACCTGAACAGATTCTTTCCGAACAGTGCCTTTTAACACGGCAGCAACTTTTGCTGATTAAACGGAACAGATAACCATTTATTTACCCTCATTTCTCTGTGTTTGAAATCACAAGTCACTTTAATCATCTTGGCTGGGAAACCTATGAAGTCGCTCTCTTCAGTGTCGGACTTGAATAGACTCAGAAGCGCCACATCTGTCTCATCAGTCTCGCTTCTCCTGTGTCACTGTCATCCTCCCGGTGGTTGGTTCTGAAGGCGCGCCGCCTCTCGTAGCAGTCCAGCCTTTCGGAACCCGTTGGTAATGGTGGATTCTTTCACAGCACTCCACGCTGTTAGGATCCACTGACATACATCAGAAAAGGATGCTTTACGCATGCGGCCAGTTTTTGTGAAAGACTTCTCACCACTTGTCATCCAAGTCTCCCACTCAACCCGGAGTGCAGCTTTAAATGCCCGATTCACACTGATGTCAAGTGGCTGCAAACACTTTGTGGTACCTCCAGGAATCACAGCTGGAATGGAGTTTGTTTTCTTGATCGCTGCTTTCACAGAATCTGTGATGTGGGCCCTCATGCTATCCAAAACAAGCAGTGCTTTTTTCCGGTGAAAAAATCCTCCCGGGCGCTTGCCGTAGCACTCCGTTAACCATTCCTTCATTAGGCCTTCCATCATCCACCCTTTGGTGTTAACTTTGACCACTATGCCTTTCGGGAGTTGTTCTTTCGGCATAGTTATGCGCTTAAAAATCACCATTGGGAGTTTTTGTCCGGATGCCGTGCATGCCAGAACGCAGGTGAAGTGCGTCCTCTCGTGTCCTGTTGTTTTTAACAACACGGATGATGCACCTGTCTTGTTAACAGTCCTGGTCAGAGGCAGATCAAACGTCAAAGGTACTTCATCCATATTTATGATGTCGTCTGGTCCGATGGAGTTTTCTTGTATCTTTGTTTCAAAGAATTTGTGGAAGTTTTCAACTTTTTCCTGATAGTCAGGGGGGAGTTGCTAACACAGAGTGGTCCGTGCCCTGATGGACAGGTTTTTACGTCTCATAAATCTGAAACACCATGACGGCCCGGCTTTGAAATCTTCAATATTCATTTCGCGGCCGATTGTTTTAGCTTTCAGTCGGATCTGTACAGTGGATACACCTCGGCCACCTGCTCTCTGTGTGTTCACCCAGTCCTCCAGGACATTTTCAGGTTCAGGCCACCTGCTTTTATGTCCTCTGAAAGCTTTTTTCGACTTTTGGCATTGCATGAGCTCTTCCTGCTGCCGCCTCCAACGTCTCACCATAGATTCATTGACGCTAAGCTTGCGTGCAGCAGCGCGGTTTCCTTCCTGGATAGCAAGCTCAATGGCCTTCAGCTTAAAACTTACAAGCTTCTTCTTGTAGTTTCCATGATGAAGGGGTGAGGATTTGAAAATAAGTACCAGTCAGTAATTTGTCGTGCATGTTCTATCTGCTTTTTATCTGCTCTATCTGCTATTCTTCTTTGCATTGATTTTTCGTCTATCTTATTTTTGATTCTACTTCCGGTTAGAGTGCCCCTAGTGCCCCCTAGCGGCCGCATGGTTCAAAACCTAGGAAAAAAGTAGCGGCTTATAGTCCAGAAAATACGGTATATATGTGATCAAGTGATATCGACCGCACAAGACCCAGAATAAACTGGAACAAGAGACTGCTATACACAAATATAAATTTTATTAACAATATGTTTGACAAAATGCTAGTCTCCAAAGGGAGTAAGTTATCAAAATAATAAAAATCAAACCAACCATGAAATGGTAAAAAAACACACAAACAGACCTGGGACTAGACTGCATAACCAGGGTGGGGGGCTTGTGGAGTTGTGCACACCACAAAGAAAATCGTCACAAACACATAGGCAAATTATGACTTAAACACCACTACACAGCTCAGTTAAAATGAGATCAAACATTCAATTTGCCTATTCACAGCAATCCTAAAGTGACGTAGATCACACCATACAATACACATGCAAAATGGCTGCACTCCTACTACTCAGTCCCCCTCCTTTTAAGATGGCAGAGAACTCCCAAGAAAATATTATAGAATAGTGGCCTGTTCAAATGACAAATTAAAAAACAAACTTGAATCGAATAAGTATGGGGAAAAACAGTGGTTGGCTTCTTTAAAAGCAGCTTTGTTGGAAATTTTTTAAACTGGAAATTGGAAAAATCCCTTCTCTCAGGTGAGCATGCAGGTGCCTGGAGTCTAATTCAAAAAATGATAATGTTAATTCTGTTTTGGAAGAAGTAAAACCAATTTAAAAATATCTCAGCACTGCTTGAGTGTACCTTTTGGCTGATGTCTTTAAACAATCATTCAATCAGTCCCTCACCAGCATGGATTTCCAATCCACTCCAAACAAAGCCTTGACTCAGCTGCTCTCTATCAGGTGTGTAGTGCAGGAGGAAAGGCCCAGGTGAGCTTCCCTGCCCTTTTTATAGACTCCACCCCATTTGCCTGATCATAGGACAACACTTCCTGTTTCCCTCCCTTCCACATATATACACACTTTGCAAAAGATAGGTTTCTCCACAGCCCTGCGGACCCATGCTGTGGCTGCGTCCACAAAGCGTCAAGCTCTTCTGCTCCTCAATAAACAGAAAATGGGACAGTGGACTTTCCAAACACAATGTTTCAAACCAGAATGGCAGGAGGAATTAAAATGGTTAAGACATAATAATGTAGACAAAATGTTCTGCAGCACTGTGATTAAGCTACCAGGTCCAAGAAAGACGTACTGACCTGCAGCTGAAAGCCGTTTACCACGTGACTACTGTACATTATTTTTAGAATGAAGCGCCTGTTCATTTCATGGCTGTTTAGGCTATTTACATCCTACAAACCACATTTTTTATACAGACAACTTCAGATGGTGACTTACACTGATGTGTTTACATTAAGGAAGCAGACATATTTATAAAAGTAGCTGTAATACAAAGTCACGCAAAGTCTTGTGAAAATCTTGCTCAGAGTATTTACAGCTAGTCTGAAGCTCTCCTGTAGATTAATGCAGCCAAGTAATATGAACTCAGAGGCACAATGTTTTCGTAGCATACTGGTATTTTCTCAATAATGGCTGGCTATTTAGATGATTTTGAGGATATGGAAGATGACTTTGAATATGGTGGTCAGCCATGTAACTGACACATGTGACTGCTACTTTTACAAACATGTCTGCTTCCTTGAAGTAAACAAACCCATCAGTGTAAGTTTGAATAGCCACCTGAAGTTGTCTGTGAAAAAATTGCATTTTTGTGAGATGTAAATGAAGAAAAATCTTCGGATTTATTCTTTTGAACCTTGAATAAACAAATAAAAAAAGTCTACTTGTTATATTTTATTGCTGTATGCTAACTAAGGTTGTAAAGTTTGTGACGAGTTCATTCTGCTGAGTACTTTTAGTAAAATAGCCTACATTTGTTGGATCATAGCATTTATGTTTTTGTTATATTACTGTTTAAAAACTGTTAAATTGCTATTTAAAGTATGACTTGTAGATACTGGAATATTTGCAGGCCTCCATCTCACCTCACTGTTCTTCTTCTTGGCAATGAGCAGGTCCATGTCTACCAGCAGGTTGATATTAATGGTAGTAGTGGTAGTCTCCTCTGGGGGCAAATCCACCTTAAGCTGCTGAGACACAGCAGGGGCTGTGGACCTCAGCTGCTGCTGCTTTTGGTGGTCCACAGCTTCTATCTAGATGAAAGAGTGGAACAGGTGAGGATGACAGGAGGAGAAGGAAGCAAGGAGAGGAGACAAGGAGAAATGTTATAACGAAGTCACCACTTGGGCACAGCACAGGGCTTTTGAAGAATAATTTGTCCTGTGTGATCATTTACTCTATATGCTTTCAAAAGTGGCACAGTGCTGCAGCTGATAATGCCAGTGATAAACTTTAACATTAGTAAGCATGACAAACACAAAAAAGGCTGCAGGTCTTTACACTGGTTAACAGCTCTGTGGTAAAATGCATCCTCTCTTCTGTCCTCCTCCCTCTGCTGCTGCTCAGACTCACTGCTGCTGGTAGAGACGAGGTGCAGGCTGCTGTCAGCCTAATAAAAAACTTATTTTAAAATACTGCTTATAATACTGTCTGCTATGAGTCTGTTCATAACAGTTCATTATCAGTATAATGAGCTCTGCATTGTTTGAAATTTGTTTGCATAGAATAACCTTTAATAGTATATGCAGTTAAAACTGTCGCACTGTAACGTTACAGCCCTGAATACATGGTGCAAACTGGAGCAAGTTTGCACTCCCATCTTCCTGGTAGAGCCCTGCACTCCCTGCAGGACCCGACGCAAAGTAGTGCGGTGCAGGACAAATTTTGAAAGCTCAGTGCAGGCGGGAGGGGGAGTGCACAATGTGGGAGCGGGCAGGAGAGGTGATAAGCTGCAGTCCCGCAAACTAACGTGTATAAAATAAAATGTATAAATGATTACCGTATTTTCCGGACTATAGAACGCACCTCAATATAAGCCGCACCCACTAAAATTTTTTAAAAATATAGATTTTGTCACATATAAGCCACACCGGACTATAAGCCGCCGATATAGAAGAAATAAGATATTTACACAGAAAGTTCAGGCCACCTGCTATTATGTCCTCTGAAAGCCTTTCTTGTCTTTTGGCACTGAATCAGTTCTCCCCGCTGCCGTCTCCAACGTCTCACTATAGATTAATTCCCGTCCCGGGCGGCGAACCCCCGGAGAGGCCGCAGCGAGCACTCGTTCCACGGCCCCGGGAAGCGGCAAGGTCCCGGCAGAGGGGCGCTGTAAAGCCCCCGAGCCTTTCCAAGCCGACCCGGAGCCGGTCGCGGCGTACCGCCGCGGAGGAAATGCGCCCGGCGACAGGGAGAGGTCCCGCGAGGGGATCCTCCCGCACCGTGCGGCCGTCCCTGACCTGCCGAGTTGAATCCCCCGGGCGGACTGCGTGGTGTGTGAAAATGGCTGCGCGTGCCACCAGGTGGTGTGGAAGATACATATATGGCAGAGCCGTTTATTTGATCTATGGTGGAAGGCACATATGTGTCGTGGGGAAGGGGTTTGGTTATTTTGCAATAATTATGCGACATAGTAGGAAATATGTGGCCTCGTGAAAATATGCGGCATATTGCTGATTACGCGGTAATCCACACGATCGCAAAAAACTGGAGGGACTGATCATAGGAATTTCTTCGTGTGTTTTCCATGATGAGGGGGTGAGGGTGTGAAAATCCTATTTTGCTGTTGTGCGTGTTGGGTTGCACATGCTAAGAATAAAAACTGGCGCGTTCTTCTTTGCACTGACTTCCACTGCCTGTCTCGTTTTTGCACTTCCTGCTAGAGCACCCCCCTGAGGCTGAAGAAAAATCCATAGAAAAGCCGCATCTTTGTATAAGCCGCATGGTTCAAAGCGTGGGAAAAAAGTAGCGGCTTATAGTCCGGAAAAAAACGGTAATTTATGTCCATCATATATAATTTGTGCCAAATATTTTATTTGGCATTAATAAAAAACATTTTAAGATGCCTAAATTTGTGGATGTGGTCTAATGTTGCGTATGTTTCAGACAATTCATTTCTGCTCTTCTGTGTTTGAGATCTCTGATCATGGCAGAAACGCCT